>OY294067.1:287705015-288905015 GCA_958510875.1 Endomychus coccineus
TGAATCTGATTGCACTCCGTTTGTTCCAATCCGTACGTTTTTAATTTCAAATTAGAAACGAATGAATCAAGTAGAATCAAGATTTATCGTCAAGAACTGACTGATGATCTCCCTCAACATCCGGTATTAGTGTTGCAACTACAATTAGGTGTCCTTAGCGAGAAAGTGAGTGAAGATTTCTATCTTATTTTGGAAGAAAATTGAATTATGAACAAATGAGCACCAACATTTTTCCCGAAAAGTGCATGCCTGTTGAGATACCCAAGATTTTTGACCAAAAAACTCGATTCAAAATAAAGTAGAAAAACTTCAAAATTTTCATTCGTTTTCCCAAAGAAACCGATGAAATTTCGAACTTTTTGAATTTATTTCGAAAGAAAACTGATTTCTAAACAATTGTGCACCAAACATTTCCCAGGGTCGGTAAGTAGCTTCAGGTTCCCAAACCGTGTGCCCTAAGTAGCCTTATTTAACCTGAAATGACTGCTTTCTGCATCCGGTCTATCAAGATCTTTGCAGAGTTCTTGCAAGCCGGAATGATCTTCAAGTTGGAACGCAGCGAAAACTGAATTCCCCCCAAAACACACTAATACGTTCTTGTGGCTTCAGTACGGCGTGAGGAGCTCGAACAGGAGATCTTGATCCTACTTTACATGGTGATACAGCATCCGTAGGACCGCATAATGGCGATGGATGTACGCCAAGGCCGCTTTTGCCGGACATGGCAACATCACACCTTCTGGCGAAAAGCATCTCCCTGCTGCTGACGTCAGGAACCTGCATACACATCACGTTGCGGCGATAGACCAAAGTGTTGATTACACTATCTTGGCAAGCTGCGGTGAATCCCACGGTCTCGAATATTCTTAGGTAGCCAAAGGTCTGCCTTGTTGACATACCGAGCATTGCGATGTTTCTGTGGAAATCACCGTCCAGTTCTTCTCAACATATGTGAAACTCTGGACCAAATTGTTCGGCAGGTTTTTGTACTGACTTAACTCCCCAAATAATCCATCGCTGGTTCACAGGATATCCTTCGAGCATTATATGATTTCTTCTCATCTAGTAGTGCCTTTAAAAACTACTATAATAGCTAGAGCCCCTGAATATTATTTTCAGATTGGCATCTAGGTGAATTTTTCATATAGTTGCCGATACGAATATGGTAGTATACGGACTATAACAACTTCATTTCATAAAACATCCTAAGAAAAACAAAATCTTTTTTCTTGGCAGCTTCGAAACTTTCACACACAACCGATCCAATGTTTTCTTCTGCAGATTTAATTGGATTTCAAAACACTAGTCGGCTGCAGACTCGTACCATTAATCAAAGGCATCTATTCTTTTCTGATCGACATGGAAACACTAATAAACACAACAAGTTTTGATAAACATAAAATATATCACCGAAACGTCGAAAGAGAAGTCTTACTTCAATTTAGTCATAATAAAGAATCAACACACCAAGGAAACAAAATATTACTATAATAGTTATAGCCCCTGAATAATTATTCAAATATTGGCATATAGGTGATTTTTTCATATTGTTGCTGATAGAAATATGGTAGTATAGGGAGTATTTCAACTTCAATTTATATAACACAACCGAAGAAAAACAAAATCTTTTTCCTTGGTAACTCCGGAAAAATTCTCTTCACAGCACTGAATCCAAATAGTTATCTTATGATATCAATCAACAACGCATGCTGTATCCCAAAGTCAACTGCCTGCGCTAATGACTTGAAGATCTTATCGCTACATACGCATGTGACTATATGCGCTTAACAATTTCAATTGAATGAGACTGGTTTTATTGTAGCGAGCAATCGTTGAATGCTTAATTTAATAAACTAATTTCATGTAATTTTCTATTTAATTTGATTCCTTATTTAATAGCGTTAATCTACACTAAAAACTATTTTACCTCGGGATATTAAAAGGATTCACTCATTATTTCCTGCTTTCTTAGAACTTTCATCGCAAATGTAGAGGTTTGCTTAATGAAGAAACATTGTTCTCTATCAGATAGTCGTTATTCGTACCATTTTATCTCTTCACAAAGGTAGCTTACCACAAGAGAGTTATATAAGATCCATATGTGCTCTGTAATTAATTAATTTATACTTGCTAATTGTTTGTTGTTGTTTGCGGTTAATTAATTTTGTTATTTGATCTAGCGAAAAACCATCATTGATAGCTATTCGTTTTATTGTGTTCAATCTAATAGTGAGGTGTTCTTTTGACAATGGTATTGGAAATGCTCTATGAATCATTGAGTGATGTGCTGCATTTTCAATATATTGAGCATTTTCAAAACAATTGTCAAAAGAACACCTCGCTATTGAATTGAACTGAATAAAACTTATAGTTATCGGTAACGAGTTATTGGTAGATCAAATAACAAAACAACAACAATTAACTTATTACAATATTTACCAGTATATAAAACATATAAATGTATCCAAAATTCATTTCTCTGACGTATTTAGTTCCGTAAGCGAATATTTTATTACGCAATAATTTTAAAATCAATTTCAAACCACAAAATGAACTCTGCCATCTCATATTTGATGTTAAAGACAAAACCATCAAATAAAGTAAACTTATTCACCCAGACATTGATAACTTTCATAAAGAACTTCTTGTAATTTTGAACTTAGATATAAATAACATTTTCATTCAAAACAAATTCAACCTATCTTTTATAACCTTTTTTTACAAACAGGTCAATTAGATAGCCTAAGCATTTTGAGTAATCAAACAAATCAATGGGGATTTCCAAAGGTGTCAAAAACACATAATAATAATATCATAAATGATCAGTTAGACCAATACCAAAGTCCTTTGTCTTTCAAAGCACTTCTATTGTACTTTAGTTCCTAATACCTAGTGGTAATTGGTAATATATTTTAGGACCCAGGAATAATGGAGATTTTTAATTAGAATGGAAGATGATGTTATGTTCATTAGTCTTCTGTTAACTTGGCCTCGAGTCTCATAACTATGATTTAGTTCTATGCATGAATATATTAACTGCCGTCTCAACCTTGTCACTTACTATCTAGTTTTCTCTGAGATAGATCACTCCATGTGATGGTTGATGAAGTATCCTCCGATACAATGGCTGTCAACGCTGGTGTTCCGCAGGTATCGGTCTTGGCACCAACTTTGTTTCTGCTTCATATCAACGATCTGTTGGAAGTAACCACCTATTCCGACCACAGCTTTGCCGATGATGGTACACTTCATAGAGAGTCCCTATACCATCCAATGAAGCCATGGGAGTGAGACAGGGATAAGTTGACGCAATTAATGAAGATTTGCCGAAGCTTTTGAAATGAGGATCTGATAATCTAGTAGAGCTTAATGCAAGCAAAACTCAAGCTTGCGTCTTCTCCCGGAAGGCGGATTCCACAATCACTAATATTATGATGTCAGCTACAACTATTCCATAACAATGCTCGGGATCACCACCAACAGCATCCTCTCATGGGACGATCATCTGAGGTCCTTTGCGAAAACCGCTTCATAAAACCTTGATTTTCCATTTCGTGCCAAGAGCTACTTTACATCCCAGCGACTTCTCATAATCTACAAAGCATAGATTCGACCTATCCTGGAGTACTGTTCACATAGTTGGAATTCAGCTCCCAAACATACGCTGAAGCTCTTGGATTAGGTCCAGAAGAGATTCATCCGTTTGATTGATGATGTCACACTTACGAGTTCATTGCCTCCCTAGAACGTCATAGAAAGGAGGGAGATCTCTCCCTTTTCTATAGATATTTCCATGGGCGGTGTTCATCAGAAATCTCGTCTGTTGTTCTACCACGAGAGATTCCAGGTAGACGAGCTCAAACTAGTCACCCCTTCACTGTCAAGTGAAGCGAAATTGTAGAACTGTTCACCTAGTCAGGTCTTTTCCTATGCCTATAACCTCCAAACCTTCAAGAAAAATACGAATGCCCTTCTCCTCCCCCTACATTCCACTGCTGGCTCACACGATGTTCCTCGAACATTATATGTTTCCCTCTAGTTCAGTCAAAACACATAAACAAACTGCATGGTAGTTTGATAACTCATGTTCAAGATGTTTGTCTCATTATATAGGTTTTCAGTTGAAAATAGTTTTTTTTTCTTGTACAGGATTTTTAAAAGTAATTTTTGACATTTCTCTAAAGGATGAGTAGCTGTTTCATATGCCCCGCCCTAATCAATTATACAATATCTTATCATATATTCTACAAGAGCATCATATACATACTTACTTTTTGTTATTATTGTCGAGGATGTTTTGTAGTTGATTTATTTTATAAATTAGTTTTCTCATTCTCAAAATCAAATTATTAATATGGTTTTGCCACTTCAAGTATTGCTCTAATTCCACTCCCAAGGTAACATATATTGTCTGTTCTGTATACCCTAGTGTTATAATTACAATTCTCTATTGAGAAGCATTTATATTGATTATGTACGATTATTTATTTATTAGGGATATCCACAATTGTGGAAGAAAACGTTATAACATTGGTCTTCGTATTATCCAATGAAAATTCATTAGTGACCACACCACTTTTGAGGAAAATCAATTCAGTACTGGCCTTATGGAAGACTTCGTATCATGTTTCCGAACTCAGGAAAAGCAGCGTATCATCAGCGTGGCAAATAATTTTGGCATACTTACTTATATGGCATAGATCGTCTATGTAAATGTTAAACAGGAATGCCTATAATTACTTGGAGTGGATGATTAAGAGCCTTGATCACTAGTGTGCGCTGACATCTGTTTAATAAGTAGTCTAAGGTATTGCCTCTTATTCCTATATTCACAGATAGAGTGAACTGTTTATTTTTTAGTTCATAATTTTGTATCTGTTTGATAATGGCACTTCGGTATTGAAAGTATAGTTGACGTTTTCATGTTATTATTAAAGGTGGTATAAGACAAATTAATTGTTCTTTCATTCAATCATAATGATAATTCACCATAGAGTAACACCTTCTACCATCGATTTTTTCATGTTGAATGAACTGAAGCAGAAAATAATGTGTTATCCTTACTGAATTTTTGTTTATCATATTGGTTGGATTACGGCCACGAAATCGATAGTTAGAACAAAATTATAAACGAAACCAAACCAGAGACAGTTGAGAAAGACAGGGACACACACTTGTCGCTAAGGGGTCTGTCCTGATATTTTATGGGTACAAGAACAGTCAAGACCACGAAGAGGTTGTGTAAGTACGTAGGTTTAGACAAGAGGATATGCAACGATGGTTAAAATATTCGACCTAATAAGTTTAAATTTATTTGCTTTAGGAAAATGTGGATGATTAGTTTGACAACAAAATTTCAGGTAGCCACAAAGGGCTCATGAAATTTATTGACAACACAGTTGATTATATATTTTATTCCATTATCTTATAAATTGAAAAAAACTCAAGAAATTAAAAAGCTACATGATGTAACCCAAATGTACACACTGGCAAACTCGGAGAGCATTCAAATGCTTCGAAAAATTATTGACAGGAATATCGTCATATTCAGTTCATCAGTTATTTGGTCGAGGACATATGGCGGTGCAGTGCCAAATTTTTTCTTCGGTTGTCGGTTTCAATTATTACATAGTTTTGAGTAGTATTAGATCTGGAAAGCTATTTGAATGATTTATTGAATATTGGCATTCATACAGAATTATGAATAAAGTGTTCATTATAATTCAGAAAGTAGATAGTTTCAAGATTTATTGTGTTCACATATCTTTCGATTGTTATATCTTCAAGGATATGTGGCAGCAAAATACGTAAATAGTTTAATAACTTATTGAGTTATCATTTAATTAGAGTTCAGAAGGCATTGAATTAATTTCATCACTGATTCACAAAAATTATTTATTTATTGGAATAATTTCACATCTATTTCAAAATAATTGTTTTTCAAATTTCGAACACGATATATGATTTAGCTATTTTATAATAATCTCAGCTTGATACCTCATGAAGTGGTATATACTATGAAGTAAAGTCCAATATGTGAAGTTCCAAAAATAAATGAATTCAGAAGTGAATCTTACTTCTAACATTTGATTGGATGAACGCTTCAATTTAGTTATTCAAACACCAGGACTTATTGAAATTTCACTGAATACGCATTCCCACAAAATATATTCGACACACAGTAATTTTCGCTAGAGCAAAGGCATAGAAACTCATATTAATTCGAGTAATTAATTCAATCAAAGTTGCGCGTAATAACTCATATAAAAAACATATATAATAACAGTAATTATCCTAACAAAGTGTATTAATAATTCATTGTCTAAGACCTAACTCAATACAAAAGTCAATTGTTGAGTATCTTGCGTACCGACGCAAATAAAAACTAAACTACATATTTCATTATCATCATCGTGCTCTGTAATAAAATAAATAATTATATCACTGGAGATGGTAAGTGGCAGATGGAACAACGTAGGATCTGCGTGCTGTAATTAATTGTTCTTTCATACTGATATAGATTTTTTTGCCTCACATTAACAATTGCGTTTGTTATTAAATTCTGTCCCAGTTTTTTTCTCCATCATTAAAATACGTTATGTGAGATATTTTCCATTCAAATGAATATAATATTTCAAACTCGAGAACTCCATATGATGAGCAATTATTCATCTCACTATTTTTCGTCTGTCAACTCATTGATTGAATATTTACAGTGGTACTACGATATCTAGCCTGATGAAGAACTATTATAACGGACACCATAAGCTTATTTAATTATAGTACAAGGTTATCATAAAGTAAAGGATATATTTCAACTTATTATATATTCTTAACAAATCAAATTAATAACAAAAAGTAAACTGAATCTAGTTGTTTACGTAATGGGATTTCTGTCAAACAGTAGTTACCGCAAACTCTAGATATGACCTCTATTTTGTTGTTGTAAAATTACCAACCGTTCCTCCAAATTGTATACAGCACTATCCAACATTTTTGGTTGAATTGCATGAATTTGCTCTCTGATACTGTCCTTCAACTCCTTCAGCGTTGTTGGCTTTCTGAACACCAAATTTTGTAAATAACCTCACATCCATTAATCCGCTGGGTTAAAATCAGACGATCTTAGTGGCCATGAATTTGAAAAATGTCCGCTTAGAACACGATCTTGAAAATCGCAGTAAACCATTCTTTAACTGGTCGGTAAATGTGCGGAAGTGCTCCATCCTGCATGAAAATCATGTTTTCATCACCTCGTGCTCGTTTTGCAACTGTGGAATTGCATAATCCCTTAACATTTGCAGGTTTTGAACTAAAAGTTACAGATACGGCCTCCCCATTCTGTAATTCCTCAAAGAAGTATAGACCAATGATGAAAGTAGCTGTGAAATCGCACCAAACTGTTACTTTTCATGATGGCCTTGCTGAACAATTTCATGTGGATTTTCTGTTGACCATATTCGACAGTTTCAAGTATCAATTCCACCATTAAGAGAGAAATGGACTTCATCTGTTCATTAAATACGGGATAACCAGTCTGGTTCAATTTTCATCTGAGCCAATACGTGTAACGGAAAATTGTACCTGACAAAGTTCTTTAATTCAAACAGCAGTTGCAGTTTATAGGGATACATTTTTAGGATTGTTGATTGCTGGTGGATTAGTATTGGACACGTTTAGATTTTCCTGAACAACTTTTGCAACTCGAATATCACTAATCCCAGGTCTCCCTGATCTCGGGAGGTCTTTTACATACCCTGTTCTTTCTAATTTGCCAATCGAATTACGATACGCGTTCATTTGGCACGGCCCTGCTCCCAAACCCATTTTCGTATGAAATCTCCGTAATCCAGTGGTGTAATTTTTACCGCCTTCATAATAACATTGCACTAAACCAATCCTTGTTTGCAGATCCATTTTCAAATTGTTACAATTCACGTTACGCCAGTTTTATTTTGAGAATATATCTCCAAATTACGATTATTTCGTTTGACACCTGCATCAATAAATGTCACAACATTTGTTTACCTTAGATACAGTAAAATCCAATTATTGAACAAACTAGATTCTGTTAATTTTTTGCTACTAGAATAATTTCTTAGAATTATATAACAATTTAAAATAGACCCCTGACTTTATGGTAGCCCCGTATATCTCACTTTATACTATTTCATGTATAATAGTCCAGGCAATAAGTACGGAAAAAGACCATAATAAAAAAAATATATATAGGGTCATTTCATCTCAAATCGTCCAGCCAGTTTGGGTTAGGTCTTTTTTTTTGCATGAAATTTTTTTTATAGCTTCTACATCGAAATCGATGAGACACGTATTTTTTCCTTTTGCTCGATTTTCAATTCTTTGGCCGTGGGGAATTTTTGAAAAATTTTCTAAAAACTCGATTTTGCGCTATTGGCGCATGTCAATTTTTTTTGGAAATGTAATAACTTTGCGAAAAAACGTCCGATCTTTATAATTTTTGGTATGTTTGTAGCTAAGAGGTTTCTCTAAAAGACAAAAATATGAAACTTGGAATATTTTGAAAAAAAAAATTTATATCGCAATTTGAAGAAAAAAATCAAAAAATTTTTGACTTGAAAAATTTCGAATTGCATCAGTTTTTTTTTTCTTCATATTTTTTTCTTTGATAGTCATATATATAAACAAAATTCTGTAGCAGCCTCTATTAGCCGAAATTCGTTGTTTGGAAATTATGATTTTTCAAAATTATAGTCACAATTATTGAGTAATTTTGGGCTTTCCTCATAAAATAAGCTATCATTTCGTCGAAAGTAGCTCAATTGTTGAAATATTTTGTCTGTCAACAGTCAAAGGTTAGTCCTAGAAGAAAAAAATATGAAGTGTAGAAAATTTTTGGAAATTTTTTCCATGATCGTCTTTAAAATAGAAAAAAAATCGGATAAATTTTAGCCCGGAAATTTTAGCATTGCCTCGATTTTTCCATTCTAAATTACTGTTTTTGTATATCAATTTGTGAGTGGACAATTTTCAGAAGCTTTTTTCATAACTCCGTTTCGTTTTTCATTTATCATGATTTTTCGAATTCCAAGTGCTATTTTTCAATGAATCTGTTTCTATGGCTAACGAGACTACAGACTATTTATACTGTATACCGAGTAAGCTTCTGGTTTTTCTTTTGTCCAAGTTTCTCAGAAATATACACTTTGTTCAATTTACTGGGCAAGTAGCTAATTTAAGTATTGCTCGTATGCCATACCTTGAAAATTGGAATTTTAACTGAAAATACGGCCAGCGCCATCTTAACAAGAAGAAGAAATTCTGTTATACCAACACGTGGTCACATTTAGCATTCACGCGCGTTTGTGCGTTTTGTGCAAGTTGTATTTATGACGAAAAATTCTGCTTCCTGAGTAAAAATCAGATCATTCTTGTGAATTTGATTGTGCTCAAAGGTGATTTGCGGTAAGTAACTTTTGGTCATGAATATAAATTATGCCATAATTTTGTCGTAAATGTTTGTTATTTCCAATGAAAGCAAAACCTAACCTCATTCTACATATATTATCCTCATTGCGAGTTGCCATCCACTTTAAGGGCAATTACATGGCAAATTAATAGCAAGCCGTTATTGAATAATTTTTTGCGCTTAAGCGCAATATTTCATTTCAATCGCATCTCATACTTAAAAAAATGCCAGACCATGAGTAAATAATTAACTATTTTGAATCATTCGGTTTCTGTTGTGAGTAGTTATATTGCGTTAAAATTTTTGCAATTGTATGTACGTGACATTTGCAAGTATGATAAGCTTTAAAATATTAGCATCATTGGTTTGAATACATTTTGTTTAAAGTTGGAATTCATTCATTTGAAGCATCATATAGTACGTTTATAAATATGTGTTTTTTAAATTTCAGACTTATTCACACGACACTTTGGGCAGAATGAGTCGATATCCTATAAAGAAAAGATGCCCGGATTTAGAACAGAGCCATAAAAAGGCCGTTTATGAATCTCAGAAGAGAAAATTTCGTCCACTTGCAGAATTGGCCGTTCGTTTGCAACCATTGTTCCCCAATAATGTGCTTCACAGTTCCGACGAAGTTTGCAACGACTGCTACACGTCACTCTCATCGTTATTATTGGCGTCAACGGAAGAAACGGCTTCGCTTTCGGAAAATTGCACTACTTCCGAATCTCTGACTCAATCGAGTGGCGAATTGTTCGCCTCATCACAGAATAAATCACCGCCAAAAGAATTGGAGTGCAATATGTGTGAGCAGTGGGTAAAAACATTCAGAGCATCACTGGTGAGTTGTAAAACGATTTCAGAAAAAATTCGTCTTCTCACAGCAGCCCCAATTCATGTTTTGTCAAAAGAGGACATTATGTCTAAGTTTCCTACGATTACCAATTACATGATAATACAAGCAAGAATTTTATCTACCCAAAAAGGACCTTACGCAACACGAGATGTTTATTCTGGCCACCCAGTTCCTGAGACTACGGTGAACCTGGCTATGGAATATTATCTGAACGATGACTTCAATTGCTCTCGACAAAGCCCGAACAAAAAGGACATAAAAACCGTGATTGAAAATGGAGTTGCCGTGAAAAAAGTGAAGAGATTTATGACACGGACTGTGAAGGAAACATATCAAATGTTCAAGGAAACCTATCCAGACTCAAAATTGGGTCTCACAAAATTTTACACGCTCAAGCCAAAATGGGTTCTTCCTTGCCCAACTCAAGAGGTTTGCTTGTGCATCTATTGTTTCAACTTCGATTTATTATTGACAGCGGCCATGGGTTTACAAACATTCAAAGATACCAAGAATCTCAAAGAACTCCGAAACAAGTTTTTATCAGCCATTGTTTGTTCTGATGACAACCAGTGCATTTTCGAAAACTGCAAGACGTCCCCAGGAGCTTCAGCCATCAATCTTGAATTTCTTGGATTCACACAGGCGAATGAAGACGATGAAATTTTGTTTGCCTTTTGGGAAGATAATAATTTGATCAAGAAAACCCTGACTCTCACTAAATACGTCGATGTGCTGGCGGAATGGACCCTTAAAGCCAGCCCGCATTTGAAGTCAAAACAAATCCAACAGGAAGCCATCAGGGAAGAAAAAGAAGCGGCGAAGTTATTTCCATCTCGACTGTTACTTCACATCGATTTTTCCGAAAACTGGTCCGTCATCTTACAAGATGAAATTCAGGGTCATCATTGGAAGAATGATCAAGTTTCAATATTTACTGCTGTATGCTACTTCAATTCGGTGACTTTGAGCTATGCACTTGTGAGCAATGACAAGGAACACGACTCGGCTCACGCATTGTTCGCGATAAACTACATCAAAGAAGACATAAAGGCCAGATATCCAGGTATTGATATATCTTGCGAAGTAATAATTTCTGATGGCGCAGCTAGTCATTTCAAAAACAGATTCCAATTTCACGAAATGAGAAATTCACCACATGAGAAGAAATGGATTTTTTCTGCTACTGGTCATGGAAAAGGAGCCTGTGATGACATCGGCGGACTCGTCAAGCACGTAGCCACGAAACACAACTTGTCAAAGACGCTGATCGATAGCATTCAAGATGCGGAAACATTTGCAACTGTGGTCCAGCATCATACTCCAAATGTGGCGGTCAAATTACTCAAAGATCGTGACATACAGAAGTTCAGAAAAACCAAAAAAACCCAGTGGAAAAATGTTGCGGCAATAAAAGGAATACGGCGAATGCATGCATGGAGGGCCAAGAAGGGTGAAAGTGAAACCGAAATGTACATTTCAAAAACATGCCAGCACGAGTGGGCATTGGTAGAATGAAGTTGAATGTATAGCAATACTTTTTAAACCAAATGTACGTAATAAATTCTTTTCAAAATGCCATTATTTTACTTAAATAATTATACCTGTTTATTCTCTTTACTGTCCATAAATACAAAATATTGTGAAATTCAAAACATTTTTAAAACATTAAAAACGATTATGAATTCTAATGACCTTCTATTCAAAAGTCAACATCAAGTTTTGATAAAAGAGTTTTATAAATTATCAAATTATAAAATAATCAATGGAATCAATCAATAAATAATAAATGAAAAACGAAACGGAGTTATGAAAAAAGCTTCTGAAAATTGTCCACTCACAAATTGATATACAAAAACAGTAATTTAGAATGGAAAAATCGAGGCAATGCTAAAATTTCCGGGCTAAAATTTATCCGATTTTTTTTCTATTTTAAAGACGATCATGGAAAAAATTTCCAAAAATTTTCTACACTTCATATTTTTTTCTTCTAGGACTAACCTTTGACTGTTGACAGACAAAATATTTCAACAATTGAGCTACTTTCGACGAAATGATAGCTTATTTTATGAGGAAAGCCCAAAATTACTCAATAATTGTGACTATAATTTTGAAAAATCATAATTTCCAAACAACGAATTTCGGCTAATAGAGGCTGCTACAGAATTTTGTTTATATATATGACTATCAAAGAAAAAAATATGAAGAAAAAAAAAACTGATGCAATTCGAAATTTTTCAAGTCAAAAATTTTTTGATTTTTTTCTTCCAATCGCGATATAAATTTTTTTTTTCAAAATATTCCAAGTTTCATGTTTTTGTCTTTTAGAGAAACCTCTTAGCTACAAACATACCAAAAATTATAAAGATCGGACGTTTTTTCGCAAAGTTATTACATTTTCAAAAAAAATTGACATGCGCCAATAGCGCAAAATCGAGTTTTTAGAAAATTTTTCAAAAATTCCCCACGGCCAAAGAATTGAAAATCGAGCAAAAGGAAAAAATACGTGTCTCATCGATTTCGATGTAGAAGCTATAAAAAAAATTTCATGCAAAAAAAAAGACCTAACCCAAACTGGCTGGACGATTTGAGATGAAATGACCCTATAGTAAGCTAGAATTTCAAAAAAATTTTTGCATTTTGTTCCTGATACCTCATAGATCATTCACGACTATCAAGACCGCGGGGGTCGACCTTCCTACCCCCTCAAAACGGGGTTTCAACCCCCCAGAGGAGCATTCTTATAAAAACAGTCCAAAACTAACGAATTAGGAGCCGAAAATGACCCCTAGTATCTCAGGAAAATCTCAAATTTCCCGAATTTTCCATCTGGAAAGAGTTTTTTGAGAAAAATAACAGCGGAATCGTGATCAGCGACCCAAAAAACCTACTAGAGGTAATTTTTGCAACAAAATTATAAATTATATATTATTTTCCAAATTTCCCTACTGGAGGGAGTTTCCCGAAAAAACTAACTGCGGAATCGTGATCAGCGACCCAAAAAACATACTAGGGGTCATTTTCGGTTCCTAATTCATTAATTTTGGACTGTTTTTATGAGAATGCTCCTCTGGGGGGTTGAAACCCCGTTTTGAGGGGGTAGGAAGGTCGTCCCCCGCAGTCTAAGAACAAAATGCGAAAAAAAATTCGAAATTCTAGCTTACTATATATATATTTTTTCTGCTTCGTTGCCTGGACTATAATACTGTGACCTCGATTTTTGTTGATGAAAGCAACCGTATCAAATAACCTTTACTCCCTAATGGAATCTATGTCTTAGCTGAATCTACCGAAATATAATCTCTTAGAGCGAGAAAAATTGATGTTTTACTTATTTTCAAATACATTTTCACAATTTGATGTACTTACACATTTCATGCTTTCCTGAAATAAAATACAAATAGAACTCGTTCAAATTAAGTGAAGATAGGTTTGTTACTGCTCGTTCTGATTTTTTTCTACAGCGTTCACAAAAAAAAATTGCATAGGCTATGATTGAGAGATATAATGAGAGATTGGAGGACCCTATGAAGTGAATTTCTCATTGGAGAATGCTCGGAGTATACCTAAGCTTTGAGAGTATTCGGTTCCAGGCCCATATACCCCTATTTCAGTTCCTTCTGTTGCTTAATGACCTCTTACTGAGTCTTGAGATGATATTTTTCCCATTCGTTTCTTGGACTCTGTTTCTTGTTCTTTTCCTCATCTTACCTTGAGACATGCCTCAGATTTGCTGATTCATACTTACGTTTAGTCATTCTCTAGTCATTAAATATGTTGTCATATCGCCATACTCTTCACTACCATATGGAGGTGTTTGAGGATTAGGATTACTTCTATAGCAGCCGTGAGGTATGTTCTCATTGAACCTATTGTGTATGGATCGAAAACATTACAAATATAACAACATTCTACGGTCCATTGCGAAAACCGCTTCTTAAAAACTTGGTTTTCTATTCCCTGCCAAGAGTTACTTTACATCCCAGCAGTTTCTCATGATCTACAAAGCACAGATTTGACCTGTCCTGGAGTAATGTTCACATGTTTGGAGTTCAGCTCTCAAACATATGCTGAAGCTCTTTCGTTCTATCCAGAAGAGAGCTATTCGTCTGAATGATAATGTCACACTTACGAGTTCATTGTCCTCTCTGGAACATCGTAGAAAGATGGGAGATCTCTCCCTTTTTCTATATATATTTCCATGGTCGGTGTTTATCAAGAATCTTGTCTTTTATTGCACCACGAGAGATTCCAGATAGGCAGACTGGACGAGCTCAAACTAGTCACCCCTTCATGGTCAAGCTCGAGACCTGCTGAACTACTTCCTACCTGACTTCATTTTACTAACGAACAGCGAAGTTGTGGAACTCTTTACTTAGTGAGGTCTTCCCCTGTGGCTATAACCTCTAAACCTTCAAGAAAACTTCGAATGTCTATCTCCCAAAATTCCACCGCTGGCTCGCACGCTGTTCTTCAAACATTATAAAAAAAATGATCGGAAATTTATCCCTTCACTTTCGGCTAATGTCTGGCATCTATTCAGTATGAATTCAAAGCTTTGTTGGAACAATTATAGCCTATCGATATTTTAATTAACGTCTGCAGACTTAATATAATCCACCATTATGAAGCTCTCTCTAAGTGAATACGTAAAATGTAAATTCATTATGTATCCATGATTAAATTTGTTCATTCACTAAACGATTGTGAATTTAATAGAAGAGTTGGAGAAAGACGTACCTGGAATATCGGTATAATAACTTGTTCAGGTATAATAATTATCTAAATTTAATAAGTTCCGTATTGGAGCATACAAGTTTACACAACTTGGGAGGTTTCAAACAAATTTGGAACATTACTGCTTTGTGGGGGACGTGTTTAGAAATTTGTCAGTTTTAATTGCTCGTGTGTGTACGTCTATCTCGAATTCAAACGTTCTTTTTACACCAATCCATTTAACCGTGAAGACCTGTGCATACTGTTCATGTTATCCCAGATGTAGCTTTACCAACTAGTTTAAGTAAAAAAATAGACTGCTCGGCTTGTGATTGGTTCTATCGACGAAGACGATTCAATATGAGATAAATGGAAAACATTTTTGTTGCTTGAATGAGGTTATGATTACAGGGGAGGGCAAGTACGAATACGGTCTTTTGGACGGGTAGGCAGCGGGATTAAAACTCCTCACAGTTATGATCGTGTACCTAGTCACTACGGGTGTTGGTTAATCGCCTTCTGACAGGTAAGGGTAAGGATTGTGTTTAATTTGTTAGTTTGATAACCTGACGTTTTCTAGAATATATTCAAGAACATTTGGAATTTTTACCTTTTTAATAAATAATTATTTAAAGGGGAAATTAATTGATTGTTTGACTACAGAAAAAATTCTAATTTTTACCATATAATTGCCAAAATTTACAAATTTTGGAACAAAAACTGCTTTAAATATTTTTTCAGTAAGTCTACTCTATGATCAAATGAAGTATATTATTGGTGTATCGAAGTTTTTTTTAAACACCTTCAAATCAATTATTCGTGATTTCATAGGAGTTAAGCAGAAAAAAATTACATTAAAATAACCGGTTTTATTGATAAATAAGCGTTAAAAAAAAAATCACAACATTTGTTTTTTGAAAAATTCAGTACATAAATATGAAGTATATAAACACTGTGAGTATAGATTGAGAAAAAAAATATTGCTTCTAATATGTTTTTTTTGCAAGATTGAATAATTTTGTCAAATTTGTACAAATCAAATTGACGTTACAATGCTATACCAAATAAATTGAAAGCCAGAACATGTTGATGAATACAGTTGTCATTAGTCTCTTCTCAGATGAAGTCCGAAAAGTATTTCTAAGATCGTTAAAAAAATCCTAGAGCAAAAATTCCTCCACTACAGTCTATTTGATTAAATTTTAAGCAACTGTCCTTTTGACAAAAATCTTTTGCTGTTTGGTGACGGACCCTGTTGTTTTTCAGGGAAATCATGTAATAAACACATCCTTTTCTGAAGGATTAAAATGAAAAAAGTTAATTCAAAACTGCTTTCACCCAAATTTGTACAAAATCGTTCGAAAACAACAACAACAAAAACGTAAACTTGAGTTTACACCATTTTTTCTCATTTGTAACAAGAGGCGATTAACCCAAGGTCAATAAGCTTCCACTCAGTATGCTCGGGTTCGATTCCAAGGAACAGATAAGTTGTTTTTGTTATAACATTTCCTTAAAAACATTATAAAATTGAATACTATTTAGTTGTTAAGATAATGGAATAAATGATTTATTTCACTATCTTCACACAAGTGCGGAGAGTATCTTACAGAATAAGAAGCAATTATATAAAAATCAGTAACCGAATCTAATGATTGCGAGCGCACACTTTTTTCTATTCTCCAAGCGGCAACACTAGTTCCTTGTTTAATTACAATTCAATTCAATAATAGGGAAAATTGTTAATATATGGAAAAATTTGTTTTTGTACAACTGTCATAAAAACTTGACATTTCTGCATCTCTATTGATGCGTAAATATTTACTTTTTTTCACTGCCAAAATAATTCACAAAATAAACATGAAATATTACTTTTTGAAGGATTTAATTATCAATTATTAAATGATTATTTATCATAAGACAATTTCATTTATTGAAATAATAATTGATAGTAAAGTTTGAACAATTACTTCCAACATAAATTCCCGAAGATGTTCCATGTTGCTGCTGATCAGAAACGTTAGATATTTCTTGAAGAGTTGGTTCCACAATTTTTTCAGATATTTTAATTTGTTTGGAAGAAGATTGACAATTCAATATTTTGTTAGAAATCTTAATTTTGTTATTCAAACTATCTTCTATATATGCTTCTGCTACGGAGGCAGATTTCCAGCCACCGTGACGTTTTATGGATGTAATGTTGCCCCCTGTATTGGCCAGAAGAGTTTCTCCTGAAACAGTGACCTGTGTAGCTCTTATACATGTCTTTTCCAAGCCATTTTGCAATCAAGCTGGGAATTTCTCCTATTTTATTTATCCCCACATGTTGGTTAATACATTTTCCTCTCGAAAATTTCAAAAATAATCTGCTACTTCTTAATATATTTCAGACGATATAAATTCACATTCACAGTTATACAAAAAATATTTTTTGTATTTCGTGTATAAAATTCATGTTTTCATGGCACATTCGAGAGAATTATTGACCTCGACCTGCGGCACTCTCATGTGCCATTAAAAAAACACTCATCTTACGCACTTAGTACAAAAATAACTATTCCCTTTCATCTTTAAATAAAATGATGATAATGTAACTTTACTTTTTAGTAATGTGTCTCCTCCGGTTGAATCTTTGCGAAGGACTGCATTTCGGCCATATGAACAAACTCAATGATGTGGAACAAACAAGTCTGAAGCATATCGATACTTTTCCCGACAAATAAACGGGAAACAATTATTACGAAATCTGGATCAGTAGAACTGTTAATGTGCGGTAAAGATAAAAGCACCGTACCTAATAAATATAACACATCATTGAATACGGTTAAAGTAAAACCATAAAATACAATGTAAGTCATGTGTAAAGTTTATCTATAGCGAACGTTTATCACTTAGTACATACAATAATGGTTATAATATATCAGAGGAAATACATAGTTATAAAATAAATTATAGGACAGGTTCGGTACAAAATTTTAGTACGTCTTAGGTTTTACATTTAATGCGTCTTGTAGCTTACTGCCGTGGCTATGAATGTCATCTTCGGGTATGAATTGTGACCGGGTATAATTGTTGTTGTAGACACAAATGCATGCAAGACTTAGATTATCTTAATATACTAAGCTTTTAGCATTCAATGTTATGATTCATAAAGCAAATGCACAGCCTTTGTAACAGCTGAACATCGTATTCTTACCCACTGTATTATAATATGACGTACGCTTAATGGATATCGCGATCGTATTTTACCAGAACGTTAAGAAGATATTAGGAATGTTAGAAATAATAATAAACGGTAATTATCTCGTTTATCTCTGTTTCCCTATATCATTGCTGTGGCAACATGTCGCGAATAATCGTGGCAATTCCAGGCAATCCCACTCTTCTTATCCGATTCAAAACGATTAAAGTTTCACTTAAAACGGCACTTTCACAAGAAGCGAGAAGGTGTCATTTTTTGTAGAACAATAGATTATGTTTCGATATGTTTAATGTCACAATTGTATTTAAAATGATTTCTAGAACATAAACTAGTAAAAGTGTTCGATTCCAACTGGTGGGAAACATAAATGGGAAATAATCATAGATTCATTTAGTACACTACCACCTCTAATAATCGAGGAAATAAAGCACTTAAATAGGTTCAACCTTCCAAAACTGGTGCAGCAAGATGGATTGACTTGCGGTATTCAGCATCGATTCAGAAGAAATGTTGTGCCGCGTTTGTTTTTCGGGCTAACTTTTTATTGTATTTCTACAGCGAAATAATGAATTTTCACGAGTGCACTTTTTGAATAAGAGAAAAATAATTATTCGGTGAATAACAAGTTAAACGGACTCGAGTTGGTTTCCCGAAGGTTTTCAGGGTCGCTCATCACAGATATGATGTCCAACAAATTCCCTGAGGTCACCTTGGACCATCTCCGGGGTATCCGGGGGTCCTGACGCCCCGAATATCGATTAATTTCATCAAACATTATTTCTTTTATGCCTGTCACCTGATCAAGCGAGGGTACGAAGGTCGCTGATGACGATTACGACCTGCAAAAACTTTCCTGAAATACCTGGGGATACCCGGATACCCCAGGGATGGTCAAAGGTGATCTCAGGGAATTTTTTGGGCATCATGTTCAAGAACAGCTACCCCGAAAACCCTCGAGAGCCAGAAATTGTTGTATATTATGGAGAAAAATTAACGAATTCCTAGAAGATTACATAGATATCCGGTCTCCGGGTATCCGCAGGTGTTTCGGAAAAGATTTTTCATATCGTAATCATCATCAGCGACCTTTAAATCCTCGCTCGGTCAGCTGACAAGATTTAGAAAAAATATTTTCAATGAGATCGATCTATATCCACGGCGTCAAGACGAGAGTAGGTATAGTAAGTAGAAGCCCAATTATAGAGCCTTGAGGAACTCTAATAATTGATATTGGAGTTCCTCAAGGCTCTATAATTGGGCCTCTACTTTTCTTGATTTTCATTAATGATTTTCCGGATTATCTTGCTGACATCTTATCCATACTGTTTGCTTATGACACTGTGGTTTCTGCAAATTGTGCTGATCTGGTGTCTGTTGATGGGGCGTTTGAGCGCATACAGGAAAATACCTTTGAATGGTTTTCACGGAACGGGCTAGCTATGAATAGGGAAAAAATGGAGAAAATCGTTTTTAGTATGAGGCATGTTGACGACGCTAATGCAAAATTTCTAGGTACGTATTTGGATTCGCGCCTTACCTGGAATGTTCATATCTACCATCTTGTAAAAACAGTTAGTAAAAACGTATATCTTTTACGTCGATTGTCTGGTTCTGTTTCATCAAATGTACTTAAAACAGCATATTTTGGTCTGTGTGAATCTCAATTCAGATACGGTATCATTGTTTGGGGAAACTGTAGTGATATTCACAGAATTTTTACTCTACAGCGAAGAGCAATTAGAATAATAGGTAACAATAACTATAGAGCTTGTTGCAGAAGCACATTCTTAAAACTGGACATTTTAACAATACCTGGCCTTTTTATTTTTGAATGCTTATCGTATGCTCAGAAAAATGCTGAATTTGTCGGTTCAAATAGCGACATTCATCCGCATTATACCAGACATAAGGATGATACGAGTATTCATTTACCATTTTTCATTTCAGACTCAGCAGGTCACAAAACGGGCCGAATTTTCTTGCCTTCAAATTTTGTAACAGATTACCAATATGTATTCGTAGTCTTCCATTTAACAAATTTAAAATTGTATCTTACTTAGTAAAAAATGTATTGTATAAAATAGATGATTTTTTCATCTAAATATTAATAATATGTTAAGTGACTGATTTTGGTTTTTTATTAATTTGTATTTTAACTATCATCTTTAAACTGACCTGTGCAAATAATGCTCATATTATATCAGCACCAAATAAAGTACTCTACTCTACTCTGTTCCCCGGATACCCCGGAGATGGTCGAAAGTAACCTGACAGAATTTTTTGAACATCATATTCGTGATCAGCGATTCAGAAAATGTACTGGAAACCAACTCGAGCCCTTTAACCCATGATTCACCGAGTTATTAATTTTTTCTTATTCACCTCAAAAAGTGCACTCGTAAAAATGCTTATTTTGCTGTAGAAATGCAATAGAGTTTGCACAAGAAGCAAATGCGGTACAAAATTTTCAAATCACATTCTGAATCGAATGCAGTTGTTTTGGAAAGTGGATTTTCCACTTTCAAATTTTCAGCTACTTTGAATGGCCATGTTTAAATTGTACCTTTTCCAATTATCTGATTTGTACATTCCTCATTACAATAGTTAAAGAAATTACTCTGCATGAACCAGCCAAGTTCATTTGTTTTTTCTTTATATCTAGTGTATCTAAATCACTATAACGTAGTAATGATTGAAAAAATTCTAATGAAATACCTACAAAAACACTTTATCAAATATTCTGCCCGTGGAACGATTTTTTGTTCATATAGACTTGACTGGCTTATGCCAATTTCTAATTTTTAATTCCACGTTTCTCGTATCAATCTAAGTCTCTCTCATTTTAAAATTTAAGAGAATACAGCATGCGTAGGTAGGTATCATGTTATATTCTACGAATATTTGGATATGTATGGATTAATGAACTTCCTGGTTTGATAACTAGTACAACAATATAAGGAAGCGCCACGATTTAGATTTAGATGATTATTCCATCAGCTGGAAATGAAAGTGTGCTGTATGGTAAGTGTCCAATTCATAAAGCAAGCTATACGCCTGTCTCTGTCGAGGTCGTGGGAACTATAGGATCTCTGTGAAAGAACCACTTCATACTGTACAGGTTCCTGGGCTGGGCACAAATTCTAATAGTAAATGCTATTTTGTAATCTATCTACATTTTAGATTCACATTCAACTTTAATTTACTATATTGAAGGTTTATAAGTCCGCGTCTTGTCTAGTTTGCTAAGATATAAAATCATTATTCTTTGATTGCAAATTTTCAAGCATCCGCTTAATTATCTAACATACTAATTTGAATAAAAACATGAACACCAGGTATTAGATAAGCGATTTATTTGAGGTTTTCACATAAGATTTACTTCGATATAACGTAGGAATAAATAGAGTTTTAACAAACAATGTCGACGTTACCTGAGTATTTTTTTGTGTGCATGCTCTGAATCAGTTTTTGGTGAAACTAGTTCAACTAATTCAAAATTATTGTTTATTAAGAGATTTTGAACGTGGGCGAATTGTTGATATAGTCTAGGAGCCAGAGCGATATTGATGGTCTGAACATTAACCCGATGGCACTATGGTTTATAGTTAGAGGACGGTTCAATGAACAATTCATCTCACAGACCGAATTTTCCCCGGCTGCTAGATCTCGAGATACAGCATCCGCATTTTTTTTTGTGCATGCTCTGAATCAGTTTTTGGTGAAACTAGTTCAACTAATTCAAAATTATTGTTTATTAATAGATTGTGAACGTGGGCGAATTGTTGATATAGTCTAGGAGCCAGAGCGATATTGATGGTCTGAACATTAACCCGATGGCACTATGGTTTATAGTTAGAGGACGGTTCAATGAACAATTCATCTCACAGACCAAATTTTCCCCGGCTGCTAGATCTCGAGATAAATCATTATTTGACCTCGAATAAAGTTATTCAACATGGTGCCTTCATGTTACCTTGTAACCCGCAAGTTTTATCCACAAAATGAAAAAAGAAACATTTTTGGTCCAAATAATGGCCAATTACTTTTGATGGCATAGGGTATGTTAACAATTGCCAATACCAATGAACATTTTCCATCAGGTTTGGGGGGTTAACTTGCAGTCCATTTTCGGTTCAATTTTAAATAGTCGGCCTGATAAACGGACATGCTAAAAAATGATTGCACATGATGGAAGTGTATAAGAATGGCATGCTTCTCAAGTAACCGCAACCTCTAGTCAAAAAAAAGAAAAAATGCGGATGCTGTATCTCTAGATCTAGCAGCCGGGAAATTCGGTCTGTGAGATGAATTGATCATTGAACCGTCCTCTAACGATAAACCATAGTGCCATTGGGTTAATGTTCAGACCATCAATATCGCTCTGTCTCCTAGACTAATAGGAGAGAGGTCTGTTTTACTCTTAAGGAAATTTCCAACCTAGTAGACCGTCACTGTTTTAAGATGTTAGGGTAGGTATTCTGGAGAAGTCGCGGATCT
The DNA here is from genome assembly GCA_958510875.1 of Endomychus coccineus. Lineage (NCBI taxonomy): Eukaryota > Metazoa > Arthropoda > Insecta > Coleoptera > Endomychidae > Endomychus > Endomychus coccineus. The sequence continues at coordinate 287,727,735 of OY294067.1, forward strand.
GGACATCCTAGGGTGACTACAGATCGTGAAGAACGTCATCTGAGCATGTTGGCGAAAAGACACGGGCATGGGGGGCATTCTCCATTGGGTTGGTTTAGCTATTTAAGCTTTTTATTTATGTCATCCATCTTTAGGAAGAAATAGGACTGGCTTTGCATCAGGACATTATATTACAACCAAAAGAGATATTATATCGATTTGCGCGGTCATAAATAAAATTGTACTATCGTGATCTAGTTAGCTAGCTTATCAATAAATAAACTAAAGATAAAATAGTATCTGAATAACTAAAACTAATATCTAGAAAAAGTATCGAATACCTAAAAGGAGGTAATTTCCCCCACTTGGAATATTTTCAATTCGCCCTTGCGGCGGAAAAGAAACAGATTTACCAGAACACGAGCTGTGAGAAATTATTGGAGGAAAACTTTACGAAGAAGAGTGTCTATGGCTTCTCTATATTGGCCAATAAGATCCTATGGACTCACGTTCTCACTTACATTGTTTATTATGCCTATTTCGTACTGCCCGCAGGCTGTATACTGAGTATAAGAATGGCATCATGGTCTTTAGCGAATAGGCCCGATTTTTTTGTTGACATGGACGGAATATGATCAGAGAGGAACTTACAACTGAATATTTAACGTCATACTGCACCCACACTAGGAGTGATGTTTTGGGGTGCACGATCCCCCTAGGTAATTTACCCTATCGTCTAGACTCAGTGTTATTCATTCAATTAAATTGAATATTAAGTATTAAGTATTATGTTAATTATATTCTTAAATTTAAATTTGAATTTAAATATAATTACTGAAATTAGGTTCAAATTTCATTCAACTATAGTAAATGTTCGTGAGAGTCTTGAGATAGTTATGTTTACTATATAAAGAACAAAACTTGTAATGAATGTAATACGAAGCATTTGGTAATTTAAATTACCTATTCCATAGAACTCACCTCCATTTCTACTTATTTCAGAAAATAAAACACATCGTTCTCTATCCATTCGGACATTGGAATAATCTTAACATGATCACTAAGTGAAACTACATCGGAAAGCACATTTCTGTTTTTGTATACAATGCACCAAAATAATGATCTCATATTTCGCATCGAAGATCTATAACTTCAATAAACATAATGTAAGCGATAAATAAGGGTGATGGACATATAAATCAATATTCGAATATAGGATAAAACATAGCAAACAATAAAGCACACGGTATAACTTTATCAAATAATACTGAGAGGAACTGTTCTGATTGTAACAAATGGTTTATGCTCTGCGAGTATAAATTATTTGTGCAAGTTTCTAGGCGAATAGGCGTAAGGTACATGGAAGAATCGCTTTTATTTGCATAGTCAAGCCTATATTATTATACCATAAAGATAAAGACATTGTTACTAGGTGTTTAAATTAATAGCACTGTGCTTATGAGGTAACTAGCATCTGTTTCATGAATAAATGCTGGACATAAGACCAAGAAATAATGCGAACACGGAAGCGGAATACAATAGACATAAAAAGAGAAAACAATAACATCCATCAACCATGTACAAAGAGGAGGCACTACAATAATCTGTTTATAATTTTCCTATGTACAAGGACTACTGTTATATTTTTGGGTACGGAATTTTCATAATGAGTATCAATGTTGCTTCATTTTTTCATTAGTTCTTGAAAGATCATTTACCTGGATGTGGTGGATCGGAATACTTCTGTCGATAAACCCTTGGCGCCAAAAGACTATTTTTATAACACTCTATAAGAACAAAAACCATATCAGTTTTTCCTTTTTTCATTTAAATAATATCACATCTGGTAATTAGCGGACGCTAATTGAATAACATATCTTGTAACGTGGTTATATTTTATACAGTAGATTAGTATCTCTTAGAAACTTTACGAGTCTTAAGTTAGTGTTTAGTTGTAATATTACCTCATTTTCAGTTCTTTCCACGAAGTATGTTTGTTATACATGGACTCTAAAAAGTACTTCACATATTTCACAAACCGGAGGAGGTTGTCCAGTGATAGATATTCATGGGTCAATCTGATGTTGCTGAGACGAAGTCTGGTGGTTACCACTTGATGTACTTTCTGGTCAGTTAGATTGGTGATCCATCGCTCAGCTTTTGGCTTAATTTTCTTCAGTTTAGATGGCTTATTCAGCCAGGTTTCGTTCCATGATGCTGTCATCCTCTGTTTGGAAAATGATGTCAGGTCAGTTGCTGGTAGGTTATTGTTTTCGGTATGCATATCTTCATTATCTGCGGTTTCTTTTGCGGCTTGATCTGCAGTTTCATTTCCGACTATGCCAATATGAGATGGGAGGAAAAATAATACGTTCAGAGTTCAGATGATGCGGCTCGTTTTCAATCACTCCCACCTTAGGATGCTGGAAATATATATGCGAGAGTACTTTTAGCGAGCCCAAAAAGTCAGTGGCTATGCTAAAAATTGTCTGAATTTGTTGATGATAAGTTTGGGGGATGACATGCTTATGAATTGCTTGAAGAATACTTCAGCCTCGTTCTTGAAATGTGGAAAACTTATTTGAGGTTACTGTTTGAGAGGGAGAAGGAGGAAGATTCTTGTTGAGAATAATGTTTCATTTTGTTACATATGGGTCACTTAATCTAGAGGTATTAGATGTAATGTCTATTCTATTTGGAAAGAATATCGAGATCAATGACAGTCGCCAAATAGATATATTTTTTTCAAGACTTTTTTGCGTTAACATAATAACATTTATTTTTATGAAGAACTTAATACTCTACCTAATGATGACGTGATCCAGAATAGAACATTTAGGTTTATGATGTGTCGGAATTTATAACACCTTACTCCTGAGAAACACAGCCTATTAAAAATAAAAGCATTGTGTTGAAAGCATTGATAGCTTTCAATTTTTGATTCCAGGCATATGTCAATTCCATAGTTTTAGATAGAAAATTCAATGTTCTTTCATATAGAACCATAACATACAAGACTTACTTCATTGGCCTATCGAACGGGTTATAACCTACAAACCTTCAAGAAAAATTTAAATGCATATCTCCTCTCCAAACATTCCACTGTTCCTCTTGTGTAGTCATAGTATAGGAAGAAAAAAAAGTATGAAATTGTTTGTTTCATGTGCCCTTAATCAGAATTTCTTATGCCATGTTCAGATATTATAGTCCAGCTTGCCCAAAGCTAAAACGAATCTGAATATTCCAATCCTTTTGCTAAAGAAGAGACAATAGTAACCTTGGTTGTGACCAATTCTGTCTTGTCTTGAACTGAGGATGAAATTTCACCAAAGCACGGCAGTTTAGGTATAGCACGTCATCCCTCTCGTTTAATCTCGTTCGAACGATAATCCCAATACCGATAACTACTCATAACTTTTCCCTTGTTTTCATCCCTTGTAAATTCAAAAACTTTCCTATAAACAAAGTGGCGAAACATGGAATTCAGAAAGTTTGATGAATCCTAACAATGAGGATGCTCATTAATAGGTAATGAAAAATTTATTTCCCACTGAACCATACTTAACGAACGAGAATAGTGACGTTAATTATAGTGTCCATCACTTAAGGAATTGTAAAACACTCTTAGTTTCCTAATATTTCTGTTAAATATTATTAGTATATAAGTAATGATAAGGTGTCATGTTATTGCGTGAAATACTGTTTGGTTGAAGTGCAACATGAGACTTCGATGATGGTAATTAATGTAAACAAGTATAAGGTTCACTGGTCTTAGTTTCAATGCATTTGCCATGACTTTGTTTTCGATGAAAACAACACAAATACAACAAACCTAATAAATTTTTCGTGATCAACAGTGTTTAGATTGTAAAATAAATGTGCTCTGCTATAAATTTAATGTGGTGTGTAACATAACCTATTTTTTTTTCGTAACTTTTGGAGACAATTATCTCCGAACTTTGTCAAACAAGGTTTTGTATTGCTACCACAGACACATTTTCATACATAAGTATTATTGGGATTATGTCTTAAAATACCTATGATTTAATAAACTATAGAAAAGTTCACACATGTGGATCACTATAAATGAGAAATAATCCCCTGATCCGCTGAAAATAGGTTAATATCAGAGATATATCCTGATGATGACTATTTGGTAGCTGTAAGGTTCTTAGTACTTTAACATTATTTTTAGTGGATCAAAGTGGTTATTGTTCATTTATAGTGATGCCTATATTTTCCCAAAACATCCCAACAGAACCACACCTACTACCTACTAGTTTTAACTTCAATTTGGTCACTGCATCATAATTTTTTCTTATCAATTAAAGGAGTATCGCACGAAATACTTAATCCCCTTGATACCTAGGCCAAAACCCTTTGCACCGCGTGTCACGTGTCACCTAGTGGAGCGATTCCTACCGACGAGTGTTCACCAGGCAGTGCCCACAATGCTCCCAAGGTTAACGATTAACGTGTCACCTAGTGGAGGGGCTCCCACCCACGAGTGTTCACCTCTAGGCCCATGCTTATACGATACTTCTTATCAAAGCTATATCGTGGTGTCATCCCATTCTTTCTCATTGAGTAGATGAGGTATGTTTCACCACTGATTGGTGGTGAGGTGTGCCTTCCACAGTCCTATTGATATAAGTATGTCACTACAACGCTACTCCAAATCCAAATTTGTCAGGTTTGACATTCCCCTAATTATATTTCTACCAAGCATTCCAACTCAAAAGCTGGAAGGAACGGTTGCAACCAGAATTAGAATCACAGTTTAATAAGGCGATGTGAATTATCATTCGAGTTTACATCAAATGTCAGACCATATGTCATCAACTTCAGCGCCCTCACTCAAATGTCAAAGTAATAACCAAGCTTCCACATTTTACCGCTTCACTACCGGACCTGTATATTCCCTATCAAGATACTCAGCAGTAGCAATATGCGAACATACCACCACGAGTGTGGTTGAATCCGATGTAAGAATACTGTCAAACATCTAACAACTTGTAGGTTGCAACGATTCCGTGTTTTATGTGGCAGGAATCCGAGCAAAGTACACTGAACACGACAAATATATGATATATCCATGCATCCGTGGTCGATTTACCATCACGAGCTATGAGAAATCTGAGTCCTTGCACTTGCATTTCGATCGTGAATTATTACACATGCAACTCCTGACTATTAATCATTTGCTAACGGCTCTTTAGTAATTTATATCTTGCGGTAATTTCTTCACTCTACTAATGCATAAATAGAACGTCATTATCCTCAGATTCAATTTACCACATGTAAACATTTTGCAATCATTTTGTACATCGTTATTCGTACACGAGATTAATTGTCTAGTAGGCAGTATTATTTTGTCGGTTTTCAGCTCAACTATGGCTCCATCTTGTGTTGAGCTTTCAACTATTATTTGGGTTCATGGTTTTCACTTTTTTCCATGAAATAGCATACTCAAGAGCATGTTTAATTGTATGATTCACCTAATGGTGATGAGCCCACATGCTCCTAAATTGTATAGATTCCTCAAACTAGACAAAGAAGATTTTCCAATATTTCCGGGTGTATCATATTTCGATACAGTACAAAAGTCAACGACAGTATCGCTTATTCTTATAACGCGTAGTCGGTATTAAGGATGACTGATGATGAATATTAAAGTTAATTCTTGTTGTCATGTGATTGGAACGTACTTTTACCTGTAAGTAAGCGTGTGAATAAAGTGCGTTGGAAAATGGCTTCCCAAGTAAATGTTTATGTTGGTTTTGCCGCGTTTTGTGTTGTACCTACAGTTAACTGACGTTTGTTAGTTAAATTACTTATGTCGAATATATATTGTGCTCTTTGTTGCAAGGGAAATTACAACAACGTTTTTGAAATTAGAGCAAACTGGATACAAAATATTCTGCATTATAAGTGACAATAATGCAATCAACAGCAAGGCCATGATAAAATGAAAAAGTTAAGTATCGTGTCTCGTGATATTTCAAAACCTTTATTTCATCTATTCTATTCGATTCACATCCTCCAAATGTATAAGGAATAATTGGCTAAATTCAAAACCCAATCAAAATATGCAATATCTCAAATGTGACTCGGGAGATATAGAGCATTGCAAATCCAAAGTCCACTTTATAAATATTATATTGACCTGGTGGGAAATAATGAATAAATTCCCCTCAAAAAACGAAGATTAAGGTATTATGTACCTATTGTCAAAGGTAACTTATGGGATGATTCGAAAATCAAGTTTTGAAGAAGTAATCCAATTGATAACATACGTGGAAGTCTAGTTCGGCTTTAAATAAATAACAATCCCGACACATACTGTATGATCACCACACACAGTTCACATAATTCACATAATTCACATAGTTCCGTATTGTTTCGATCAGCTTAATTTGAATTACATATTGTTGGGGAAATTTCAAGCAGACCCATCAGACCCGTCAAATGGGGTACAACTAAGAACTTAGTTCAAGTCTGGCAACCTAAGAAGTCCTCATATTTGACATGAAAAATAAATTAAACTTTTGTTTTACTGTCGATATTGCAACATTATGTTGTAACATACTGGAGACTAGCTGCAACATAGCTTCCGGCTTGTATAGTATTGGTATAAGTTGGTTACGTGACAAATTCCTGATGTTCTGGCCTTACCCTTGTAACGTTACTGAGTTTCAAATTGCTTGAATAATGTTAATAACGGTTTCCACTCGGAATTATAGATGATTAAACTTGGAAAGAGACTATGACTGACACCTGTGTTTTAATGGCGAAAATCAATTATTTTACTAATGTGCGAAAACTTGAGAGAGTTTCACGAACGCGATGATAGGAGAAACTAGAAAACGGAAATGAATAGGAATCATCTTGTGTGAAACCTTAATTCGAGTAAGTCAATTTATTTTCATGCCTTTATCATTAATTGAATATATTGTAGTCTAATCATATCTAAGCCTTTCAGTAGACGAGTATAATTCTCTGTTCGATGATATTTTCCAATAATTAAATGAATATCGACTCACCACGTGGTCAGACAAGATCACTTTTTCTTGCTCGGATCTAACTTATATAATCATTTACTTATTCTTTCTCTTGTCTTTAGTCCGTATCTAATCCGTCAAGTTTAAAGTCAGTTTGTTTATATCGTTGTTCAACCTAGCAATGATCTACGAGGTTACGTAGTATTACTCTTCTTTGACTTTCCTCATAATGAATTTGTGATAGATATGTCTCTTTAGGCCAGTCTTGGTGAGATAATAGATTAATTATTGATCTGGGTGAATTTAAATGAAGACGAAATTCTCATTAACTGCTCTATGGGAGTATCGACTAAATCATCTGATATTGCTTGAACAGATTATTCATTCTGATATTACTATCATGATTTCAGTCTACTATATCTAGTAAACTATTATCTAGTATTGCAAATTTCTAAATTAATTCTCTCATTTTCTTTAAGACTTAAAAAAATGGTATTTTTTCATACAGTTTGTAGTATAAATTGTCATAACTTCAATAAGTAAATTATCATCCAAATATTCTCTTTCAGATTTCAATATTGTATTTCACTAGTTCTCTTCAACATTTCAATCTTTTTAATAATTTTGAATAAACAGTTTGGGAAGATAACATAATCAGTTGTGGGATTATATTGATTATTCCGACTGATTTAGTTATTTGTTTATGGAACTTGTGGCCAAGGCATTGCTAGTATTGTCTATATTTTAGGGTTTGAATGATCGAGACGTGCCGTGTTGTAGAGTGAAATTCCTGACAGAGCACTTTCTCCAAGTTTCAAGGACGATAACATTTTCTTAATTGGAATAATCAAATTTTCATCAGTTGTTCATGATCTTTACCCAATATTGCTTTGATCTACAAATTAAATTCCTAAATTTGAACCTTTGGTTCAAAAATTATTTTCCTTTATAAAATTCATAATTTCGATTTAATGAAGCAAATTATTCAGAATTCTAATTTGCTTCACTTTCAATCTTTGTTAATTCATAGAATAAGAATGTTATTAATCAAACTAACTTTGTTCCAATTATAATTCCATAGGGGATTAAAACCAAATTGTAAAGTTGAAACTTGTCTTTATCTCTCTGATATGATCATCAACACTCATTCACCTTGTAGTACCAAAAATTCTTGATTGAGGATTATCTTATTTTTTTGGCTAAAACAGTTGGCGCTCTGGGTAATCCGATCAATCGACAACTTGAGGCCTCGTATCCCTACTAGCCCTAGCAAGCTAGTTGGGATTGTTAAACACAAAAGCGACGTCTATAAATGGAACATCTGATGTTAAAATGAAATAAATTTCCACCAGAGTGGCAATAGAACATACAAGCTAGAAGAATATACTAACTTCCGCTCCAGAAGAATTGATTTCTCCATATCGTAAAATGAATAAAAGTGATATCAATAACATTGTTCAATTTTAGAATATGGATAGATTTTCATATCATATAGTGAATGGTGATACGATTTTTCATTCAAAAATTGTCATATCTTGTTAAAGAGGAGGAAATAGTAGTGATTATAACTTGACCTGTAATAAATAACATTATATCTATAATAAAACTTCACAAACATTATTGGTAATGACTAAGCATTAATTCGAGCTACTTCCCGATTTGATGGGCCTACAGATTATTATTACATCTTTGTGTGGGAGTGGGATAGAAACTATGATTGATTGATTTTGAAATAATTCTTTGCTAGACAAACTGCTTAGTGGTCATTAAATAAAATGGTGAGTTGAATATTGAATATAGATGTAAAGTAACATAAAGGAATTAATTTAAATAACAACTAGTTGCTTTGATTGTATTATTTGAAAATATATTTGGGCAGACGATACATGAATTAATTTGATTCAAATTTCCTTAATGACACCTAACAGGAAAACTACTGAATTAGTAAATTATTTTCCGTATATCAAAAGGGGGGAATCCAAAAGTAGTTTCACGACACCAGGTATTAATCTTGTGGAAGCTATAAATGCGATGGTATAATACAATAAAATACCATAAATATAGTTAGAAAAGGCAAAACAATAATGTACAATCATCTGTAGTAGAACGATTTCATAATGGAATGGTAAAGAGCAACTATTCCTTTTTTGTCCGGACTGACAAATTGCGTTCAACGTTTTCCTGTACAACAGACGGTCTCTGGTCTTATGGACAATTCCCTCGTGTGACCGAGTTATATCGGGCCTTTACTGTGTAATGCTACCGATAATTTATGAGATGCGCAGTCAAACATGTCTTATTTGTAGGATATTGTAGAAAAACTGATTCGATTCTTTTAAGACTTTGTAAAATGTATATCATTGTCTTTCTGTCACACTACCGGAGATTCTCCGTTCGAACCATATGTTCAGAAACGTCGTTTTATGGTCACGCCATACTTGATCTTCTATTTGCTTGTTTAATCTATTTCTGGAGTTCATTATCTGTTTAGATATAAGCAATAAAATCGTGTGTAAAGTAGGGAAACTCAGAAAAAAAAATTTCCGAATATTCAACAATATGAATTATTTTCAGTGAATTTGAACTAAGCAATTCCTTAAGAGCAATTTTCGACCTGGAAACTAACAGTAGTGAAAAAAGTATTAGTTGAGGAATTATAGCCAAAATGATCGAACTTTTTACTGGCAACCTGTATCGAGATGCGGTTTTCGCCATTTGCTTCAGAAACACAATAGAAAAAAATGTTATGTATTTGTTTTACCAGGAAAAGCTTGGTTGCATTTGTGCATACAAAAAATGCATCTAAATCATGCAATTTGCTGATCTGTGTAAATATTATATTGTCGCTCATCAAATATTGACCAAAATTGACCAGAATTTGTTACTCGGGAGTTTTTGTGGTCGCTGATTACGAATTTGATGTTTTCGTAATGCCAAGCTGCACCCTGGGGCAGATTTCAGGGGCTTGGGGTGGGGTATTTGCAATATAAAGCGGAAATCCTCAAATTTTCTCAATCATTCGGTATTTTATGGCAATTTTGGGATTTTTAAACACAAATTAAATGATGTTCGTTAACTCAAGTGCCCGGGGCAAAGTGGGGCAATGTGGGGCAATGTGGGGCACTTGGGACTATTATCGAATTTCAATCATCAAACCTAAAAACCTGGTTCTCTGTGGGTTTTTGTGGTCGCTGAACACGAATTCAAGGTTCATTTCCAGCTCAGATGCTCCTGGGGCAGAGTGTCCTCTAGGGCAACGGGGGCATCTGGGGCAGTTAATCAATTTCAACTGTCAAACATCAAAACTTCGTTACCCATGGGTTTTTGTGGTCGCTGAACACGAATTCAAGGTTCATTTTCAGCTCAGATGCTCCTGGGACAGAGTGTTCTCTGGGGCAACGTTGGGCATCTGGGGCAGTTAATCAATTCAACTGTCAAACATCAAAACTTCGTTACCCCAGAGAACAAGGTTCTTAGGTTTGATGGTTGAAATTCGATAATAGTCCCAAGTGCCCCACATTGCCCCACTTTGCCCCGGGCACTTGAGTTAACGAACATCATTTAGTTTGTGTTTAAAAATCCCAAAATAGCCATAAAATACTGAATGATTGAGAAAATTTTAGGATTTCCGCTTTTTATAGCAAATCCCCCACCCCAATCCCCTGAAATCTGCCCCAGGGTGCAGCTTGGCATTATGAAAACATCAAATTCGTAATCAGCGACCCCAAAAACCCGCGGGTAACAAATTCTGGCCAATTTTTATCAATATTTGATGAGCGACAATATAATATTTACACAGATCAGCAAATTGCATGATTTAGATGCATTTTTTGTATGCACAAATGCAACCAAGCTTTTCCTGGTAAAACATATATGTAACATTTTTTTCTATTGTGTTTCTGAAGCAAATGGCGAAAACCGCATCTCGATACAGGTTGCCAGTAAAAAATTCGATCATTTGGCCTTTTTACGGCTATATTTCCTCGACTATATATTCACCAGGCAAACACATTTCAGCAGGGTTTTGTTTTGAAAGTCGAACAATTTGGAATTGAATACAAGTTTTTGTTTTTCGAAGCGCAATCGAATTTCTACCAGACCGACAGCCCACAATTCTTTGTTTTTGTTTTGATGCATTTTAATGATGTGAACGGTTAACAAGCTAACAACAAAACCGTGAAGAAGACCAAGGTACTGAAGAAGTACACTTTTCAACCCTAGAAAAGAGTACGAAACAGAAAATATGAAGGTGAATCTGCAAAACACGACATAACACTGAGTGACGTCTTCTTTTCGCACATTTGTGAGCACAAATTTCGAGAATCTGTTACATCTGGCTGGTCATTTCTTGTTTATGAAACAAATGCACCATGTTCTCACCAAGCGAACAGTGTGCCTTGAAATACAGACGAAACATGGAAACTCTTTGATCTTTCGGTCCCTAGACGTAACATGTTACTGTTGCCTTCGCTTTTGTTTTCGGTCTAGGTTTTCCTTCTTGTGGAAATAGGCCTCTATGATTTATATTCCAGTTTGAAATATTTATTTCGTTTAATCGAAATAGAAACCTTGTTATCTTAGGTGGTGGTTATTGATAACAGATTCTCCTACAACTCCGATCCCAAAGACTCAAAAGTAGATCTATGAGCATTGCATACACATCTATAATCTACTTTCCATACGGAGGCTTAAGAGCTCCCTACACGAGAATATAATAGTGCTATAATCTATGATGATTCAACTTCTGGACATGTACTTATAATGTGGCAAGAGCATTTCTAATAATATGGTATCCAATAATAGTTGACTTTAAGCTATAGAGAAGTCAATCTACGACCATTTAGGGAGAGGGGAAACTTTTGTTGGGAAATAGAGAAATATGAAAAATTGTTTCTATTCGTTCGAATTATTAAACCCAGTTTTTCTGCATCCGAAAGTAAGTGCAATCCCCTTTTTCTGCAAAAAAGTGTTTTTTCGCCATTTTTATAGTTAGTTTTTGGGTTTTGATTGTTTTTAGGCCACTTACTCCCTTAGGGTATAGAAAGTATTTTTTCACCCTTTTTAGAAATAGTTTTCAAGTTTTTATTATTTCAGGCCACTCACACTCTTAGGGTACAGAAGGTTTTTTCTAATAAAGTTGCTGACCCAGGTATGAATTATATATAGATTCTCGAGAAATAGGTCACATTAACACTTATGCTTTAGATTTTCGTCTTAACGAACGTTTTGGTCTCACGACCATCATCAGAAGACTTATTATTTCAATAACCTGATTATTTAAAACTAATTGTATTAACAAAAAGCGTCCTTATCGCACCAATTTCATTTGAAATGCCAACGTAGCCGAAACGAACAGAAACACGAAATCGAAATTTCTAGTGAAAGTATTGTCATATTGTCTACAGGAAGTTGTCCAAATTTCAGCTGAATATATCAAACAGTTTGGGTTCAATTTTAATTTTGGCCAAATTTCACGGAATTTGAAATTTAGTATAACTCTTGTCAAATCAATCGTACGACAATTTGCACTGCGCTTAAATTCAGATGTTTTCATTTTTTTTTTAGGAAATATAATCAATGAGTTTATTAACGTTACCTCAAAAAATTTCAAATTCAGCTCCTTTATACATTGACAATAATTCGACAACATTGCTCCAACTCAAAAAGTATCCCTAAAAAGGATGAAAATCATAATATACGCCGGTGATCGTTTTGCACTTTTCAACAGTGGCGGCTCGTGAACTTTTTAAGAGAGGAGGCTGGACATAAAACGTTCTTGTAAAAATATACTCTATCCAGCCAATAAATTTAATCTTTGCACAGCGACCGTACCAGCTACTTCAGTACTCAAAAAGTATCCCTAAAAAGGATGAAAATCATAATATACGCCGGTGATCGTTTTGCACTTTTCAACAGTGGCGGCTCGTGAACTTTTTAAGAGAGGAGGCTGGACATAAAACGTTCTTGTAAAAATATGCTCTATCCAGCCAATAAATTTAATCTTTGCACAGCGACCGTACCAGCTACTTCAGTGCCAAAATAATTGTTGCCAAGCAAGAACCAACGTGGAGGTGTAGTTTCTCTTGGCAAAAAATTGTTTTGTTCGTTTTTTTTTCTTTGGATTTTTGATACTTTTTATTTTTTTTTTTGAAATTTTTCATATTTTGTTTTTTTTATTATTTTTATAAACTTTTTTCATATATTAACGGAATTCTACGATCTTTAGTTGGCGAAAAATGATCAATAATATTATCATAAAATGTATCATTTTGTTTTAAGTGTTTTACTGAATCTTTTTCAATAGATATCAATCAAACTAACACTGTATAAACGATTTTGGCTCATTGTATTTCGCATGTAAGTTTTAATTCGTTTGAGAGTAGAAAATGATCTCTCCACTGATGCCGACGTGACAGGAATGGTGACTGTCAAACAAAGTAGTTTATAAAACTGAGGTAAAACTTGTTGCAAATCATTGTCTATCATATATTTTATCATATCGGCGTGAATGTCGTACTGGCCTAAAATATCTTTATCCGAGTAGGTATATAACTCATAATTCATTGTGCAGTGCTATTTTATCAAAAAATTTATATTTTAGAACTAAGTTATCTAAAAGTGTATTGGGAAACTCTTTTGAAAAAGATTCGAAAAATCTTCTATTCGTCAAGTCGAAAAATTTCAATTCATGTAAATCGGAAAATCGAATCTCAATTTGACCTTTAATAGTATCTAAAATTTCATAAAAAAAGTTGTTTATAATGTAGTTTCTTGTCTACCAAATTATATGTTTTCCTCCTTTAACAATATTCTGTTTACCGGTTAATTTAAACTTAATACTCGATGTAATATGTTCCTGCGAAATTGTCTATCTATACCACGAGCTAAATTTTTCAAATCATCATAACCCGAGTGTCCCCAACATGAAGTTGTATCAGATGTAAATAGCAAGCAATATAATTTATTGTGTATTTCGATTTTGAAACATACCTGTCATCGTCACCACTAATCCTTTCAAATCCGGTAAAGGCCGTTTATTTTGAACAAAACACTTTTCTATCATATGTTAATCCACTAAATGGATTTTCTAACAACCCAGCAACTAAGTCACTCATCATTTTAACGTTCACCGATTAGATAAATTATAACTTAACTACTTAACCTTATTTCGCCTCGCGGTACAAATTACAAAACCAAGAACTAACGGAACACGACACGTGTGGCATTCTTCTAGCGGAAGGGCGGTAGCAAGTAATCGTATTTCATTCGACCGACGATTCCATACGAGAGGCTAGCTTCCATAGGATGTTGCCATATTCGCTCTTTTACCCTATCTAGCAATTGAACTGCTTGGAAAACGGCAACTGTGTTGACCACACGTATTTAGCGTTTGAGATATATAGAGAATCTAGCCTCTGGCCACTGTTGCCAGATTAAAAATAACTGCTGAGAACGGGGAATTGATTGTAAAATTTAAAGAATTATCAGAGAAACAGGAAATAAAATGGAGAATGATCATTAAGATAAATTGGTGAGGAGGCTGAGCCTCCTTAGCCTCCTTCGAGGAGCCGCCACTGCTTTTCAAGGTAATCGATATGGATGATATCGTGTGCATATCAGCTTCGATTCGTCAGAACAAGTCTACTGTTTCGACTATTCTTTGGTCTCTTTGGTGCTGTGATGGAGCCATGTTTCATCCACGGCCAAGAAACGGCGCACAGTCCTCCTTATCGCACTTGAACATCGCGCCAAACATTCCTTTGAAATTGTTACATGCTCGCTCTTGTTGTCAACAGAGAGCAAATGCGGCACCCATCAGCCAGATAGCTTTCTCATATTCAAAAATTTATGCAAAATGTTTCATACCCGCTTGGTTGAAATGCCCATAGCCTCAGCAATCTTGTGCACTTCAACTTGCCGATCGTCCAATATCATACTATGGACTTTATCGACGATTTCTGGAGTTGTGACCTCAATTATACGCCCCGGAACGTTTGGCGTTCTTTGCGGTCATACTCAACAACGAAAATCAGTAAATCATTTGTGAATCGTTCCAATCGATGTGGAAGAGTCCCCATAATGTTTAACAAGCGATGCTTTAGTTAACGTAATGTTTTTTCTACGCAGGAAATAAATCAAGACGCGAAATTCACTTTTTTTCCATGTTTACAAAAATCTTCATGGTTGCTTACTTTCAATGGGTGTCAAAACAGAACTGAATGACATATCAGTCTGAAAATGTCAATGCGTTCTAATTAAAGATGGTACATCACGAAAGTCACATAGGATTTTAGATAGTGGCAACATCTGCTTTATTTTCCAGGGACTTCTAACTGTACTGATGTAAAACGTCAAAAAAATAACAATCTTGAAAGGATGAGGCAATTTCGTCAATGCATCGGACGAGAGGCATTTCTAACAAACATTTCAATAAGCATCACGATCGTTTTCTGATGGATGGAACAACCACTTTTTTCTGCTTATTGAATATTAATTGTAACATCTCTGATACATATCTGACATGTTTTTTGGGCGGACATGTGTGTAGTGATTAGATTTTATCTCTTCTACATAATGTAGGTGAACGTGTTTGCTCTGCATAAGATTGTTACTGCCCAGGTTTGTCCATCTGAAGTTACAGGAATGGGAGTACGGTCTACGTTGATGCAACAAGTGAGAGTATCATATTGACACTCATTTGATCTGAATAATTAAATATTAATGTTCTGAAAGGCCCGTTCTAAATGTATTTCAGCTACAAAACATCTCGAACGTTAGTTAATACTGATGTTACACTTGATTACATGGCTTTTAATTTTACGCTATTACACGCAAGTCCAAAACTAAAAGGCATTCACGAAGACAGTAATTAATCAGAATTAGCTACGCCTGTCAATTTGTATTAGTACGCCGGGCCATTAGAATAGAGTCAACTCAACAGGATCACTTATTCTCTAATCGCTACGATCTAAACAGAGGCTCTGCCTGATAATTAGTAAATTAATTAGCTGGTAAATATTATGCAGTGCCTTTCCAATTTTAAATTGCACGAAACAGAAATAAACTGCTCAACATAAGCTACGGAAATGTTATAAATGTAAAAAATTCTATCGTTTCACCGTTTACTAGGTGATATGAAATTGAACACTACTATGTTGATATGACTTTTATGTGTAAATACATTTTATCTATAAATATACTTATCAGTAGATAACAAAGAATTACTGCGGTCGGTGATTCATTAACTAAGAGGATTATCAGTACAGGATTACATGGTGGGTTATTACATTCTAAGAATAACCAATTGATATCAACAGCAGAGTATAGAAGCTAATCAGGACAATAATTGGTGGAATGAATACATTACATAGCTTTAAATATTGGTAAATAAATTAGATCCGTTTCGTTATTACGGAGTTTTTCTTTTTGTAAATTTCAAAAGATTCCAGCAAGTTTAGTTTTGAGCCTTTATCAGCCATATGAAAAATAGGTGAGCTGTCTATTTCAGGGGAAGAATGATTATTATCGAAAAAATGATCTGCAAATGTGGAACCTGTTTTTGAAAGTCTAAAGCAAATTATCGTTTGTCCCATATGAAGAGAATCTCATCCCTTACTAGATAGTGTATAAGCTCCAGATTTATCAATTGCCTTCATTTTGTCTTTATTATTATTGAATAAGATATGTCCTAATTTGTAATTGTTTCCAAATATTTTTAAGTTTCGAGCCTTTAACAACTTTATATGTAAAATACCTAAACTGTCTATTTCAGAGAAGAAATGATTATTATTAAAAGAACTATTATTTAAGTCTAAAGCATATATTATGTTCATCAAACCTGATAGAACATGATCGTTCTGTTTGTTCCAAATAAAGGGCATCTCATCCCTAACTAGCTTATAAACTTCCAGATTTATCAATTGTCTTTAATACTGAATAAGATATGTTCTAATTTGTAATTCAATTGGGTTTAAATGCAATATTCGAGTCATGATGTTCCAAAATATTTTGAATTTTCGAACTTTGGAACATCATGACTTGTAAATTGAATTGAAATCCAATTACGAATTAGGACATATCTCATTCAATAATAAAGACAAAACAAAGAAAACTGATAAATCTGAAGCTTATAAGCTATCTTGTCGTTAATGCGATTTCTTTTATATAGAACAAAAAGAACGCTCATCGTCTATTAGGTTCAATAGCATTGATCATAGAAAGCATGTTGATGAAATTAGAACAGATGGGTGTTAGAGGCATAGCACTCACATTATCAGAATCGTATCTTTCAAATTGAAGTGCGTAGTAGACTATAATATTTACGGCCAAAAAATCAAATCGTCAACAATTACAGTGGCAAAAGGAATTCCGCAAGGCTCAGTATTGGGTCCACTTTTCTACATTGCTCACACAAAAAAACATGCTTAGAGGAATTTATCATCATGCAGATGTCACATCTTATGTCAAACAAAAGAGCTCTGAAATTGAGTTCCAAATTACCTCAAATGATAAGATAGACAAATTCGAAAATAAGTATACTATGAATAATCTGAAATTGAATGAAAACAAAACTCAATCAATAAAATGCTAATATTACTCAAATAACAAGTCGGATATAGGTTCTTCATATGCTGATACAATCTTTGTTCTGCAAAAAGGTCATATAAGATATACGGAAGTGCGAGGCTATTTTCTACATATCTCAATATGTATATAAATATATATTATAAAAATCGGATGCTGCCATTGAATGAGTACTGTCAGAGTGATTGCCGATCATCGTAACTCATACCTACACTTCTCACTTCAAAACGATTGAAATTTAGTTGAGTGTGCGTAAATAGTTGATCTATAGCGGAGCATCAAATCACATTGTGTTCATCAATGATCCACTATCCTTTCAGAGGTTTATATTTACAAAAATATGACACTCTGATGGGACCAAAGTGATGTTATTGTCACGCTGGACTAGAGATCCAGGTATGTGAGTTCGAATCCCGTCTATGGTTCAATGTTTTTCGTTTATTCATCTTCATAATCCTATGTTAAATTATCGAAGCTATCTTCATAATTCAGAACATTTGATTCTATATATACGAAGCAATATTGTTTATTTGTGAACATAAGACATTATTCAGAGATTATGATAGTCGACATTCATACTTGACTCAAGAAATACACGGATAAAATGTTCAACATTTAGAGACAAAAATAGGCTAATATATGTATCAGAGATGCTTTGATCGATATAATAGGTTTTACTTATCCTTTCCTGTTATCAGATATTCGAAGAGTAATCATACGTGAGTCGAAAATAAGACGATGTTGTTATAATCTAAAATTGTAATTAGTGTGATTCTGGATTACATATATTGCAATGTTGAATAAGAAGTAGTTTTTTTCCTTCATTTAGAAACGGTTCTCTATCTAACAGTGACTTATCCATATTGTGTTTTGAAAGGATCTAGATGATTTAGAAGAGATGGAAATATATAAGCAAAAGAGCAATTTATTAAATTCACATTTACCTCCAGTTGAGGGTAACGCCTTATTTGCATTATTAATACCAAATAGTATTTAAACAGACACATTTTGATTTATAATTTAGTTCACTCTAATGATGGCTATTTGGTAGCTGAAAGGTCCTATAGCATTTTTAATGAATAAGTGTGATTGTTTCTTATTTATAATGTGTAGTTACATTCAATGGATGAATGACTTTGAGTTATATAAAATATGCACTTGCAAATGGTCAGCCAGCATGAAACTGTAATAAGAATGATTAGATAATTCGTTTAAAAGATAACTATAATAAATCTATTACTTAATCTTCCACTACATCGGAATGCAGTGCCGTAATTATTTATTAGAATTTATCAATAACACGTGAAATACCGAAAATAGATGATCTTGGTCAAGTTCCAAAATTAAAATATTCTAAATGGACTGAATAATAATCTAATAAATTAACGTATAAACCTGAAGAATAAATATGAATTTATGAAAGTAGTATAATAATTATTAAAACATTTCCCTATAATAAAATACTTCTGAAACATTTATGTCTCTGCCACTGTGTGGTATTAAGATGTGGATTCATAATCTTCCATATCCACTCAAGAACTAATATTGCTTAACGACCAATAGTTTATTACATTAAAACACCCGAATACAAATTCCCGTGAATATTCATGATTAATTAACGTAGTGCACGTTCTGTACGTTTGGATCTATCTGCTCTTGTACACGTAGCTTCAATTAAATAACAGCTTTCTGGTTGTACAGGAACTAGTTTTTTCCCGACTGAAATAATTCTCGCAAGTTCAAATGTGGATCGATTTTTTGTTGGAATTTGTGCCTTATTGTCGTGACGAGATTACTCGGAAGGAACATAGTAATTTCAATTGGGCGCAGCTATGCAAAAAGGAATCAACACCGAAATGTTTGAGAAATTAAACTTTAATGTAATGTGTGGGCGAATTTCAATACGCAATTATTCAGGCTAGATTGTTTAGGAGAGCCTCAAACATTAGCTGCTAGAAATTGTTAAAAACTTTTTTGCCCAAATTGAGGCTTGGTTCCTTTCATTTTATTCTTCGGACGATCATAGACTTTCCGAATAATAAAATCAAATTGAAATCTTTATTTGCGACGGAAAACTGAAATACGATTTTTTTGAGTATTACATTATCTCCTCAAAACATTTTTTTTTCTCTATACTTTGACTACACGAGAGGAAAACCTATAACTTTCGAAGAATATCGTGTGAGCCAGAGGTGAAATATTGGGAGAGGAGATGAGCATTCGCATTTTTCTTGAAGGTTTGGTGGTTATAGGCATAGGGAAATACCTCACTAGACAAATACTTCCGGAACTTCTCTCGTGTTGGAAAAAAAGACGAGATTCTAATGAACGTAGACCATGGAAATATTTATAGAAGAGGGATAGATGTACCACCTTTCTACGATATTCTAGAGAGGTCAATGAACTTGTGAGTGTGACATCATCAGTCAGACGAAAAACTCTCTTCTGGAGAGACTTCAAGAGCCTTAGCATATGTTTGGGAGGCCACCTCCGACCATGTGAGCAGTACTTCATGAGGAGCTGTTGGGATGCTGACATTATCATATTAGGGATTGTGGGATCCGCCTTTCTGGAGAAGATGCATAGTTTGGTTGCACTAAAAGTCCAGAACACCCCCGTATCGGTCTAAATCATCTTCAATCATCTAGTTTTTCTCTCGGAATATCCTCCCACTAGGGCAAAAGTGCGTTCAGATCTATTTGATCCAACTATTGATGGCAACAAAATTACTCTTCCTTCTACACTATACCTAAATTTTTCTTAGGGCCTTCTTTTCAACTTGAAAATTTATGTTTTGTTTATTTATTGTCTGTATTCTGTTATTTTTTTTTGCGGAGGTGAAGAAAACCCTTTATGGGGATGTTATGAGCCTAGTACTATATTTATGATCATACATTATTTTTCAAAAATATTATACAGAGATTCCTGTATATCGTAATATCATCCTGGAGATGATTCACATAAAATGTGACTCCAAGTCTGAAAATCATATCACAGACGTTCAATCGTTAAGTCAGATTCACACTAATTCAATCAATTAAAACTCTTTTAAATTCCTACATGCGTCTTTATTATGTTAAAAGTGTCTTTTTGATAGAATACTGAAATATCAATGTTTCTACTAAGGTCTGACAACCTTCCCTTATTAAATGACTTTGATATTAACTAAATGAATATGAAACGAAATTCATTTTTCTTGTAACAATTGAATTGAATATAAACGAGATGCAAAACGACGTGTTTTTTGAGTACGATGTGAGCAAAAAAACTCGCTCTTTTTGCAACTAGTTATATAAATTTCTAGTTATTACTGATTCAAATCAGGTTACAATGATGAGTAACAATACAATACAATAATAAAATATATGAATGTATGAATCTCGCTTTACTTTAACATAGGTATTGTTAGAACTTTGTTCGTAAACACCTGTACAACTATGGAAATAATCAGTTACAATAAATTCGATAGATTGCCTTGTATTCCCATTTTATATCTCAAAGCTAGTTATTAAAACATTTGACGATCAGCAATGTTCGGTAGCGTTAAGCGAAGTTGAATGCATTTCAATGAACAACACGACTAAACGTAAATCGTTAGATATGACGATGGTCCGGCTAGTTTATGGAACAGCTGACGATCGCAACTCTCAGATTGAAGGAAAACGCCTTGCTGCTGAATGAAGATAATTTATTTAAGTATTGTGTATAAAGCAGGAGTCGAATTTCATGCATTTCATGATAAGCAACCAATGAAAAGGTTGTAATGCTCCAAAACCAACTTCCACACAAGGAAAATGTAGAATTTGCAAGAATGGTTCTAGCTTTCACGGTTTGTTCTGTATTTAGGAATTTTAATGTAACTGTTGCTATTAGTAGTAACGAAAGGTTTTAAAAAAATTAAGAGAGAGATTACACTTATTGTGCGTTCAGATCTATTATATTCAACTATTACCATAGTGGAACAAAATAATCATGGCGACAAAATTAAGAAAAGGAAGCTAGATAATACGTTCAAGAGCACGAAATATTGTAACTTTATCCTCGATTTCAATATTTTCAAATTTGTTCATCTAAAGGAAGCAAAAGCATCTACCTACTCTTTCTTCTATACTATATCTACATATTTCTTAGAGCCTTCCCTTCATCTTGAAAATTTAGGTTTTGCTTATTCATTGTCTGTGTTTTGTTATTTTTTTTAGCGAAGATGAAGAAAACTCTTTATGGAGGGGTTATGAGCCTAGTACTATGAATTCTTGAATATTGCTTTGAGATTCCATCGCAATCTCATCTTGGATATGATTCACATAAAACGTGAAGTCTGTAAATCATGAAACAGACGTTCAATCATTGAGTCAGATTTAAATTAAGTTAATTAATTAAGACCTTTTTAAATTTCTACCTGCCTCTTTATGATGTGAAAAGTATATTTTGATAGAATACTGAAATAGCAATGTTTCTACTAAGGTCTGACAACCTTTTCTTATTACCCCATAAACTTTAACATGTGGTTCGAGAGTGGATACTTGAGCGTATGTTTTGATTTCCGTCTTACTCAAGCGTTGCTTGAGATGACTTCGAATAAGATAAGTAGATTGCTATGCAGTGGCTTCTTGATACATATTCATATACTTAAAACATTAGTGTGACCTATTTCCAGAGAATTTTATATATAATTAATACTTGGGCCAAGAATTAGATATTTGCATTGTTGTCTCCATAAAAACAAACAAAAATGACTTTGATATTAACTAAATGGAAATGAAACGGAATGAATTTTTTTTTTATAACAATTGAATTAAATATAAACAGGATGCAAAACGACGTGTTTTTGAGTAAGATGTGTGCAAACAACTCGCTCATTTTGCAACTATTCATATAAATAGCGAGTTATTACTGGTTCGTATCAGTTTACAATGATAAGTATCAATACAATACAATGATAAATTATATGTATGTATGAATCTCGCTTAACTTCAATATATAGTTAGAACTTTGTTCGTAAGCACCTGTACAACTTTGGAAATAATCAGTTAATTCAATCAATTAATTCGATAGATTGTATTGTATACCCATTTTATACCTCCAAACTAGTTATTAAAACATTTGAATGCATTTCAATGAACAACGCGACTAAACATTAAATCCTGAGATATGACGACGGTCTGGATAGTTTATGTAACAACTGACGATCGCAACTCTCAGATTGAAGGAAAACGCCTCGCTACTGAATCAAGATAATTCATTTAAGTGTAGTAAATAAAACAAAAATTGCAAAAAATCGAATTTCATGCATTTCATGATAGCAACCTCCAGAAAGAATAGTTGGGACACCTTCAAACAAGGAAAATGTAGAATTTACAAGAACGGTTCTGGTTTTCATTGTTTGTTCTGCGTTCAGAAATCTTAGTGTAATTGTTATTAGCAGTAATGAAAGGTTTTACAAAGGCTAAAGTGGAGTTGAGGTATCGTTCTAAAGAGGTTAGACTGTAGAGGTGCCAAAAACTCATACAAAAGTTATGTCGTTTGGCCAGAATTGACCACTGAAAATCAGGGAAACGCGCCCAACTGTCACACTTTAAATCATGACAGGTGGTAGACCGTCACGTCGCCATAAGACAAACGTCACTGGGACTTTAGGCCGGGGTATGTCTAGTTATTATTAACTAGGTGGTTGGTCTGTACGCTGCTCATGCCCGAATGGTTAAAACGAACTTAATTCGTGATAATCGAACTCTTATATTTATTTTATTTGTTCATTTTACTGTTCGCTACGTTCACTCCGTCTTAAGTGAAAGACTTCGTTCGCTCCGCTCAGTGAAACTTTCGTATAACCTCGTCCTAATTAAATTGGTGAGAAGTGGCATTGGTCGGGTACCGCAAGTTGAATTCTGCTTCATAAAGAGCAGCAGCGGTTTTTCCTTCACTAAGGTAATTTTCCTTATTTTTATACAACTCATCTCTTCTGCATGCATTGCCTTCTTCCGGTTTGCTATACTTTTTATACCGATTCCGCAGGGAAAAGTATATCTCTATCGTTAGTACAAACCATTGTCTTTTTGGTGTGATTCATCGAATGATCATCAAGGATCAGTCTTGATCCACAGGAAGTGCGGATACTAGTTTCTTAAAAATTGGTCGAGTATGGACAGCAGGTATTTTAAAAAAGGGCAAATGAATTATAACAAAACAAGCAATATTGTTAAGTTTATGTGATGAGTGTGTAGGGGAGTGGGACGTAAAATTTGACCTCTGCTTCGGGTGGCAGAAGCCCATGCTACACCAGGGATGTTATGTAACTCGTAAGCAATAGACATGAAATGCAATCAGACTTCGCTACGGGTAGACAGTCTGCTAATGAATTTCCACATTTTTCTCATCGAAATCTTAGTTTAACCTAGCGATTTAGTGGAATTTAATGGAACCAAAAAATAATTCATTCATGTTAAATGTGTATAATTTTGAGAATCTTTGCTGAAATTCCAGAGTTCCTCAAAGTAGCAGAGAAATTCAGTGTATACGGTTCAGTAATTTCATTTTTAAAAGGAAACTATCAATCAACATTAAACCAGCAATGACGGGCTTGTTTAATGACCATTCAAAATCATTTTTAAGTAATCGTTCAACTCACGCTTGTATAAGATTGATAATATATTGACTAAGTTTCTGCAAGCTCATCGCTGCCCAACATAAATAACATAGACACACAGAATACTCTTCTCTACGAGTAGCAATGTACACACGGTTAGGTTGCAAGAGCGCTCCTAGAAACCTTTCAAAATATAATTTGGCTTTAAAAATGAATAGCAATTATTAATAAGATAATCAAATTTGAACATGATTACCGTAACAAGGTACATAATTATATACATTTTCTAAGGTTAATGAGAGGAGATAAGTTGAAAAATGATTCTCAACATTTCCCATAATAACAGTAATAGTAGATAATTTAATTTTAAACATTGGTTAGTTTCATATTTTAAGACACGTCTCTGTGATTTATCATCACTATCTAAACTAGTTTAAAATTGATAATAAATAATGATAATTATTTTACTTCAAACAGACGTTTATCTTCTCTCCATGCTGGGCATTTTCATCATCCCGCTGATATTGAATTAGATCAAACTCTTAAGAAGGGCAATTGCAGCAATGCGCTGGTTCCAGTTAAAACGGTTGCACAATTTGTTCAATTATCCATTTGCAACTGTACGAATTGCGTGAATTGTAAAAAGTGTTGATCTTCGAATATTTTTGCTTGTAGATGGTTTCCACAGCACAGAAAAAAAGATTAGATAGCGACGTCTCACCAAAGATTAGAATAGAATATAATTTATTCGTTACAAGAGTACATAAATGGTACATAGAACTTGTCATAAGCATGTACAGGGTGTCCTCGAACTGCGTGGCCAAAATAAAACCGAAGATTCTTTGATTCGAAAAAAAGTTGATGAGCCTTTTTACTTTTGCCTCAAGTGTCTTGTTTACCCGGTAGAGGACTTCAAAATTGCAAAAATAATTTTGTTTTTTCGGTATAACTTGAGAACTTGATGAAGAACTTTTACAATATTTAGCAGGTGAGTTACTGTCAATAATGGCCATTTTTGAGAGTGGAGCACAGAGCCTTAGAGATTATAGAAATGGCTCAAACTTGAGGATGTAACGGGAAAAGTGTGCAGAACTTTTTTGTGGTCAATGTAATTCACCCGATATTTTTTATGTAAATAGCTTATCTAATTTGAAAACTTTTTTTACTCTTAGAAAATTTTGATAAAATCAACGGATTAGCTTGAAAAAATTAATTTTTGAGTCTCTGCAATTTTGGCTTGATTTTACTTGATTAAAATACCTTAGTTGCCTTTGCTTTTCTAATGTCATTTTGGCATTTGAAGAATTTATTCTCAAAACTGTCAGTTTTTATATTGCTTTCTGTAAAAATTTTATGAAATTATGGCTCAAAATTTCACTAACACTGAAATGGTTGATATATTATTGATTTAAGGACTTTGTCGTTGCAATGGCCGGAGAAGGGAAAGATATCCGCATCGCAGAATTCCAAATCGGCAACCCTTCGCGAAACTGGCAAATTTGAAGCAAATCGCAGAGAAACTGGACGCAGACGGACAAGAAGGACGTTAGAGCTCGAAGAAGCGTTACTTGAAGCGGTTGAAACTGAACCTGGGATAAGCACACTACGTTTGGGACTTCGTATTGGAGCCTCAAAATCATTAGTTCATAATGTACTGAAAGAAGAACTGTTGTATCCCTAGCATATTAAAACAGTTCAAGACTTATTGCCCATGGATCCAGGTCATCGGCTAGATTTCTGTCGGCTTATTGTCCAAAGACAAAACGCAAACCCCAATTTTTGTAGAAGAATTCTGTTCACGGTCGAAGATACTTTCACGAGATGTGGTCTTTTTAACCTCCATAATGAACATTTCTATGCTGATGAAAATCCTTATGAAACGGAAGTTACATATTTTCAGAATCAAACTAAAATCAATGTTTGGGTTGGAATTGTGGATAACTTTATTATTGGCCCTACCGTTATACCCGATTGATTGAACGGGGAGAACTACTTGAACTTTTTGGAACAAAGGCCACTTGAACTGTTGGAAGACTTGCCCTTACACATTCGTCGTGGCCTGGTTTATCCATGATGGTGCACCTCCTCATTTCACATTAGCTGTGAGGCGACATTTGAATGCGGAATATCCAGATAGGTAGAGGACACGATGCACCAGTGAACTGGCCGGCCCGCTCCCCTGATTTGACGCCCTGCGACTTCTTTCTATGGGGCGCTTTGAAGTCGAAAGTTTATGCAGCTCCAGTAAACACACGAGAGGAATTGTTGCAACGAATTAATCATGAAGCGGATTTATTGAAGAATGATCCTGAAGTACTAGCCAGAGTTCAATCCAATTTCTTGAAACGAATTAATTTGTGTATTCAGGAAAATGGGCAACATTTCGAACAATTGAAGCCTATTGAAGCCTTAGCGATTTCCCAAAAAGTTTTGTTGTTTCTTTTAATTTAGCATTTGTTTTTCCTAAATAATCACATCGTTTCCCCATTTCTGTTGTTTTTATTATTCGTGTTTTACCGAGATATTAACCATTTCAGTGTTAGTGAAATTTTGAGCCATAATTTTATAAAATTTTTACGGAAAGCAAAGTAAAAACTGACAGTTTTGAGAATAAATTCTCCAAATGCCAAAATGACATTAGAAAAGCAAAGGCAACTAAGGTATTTTAATCAAGTAAAATTAGTAAGCCAAAATTGCAGAGACTCGAAAATTATTTTTTTCAAGCTAATCCGTTGATTTTATCAAAATTTTCTAAGAGTAAGAAAAGTTTTCAAATTAGATAAGCTATCTATATAAAAAATATAGAGTGAATTAATTACATTGACCACAAAAAAGTTCTGGACACTTTTCCCGTTACATCCTCTAGTTTGAGCCATTTCTATGGTCTCTAAGGCTCTATGCTCCGCTCTCAAAAACGGCTATTATTGACAGTAACTCACCTGCCAAATATTATAAAAGTCCCCCATCACGTTCTCAAGTTATACCGAAAATACAAAATTATTTTTGCAACTTTGAAGCCCTCTACCGGCTAAACAAGACACTTGAGGCAAAAGTAAAAAGGCTCATCAAATTTTTTTCAAATCAAAGAATCTTCGGTTTTATTTTAGCCACGCAGTTCGAGGACACCCTGTATAGTTGCTATGATTGAAACATCAAAATAATTTTTAAAAAACACATATTTAGTGGGACGTAGAACTATAACAATACAAACAGTTTGAGATTTCTAAATTCTTGTAACCGTAACATTTAAGACATGTAGAAATGAAAACTTAACACATGAGGAAATTATTGTCATTCAGAAACTCTCTTAAAATATAATATGCTTTTTTTCTCATACAGTTTCTCGGAGATAATTTTATTTTGTTGAGACTTTCCTCCTTAATGAAACTTGACATATTATTATAAATTTTCAGTATTTTGTATGAGAAATTTTTCTGAATGTAAGAATATTTAGGCTTATCTCTAATCAAATTGTTCTTATTTCTTGTATCATACGAATGCTCAATACTTCAAGATTCGAAGAGCTCGGGATTTTTATAATAAATATAATGGATTCATAGATACAGAGACCGGTAATAGTAAGTATATTTTTATCAATGAAAAACTGCTTGCAACTGTCAGTTTCTGACAACAGAAGTACACTATAAGTAAACTGCCTATAGTGAGGGAGTAAACAAAGCACTAATTATGTCTACAGTTGAACTTGAACTCACTGCTTCATTATTACAGTCGTATCTTTTGACTTATATAAGAATATTTTATAGCTATTGATTTCTCAACATTTTGATCTCTATGTTAACACATCACACGAAAACCAAAAGAC
Organism: Endomychus coccineus; assembly: GCA_958510875.1. Lineage (NCBI taxonomy): Eukaryota > Metazoa > Arthropoda > Insecta > Coleoptera > Endomychidae > Endomychus > Endomychus coccineus. Next base: position 287,755,708 of record OY294067.1, read on the forward strand.
GATTAATTGGCTGGAAAATCAAAAACTACACATTTTCTGTACGTGTCTATTGTGTTGGAAACGCAACAGAACTTAACATTATTAATTTTCTATAATTGCTAAAAAGTTTTGATAAAACAGGAATGTTACGATCAATCAGAACTAAATCTATTTCCACTTACAAATACTTTGCATCTATCAATTTCTTATCTGATTATTTCGCAAGCTCCTGTGATGCATAACTGGTAATACATATTACGACACCCACCTGAAATAAAAATAAACAAATCAATACTACTACAAGATAAGTATCTGTTCATTCAATTCTCCACCTCCACAATTCGGCGGATTCCAATACCAAAAAGCTATGGTGGCAGACGGAATTTGGACTATTATTCTGAAAGTTAACACCAGTTTTTTGTAGGTTTATTACCATTCATATAAACTTGGTTTGTTTCCTCCCAACTGGAAGAAACCTAGAGTCAGAAAAAAATTTCTTTTTTAGAAAAAAAATCCCGAAGTTATTCTTTTAAAGCGTTAGGAGAGATCTGAAGAGCTTAAGATGTTGTAACCTCCACCCTTGGGCCTATTGAGAATATAAAAATGGTTTTCGGCGAGAATGGTAGATTGATAACAAAAATGTTGATGAAAAAAATTGTAGAGAACAATATTATCTACAATTTATCTCATACATTCGCTGTGCTACAAGCAGTAGTAAAAAAGCAGAGAGCCATAGTTTCCAAATATATCTTTTCCTCTTTTTCGACCGAAATAGAAATGTTCTATGCTCTATAGTGGGAATATGAAAGTTGTAGAGCCGAAAAAACCTAGGAAATGTATATGCACTTTCTTCCCACGATGCACTGTTGCAGAGATATAACGCTTCTATTTTCTAATATGCTCTATTTTGAAAATTTCCACCGAATGCAGCATCGTAGCTTTTAGCGAATGTGGCACAACCCCGGTCCTTCTAGAAGCCAAATCAAAACTCGTAGCGCTACTCGCAAGAGATGAGTTTTTGCGAAATACTGCAGAAATTATCAAGAAACCTCGCATCCAAGAACGACGTGTCGAAGCTAAAGGACAAGACATTTTTTTGGCCCACTTGCACTTGCCTCAACTCTTTCGAGGAACTATTTGCCTAGTGAGGTCTTTCCCTACCCTATAACCTGCAAACCTTCAAGAATACGAATGCCCATCGCCTCTCCCTACGTTCCACTGCTGGCTCACACGATTTCCTTCGAACAAACAAACATATTCAGAAAAAATATGGCTATCGATGGCAACAACATCAGGACGCTCCCTCCCTTATGGATTCAGAGTAGAGTTTGCTTCAAACATTTTAGCAAAAAGGTTGACTTTTTCTTGTGGTGTACTAGCTGGTGTGTCATCATCTTTGGTTAGAGGAGGGAATGAACTAGAAGCGAAATTTCTACAATTGGCTTTGGCGATAATCCAAAACGAACAGGGAAAATTCGGGCACTCGATAAGTTTTCATCTTATTTTGACATTATATGCCTCTTCCATATTATTCCATTGCACATATTTCTTGCTTCAGTATATTCTGTTCTGGTCTACAGACATGGGTTACCACGCCAACGACGGTAAGTTGTTTGATCTGAACCAGGACCCTAGAACAGATTTTATTGAACTATAGCAGATCACGGTGATTTGTTGTATGGGGTATTTGAGTTTCCATTCCTAGCCTGATAATATTCGAGATCTCTGTGGCACATTGTGTTGGGTCATCAAATTTGAAGCATACGCTTCTCCAAGGAAACACGGAGAAAAACATACGAAGACCGTCTCATTCGGCTGAGTTGTAACGCCAAACTGTGCGTGGAGGTGTTGGATTGGTTCGTGGATTGATAGGAGGACGTCTGGAAGGGCCTCGGGAAGGTCAAAATGTTGCCCAATCTATTTTTCAATACAGCTAATACTAGAAAATTCCTTGGACAATTCAAATCTTATAAATTATGTAACGACCAATATGGAAATAAACAGCTTGAGAATCATATATATCCATCATAAGGAGGGTTATCTCAAGTACCAAAATCTCAGATCTAGTCCAAATTCATTATTGTACGATTTGATGTAGTATATCTACGATGATTTTGAGCTACACTGGCGATCAGACATTACCATATTATAAGTGGTGTTGAAAAGTGTATATTTCAGGATAATATATGAATCTATAAGCTTAGACTGGTTATTTCTGGAATATGGATCTGGATTGTTAGTGAGCAATAACTCAAGCGTATTGGCTACTTTACACACACGTTTGGAGTTCGGCTCCCAAACATAAGCTGAAGCTCTTGGCTTCTATGCACAAGAGAGCCATTCGTTAAGAAAATATCAAATTCTAACACGATACTACAATGAACAATTTTAAATAGAATTATAATAATCGTTAATCAATGAGGAAGAATTCTTCACTGAGAACAAGTATTATCAAATTCTAGATATTTATCGTTGAAGAGATGTGTAGTATTATAATTTATTTAATCACTAGAAAAAATAGATGAAATATACATTAAGGCTTAGTTATCAACATATATAAAAACATCAAGGAACTTTAATGGGTCTAGTTCCGCATTACTCATGAATATTCTAGACATCAGAAACAGGCAATATGTTGATCGACACATTGTAAATATGAATAGTTATGTTCCGACAAATTGTAATCTAAATAATTCAACAAATTTAAAAGACAAATCCTGTTAATTTTTAATTAAAATTTTTCTGACCAATTTATGTGACATAAAAATGAATAAGTTAATAGTCTTAAGCAATTTGAACCTTTCTGTGGTCTGTACAATATGTGATATTTTTTTTTTCAGGCACGAGCTTGAACTGAACCGGTTCAAATTTATTTGATAAGATAAACATCTTCAACATTAAGCTAATGTTATTTTTTCAAATAAGTGAACAATCTTAATGTCACGGATCTTGTGGAGAGACACAGAACTCCGTGAACTGCCATCATAACTCTTGTCACTAATGGACAATTAGCAACATGAGCACATCTATAAATGCCGTTAGATTTACATAGCCTCGTGAATCTGAAGATGGTCCCCGATTCCAATTACTTCAAAAGAAAGAGGCGATCATAAATTTGGTGCCAACTTGGTTATTTCGTAAGGTGAATCGATAACGATTAACAAGTACCACCCGCTGTGATCAGTACACAGTGCTCTGAATCCTTATATCTTCATATTGAATAAATAAAACTTCCATATGTAATAATCAATTTGGATAACATCAAGCTATGAAGAGGAATGTCAAAAAAATTGATAATGCTAATTAATTTATACCTTTGATAAATTATTAAATAGGTATAAAAATATATTAGTCAGGTGCTTATATTCACAACATGAAACAAATATTGTATGAAATCGAATACTATAACTGTATTTGAATTAAATAGTTTTGGAGCAAGGATACATGAGTTCTTCTTTTGCGTTAGGCATCTGGTATCACCTATTTACAAGGCTAGAAACTAGTTCATTGAGAGAAAAATGTGGTAAATAATAAATCATGTGCAATTTGTATCTTACAAAATGGCATTTCTCCTTATTCATCTATACATATATACGTGGGCAAGATGAAAAGTTCCTGAAAATAAAACAGATGGCACCACAATCGAGAATCCCATGTGACATTTGTGATGGACCATATTTAATTAGAACGAAGTAAGATTTTCAGACTGATATGTCATTAAGTTCTGTTTTGACACCCATCGAAAGCAAGCAACATTTTTCTAGACATGGAAAGGAGTAAATTTCGCGCCTTGATTGTACGTCATTTCTTGCGTAGAAAAAACATTACGCAATCGCATATCGAACATTATGGGGACTGTTCACAATCGATTGGAACCATTCAAAAGTGTTGAATAGTAGACTTCCGCGGATAGCTAATCTCGAAAAATTTTGGCTTCCGGATGGATTTCGCTTCACAATAGCTCGACTTGATGCCGACGTTTCGCCAATCATTACAGGTGGCATCTTCAGGCAGGCTTGAGGCTTGAACTGAAATTGGTTCTACTGGTTTCTGTAGCCATATTCATTGTAGAAAAATAATTCACGCTACATAGTTCACTGCCTTCATTCCGGTGGTTGACTCCGTTCCGGCACATGACCCTGCCGTTGTATGATCATGTACGAAGTGGAATTTTTGAGTATAGGTTCCCAAATGTTGTGAAGGTAATATCCTGACTCAGATTATTTGGATGGCTTATGATTTCTATAGCTTCAAGGATTTTTCCGCGATAGAAGCTTGGGGCTCGGGCTAGCACGGTTCAGATTATTTGGATGGTTTATAATTTCTATAGCTTCAAGGATTTTTCGCCGATGATTAGTGTCAAACTTGTGTTCCGCAAGTGCAGATCTACTGGTGTCATGAAGCCTTGTTCAGTGCTCATTTTCTTTCACACGTGTAGCTATTGTACGACCTGTTTCACCAATGTAGACTTTACCGCAAGAGTGGGGAATGCTATAAACACCTTCTAAGTGAAGAGGAGGAAGAGGATCTTTGATAGGTTTGTAAAACTGAGATAATTTTGGAAGTGTATAAAAACGGGTAGACATATTATGTTTTTTGAGGATTTTGGAAATTCGATCTGTTATTTTCAACATTGGAAGATAGGCAGTGGATAAAGCAGGCTTCTGGCTCAGGTTGATTTAAATAAAGAAATACACTTCGCCTAAAATTTCAAATTAACCTGAGCCAGAACCCCCCCCCCCCCCCCTAAGCCTGCTTATCCGCCTAAAATTTCAAATCAATCTGAGCCTAAGATTGTGAAGCAAACACAAAACAATTGTAGGTAAGATTTACCGGAAATAAAAATCGAGTCTATAATGCTTCAGTGAAACCTTCAATTTATGATCAGAAAATTATTCAGTTCAATTTGTTGCCCTGAGAACAGCAATTATGTCTCTGAAACGTGAACGTTTGTTTTTTGTAGAAAAATGTGAAATTATCGATGAAAGCGAAAAATACGGTATCAGTGCGCGAAAGTTGGTGTTGAAAGGACACAAGTGAATGATATTCTCAAGAATTTTCCAGTACATAACACAAAATAATATTTCAATTTAAAATGTAACCGATGTCTGATAAATTTTTTGTGTGGCTTAAAGAGACAACTCTAAGGTCAACAACAACGCCCAACAACAACAAAATAAACTCTTAAAAATAATTTACTATACCTACCAAAGATTTTATCAAATTGGCAAGCGTCACAATTTGAAATAAATATTTATAAAGTATGTTCTATTATCAATCATTAATCTGAATAAAGAAATATTTTTATATTATCCTTATTAAGAAAAATACCAGAAATTAATGTTATTGTTTGAATGCATGACCGCCAGTTTAAATAGAATGAATGTCAACATTAAATTTCTATGTTTGATTTAGTATTTTTTGTGTACATATATTTGGTAATAGTTGTAATCTTTTTAGATAAAGTACCTCCTTCTGTTGGACCGTGATTCATAAATCAAACATTGCGAATTTATTGATATTATGATTTCTATGAAATACCTTTCGAAAACATGGGCTGCAAAATAGAAATACCCCACTTTCTTTGCGAAAAATACAAAATAAACTTAAGATATTAGTGATTCAAGAATCAAGTTACTCAGTCTATCAAGTGATACCTAGTTAACATAATATAGCTTCCTACAGTAGTAAGCTTATCAAACAGAACATATATGAAATGAACATTAATGTGATATTTTATTCGCAGTTGACTGTTAATATACCGGCACAACTTTTGAAACTCAACTGAACTTTCGTATGAATACTACAGAATGAAGAAATTCAATGATATGGATTATGTTCGTATTCTAGTTGTTATTGCAAATATCTCGCTCACAGTAAGTGTTGTTTTTTTTGAAATGGGTAACATGTAATAAACTAGGAGGATATAGCCAATAGTTTCACCACTTATTTGAGTTGTACAAATGAATTTCGATGAATCCTTGTGCAATGGTTTAGTGATGACGTCAATATAAAAGGTAAAAAAAATGCGAAAGTGTAAGAAAACCCTTTTCAACAGGGGTTGCGTAACTTGTACAATTCGAGTAAAGATGAAAAAAAAATTATACCTTTCATGGCCCAAAATAAGATATTTATATTCTACATTTGGCCATTCGAAATATCAGAAAAAATTCAGGTGTATCTAAGATCAAAATACATTTTTATTATTTACAACTTTTTTTCAAGTGCGTTTAGTCCGAGTTTTTCCGGGAAAACATGAAAAACCACACTCCTTAAATGTTTTATTGAAAAAATGCAAACGTATAGATTGGGGTTATCAAGAATTTTTGTTTCTTGAAATTTTTATTTCATGCTTACTTTTAATCGTTATATCGAAACAAATGATTTTTGGGTACAAGTTATTGACAGTATCACTTCTCATACTTTTATCTTTGAAAAATACAAAAATAAAACATTTATTTCGGTAATATGATTTCCTACCTCCACCACTTTGTGGAATTTTAGAGTGGCCGTATTCCGGAAAATATTCATTTCTCAGAAAAATTCACAAGAGTATAAACATCTTATTTTGGACGAAAAACGGTAAGTATATTAATTTTTTCCATTTTTCCTATCATTTCCGCCTTTAATTTTGTTTAACCTTTTCGATTCACGTCATTACTAACTCATTGCACAAGGCTTAACGAAGTTCATCTTATAGAACACAAATAAGAGATTTTGGTCATTTCAGCTTCGTTGAATGGACTAATAACAGAGGTTTCGCCTCTTCATATTGCGATTAGTGAAATATGAATGAAACATAAAATCACACAGGGGCATCCATAGAATGAATTATCAATTCATGCTTAGAATGAGGTATTATTAACTAATCGATAACTTGGGGTATTTATTTTTACTTAGGTATTTCTTAAGGTGAATCAATAACAATAAACAAGTACCGTCCGTGGTGGTTGTTACAGAATGAGTTATTGATTAATTAACAACGCATTCCACGAGTCTGAACAAGCCACGAAACGTTTCACCAGCAGCGAGATGGGTTTTAATGAGTATATTGCATTTTTTTCTTGAGGGGGCAGGTAGCTCAGTGGTAGAAGTTTCGATGTTCTATTCATGTGGCTTCCGGTCGCGGGTTCGAATCTCAGCGACGGCTGAATTTTTTCGATGGCCCGAAAATGTGTAAGGCAAGATACAATGATCCGTTAGGTCTTAGTGTCATCGGGAAAGTTCTGGTTTCAGAATCGAACCTGCCACACGAGGTGGAATATTTAGTGGATATATCTGAGGGGATTAAATTCAGACTCAGGGACTGTCACACTATCTCGTGGAATTGACAAGTCCGTAAGGTGCCCATAAAAGGTTTCGACCACCTCACAACAAAAAAACGCCATAAGGAGACCTATAGACAGTGGAAATCTCGGGTTCCCTTCCCAAATTATATCCTAATACCGCAGAACCCCTGTTAGTCACTACCCACATGGAACTACCACCTGCGTATAACTTCCGATGTTTTATTCCCCGAATATTCAAACGGAAATCTCATAATATTGTACACACCTTACACAGACCCTTTTCTTGAACGACCGCAGGCGTCCATCATCGCAATTTTCAAGTACTGACTCAATGAAGGCCAATAAAATCCATCCGCTATATGGCCAATAATTTATTTCTTAACTTATGAAATCTCGTTTTAGCTTAATTTTGTTTTGAACTCCCTCTAGTTTACGTTGAATATTTCGATCAATCAATGAATCAAGTACACTTAGACGCTGGATTGTGTCCATTTGTCATCAATATCATGAAGTGGTGTGAGTAGTAAGTAAGGGCATGGGAAGATTTTCATCGATTTTCAATTCTGATAAAAAATTGCTTGTTAAATTTGCGGTATTGAGAGATTCATCCATTTACTTTGTAAGTGTGTGAAAATTTTTACATATCTTTTCTTGCTTGTTTACTAGCTTAAAGCAAATAAGAGATACGTTCTTTCTCAAAATTTAATAATAAATTGTACATTCCCTGATTTGATACATGATCCAAGAGACAATCCTTCAACTTGAATATTTGTTGAAATGTCATATTCATCCTACTAAATTAGTTTTACCGAGATAATCGAAAGTAGATTTGGAAATCGTGCATTGAATTGAAGATATTTTGATAATCGGGTATTTTGAGTATTTACTTCCTTGGATAATAATGCTTATTTTGACATTACAGTATCGATTACCAATATTGATTCGAAGCCGGAAGTAAATTTTCCATATCTTTATTTAAATCTTTGAGGTGGAAGTAGGTTAGGTTAGGTTAGAGAAGCTGGTTATTTGTTTCTATGTCTATAGTCAATTTGCGTGGATGAAATTTTCTATTTCAAACTTTTGAAAACTAATCTAACCTAGATTCTGAGGAGGATTCACGTTTGCTTACAAAAATAGGGGCTAAAATAGGGGAAACATTGCAAAACTAATGAGTAATGATATTTCGATACTATTCGAATTCAATTTGTGTACAACCTACTCAACCTCAACAATACAAACCTATTTCTGAACTATATATGTTATTCTATATGTTCGTTTATTTCTGTTCGTTCATTGACAAAATATGCTTTCTTGCAGTTTTCGGGAATGGTATTGATCTGGATTAATTCATTATTCTACGGCAAAATTCGTGATGGTGCAGCAGGAATACCAGAAAACTATTACAGTATCAAAATATTTCCATCTTTGTCAATCGGTGTAGGATGCATTCTATGTGTTCTTTCTGTAGTAATTTCTTACAGCTCTATCCTTGTGAAGCATAATATTTTATTTATGGTAAGTTTTTCTACATTTTTGAATCGCAATAGTATTCTACGCAAACGTGGCAAGTTGCATACGATACTGTTTCTTCGACAAATCACGTTGAATATTCTAATAAATTATAAGAATGTTTACAGAAATCCTCATGAGACTTATCGAAATATTCCTTCGCTAGCGTCATATTTCAAAGCCATCGCACATTAGCTACAAAGCACCGCTCACCAATACATAATGGTTCATAATGCATCGGTTGCTATGCAACTAATGCAATATTAAACATATCGCTGTGCAATTTGTTCTGTGGGAAATGCGGCTGTTCATGATTCAATTTACGATCGTTTTGTGATTATATTTCGATGTAATCGTAGAAGAAATAATACATTATTGACATTATTATTGTTCCACAACATCTGGTGGCATTCATACCTGTAGTATTTTACTGGCACGCAGATTATTTACATATTGTATAATTCTAATTCTACACAATACTATTAATATTGGCTTATACCACTGCTGGTAGTTTCACATTTATTTTCCTTTAATTCAATCAAAATTTTCAAACGTCACGTAGTTGCGATTCCTTCCGAAATTTGCTTGTCATTCTTCAACCTTTCCAAACATAACCATACCAAGAAACGCATGAAAGCGTAGAGCATTTGGAACTCTGATCGCCAGAAGGTTCAAATTGCTCAATTTTTTTTAGTACACCGGTTCTCTAAGCTACCGTTATTGTGAATATTATATGATCCCATGTGTTTTTGAATGAATCATTATCTATTGCGTTTCTTCAAAAAATACATTTTTGAGATTCAACATATTTCTTTCAGCAATCCTTTTGCTATTTGATCATATCATTGATTCACTTATTGGTTGGGATGTTTTCAACCTTGATGATGAATAAGGGAGAAATTCGGACAGAAGTGAACATGACCATTAAAAATCTATTTAGTGGCAAGAACCAGACATATGAGGTAAGAAGATAAGAATATAATGATGCGTTTCTGATAAACTTGGTTGATGGTCGCTGCGAGACTTTATCATTTGATGAAAATTCTTGGCCTCCGGATGGATTCCGGATCACGACTTGATGCCGACGTTTCGCCAACCATTACAGGTGGCATTTCCGAAGTTACCATCATGGTCCAATAAAATAACATTCTTCCATTTGAGAAACCGAAGACATACTTATTACATTGTGATGGACAATGACAAATTTAGATATCCTTAAATAACTTAGTTACAGTTAAAATATTAAATTATAATGTTGTTCAGGGTCTGCATGACTTTCCCTCAAGGTCATTTTTCTGTTTTTAACCCTTTTCATGTTTTAGGCAGATTGTTTTGGAATTAAAGGTCTACCTTTAACTATCGAGGGAACACCTACTTGCAATGGTGTTGATAACGAACAAAATTGCATTGAAGTGATTTACAAGCTCATATTCTTCTACACAGACTTCATCAAACTGTACACATTGTCATGTGTTATACAGGTTCGTTAAAAAAATAGAATAACATGATATAATGCTAAAAGATCTCATTACTTTCACTATATAATTTGTGATAATTTATCATATTGATATGATAAAATGAGTCACTTTTACTTTGTTTTTCATCACATATATTATAGAAACAAATCGTCACTACAGTTTCGACAATAGCGTGTCATCTTCAAACGATACTAATGTATGAAAATATGAATAATCTTGGCTATTTATGGTACAATATAAGACAAAGGTAGCAAGCGGGGTTGCGATTCAGGAAATACATTGCTAGAGTAGTATAATTGAAATTGCATAATGAGGTAGAGTTAATATTGTAATAAGGAAATTTTAATGCGGAGGTATACTAGGAAGTTACAAGAGGATTATGAGAAATTTTACGTTATCAAGACTTCAAACATAATCTGATTATAGTTAAAAATTCCATTCTCGTTATTTTTAATACCTTAGAAAATGTCTATTGATTCTAGTGTGTAATTCAAAGCCTCCCCCGTTATATAAAATTTTAACTTCATCTAAATTTGGAAAAATGTGCCCTGTTTCTAAAATACGGTTAGAGAAAGATGAATCTGTTTTATTAAATCTAAGAGATCGAAAGTGTTCCTCATATCTAACTTCTATATTATAGTCTAGGAGCCAGAGCGATATTGATGGTCTGAACATTATCCCGATGGCACTATGGTTTATCGTTAGACGACGGTTCAATGACCAATTCATCTCACAGACCGAATTTTCCCCGGCTGCTAGATCTCGAGATACGGCATCCTCATTTTTTTTTGCTTTTGACTGGAGGTTAACCCTTTCCAAGTTGCGGTTACTTGAAAAGCATGCGATTCTTTTTTTATTGTGTCCGTTTATCAGGCTAACCAGTTAAAATTGAACCGAAAATGGACTGCAAGTTAACCCCCCCCAAACCTGGTGGAAAATGTTCATTGGTGTTGGCAATTGTTAACATACCCTATGCCATCAAAAGTTATCGGCCCATTTCCGAGTAATTGGCCATTATTTGGACCAAAAATGTTTCTTTCTTTCATTTTGTGGATAGAAGTTGCGGGTTACAAGGTAACATGATGGCAACATGTTAAATAACTTCATTGGAGGTCAAATAAAGATTTAAAATTATCGCCATCACTCCTTACCTATTTCAACCCCTCAGAACCCCCTAAAACCACACCCAAAACAAACAAAAAAACGAAACACGGCCGTTTCGATGTTAAACCCAGCCAGAATCTCAATAATTGTCTAATTTATCATAAAATTGGTCATATTATCCATATTATACATATTTTTTTTAGGGTAGTTTCAGAAGGTTTTGCAGGGTTGAAATAGGCAAGGAGTGATGGCAATGATTTTAAATCTTTATTTGACCTCCAATAAAGTTATTCGACATGGTGCCATCATGTTATCTTGTAACCCGCAAGTTTTATCCACAAAATGTAAAAAAGAAACATTTTTGGTCCAAATAATGGCCAATTACTCGGAAATGGACCGATAACTTTTCATGGCATAGGGTATGTTAACAATTGCCAACACCAACGAACATTCTTCACCAGTTTTGGGAGGGTTAACTTGCAGTCCATTTTCGGTCCAATTTAAACTGGTTGACCTGATAAACGGACACGATAAAAAATGATGGCACATGGTGGAAGCTTATAAGAATGGTATGCTTTTCAAGTAACCGCAACTTGGAAAGGGTTAACCTCCAATAAAAAAAAATAAAAATGAGGATGCTGTATCTCGAGATCTAGCAGCCGGGGAAAATTCGGTCCTCGAGATGAATTGGTCATTGAACCGTCCTCTTACGATAAACCATAGTGCCATCGGGTTAATGTTCAGACCATCAATATCGCTCTGGCTCCTAGACTATTATGACTAGATCTACCGATGTAAAAGTTATCATACTCACAACAGGTTAGGAATAGGAATTTATGTACTCCAGGCTTGTTGAACTTATTTGTTTTATCTTCAGCATTGAACAAAAAATAGCATAATTTATTTTGAGGTTAGAAGCTTACTTTCAGATTATGTTTCGATAAATTGTCTGCAATTCTTTCACTTACGGCACCAAAATATGTGGGAAAAACGTATTTTGATCAGAATTTTTTGTTAAAGGATAGATACTTGAGTAAGTTAATTCCTGCTTTTTTCTGTCAATTAGTTTGGATATAAGTTGAGGTTGAAAACCATTGTTAATGGCTATAACCCTGATTATATTCAATTCTTCATTCTGGTTTTCAGGAGAAAGAGGAAGTGACTTTTCACTTCCTCTCTATGTATCATTGAGTTGAATGCTGCTTATTTGTGACTACGGGGACTGAAATATGAATTGGCAATAATTTTATCTGTGAATATAGGTTTTCTTGAATTTTGTTACCTGTGTGTCATATTATACTATAAAAAGCCAAGATTATTCATATTTTCATATATTAGTATCGTTTAAGGATGACAAACTAGGTCGAAACAAATTAAAAGTGTTTCATTTTATTATATCATCATCAAAAAAAGGTCATATTTATATACAATTATTATGATGTATATTCCTGAGCCATTGGAGTATATAATATATTTCGTAGATATTCTGGAATATAAATCATTGTTTTGACGTTCCGATTCAATATTGACTTACCTAACTCATATTCATTTATGTCAACTCTCATTTGTTAACCTATAAATATATATGGATGAAATTTTCAAAATATTTGTGTAATCTTGTTCCCAATTGTGTAATGAAAGTAAAAACCATCAAATATATACTCAATACTATATTAGCCACAACCATAATTCATCATAGGTTAATGCATTCTATTTTCAATCCTGATGAAAGAATAAATTATTGCAACATATTGGGCGTGAAATAAACAGATTAAATTGAACATTAATTTTATTAAGTTACTACTAAATAATAACTACGAAATTTTTCTATCCTAATGGTTCAAGAATATAAACCATAATAAATATGTATATAATAATAATAATAATAAAAACAACTGAACGTTTCCCTATCTGGTCGTTCAATTTTTTTGTAGTTCTACTGCAAAATGTATTCGTTAATTATATAATTTTAAATGTAATATCATAGTAATTTGGAGTAGTATACTCCATTATATTTTCTGCTATAGAAATGGATACAGCTTATGTGAAATTAAATAAATGTTGTTATATCTTTTCAGATAATAATTTCGATGTGCATTATGTGGATACTTCATTTTGATAATGAATGTAAAAAACATGAACCATCTCCGTCCTCTCAAGAGCAGGTTCCCCATTATGAATAATGTATTAGAAATAAATTTTCTATTTTTTTTTGCTGACAATTTGTTTATTTTTATTCTTGAGTTGGTTCATATATTCATATATGTATTGATTTTACTGAGTTAAGTTTGCTATTATGCTGAATAAAGAAGAATGCAAATCGAATACTCAAAATATGAGAAATACCCTTGACTGACACTGATTCATCACGAAATCTCTGAAATTATAAAGCCGACAGACTCGAAATATGGCGAGCGGTTCCTTATACGAAGTAGGTACCCGCTAAGAAACAAACGTTAATGTGAATCGGCTAAACTCAGCTTTTTTTGAAGCGGCAGCAAATTCGAGGACTCAGCAAGCACCAATTCGTTCAGTTGACGATCAGCCTTTGAAATCGCTTCGTACTTATTCTGGTTTGTGTATTTTCTATCATAGATATTATTTTTCTGTATTTTTGTTTTTACAACTTTTAGAGCAAACACCATAGACATCAAGAATAGAGTACTTGAATGGCGGATTTCGTGACTAGCTCTAAGAACTCTACGGTGTTTCTGTCTCTTTCTATCTTGTCGGAAGAGAGAACAGACTATTAGAAAATAAAACCACCGCCACTCGCTTAGACGTAGTCAAATTAATAACATTTAGCTCTTAGGGCTTCGAGTACTCTATCTTTATGGTCACAATTGCTCGTGGGGAAGTAATCTGGCTTCAATCATCGAGGACAAATAGTTCTACAACAGAGTTATATCTGTGGATGCTAGGGAGAAGAATATCTAGGATCATTTCTTTTACCTGTCAAGTATCAGCCTTCAACCAATCACATTTTTGTTTACTATTTGACAACACCAATTAACACGCTATATAAGCGACTATTTGCATGGTCCATTGCAATTGGTTATTGCAATCAGGCTACAATTTGAATCATCCTTCTATTATTTCACTGAAAATTACAAACTGATAGAACTGCATTAGGGCTGTGAGATTTTGTCATTTTCATATTCGAATAATGATTCTAAAATTTATTCGAATAGTCGAATTTGTCGAATATTCATGAACTGTTCATTCAAATAATCAATCGAATATCCATGAACCATTCATTCAAATATTCATTCATTTGAATACCTCAAAAGAAGGTTATTCGAATAAATAATCATTGACTATTCGAATCTTCAAGTCATTCGTAAGCACTACTGAAAACGTTGCAATGTCCATGGAGGGGGAATTTCTTTGCTGATTGATTGAGAGTACACATTTGTGAAATTTGTCTTCTCGGGCGATATGTTTATGGAGAAGAGTATGTGATATTTGTGTGGAGCAATGAAAAATGTTCGTTGCCTCTGCTTGAGATGATCCGTTAACCTATTTCCCAGGCTTATTTCTAGCCAGTGGGTGTCACTATATCTTATTAGTAAAGTTTGTTTCCTTATGATACATATTTTAGCTTAATACATGAATTTAAAGTATCTCCTACAAGCTGGGTGTGGAATATATGCAAAGTCATTACTGAACAACTTACGTTTACGACTGGAAAGTAAACAGATAATATCAATACTTCTAAATAGTTAATATCTTTCGGAGAACTGGATGATGCCATCTTCTGCAGTATCTCTCATGTTCTACATACATATAATATCCTTGTGATTTATAGCGCATTTTATGAACCTAAGATACTTTTGAAAAGTATTTTCATTCCCTTACAGAGACGTAGCGAGGACAAATCACACCCGGGGCAGTTTATCGTTTCTTCTAACGGGATAAATTGAAAATTATTGCGAGAGAGAAATATTAGTGAATTGTAAAACATTGCTTGGAATGCTTGAATTTCTACATCATAATGTTATAGACTCTAGAACCTTACTTGTCGGAATTCTATAAACTTTTTAGCGTATCAACTTGAAAATAAAAAAAGTAAATTGAAATTAGTTAACATAAATATGCCTATATAAAACATACTGACCAATACAATTTTCAGAAAATAGTAATAGGATTTTCATCTCGGTCACTCAATCTAGTTTTATTATGAAATAAGTAATGAACTACTGAAAACGTTAATAAAAATAAATATTAAAAATAGGTTACCTTTCAGCTGGTACAAGATTGTTCGCATATTACTGATATGTAATGTATTCAACTATTTCAGCTAATTCTTATTACATAAAGATTGTTTCTAATTATGATTTATTACTATTTTTCCTGTACACATTTCAAGAAGGTTCTATTTAATATTAGTGTTCTCTTGAATCAATTTTAGTTTCTATTAATAAAATTATCAAAGTATTTTACGAATTATTTTTGTTCAGTATTATTTTTTCTGTTTTTCTGAGAAAGTGTATTTACACTTAATACTGTATTTATTATCTTATTAATTAATGTTCATATACTTATAATTTGAATATTGAATAATTATTACTTCGTTTATTCATAGTATGGAATAAACATTATTATTATTATCCCAGTAGGTATTATATTATAGATAATTTTAAGATTTTGAATTTTATATTGTACTTAAAAGTTACGGAAGATTTGTCATTTATGTTTTTTAAATCGATTTATATTCAAGCCAAAATTTCTTTAAAAAAATAATATCAAAAATCAATAACATATTTGAGGATCTAATTTGTTCAACTATGATTTGAGAAATATCCTTCACTACATTCAAAAGGATTAATGATTACATCCACCTCTAAATCGTAGTATTTAACTAAAAAAAACTTTCGTGTGGAACTTGAAGCCTAGCCAGTTAAATTGAATTTATATTGAATATTATTTAAAAATATAGGTCATAATAGTTTATTAATTCTATAGACAATTTTTGTCTTAAAATAATAATTGTGTGTGATTTATAAATGAAAAAAACTGAACCTAGCAGACATAGCTGAATTCAACTAGCGTTTAAAAAAAATTGAAATACATAGCATAGACTTATGTGAATAATTTCCCGCAAAAATTAAACCGAAGAAAAAAATAATTTTTTTAATTCCATGATATCGAATTAGACACAATTATTATCAACAAACAACAATTTGCTTGATAACATAAAAAAAATCAAATTATTGTATAATGTATTTTTCTATCAACGAGGAGAATTATCAATTTTCATAACATGAAAAATGCAAAAAACATATATATTTACTTTAGCGCGCTCTTGTAAGCTGAATGTAGATTTAAATGACTCATATCGATCGGAAATTTTCCCCTCTACAATTTTTTTCCCTTGTATTTTTCCTCTAAGATGCGTATTTTCAGAGAAAAATGCGAAAAAACACAAAAACAATTTTGATATAAATACATCTATTCCTCGAAAATCACCTTTTTTTTATTTCCTGTTTCCACAGATTTATTTGGCATGTAATTACCTTCAATTTGGTATAGTACATTGCTGTACTATTTACTTCCACCAAAGGCCTTTCTTTTGTAAAATTCCGGTAGACTAACTACTTTTTACTTAAAGCGAACAATATTTCGCTCAATCGACATTGGGACGAGATTACGTTCTAGTGTCGGCGAATAGCCTCAGAAATAGGTGAACTTACGCAACTTTTAATACTACCTCATATTCATTTAACAAATCCCAAAGGTTACAGGGAAATACTTAACGATACAAGGTGATTGTGTATTAAGTACACTGGAGAGATATGTATAATAGAGATGTATTCATCTCATTAATTCAAGAACTTATAACGATCGTTCAATAATTCATCTTATACTAATTTGCTATACCATTTATCAACACAAATAATATGCACGCTCAACAAATAGCTGTGATTAACAACCCATAATCATTTTAACTAGTTGCCGTTCTTTGGATATATTGCTATTTTAGCGCTTCCATATATTATGAGAACTTATAACTTATTTATTATCCACCCACCTCGAATTTCAGGATCTTCGTATAAAGTATCTAGTGGTATTCGTAACAAGTAAAAAACTGAAATAATAACCATCCTCAGAAATATCTCAGTTGTTTTTTTTCTTTCCTGGATTTTCGTTTTAAAATGCGATTGATGAAGATATAGCCTTTCATCACTTTTGAATTTTAATATATCTTCGGGGGAGTGCTATTCCAGCATTTATGGAAACTTGCATACGTCACCCCATCTCCAAAGATGTGATAAACAAAAGATGTAGACTTATCGTCTTACCTCAATATTGAGCTTCTTTTTTAAGCTCTCAGACTATTTATTAACCAAACATATCACTGACTAATGTATTCACTTAATATCTCAACATGGATTTGTCGAAGAACGTTCACTACATATTACGAATCTCCCTTCAACAATGATTTTGTCTCTTCCGCTCCCATAGGCCGATTCAGCTCGACTTCTTTGAAGCCTTTGAACTCTGTGGACCACATTATTATTCAAAAATATGGAGATCAGAGGTGACATCCCAAGGTTCTTTATCAACTGACCGTCAATGTCAATTGTCTGTAAGGACTGATGGTGTGAAATCTGAATTTGAAAGTATTCCCTCGGGTGTAACTCAAGATTCCCACTTTGGTTCAATAATTTTCATAGTTTTCACGAATGACCAAGTTGACATCTACTATAAGATCTGAAAATGCAGTCGGTAAGTTCGTGTAAGGGACCTGCTGTGGTCTATGACTAAAGCACATAGCCCGATCTGTAGAAATCATTCGCGGATGTTCCGTGTCCTTTCGTCAATTGAATTTTGACCTTCACTGAGTATACACGAATATAAGTATTCCTTCGTTTGTGTTTTCTCTTCAAACAGAAATATTACTCTGAAGATGCCACTGGTAATGGTTGGCGAAACGTCGGCATCAAGTCATGATATTGTGACGCACAATCCATCCGGAAGCGAAGAATTTTCAAGATTAGTAATTCGCGGAAGTCTATATTCAAGGTTTAACATATTACGTTCAATTTGGGAAATATCACATACAGCATTTTCAGTTGATTCAAATATCATGTTGATCAAATGTTACAATATTTAAGGTTTATGTATAATGTAAATTAAAAAACCAATCACCTGGCTAATTTCAGGGGGGAAGGTTTCCATCTGTGACTGATAGTAAATGGCCTCAGCTGAAGTGTTACGTAGGCAAGCAGGTATCCTATTAATCTCTGCTGACGAAAGTCATATTGCCGGTCATTCACGATTTTGGACAGCTCCTAGTTTTCGGATCAACTCTATGTTGATTGCTTTCTCCATCACTTTAGAGATTACAGATAATAGTGCAATGGGTTTATAATTATTCCCTTTTTTTGGAATTGGTGGAATTTTAGCTGTCTCCCAAATGGAAGGAAATGCACCAACATTGTATGAAACGTGCAGAAAACTGGTGACAATTCAGCTTGGCTTTTTCTTGTGGTGTAGTACCCACTGTGCCATCATCTTTTGTTATGGGAGAGAATGAACTGGAAGTGAAATTCCTACCAATTGCTTTGGCGAAAGTTCAAAACGAACGGGAGCCATTGGCATTCGATAAGCTTTGTTCTTATTTTGGCATTATGTGCCTCTTTCGAAGCGTTTACTGTGTTATTGCACATACGTCTGGCCTCAACATATTTTGTTCTGGTCTCCAGACATGGGTTACCGCGTTAACGACGATATTCTGTTTGTTTTGAAGCGACTACCCTAGAAAAGATTTTATTGAACCATCGTTCACCGGATGACGATGATTTGTTGGTATGAAGTATGTAATTTTCCATTCCTAGCCTGATAATATAGGAGACTTCTGTGTCATATTGCGTCGGGTCATCAGATTCAAAATATATGCTCCTCCAAGGAAACTCGAAGAAAAACCATCCCAGTCGGCTGAGTTGTAATGCCAGACTGTGCGTGGAGGTGTTGGATTGGTTTGTGGAGTAATATAGTTCATATAATCAATCACATCCAAATGTGATAGAGACCTTTTAATATTGGTGTAAAGAGT
The DNA here is from genome assembly GCA_958510875.1 of Endomychus coccineus. NCBI lineage: Eukaryota > Metazoa > Arthropoda > Insecta > Coleoptera > Endomychidae > Endomychus > Endomychus coccineus. The sequence goes on from OY294067.1 coordinate 287,775,126, forward strand.
TCTCATGAGTATCAGCTAACCAATATACTATGCAGCATTCCTTTGAGAAATTCTATTAAATGAATAACTCCAAAATAAACAATAATGATTGATGTTATTGCATTTCCGTTGGAAAGCTCTTATATGTGCTTCCATTAAGCCATTAATCATATCGAAAATTTATTAAGCTTTTATAGGATCACTGGATACACTCGTGCATGAAAAAATTATAATAAAAAATACATTTTGTTGCACCTGAATAATTCAAGAAGCTTATCGAGGGATCATGTACAATATTTAAAACGTGTTTTGTGTTGAGTTAAATACGAGAGAGATTACACCTTTGTATAAACAGTAGTAGTCTATCAGTTAACATCACAATGTTAAACCACGCATTAGGTTCGATCCCAGGTATCGATTTAATCCGAAAGCGGGGAGCATTAAGCAAAGCAAAGATTACTTTTGAACGTACGTGCCCCACATTGTCATGCTCGATCTCGAATCTGGATCGAAGCGTGCAGATAAAGTAAATCAGACTCGAGAGTTATAAGCGTTTTAATAAGGATTTGCTGACTTGATCACAGATTACTGCTGTCTTGTGCGGTTCTCTCGTTGATAGATTTAAGTAGGTATCATTATGGTGATAAGACCTTCTCAATTCCGAGTGATATAATAAAACAGCTATTGTTCGCTGTATTCCATCACTTTTTATGCGTTTATATTTACATAACAGAAGTTCAAATAAATTTCGATGATGGAAGCCGTTACTTACTGATAATTTATCATATTGATATAGTCAACCACAATATTTGTTTTTATTATCTTATATTACAGAAACATTCACGTGACTATAGTTTCGAGAACTATCGTGTCATGTTCAATACGTTATATAGTAATTACATATAAGCGATCTTTTAGACTCAATATAACAGTATAAATAACCTTACCCACTAAAATGCTTCTAAAGTACTGAGCATAAGAGCAAAATGAATTTGAAATCAATATATGCCCTGGAATCGATAGAAAAAAGTTTTAAAGGTATAAAAATAAAGACTGTAAAATTTGGAACGATCAATCAGACTTATACTACAACATTCTCTTCTATGTTTTATTAACTTAAAAATTCTTCGTAATCCCGTTACCTTGTACTTATCTAGTATATCCCTGATACATTTGTATCATTTTGAAGATGACATGCGAGTTATCTAAACTTTAGAGCAATCTTGAAAGTCTCCCAGTCTGAACTGGGCGCATTCCTCTTTGCTTTGTTGGAGAGTTTTCCCAACATCTTCGATGTTCCTCCACTCTTACAACTTATTGTTGCCGTCCTTCTTCCAGTTAAGAGGACAGTTTGCTTCAAATAAGAAGGTCCGGGTAGTGCTGAGTCCACACACAGCGGGTCACCCGCATTCTGACCTTCTTGAAACGAAGGAACTGAAGGTTAGACCCGTTACTCCCTGTTGGAGTGAAGTAGTTAGGCGACCTCTAAATGAGTGAATATTAGGAATTCCAGAAGTGCCCCATCCTCTTGAATTGATGTCCGAACTTCTCCACATTATCGTGTAGGGAGGAATTGGCATCCCATCTCAGATGAAGAGGCGCACCTTGTCCTACCCCTCACAACGTCTAACCACAGGATTGTCAGGATTGTAATATGATCAATCTATTTTTAAAGAACTTACGCTCAAGAAAAATCGTCACAAAGTTATCATAATTTTATGAATAATAAGTATCTATTTGATCATTAAAAATGCACTACTGTTGTGTTGTCTTGGCTCTAACCTTACATTGTTTACTATTTTAGAATTCTTACTCGAAGCAATAATAATATTACATTGGATAATTCCACATGAATAAAAGTATAATTCGACCTTGCCGACTCTTTTATAGAATAAATGCATAAGCACGTATTAATTAAGAACAAACAAGATTTGCATCTAAAGCATTTGCAGTATTTTTATTATCAAGTAAACAAACAAGTTTTAAGGGGTGTATGCAATAATTATTCAATGAATTATCTGTATATATGCAAATTATAAAAATTGCACAATACCTCAATTAAATATACATTGTAATCTTGGCATATGCTTGGCATATACACCATTATAATGATACAGAATCATTACAACTTCATGGAAGGTTCACTCAAAATGAATGGAATGTATCAGGGATCACTAATTTCAAATAAACTTTTTGAACAAGTTTTTTAATGCCACCGATCCGAAACAGGATTGAACGCTTTTCAATCGGTTGTCATGAAGAAATTACCAATAACTTATATCATCAAGTTCTACATTTTCAACATAATATTGGAAGTGCCATACACCGTATCTTGAATGATAGACTTCCGCGGATAGCTAATCTTGAAAATACTTGGCTTCCGCATAGATTCCACGTCACAATAGCACGACTTGCTGCTTATTTTTCGCCTAGCATTACAAGGCGCGCAATCCTTCCGGAAGCCAAGAATTACCAACTAACTGGCATGTTACTCAACCAGTAAAAGGGGCAAAGCTCTATATTTTGAGTAACAGACTAGAAACACAAACAGCTTGTTCAGTCGGACTATTCACAAGTAATTTGTTCTATGTATTAGTTAATTCCTTGATAGTACACCGGAAGAGTTCAAAATTATAGATACACTATAACACTTGAATAGTAGACTTCCTTATCCACTAAAAATGTTCAATAGATAAGGGTAATTATTTCGTTAATTAATTCTTGATGTTTGTATTATGGCCTGAACGAGTTTTCAGACATTTATTAATGGTTTTGAAACAGAACTATACTATTTGTGAGACATTCAATCTCAACTTAGAATTTCAAATAAGAAATTACATTCAACATATTAGTGTTCAATTTTTCAATATGGATTTAATATGTGTACTAAAAATGAACTGTGATCAATTGATCACGTAACCTCCCTCACTTTTCTTACCAAAATAGGTCTCGAATTTGCAATATGTTTCCAGACCATGACATAAATAATCGATATTTGTACAGTTATAAATAACAACGGAGACCGTCATCAGTTGTTGGAATGAAGTTTTTACGTCGCAATTCCGATCTATTTTTTTGATGATGCAAAATTTCTTAAAGGAACCCCAAGAATAAATCATTGTTATTTGAATGTTTAGGCAACACCCTTGATGAAGTTTCCGACTGTGAGAGTCGTGTTCAAAATGCTAAGTGGGTCAAACTAGAAGGAAAATTTTAAACCGTTAAAAAGAATATTTTACCCATATATAGAAAAATAATATAATGGTGAAAAATCAGCGTTAGCCGAACATATTATGAATACACCATTTCTCAAAAAAGGGTATCAATTTTAGTGACAAATATTTAAGTAATTTACAAGGGATGGAAATATATAAGCGAAAAGTCAATTTATTAACTTCCAATTCATCTCCAGCTGAGGGTAAATGCTTGTTTGCATTATTATCCTCAAATAGTATTCAAACAGGCTCATTTTGACTTCTACTTCAGTACTTCATCTGATGATGGCTACTTGGTAGCCGAAAGGTTTTCAGTACTTTAACAATATTTCCAGTGGATAAAGGGGATTATATCTTATTATAGTGTCTTTGCTATTGTTTGATACTATTTTAACTTTCATTTATTCTGACAGTTTAATTATTTACACTATTACACCACAGAGTAAACACAGAAAATAGACATCTTCACACTTCGATGACGTAACTTTAATCTTGAAATTAGAATTTCGGACACTTCTGCAGCTTGACATTTTGACTTAGTAGAATACTATAATTCCATTCATTAATACACAATTCTCGGAAAATAGGTCACATTAACACATATATTTTTATTTTTACCCTCGTCTTTACGTACGTTTCGGTCTCACGACCATCATCAGAAGACTTATTAATACAATAACCTGATTACTTAGAAATACTGTAATAACACAAAGCGTTCTTATCGCACAAATTTCGTTTAAATGCCAACGTCGCGAAACGAACGGAGACATGAAATCGGAACTATAACACAGCAATGTTGCAGCGTAAAAATTAAAAATCCACTATTGAGTAGAATCATCAATAAATACGAACACATTTCATAAATGTCTGCGAGAGACTAACAGACAAAGAGTTCTATCCTCTTTGCTAACAGACGAGACCATCTCAAGTGTTCATTTAAGCGCCAGATGTCATAATTTATTAGGTGATAAAAGAAGGTCTCTGGCCTGTGAGAAATACTTTAGACAATTCTACCTAAAGTAAACTTTTACATTATAAGGACGTAAGTAGGAATTTGCAAGAATATTAATTAATTAAATTAGTATAAATATGACTTAGTGTTTGAACGTCACTCCTATGATTAACAGACTTGGAGTCACGTTTTATATGAATCATCTCCAGAATAGATCTTTTATAATAATTGGTTTCCTTAGTTAAAATATTAACATTCTTGTAATCAAATTGATGGTTATAATCAAAGCAATGTTTAGCAAGCGCGGTGGAATTTTCTAAGTTTTTGTTTCTTGTGCTATACTTATGGCCATACATTCTTTTTTGTAAATATTGTTTAGAGATACCAGTATAGGTCCCATCACAATCTAAACAATTTAATTTGTATACTGTGTGGGTTTGTTTATCTTTAGGAATTACAGGTTTTAGATTTGAGAAATATTTCCCAACACAGTTAGTAGGTTTATGCGCTACGTTTATATCATACTTTTTCAAACATTTCTTAATTTTCTCTGAGGTCTCCGGAATGTATGGTAAAGTTATATAATTGTCTGAATTACCTTTTACGTTATTTTTATATGACGCTCCATTATAAATTTTGTTTATTCTCTCTTTAATAATAGGATTGAAAAAAGTTTTTGGGTAGCCAATCAATCAATCCTATTATTAAAGAGAGAATAAACAAAATTTATAATGGAGCGTCATATAAAAATAACGTAAAAGGTAATTCAGACAATTATATAACTTTACCATACATTCCGGAGACCTCAGAGAAAATTAAGAAATGTTTGAAAAAGTATGATATAAACGTAGCACCTACTAACTGTGTTGGGAAATATTTCTCAAATCTAAAACCTGTAATTCCTAAAGATAAACAAACCCACACAGTATACAAATTAAATTGTTTAGATTGTGATGGGACCTATACTGGTATCTCTAAACAATATTTACAAAAAAGAATGTATGGCCATAAGTATAGCACAAGAAACAAAAACTTAGAAAATTCCACCGCGCTTGCTAAACATTGCTTTGATTATAACCATCAATTTGATTACAAGAATGTTAATATTTTAACTAAGGAAACCAATTATTATAAAAGATCTATTCTGGAGATGATTCATATAAAACGTGACTCCAAGTCTGTTAATCATAGGAGTGACGTTCAAACACTAAGTCATATTTATACTAATTTAATTAATTAATATTCTTGCAAATTCCTACTTACGTCCTTATAATGTAAAAGTTTACTTTAGGTAGAATTGTCTAAAGTATTTCTCACAGGCCAGAGACCTTCTTTTATCACCTAATAAATTATGACATCTGGCGCTTAAATGAACACTTGAGATGGTCTCGTCTGTTAGCAGAGAGGATAGAACTCTTTGTCTGTTAGTCTCTCGCAGACATTTATGAAATGTGTTCGTATTTATTGATGATTCTACTTAATAGTGGATTTTTAATTTTTACGCTGCAACATTGCTGTGTTATAGTTCCGATTTCATGTCTCCGTTCGTTTCGCGACGTTGGCATTTAAACGAAATTTGTGCGATAAGAACGCTTTGTGTTATTACAGTATTTCTAAGTAATCAGGTTATTGTATTAATAAGTCTTCTGATGATGGTCGTGAGACCGAAACGTACGTAAAGACGAGGGTAAAAATAAAAATATATGTGTTAATGTGACCTATTTCCCGAGAATTGTGTATTAATTCATATGTGGGTCAAGAATCTTTATTATAATTCCATTCGAAAATATGAAAATGAATGATGTCAAAGATACCACTCGAAAAGGGACTACCGCACCCAAAAACAAAACGTTTCCTATTTTCACCATTTTACGATCTGCAAAATTTCTATCTATACGACCAGTATCTATATCGATTCGGAAATACTCAAAGCAGATATATTCGTGGAAATCAAAAAAAAAACGTGTGGCACTCTTGGACTGCCACGATAAAGCTATTGCATAACATTTTTTATCAACTTATGCAATTATAATTATTTATTTATTTTTTATTTATGCAGTATTTTTTTTTCTTTGATATTACTTCAAGTTACACTTTCTGCGCTTGGTGACCGATAAGAAAACAATTTTTTTTCTTTTATTGAATAAATGAGAAGTTAATATCGTTTGAAATATTTTTATTATCTTACAATACTTGTAGGTTATTCAGGAATTTTTATAATTGAAACTATAGGTTTATGGTAATTGAAATAAGAGACATAAGTTTGAGACTTGATATCCTCTAAATATCTGGAAAATACCGCGTCAATGGTGGTCCCATATTTTGTTGTGGATTCTTGTGGATCATTATTCATTTTCAAATTCAATTTTTCCGAAAGAAAATTTGTCAACCGCTCTGATTTTTCATCAGCGAAGTTGATGTTGAAATCGCCAGCCAAGATAAGTGGAAATTTATTACCATTTGTACCAAGTATTTTCGACCCTTCTTCAGTGTACTCCAGTAAAGTGCGATGAATAAAATACTCTACCTCGTCCAATTTTGGATTCGGATAAATGTAAATTGCTACCATGACTATGTGTAGGCCATTTCTAAGTTTGCATAAGCACGCACAAATATCTCCAACAAATGAGCGCCTAACATTAACATCGCTAACGTGTGCAATATTTATTTCAATATTCGGAGTCATAATATTAGTAACATTATTATTATTTTGGTAAATAGCTACTCCACCTTTTGGAACAGTATCTACAACAGTATATATACCAACATGCAGTGGCGGCTCGTGAACTTTTTAAGAGAGGAGTCTGGACATAAAACGTTTGCACAGCGACCGTACCAGCTACTTCAGTGACAAAATTAATTGTTGCCCAGCAAGAACAAACGTGGAGGTGTAGAGTTTCTCTTGGCAAAAAATTTTTTTGTTCGTTTTTTGTTTTTTATTTTTTTTGGATTTTTGATATTTTTTCTTTTTTTTAGAATTTTTCGTATTTTGTTTTTTTTTTATTAATTTTATTAACTTTTTTTATATATTAACGGAATTCTACGTCTTTAGTTTGCGAAAAATGATCAATAATATTATCATAAAATGTATCATTTTGTTTTAAGTGTTTTACTAAATCTTTTTCAATAGATATCAAACTAACATTATATAAACGATTTTGGTCCATTGTATTTCGCATGTAAGTTTTAATTCGTTTGAGAGTAGAAAATGATCTCTCCACCGATGCCGACGTGACAGGAATGGTGACTGTCAAACAAAGTAGTTCATAAAACTGAGGTAAAACTTGTTGCAAATCATTGTCTATCATATATTTTATCATATCGGCGTGACTGTCGTACTGGCCTAAAATATCTTTATCCGAGTATATAACGCATAATTCATTGTGCAGTGTTATTTTATCAAAAAATTTATATTTGAGAACTAAGTTATCTAAAAGTGAATTGGGAAACTCTTTTGAAAAAGATTCGAAAAATCTTCTATTCGTCAAGTCGAAAAACTTCAATTCATGTAAATCGGAAAATCGAATCTCAATTTGAACTTTAATGGTATCTAAAATTTCATAAAAAAGTTGTTTATAATGTAGTTTCTTGTCTACCAAATTATATGTATTCCTCCTTTTCGCGGGAGGAGCCTCATCAGTTGAAAAATTTTGAAATAAAATATTAAAATGAAATTCTGTATTACGGAACAACAGCAGCATTTAATGAAACCTGATCTGTCGAAAAGTCATCACTGTTTAATATAAAATCAAATGTTTCAATTAATTTGTCTTTATTTTTGTGAATGGTAAACACTGCACGTGATGTAAAATTCCATCGAGTTGGAGCATTACAGGGAATTCTGTTTCCTACTATGTTATTCAAAATTTCAGTTCGTTTGGTGGATTTGCTAAAAAAATTTGAAAATGACGATAAGTTGGAAAAAAAAATTCTAACTTCCTTAATGGAATTACATGCATTACTTAAAACCAAATTCATGTTGTGAGCGTAACAATGGGTGAAAATAGCCTGAGGCGAAACTGATTTTATTTTTGTTTGAAGACCGTTTAAATGTCCCGCCATTACAGATGCGCCGTCGTAGGTTTGAGCTATTAACTTATTCGCAAAGTCAAATCGTTGAAATGTTTATTAACTGAATTTTCAGTTTCATCATGCCCTCTAAAAGCCAAATCTTGAAATGATAAATACAATAAGAAATCAATGATTTTTTTTAAAACTTCGCGGTTTTCTTTAATTGTATTATTATGATTTTCGATTTCGCGTGTTCGTGTAGAATCAATCGCATTAACAATATTCTGTTTACCGGTTAATTCAAACTTAATACACGATGTAATATGTTCCTGCGATTTTTCATGTCTTTCTAGGCCACGAGCTAAATTTTTCAAATCATTATAACCCAAGTGCCCCCAACATGAAGTTGTATCTGATGTGAATAGCAAGCAATACCAGCAATATAATTTATTGTGTACATCAGATCCCGTTAACCATACATATTTTTTATAATTATCAGTATTAAACGATCGATTTTGATACTTCCCTGCCATCACTAATCCTTTCAAATCCGGTAAAGGCCGTTTGTTTTTGAAGAACACTTTTCTATCATATGTTAATCCACTAAATGGATTTTCTAAGAACACTGCAACTAAGTCACTCATAATTTTAACGTTCACCGATTCCGATTAGATAAATTATAACTTAAAAATTAACTATTTAACCTTACTACGCCTGGTGGAATAAAAACAACAACTAACCGCATTCTTCTAGCAGGGGGAGGCGGGAGCGCAAGTAATCGTATTTCATTCGACCGACGAATGGGTACGAAAAGCAAGCCTCCCCACCCTGTTGCCGCTTTCGCCGTTTCACGCTATTTGGCGATTGACTGGTCGGAAAAACGGCAACTGTGTTGAACAACACATGCTCACCGCTTGAGATATATAGAGAATCTAGCCTCTGACCACTGTTGCCGGATTGAAAATAACTACTGAGAACGGGGAATTAATTGTAAAATTTAAAGAATTATCAGAGAAACAAGAAATAAAATGGAGAATGTTCATTAAGATAAATTGGTGAGGAGGCTGAGCCTCCTTAGCCTCCTTCGAGGAGCCGCCACTGCCTACATGTATACTTACGGGGTGCACATGCGGTGTGGCATTATAAAGATATGATAGATACCTATACATCTATATACTTTCTCACAAACAGCTGCTTACGTATTCGTACGATTTGGAAGCAGCTCGTCTCGATCCGTGCGAGCTTCGTACAGTCGTACCATATAAATACACGTTAAGCGAACGCTCGGCCGAGCTACATGGTAGGCGGAGTGGGGGATGTTAGGTTATTTTAATTACGGAATTTCTTGATTCGGTCGCCGCGCTCAAAGCCCGCGATAAAAGCTATGCAATAGCTTAAAAATGTTTGGGTCGATTGCAATACTTCCCTTACACTATATAGCACTACTTATTGTGAGGGGACTAAAAAGGTATGAATAGAATTCATTCAACGCCGAATGATAAGAGTTATAATGAATAACTTTTAGCTTTCGATCAAGTAGATTGGCGATCTTAACGATCTTAGTTTGAACAGCACCTGAGAAAACGACATAACTGTGAGAAATACCAGAACTATCAATGAGTTAGTCACATTAGACGCTAGAAAGTCATATGACGTCATCGTGATTTAGCAACACTGCTCAGTAAATGAGACTACAAAGAGATTAACAACCTTAAGGTAGTTATTTATTATCAAAACTACATCATATGCTGATTGACTTTAATATCTACATTCCCATCGTTTTGAAAGTTTATCTAGCGAAATGTGTGGGTACAACAACAATATATAAGCCTCTCACAATGTGCATAATTAATTTACATCATAACACATTGTGAGATATTAATTATTAAACACATCGTAAATATTACAGTAGGCAAAACATTAGGGATTTATTGTAACGGAAAACTGAAAAGCAAATCACGCTATTCGACGGTAATGGAAGAAAGTGAAGACACGAAGTGTAGTGTCACTTAAATGCAAGTACGTCTGAAAGAATCATTCGTGTGAGTGGCTCGTCAACATGAAGGTTACTGTAAATTAATACACAATACATGCTACTGCATTCCACTAGGTTATTATCAACGAAAGCTTTGAGTGGAGTCAATCTACGGAATGGTCGGTAAATTTTTGTAGGGGAATAGCGACTCATAATAGATTGTTGTTGTGCGAATAACAAAACCCCATTTTTTTTTGTATTCGAAAGTAAGTGCAAAAAAGTTTTTACACCCATTTGAGGGATAGTTAGCTAAGATACAGAAGTGTAGTCACTTTATAGTCGATATATGAAGAATATGTAGTGCAATTTTTATGAGGTTACATTCACCTCCCCTCCAGTAATTTATGTAGGTATATACGTTCTTATCGTAAAAAATCAATGTTGCTTTCTCGGCCAAATCTCAACCAATAGTGGTGTAAATCTGGCGAGAAAAAAGGCAAGGTTGGCAAAAATTTTACGATGCTTAGCGACCCGGTGGAAAGTGCAATTGCATTTTGGCCTCATCTACAATTTGGTATTTTTGACCTCATATTCATAACCAGCGACCCAAAAAACTTTCTAGGTGTGATTTTTGCCAAAAAAGAACCAACGGTTTTCGAGTTATTCAATTTGTTCATTGAATTGTTTATTCATTGTTTATTAGGGGAACGGGGCACTTGCATCATATATCACTGGGTGCAATATGGCTAACTTAAGACATTGCAAAAGGTTACACTTTTTCTTTATTCGATCGTTTTAGTAAATTTTTGACTCGACTAATAAAAATAACATGAAAACATTACTATAGTATTATAACACCGATGTGTTATCATCAAACAGATACAAAACTATGGAGTAAACAATAAACATATGAAATATAAATAGAAATTAAAATACAGTAGGGTTAATGAGATTAAAATCGAGAGTGGAGGATCATCGGAAATTTCGAAACAGGTAGATCCTGGAAAAACATTTCATTGAGGAAGCAATTTGTGCATTAGGATAAGTATTATTTGATATTGTAAGAATCATTCTAAGAGAACTTTGAAAGACAAAGAAAAAGATCACTTTGGTATAGCTCTAGCCGACCATTTAAAATATTGTTATAGGCATTTTGACACCTTTATAAATGTCCATTGATCTTTACATAATCAAACTGAATATATTGGAATTGCTGAAATTGCATTCAGAGACTAAGAAAATTGCCTTACGATAAATTGGACAGAAGTTATAGCAGTTTGTAAATTTCGTAAAATGTGGCCAAAATGCAATTGCAACTGTCTAATATATTCAACTGTGATTTGGAAACAACATGACCTACATACACTGAAAATATCATTCAATTTGTAGTGGAGTAAATCTGGCAAATGGTTGGCGAAAATCTTACGATGCTTAGCGACCCGGTAGAAAATGTTTGTTGTGGTACCAATAACAACACCCTGAAATTTCTATTTTCCAAAGTGGGTGCAACCCCCTTTTTGTTGGCCAAAAAGGTTTTTTTTTTGCATTTTTAAGGGTAGTTTATCAAAAAATAATTAATATCTCCAGTTGTATTGAAGATTAAGAAACCAAAGTAGAACCCTTTTATTGTCAATGTCCAAGAAACTTCCAGTCCAAATTTCAAGTTGATCCGACCTCCCCCTCCCCGGTCATTTTTCAACCGATTTGGCTGAATTTTGGACTGAAGGTAGGTGTTATAGTCTTAAAGCTACCCTATGAATTTCAAGTGGAAATATTCCATAGCTTTTCAGAAATTCTGCTCTAAGTCAATTTTTTAGTTATTTTTAATATTAAGATGTCATTTACATCTGATCTGGATCTGCTTTGCGGGAAAATGTAGGTATTTGCATATAGTTTTATGTCATGAAACACATTTTTAAATTTTTTTTTCACGGCTTATATTAGCCATTTTATTTTCGGTATTAATATCCCCAAAACTTATGTCAAATTAATTAATTTCAAGTTTCTAAAAGTGCGAAATTTCGCAATTTTATACGAATATTGTGAGGCTCAGAAGTTGATAGCGCCTTAGGCTCCGGAATTTTCACGTGGCCTATTGAAATTAGAAGGTTCAAATTGCATAAAAACACATTTGCATGAACGCCAGACGTCCTATGAAATTAGCTACGAACGTAATCATTTTGACGTTTCCCCTCGAAAAGCTTGCTACGCGTCAGTTTATACATTCTACCTCGGTCTTGTTATGTTGGGGCCGTTTCGTGCCCCGTGCGGGCGGCGCCAGTCGTAATAAAGTATTTTCGGCTGTGGGCCGCTACCTTTCACCCGCTTCGGGTATATTTTAGTAGCTAGAAAATTCCCTTTGGTACGTCGCACGTTAGACGTGCGTAGCTGAGACTTCAACTTCCTATTTAATGGACATTTATCGAAAAAAGGAGGGCCGTCGGGCACGGTCCGATACCTAATCTTACTACATGGAGTGAAAACGGCAGGCGAAAAGTCGTATTAGGTACAATCAGTTTGCACTTTGCTAACTCGCCAGCTACGCGCTCCTCACGTGAACGTCATTCGATTTATCCCAAATTAACCAAAACGGCCAATATAGACAGGTAAAGAAAAATAATAAAAAAATGTGTTTCATGACATGAAACTGTATGCAAATACCTACATTTTCTCGCAGAGCAGATCCCGATCGTATGTAAATGACATGAGATATCTTAATTTGAAAAATAACCAAAAAATTGACTTAAAGTTGAATTTCTGAAAAACTATCCACTATTTTCACATAAAATTAGGAGGGTATATTTTTGAGACTATAACACCTATCTTCAGTCTGAATTTCAGCCAAATCGGTTGAAAAATGACCGAGTTAGCCGTTACGCAAGATTCATTGCATTTATATGAGTATATATACTTTTTTTTTTTTTTTTTTTACATTCAAACCTGATCGGGGCTGCTGCGAGCTCCGACGACATCGCAGCAGTCGCGCCAGAAAAACCTAAAAGGCGGTTAACCGAAGCTACTCCTCCCCATCGGTCGGTAAGTAGCTTCAGGTTCCTAAATCGTGTGCCCTAAGTATTCTAATTGAACCCAGAATGACTGCCTTTTGCATCCGGTCTATCAAGATCTGCTGCGCCGAGTTCCTACAGGCCGGAATGATCTTCAAGTTTGAACGCAGCGAAGACCGAATTCCGCCCAAAACACCGATGATCAGAACCACTAATACGACCTTGTGGCCTGGGTATAGCGAGCGGAGCTCGAACAGGAGATCTTGATATTTTGTCCATTTTTCCTCCTCTTTCAAGACTATGTTCTTCTCTGCCGGAGCGGAGAATTCGATGACATACATAGTCTTGATTAGTTTATCGAGGAGGACAACGTCAGGCCTATTTGCTTGTATGGACCTGACGGTCGGAAACGGATAATTCCAGAAGATCTGGCATTTTTCGTTTCCGACAACGGACTCAATATCTCCTGGCATGTAAGGCAGCACCGGCTCTTGGTCTATTCCGTACGAGTGCCTTAGATGGTAATACAGCACCCGTAGGGCCGCATTATGGCGATGGGTGTACGCCGAGGCCGCTTTTGCCGGACATGCCGACAGAAGGTGGAAAAGCGTCTCATCAGGCACCTTTCGACAGGCCCTGCAGCTGACATCAGGGACCTGCACACCCCCATATATATATATATATATATATATATATATATATATATATATATATATATATATATATATATGTATCTATTACGAGGAGGGGGGAAGTCGGCTCAACTTTAAATTTGGACTGGCAGTTCCTTGGACATTGACAATAAAAGGATTCTACTTTGGTTCCTTAATTTTTGATACAACCAGAGATATTGATTGTTTTTTGCTAAACTACCCTTAAAAATGTCAACAAAAAACTTTTTGCCCAAAAAAAAGGGTTGCACCCACTTTGGAAAATAGAAATTTCAGGGTGTTGTTATTGGTAGCACAACAAACATTTTCTACCGGGTCGCTAAGCATCGTAAGATTTTCGCCAACCATTTGCCAGATTTACTCCACTACAAATTGAATGATATTTTCAGTGTATGTAGGTCATGTTGTTTCCAAATCAGAGTTGAATATATTAGACAGTTGCAATTGCATTTTGGCCACATTTTATGAAATTTACAAACTGCTATAAGTTCTGTCCAATTTATCGTAAGGCAATTTTCTTAGTCTCTGAATGCAATTTCAGCAATTCCAATATATTCAGTTTGATTATGTAAAGATCAATGGACATTTATAAAGGTGTCAAAATGCCTATAACAATATTCTAAATGGTCGGCTAGAGCTATACCAAAGTGATCTTTTTCTTTGTCTTTCAAAGTTCTCTTAGAATGATTCTTACAATATCAAATAATACTTATCCTAATGCACAAATTGCTTCCTCAATGAAATCTTCTTCCAGGATCTACCTGTTTCGAAATTTCCGATGATCCCCCACTCTCGATTTTAATCTCATTAACCCTACTGTATTTTAATTTCTATTTATATTTCATATGTTTATTGTTTACTCCATAGTTTTGTATCTGTTTGATGATAACACATCGGTGTTATAATACTATAGTAATGTTTTCATGTTATTTTTATTAGTCGAGTCAAAAATTTACTAAAACGATCGAATAAAGAAAAAGTGTAACCTTTTGCAATGTCTTAAGTTAGCCATATTGCACCCAGTGAGATTTGATGCAAGTGCCCCGTTCCCCTAATAAACAATGAATAAACAATTCAATGAACAAATTGAATAACTCGAAAACCGTTGGTGCTTTTTTGGCAAAAATCACACCTAGAAAGTTTTTTGGGTCGCTGGTTATGAATATGAGGTCAAAAATACCAAATTGTAGATGAAGGTCTGGTAAAACCGGAAGTAGCGCTCGTTGGGTTCAATTTTTATATAAGAAATTGAATAAGTGCCAAATAAAGACCTCGGTCTATAGGATGAGAAAGCTCAAAGGAAGAAACTCCTGGCAAGTCAGGCGTGACCAGGATTTCAATCTGAGTGCTTGGTGGTCGCATACAGAAAACAACGCTGGACTACCAGCTTGCTTGAGATTTGAAACAACGTTATTGAATCCTTCGAGTAACATTCCATAATTTGAGTTTCAAATTTGCGCCTTATCATTGAAATCTATGAAATCGAGAAGCACAACATAATAACTCCTCTTCGATTCATCAAGCACACAAGTCTAATTCGAAAGGATTGGTATAGCATCAAATTACATAAAAACCAATATACATTTTCACATAGCGTAACTCAGGTAATAAATATACATGAATGAAGATTCTTGATTTCCAATCATGATGATTATTTTGTAACCTCCATTGATATTCTTCCTCCAATATGATTTTCTAGTTGAAGACAACACTCATATTACATGTACATTGTACATATACAGGGTGTTCCATCTCATACGAGCCACCCCGTATATTTCTTATCCTATAGTGAGTGGAAAAATCTCCCGAAACACGTCGAATGATTTTGTTTAGGGGACATCTTTTGACGTATATTTGAAGCTTGAACGAGCAACCCCCTAATAGGGGGCGCTTCAACCCCTCAAAATTGAATTGGGGAGAGGGGTTGAGTGATACGTCTCTTGAAAGATCTTAGAAGTCTCTTTACAACGGTGTATGAAAAACGTAAATTTGATGAACCGTTTTTGCCAAAAATCAATTTTGTTGTTCGAATGCGCCACCTTGAATATTTTGGTTAGTTGTACAATGTACAAGCTCATTTTTATTAAGCCTTTTTTACAAACTCAAACAATCTTCAAAAAATCACATTCGTAAAAAAATTGAATGAATTGTGTTGTCATGCTTACAATGGAAAAAATTAAATCTGCGTGTTAAATCAAATGTTCAAATTGTCCTCCATTGACTTCCATACAATAATACAATCTTGACTGAAAACCGTCTCTAACATGGTTCAGCATAATTGGAGTTATTTGACGACACTCATTTACAATTCGTTGGCGTAGTTCGTCCAAATTTCCAGGCTGAGTCACAAAAATCTTGGACTTAAGATGTCCCCACAAGAAGAAGTCCAGAGGGTTCAGGTCAGGAGATCGGACAGGCCACTCCATAGGACCTCTTCTTCCAATCCAACGACCAGGGTATTGCAAATTGAGGTATTGGCGACCTGATGCGGCGTAGTGAGGAGGAGCTCCGTTTTAATGAAAATGCAATTTTTGTTCAAGTAGTAGAGGATCGTTTTCTAATTGTTCAGTTATTAACGGATCAATCACATTCTCCAACATTTCAAGATAAATTTCGCCATTTAATTTACCAGGAATAAACATAGGTCCAATTAGG
The DNA here is from genome assembly GCA_958510875.1 of Endomychus coccineus. Taxonomy (NCBI): domain Eukaryota; kingdom Metazoa; phylum Arthropoda; class Insecta; order Coleoptera; family Endomychidae; genus Endomychus; species Endomychus coccineus. The sequence continues at coordinate 287,791,589 of OY294067.1, forward strand.
TGGTCTCCCAAAATTCCTACCTAAACGTTTAGCTTTTCCCGATGTTGAGTGTGAGCTTCTCGAAATACATGAGGATTTGTATCGCTCCAAATTCTACAGTTATGCCGGTTAACCTCTCCATTAAGTAAAAAAGTACATTCGTCAGAAAAGCAAACGTTGTACATTTAATTCCTGAATTAATTTAATTTTGTACGGATGGAACTTGTGTTTACGTAAAATTCTGAAAACGTTAGATTGGCTAATACCGGAAGCTGCAAAAAGTTGTCATACAGATTGCGTGTTTGGCATAAGTTGGACATGTCCCAACACCGCCACAGCTGCTCCTTCATCATTAACAATTCCAATGGGTGCCCTTTTTTTTATCCATTACTGAACCCGTCTCCACAAATTTTGAAAATCAATTCCATTACGTACTTATGGCGAACGCTACGTTCAGGATGGTTTTCGTTAAATATCCTTGCAGCCGGTCGGGCATAATTTTGATTTTGGTAATAAAGGCTAACCAGCTCAACACGTTCTTTCAATGTGTACAACATATTTTTTGAAATTTTAAACAAATCAGCAAAGTAGTAACTTAACACATTGATTAAAATCATGAAATGATCGAAGAAACGTTAAAACCAGATAAACACCTTCTAAGAACAAAAAATGAAGGCAACATAAGGAAATGTTTTGCTGTTTTTTTATTTATTAGTTTGAGAGAATGTATTATTGTATGGAAGTCAATGGAGGACAATTTGAACATTTGATTTAGACACGCAGATTTAATTTTTTTCATTGTAAGCATGACAACACAATTCAATTTTTTTACGAATGTGATTTTTTGAAGATTGTTTAAGTTTGTAAAAAAGGCTCAATAAAAATGAGCTTGTACATTGTACAAATAACCAAAATATTCAAATTGGCGCATTCGAGCAACAAAATTAATTTTTGGCGAAAACGGTTCATCAAATTTACGTTTTTCATACACCGTTGTGAAGAGGCTTCCAAGACCTTTCAAATGACGTATCACTCAACCCCTCTCCCCTATTCAATTTTGAGGGGTTGAAGCGCCCCCTATTAGGAAGTTGCTCGTTCAAGCCTCAAATATACGTCAAAAGATGTCCCCCAAACAAAATCATTCGACGTGTTTCGGGAGATTTTTCCACTCACTATGGGATAAGGAATTTACGGGGTGGCTCGTCTGAGATGGAACACCCTGTATATGAATAATTGTTAGTTGATACGAACTCATCATTAAGCACTTAATACGTTGTCAATATTTCATGTTGTACACATACTAATTGTAGTATTTCCCAAGAGTCTATGTTACATCAGATGGAGAACCATTGCTTTCAATACATCTATAGATGTTTAAGGAACATATAATGTTGATGTCCCTAAATAATCACTCAATAAATATCCTAAATTGAAACTTTCTATACTTTGACCACACCTATAATGTTCGAAGAACATCGTGTAAGCCAGCGGTGGATTGTTAGGAGAGGGGATTCGAATCTTTCTTGAAGGTTTGGAGGTCATGGTAGGAACAAGTTCGGCAGGTCTCGAGCTTGTCAATGAAGGGAGACTAGCTTGAGCTCATCTAGTTCGCCTATCTGGAATCTCTCGCGGTGATACAACAAATGAGATTTCTGATGAACACCGACCATGGAAATATCTATACTCTCTTTCTACGATGTTCTATAGAGGTCAATGAATTCGTAAGTGGGACAACCTCAATCAGACGAACAGCTCTCTGGATAAAATCCAAGATCAGCATATGTTTGGGAGTCGAACTCCGAACATGTGCTTTGTAGATTATGAGGAGTTGCTGGGATGTGAAGTAGCTCTTGGTAAGGAATAGAACACCAATTTTGTGTGAAGCGATTTGTTGCAATGGACCGCCCATGACCATGCCATGAGAGGCTGCTGTTGGAGTGATCCCGAGCGTAGATATGGAAGACTTCATAGGAATATCATATTAGAGATTGTGAGATTCGCCTCTCTAGAAAAAACGCCAGCTCGAATTTTGGTTCCATTGAACGCTACTAGATTATCACATCCCCATTTCAACATCATTGCCAGATCCTCATTAATGGCGTGAACCTGTATCTGTCTCGCTAGTCTGACTTCATTGGATGGTATAAGGGATCCAGATGAGGAAGCGGTATAAATTGCACCATAATATGCAAAGAAAGAAACAAAGTTGGTACCAAGACAGATCCCTGTGGAACAACATCGTTGATAGCCATCGTATCAGAGGTTACTCCATGAACCACCGCATGCAGTCACCTATCTGAAGGAATACACTCGATAGTAAGCTGCAAAGTTAAGACTGCAAACCATATGACGGAAGTTAATCCAGGCCTACATTGCTTAAGAACGACGGGTGGAATTCTGTCTGGCTCCATTGATTTTTTGGTATTGAGATCAAGCAGAATGCGCTTAATTGGATTTTAGGATTATGGCTATCGATAGCATCAATATTAGGAGGGTTCCTCGCTCATTAGTATTTAATCAATTTAATTAGGCTAGTTAATTGGTGGGCATAGGAGATATTCATCATGGTAAGCCTTTCTTTGGAAGGGTGGTCAATCACAACACAAACTCATCAATTAACCTTTGGCATACCTCTTATAGATAACATTAGTAATCTTCTCTCACTTGTCATACAGTTTGAATGCTCCAAGAGTATACTCAGTAAAAAGTAGGCTCACGCTGACACTGGGAAAAATACACCTATTATTATTTTTGGATAAATATTATTAGTGCGGAAAGATTTTTCTTGATAACGCTCATCGAATAGTTTTCAATAAAGGGTTTTTTAATCCAGGACAACAGATCACAACGGATTTCTTGGAAAAAATCCTAATAGTCCTGACAACTCTCAAATAAAATAACTATTAAAAAATAGATTTTCACTAGTTGATAATGATAAATGTAACTTTAGTTTCTCTAATACAATATAAATTTAGAAATGAACCATGGAAAAGAATAGATAACATTGAATATAAGTAATTATAAATAGAATAATATTCGATGAGTTTCACATCAGCAAGGAAAATATGTGAACAAAGCTGCTTATGGTTTCAACCCGTTTCACACTGCATTTTACACCACTCAGCATACAATTAATTAAGTAGATGAAACTTGTTTATTTTATGTAAATCAGTCATAAGCATTCGTGCAGCGAATAAGCGATTGCTCGATGACTAACACGGATTTCTTTATTCTGCGTATTCTTGACAGCTACTCATAAATATAATAGGTAATTAATATTCATTTTAATTATCTAGCACTTTTAAACGTTTCGCTATAGAATTCTGTTAAGATCATCACTTTGAAATTACCATAAATATTAAAATGTTTATCGACACCAATTATCGCATTACGGCTCTTCCAACTAATTTGCTAAAATCACCATCAATTCAATCGAAACGATTATTGAACAAACCAACTTATTGGTAAATACTACATGATTCCTGTATGAGTATTTTATTAAATTGCATTCGCAAATAATTGTCCATTTCTATATTCTATCGGATTGCATACTCTCTAAGAGACAAGTCATCCATTATTAACCTTAATTAAACAGTGTCGTAACGCGATCAACGCAATTATTCGGGACGTGCTTTCATGATGATCTCAACTAGTGAATCTTAGCTTAGATCAAGAGCAAGATGATGATTGCCCCATTCAAAATCAGTGATATGGTCATAGAATTTCCGGTAACAGTCGGTAGAAGTTATTCTCGGGCAAAACATTGTTTCAGAATCATACCTATAAATTATATTTTAGGGAAAGCAGCAGGGGCTTTTAGGGCTTGCGGATAAATCTTTGGCAGAACACAAAATTTGGGACTCAATATTTGAATGTGATCGTTTCCGGTATGGTAACCATATATAGTGAAGTAAAACTAGCTTAATAATGACGTGGCACGAAGTGGCATAAATTGAGAGGTTGTGATGCTTCGATGCCTGAGAAATCTACAAAGTCGAGTATGGAGAATTCAAGAAGATCGGTTCTCAGGGGAATGGTTCCATCCAATAAAACGAAATGTACCAGCCCGAAATGCAAACATAGAAACTGGAGGGAGGTGATTCGATGTGAACGCAACTACTAATGTTCTTGAGGAAATTTGAGCTTCAAAATACTGGGAAAAGCATACATCGAGCAAAAGATACTACGTAATAACCAAAAAGTAGAATCTCTAAATAGAGAGTATGTTCACGACTGGTCGTTAAACGCAATTTGAGAACAGGTGGCTGAACCAATAGATGGCGCCGCCAATCATCGAACGTTTAGAAACGCGAGAAACCGCATATTCAAATAAGTTTCATACACCGATCTTTGAACATTTTTGAGTGCCAGCTACGTTTACTTGGAATATTCATAAAATATGATAAACAATGCTCTTATTAAACAATCAAATAGTAATGAATGTAACTAGTTTCGCTAACGCAGTAGCTTCTGCAAACTGATATTACAAAGTATCTTTTAATACCTGTGTTTGAAGAAGTTACAGTATTAGTGAGACTAGTTACATTTAATCACTAAATTAGTGAAAACCAAACTCTTTCATTCAAGATTTGTTGATTGGGTCAAAAATCGATTTTAGTAAGAGATTGTATATTGATGGCAATTCAGAATTTTCAAACTAGTTCAGTCAATAAAAGGTAACAACCGGCCCAACTTTTGATTTACAGTTACGGGAGGATTCTGTGAAAATCTTGTTGCATATTATTTGGTTTGTTGTACAATACAGAATCTACCCAAAAATAGAGCCAAATTTGCAAGACTCCAAGTTCGTTTTTTAGCTTCGAAATATCATCTCGTGGATTTTTGACGTCACTGATTACGTATTCGAGGTCCGAAAATATTGATGAACCTTTTATTTGTTAATTCATAATAGTTATTAAATAAAAGCTGAAAAAACACCAAATTCATTTTTTTGGTTTCGAAATATTATCTCGGGGGTTTTTGGGGTATTAACGAACATTTTATTTATTTTTGGCAATAGTTGATGAATAAAATTTGCAGAAGAGTCCAAATTAATTTTTTTTGCTTCAAAACATCTATATTTGATTATGATTTTTATAGTGACTTCAAGCGCCACTACAAAAAGTAGGCCTATTTTCAAATGGGGAGACCAAAAAAGAGTGGAGGGCTCAGTTTTGGGTTAGTAATTCGACATGCTTTTTTATTTTTCATAATAACTTGCTTTAAAAAACATATATAGATTCAAAGACCTGAATTTGGTGGCGTCGGAATTTAGTGGCCAAAACATACAAATTATAATGAATATAGAAATCAAACTAAATATATATCAAAGACATGTTGTTTTTTCGACAAGTTAATACCTTAATTTTTTCAAAATATTCATTTATTTGAAAGTTATTGATTGAAAACTAATTCTTTTGGACGCCACGTGCCATTATTCAAATCAACCGCATCATCAAACAAAGCCACAATATTGACTAAACACAATTAGAGGTTGTAGTTTTGGGTTATAATTTTTTTGTTCTTATTCCGAACGAGGGATATGCAAGTTCAAAAATTTAGGGTGCCAGAGTGATTCGGTGCACCAATAAGTGGCTAAGCTTACAAATTATAATGGATATCGGAATGAAACTGATTTATTCAGAACATTCATTTATATACTCTATATATTTTATAAATATAAGAAATCTAACTATATTTGTTATATACTAGCTGTTTTTCCGCTTTTTGCAATTTTGAGCGTTTTTGATACTTGTAGACACCATTTCGAGGACGCCATTTTGTAATTTTTATTTTATTACCCCGGATAACATTTTGAAGTCAAATAAATCATATTGGCCAATCATTATTTAATAACATAATATTTATTAAATAGAAGGGGAGGGCTCCATCGATTTTTATTGGGTGGATTCTGCATTTGCATCAAAACAAAAAATATTCAAAAACAGTTCTCCAGAATACAACTGTAACTGGCAAATCAGAAGTTGAGTACGTTTTTCACTGAACCAAACGGCAGAAGGTGACAATAAGAGGAGAATTCCAATTTTGAATTTGGTCGTAAAAAACGAACGAGCAGGCGGAGGTACTCTATATTTCAAGCATGCCGCGTCGAATAGTAATAGTGGCAGCGGTGTTTCGGAATTCGGTCCCGCTACCTGTGGAAGGGACTACCTGCTCACAGGGACCTTGTCCAAATCCGAAAGGGTGATTTCGTAATTCGGTCCGCTGTCGAAGCAGGTAGATTTCATGTGGGTATTAAGGATTATTTTTAGCAATTGTTCTTCTGAAGTGCAGAGTGTAAGACGTGTTTATTTGTGTCCGTTATTGTGATTTTGTTTGTTTGTTTGACATGGAAAATATTAATTTCACCTCTATGACGAGTGAAAAGGGTAAGCGCTTATTAATAATAGATGGGTTTAAATTTTGTTTTCAAAAATCATTATCTCATAATGTCAAGCGATACATTTGCATTAACAAAACAAAATGTAAAAGCTACATCAAATTAAATGAATCTGATATTATCGTAGGTTCTGTAATTAATCATACACATGAAGTAGACTTACCAAATCAGTTAGAGAGACAAAAAATGAATAATAACTTGAAAAGAAAGGCGATAGACGACATTTCAAGTCGACCATCTAAGCTAATTCATACAGAATTACAGAAAGGGGACATTCGGCCCCATTTTGTGTTAAGATTTTTAAATATATATATGTACATAATATACGACGATACGCGTTTAGCGTACATTTGTAAATATGCAATTTAATTACTATTTCACGTACTGTTTTTAATTTTTGACGATACGCATTTAGCGTAAATTTTTAAACATGCCAGTACAACAACAATAAGTGTGTACTGTTGGTCCTAAGCCCAAAAAAATGTGAAGGAAAATAAAAGTCAAATTAAACAAATAGTAGGTACATGGGACCCAATTCCGAAATCGCATTGTCGCTGGTGGGACCACACTTCGAATTTAATCCGTTACAGGTAGTCCCTTCCGCAGGTAGCGGGACCGAATTCCGGTGCGTCCAGTGGCAGAACGGAAGGAATCGCTGACCCTTTTACGACGCTGGGTCTTGTACGGTTAGTGATTGTTTGAAAAATATTGCTCAATATGTTATGTTTTTATGGGTTGGTTACTCTACGATTGTAGATGTAAAATTGCATACAATACGTATTAGACGTTGATGTCTGAATAATCCTTTCTCAAGTTTTGTGACAACTTTGTTTAGAAATATGATGACGTGCTATCCAAAACTGAAAAAAATATTGCTTAACTGTCCATAGAAAAGGTGAAAATTAAAGAATATAGTAATAGTTGGAGAACAATTCAAGCTTAGCGCGGAGTCACACGAGACCCATTATGGCAAGGCATTGTTATTTATGAGCTTGTGGAGGTCGGAGGTGAATGTAGGTGACAGAGCATAGTATACTAACCTTGCATCCCTCGCAGGTGAAGGCACCGAAGTGGAAGCCGGCCGCTGGCTCTCCGCACACCTTGCACAGCTGGTTCATCTGAAACGATCATTACTTAACGGCAAAATCGTATAAATTTTAACGTGGTATATAATATATAAACAATAAATGACAACAATAAATAATTGTTTCAACCAACTGAGTTGAAGTGATCATCTCTGTGACTTATAAATTGCGTCGGTGTCAATTAGTCCACTTAGACTCTAGATCAGAACTATTCAAACAGGATTGACTTGTGAAAATTGTTGAACCCCAAGCTTATTTATTTATTCATTCATTTAAAGTAGAGTAAATTTATTGGTGCCAATACAGAACAAAGCTGTTTTGCACAAGTCCTGGAGTAATCCTAATCGATTTGAATGAACATGAACAAGACCAGAACATAAATAATGACAAATACCTTCATGAAATAAAAAAGCACATGGGGCTAATAGTTATGTCTTTACGCATCCAGGAAGGGACGTTTATTGATTTGATAACTTAGGATTCTTCCAATGTATCTATGAAATGGATTATTCAACAGACAGAGTTATTCTATTTTTGAAGATGTGATTTAGAGACCGAGATGGCCAACTTGTTGAAAAACTTCAAGCTATACAAGTTTTAGTGTAAACTGTACCGACTTGAGGTTAATCTTAAATTTTTTATATTCATGTGACTTATGTTTCTTATCTCATACTTATTGTGAATACCACTTCGTAATGTATGGTTCTCTAATTATTTAGCGGCAATAAAGCATTTGTGAATATAAAGAAAAGGAAAAGTTAGAATTTTGATAGTTATGAAACAAATTTTGGCATCGTCTCTGGAATCTTTTACGAATGTCCTTCCTTTGAATCCAAAAGACTCTCTTCTCATGAGTGAGTGACCCCAGCATAGAACTTCATAAGACATCTGAGAGTGTATTAGTCCGTGATAAACTGTTAATATAGCTTCTTGACTTACTAATTTGCTCATGTTTCTCAGTATAAATAGACATTAAGATTTTTTCGTTAAGTTATCAATATGTGTCTCCCAGTTTAGCTTTGAACCGACTTCCACACCTTCACACTTAATTCCTTAACGGACAACCAACGCTTGACTTAGACTGTTGTAACAAGTTGTTGTAGCTCGTCTCCTCATAGGCATTTTCTTATCTCATACTTATTGTGAATACCACTTCGTAATGTATGATTCTCTAATTATTTAGCGGCAATAAAGCATTTGTGAATATAAAGAAAAGGAAAATTTAGAATTTTGATAGTTATGAAACAAATTTTGGCATCGTCTCTGGAATCTTTTACGAATGTCCTTCCTTTGAATCCGAAAGACTCTCTTCGCATGAGTTGAGTGACCCCAGCATAGAACTTCATAAGACATCTGAGAGTGTATTAGTCCGTGATAAACTGTTAATATAGCTTCTTGACTTACTAATTTGCTCATGTTTCTCAGTATAAATAGACATTAAGATTTTTTCGTGAAGTTATCAATATGTGTCTCCCAGTTTAGCTTTGAACTGACTTCCATACCTTCACACTTAATTCCTTAACGGACAACCAATGCTCGACTGAGACTGTTGTAACAAGTTGTTGTAGCTCGTCTCCTCATAGGCATTTTCTTATCTCATACTTATTGTGAATACCTTTTCGTAATGTATGATTCTCTAATTATTTACCGGCAATAAAGCATTTGTGAATATAAAGAAAAGGAAAAGTTAGAATTTTGATAGTTATGAAACAAATTTTGGCATCGTCTCTGGAATCTTTTACGAATGTCCTTCCTTTGAATCCGAAAGACTCTCTTCGCATGAGTTGAGTGACCCCAGCACAGAACTTCATAAGACATCTGAGAGTGTATTAGTCCGTGATAAACTGTTAATATAGCTTCTTGACTTACTAATTTGCTCATGTTTCTCAGTATAAATAGACATTAAGATTTTTTGGTGAAATTATCAATACGTGTCTCCCAGTTTAGCTTTGAACTGACTTCCATACCTTCACACTTAATTCCTTAACGGACAACCAATGCTCGACTGAGACTGTTGTAACAAGTCGTTCTAGCTCGCCTCCTCATAGGCATTATTGGCATTTGAGGTGTTGTCACAAATCAATAAGAAGCTCAACTGAGCTCACTTCCATCAGTAAATTGTTTGATGTACATTCTGGAAAGAGTAAACTCAAGTACCCACCTTGAGGCTCTCCACTTTTCGTAGTTATTGTACTCGAAGCAACATTATTCACATAAGTGTATTGTGTTCTATTAGAGCGAAAGGAGAACTAGTTCCGTTGAAGCCACAAAACGTTAGTTTATCAACCAGCTTTTACAATGGGAAACACAGTCAAACGCTTGGGTTAGATCATAAAAAAAGAATTACTATGCAGCCATTCTTCATCCCATCAATTTTGAAATTCAGCAACTTGTTTATCGACTTTTTGGTATTATAATCTTTTCTAAATCGATATGGATTGAAGGAAAATAAATTATTCACTACAATATATCCATTTATTTGAAGTTTCATAAAAGTTTCGAAAATCTTAGAAAACAGTGGCACTCACTCAACAGGGCAAAAATTAATCTTTTTATGAATAGGAATTGTCTTTGGAATTTTCAAAATATTCGAAAATGAATCAGTATACAGGCGTTCGCCTAGAAGATTACTCTCTTATTATATGGAAACGGTTTGATTAAAATAGCCATTTGTAGAAGTCAAGAAATGTTTACAAACACGAAAACACCTTCCGTAGTATCTAGCACACTTCCTAACCAGTCTTCTTCTACCCCTCCCAATTCTGAAGAAGAATCTTTGATGATCTTGATCTCTGCAGCCTCATCAACAAAATCTTCTCCCGAAACGTTTTTCTTCACAGTCTCCACTTTCATCTTCTTCTTCACATTATATTCCTCTTCGAACTCCTCATTTTCTGTGTTGCCCTTAGCGATAACACTTTTTGAAAGCTTCCTTCCTTTCCTCGGTATTTTTCTAGAACCAGCTTTTGGATATGGATTCTATTCTCCAGGAGGAATAAATTCTGGAGTCGTTATTTTTTTGGTGGAGTAGTTTTCCTTTCTTAGAAGTCTCTTAGGAGAAATAGCAATTTATCATTTTTACGCTATTGATTGTTTCGTAAGAAGTCGAAGACGTTCTCTTGTGAAATTGTTGGGATACACGTCTTCTATAGCTAATGTAGAGGCTTTAATGATTGCTGGCTAGGGGAAAGGACTGTACGAGTATTCGCAGGAGTGTAGAACAAAGTTTCTCTAACTCAGCAAACAAATTTCATCTTTCATTTATTCTTAAAACTTTGTCTTCTGATTGTCTGGTTTCATTGAACAAGTTCAAGGAAAACTGGTGATTCAGTCAGAAGTCGACAATATACTTTTCACGCAGACAAATCATTTGAAATATGTAAATGCCATAAAGAAATAAGAAGTGTCATATCGTTTGACAAATCACTGGTCTAAATCCTATAAACAACAGGAACTAATCCATTCAGTTCTGTTCTGAAAAATATAGTTACATTGAATTGAACATCACAGTAATATGAATAAGTGTTATTGATATGCTCATAACACGATTATAATTTCTCATGGTTAGATTGATTATAAAACTGGTTCTAAGTTATATGAGAATCTAAGGTTAGTAAGGAATAGGAGAGGGTTAATTGGGAGCGTGCAAATTGATATGAATGCCTGTCATTATGAATACATTTACAATAATATACAGCATTTGTCCTAATCACTACCTCCTGCGACATAAAACAGTTGTAAGATATGCTAATGAGCCAGAACATTATTGTGAATAATGACGCCACATTAAACTTTCATGCCGCAAAATATGAATACGCAGATAGCAAAAGTTTTGTCTGTGTGCTAAAATTAATTTAAGAATAGATAGTAGTGCAGTCCTTTTACGGAAGTGGGACTTTTTTTTGGGAGTTGAGATAAATGTATAAAAATATGTACATATTTTCACGTTTTTTGGCAAAAACCTTTAATATCTCAGCCAGAATGCCTTCTATGGAAAATTCAAGACAACCGAAGTTGTTCCTTGAGAAATTTTCTATAAGATGACATTATTTAAAATTGATAATTCTCATTAGTTCCTCCGGAAAATTGAGGTCAAGCGTATATACAGGGTGTCCTCGAACTGCGTGGCCAAGATAAAGCCGAAGATTCTTTGATTCGGAAAAAAGTTGATGAGCCTTTTTACTTTTGCCTCGAGTGTCTTGTTTACCCGGTAGAGGGCTTCAAAATTGCAAAAATAATTTTGTTTTTTCGGTATAACTTGAGAACGTGACGAAGAACTTTTACAATATTTAGCAGGTGAGTTACTGTCAATAATGGCCATTTTTGAGAGTGGAGCACAGAGCCTTAGATACCATAGAAATGGCTCAAACTTGAGGATGTAACGGGAAAAGAGTCCAGAACTTTTTTGTGGTCAATGTAATTTACTCGATATTTGTTATGTAGATAGCTTATCTAATTTGAAAACTTTTTTTACTCTTAGAAAATTTTGATAAAATCAACGAATTAGCTTAAAAAAATTAATTTTCGAGTCTCTGCAATTTTGGCTTACTAATTTTACTTGATTAAAATACCTTAGTTGCCTTTGCTTTCTAATGTCATTTTGCCATTTGAAGAATTTATTCTCAAAACTGTCAGTTTTTACTTTGCTTTCCGTAAATATTTTATAAAATTATGGCTCAAAATTTCACTAACACTGAAATGGTTGATATGTTGTTGATTTATGGACTTTGTCGTTGCAATGGCCGGAGAAGGGAAAGATATCCGCATCGCAGAATTTAAAATCGGCAAACCTTCGCGAAACTGGCAAATTTGAAGCAAATCGCAGAGAAACTGGACGCAGACGGACAAGAAGGACGTTAGAGCTCGAAGAAGCGATACTGGAAGTGGTTGAAACTGAACCTGGAATAAGCACACTACGTTTGGAACTTCGTATTGGAGCCTCAAAATCATTAGTTCATAATGTACTGAAAGAAGAACTGTTGTATCCCTATCATATTGAAACAGTTCAAGACTTATTGCCCATGGATCCAGGTCATCGGCTAGATTTCTGTCGGCTTATTGTCCAAAGACAAAACGCAAACCCCAATATTTGTAGAAGAATTCTGTTCACGGACGAAGATACTTTCACGAGATGTGGTCTTTTTAACCTCCATAATGAACATTTCTATGCTGATGAAAATCCTCATGAAACGGAAGTTACATATTTTCAAAATCAAACTAAAATCAATGTTTGGGTTGGAATTGTGGATAACTTTATCATTGGCCCTACCGTTATACCCGATCGATTGAACGGGGAGAACTACTTGAACTTTTTGGAACAAAGGCTACTTGAACTGTTGGAAGACTTGCCCTTACACATTCGTCGTGGCCTGGTTTATCCATGATGGTGCACCTCCTCATTTCACATTAGCTGTGAGGCGACATTTGAATGCGGAATATCCAGATCGCTGGATAGGTAGAGGACACGATGCACCAGTGAACTGGCCGGCCCGCTCCCCTGATTTGACGCCCTGCGACTTCTTTCTATGGGGCGCTTTGAAGTCGAAAGTTTATGCAGCTACAGTAAACACACGAGAGGAATTGTTGCAACGAATTAATCATGAAGTGGATTTATTGAAGAATGATCCTGAAGTACCAGGAATGTTACGTTAAACAGGGACATTCACGAATATCAAACACGGCAGTCTGGAGATATAAGGGTTCCATACATCAGACTTTTGAAATCCCAAAACGGTCCAAACTATTTATGTTTAAAAATTTTTAATAAGCTGCCTCTACATATCAAAGCCCTACCATATAGATATTTAAGAGATAAACTAAAAAAATACTTTATTGAAAAATCCTTTCATTCTGTGGAGGAGTATAATAATATACAACAAATAGTGATTTAAATCCTCTTAACAAATGTTTTTTCAATCATTAATAGGTACGTGATTTTGTTTTATAATTTCACAATTTAAATTACATGTAATTAGTGTTTAATATGTAGTTTTTATAACACCATTATTTTAAAGTATCTGTTCCATGGTTTTAACAATATTTTCTTGTACTTATTTTATTCCTTGTTGTGAGACATGTGCAAATACCATTGTATATTAGCATGAATAAATTACTAAATTACTAAAAAATTACTAAATTACTAAATTACTAAATTACTAAATATTATTTTTCTGAAAATTTGCAAAATAATGTGACGTTATATTGAATCCAAAATGTTCCATAGCTTTTCCGGAAAAGCGAGAGAGACAAGGGGGATTCAATTCAATTATTCCTTTTCCTCTCTAGTACTTTATTACTCATAATTGTGTATGAGATTTCCATAATTGTCTCATGTTATCGATAAGGGAATAACATACGAAGTAATTGGAGAAATATTACATCTATTTCCAACATAACTATTGTGTAATAATATTGCAGGTCATAATTTTCAATTCATGGTCTCTTCATGCATCTGATAATTTTTTTGTAAGATATGATTATTGTATGATTCCTCCCAATGATTGTAAGTTGTTCATTGCCAAAATAGAACACCGCTACCGCTCTTCATCTTCATTCGCTCAATTTCATATTCAATTGAATACTAGCCAATTCGAGATAGAAAAGGAGGGCCTTGTCCTCTTGCTCTTGAGGCTAACAATTAGCTAGGTGCCTATGGTTTTTTCACCAATGATCTAAATTGTATAAAGTTATTCATGAGTATATCAAAAACTAGGTTACAAACAGAATTAAATGAGAAAAGATGAGTATGTTACTACAATATCATGATAATTAATTTATTATAACCGTAGATATAGCTGGTAATATTAATTTTATAGAAGTAGTTTCATCATAAATAATGATTAACATTCCACTAGACAAGCCAACAATCAATTAATTCCAAGAATATGACAAATTGAATTGCTTCTACTCAATCTCTCCATATTGCTTCTGGGTTGTTAAAATTTATTACAAATTAAATAATAAAATAATTAAACACAGATTTACTCTTACTTAACGATATATTAACAATTAAGTTATAAATAATAAGAAATACATAGCACCTCAATCTTTGTCATTGTATGTTTTTGTAGTTTACAAACCGTAATAATATTTAACACAGTAATAATAGTAGTTTTATTGGTTTAAAATTAAATATCACAAAGTAATGAACGGAAGAGGATACCACTAGGTATGTATATATATATATATATATATATATATATATATATATATATATATATATATATATATATATATATATATATATATATATATATTATTGTTCAATTGTCATGTTTGAATCAAAATTGAAAGACGAAGAACATTGCTGTCACATTTGTTGCTTATTAATAGAAATGACATGTCGCTGTAACAGATTCTGAGAGACTTCTTCGAACTCTCTCCTCAATAGGCAGGACTGAATAGAAAATCAACAGAAAACAACAGTGCTGCCACAGTGCTGTTGTTTAGTACCAGGAAGGAATTGTCGCTGTTACAGATTCTTACCGAATTCTTTGAACTCTTTCTTCAATAGGCAGGACTGAATGAACATTGAAAAGAAAACAACAGTGCTGTTATATTGGTTCGTTAATATCAGAAGAAGATGTCGCTGTAACATATTCTGACAGACTTCTTCCTTCGATAGGAGCATCTGAATCAAAAATTGAAAGATAAAGAGCAATGCTTTCTCATTAAGTTGGTCAGTAGATTGAAGTAATTTGAAGAGTCATAAAGATTGCTACCTGATAGTAGAAAGAAACCTTGAGAGATTAGTATTTGCCTTATAGTTGACAATTAAAACGAAAGCATCAACGTGGAACCTTCGGATGGTATATTCTTCTATCTCTAGCAAGTTAAAATAGTTAAAATCTCAAAATTATATTATATATTTCCATTTTAACTTGCAACATGGTATTTGGTCTATTCTCTTCCTTCTTTCACGTGCAATGTCGAATGAATAACTGTATATTTCTTCATACTCCTTAAATATTTTAAGTGATTGAATTTAATCTCTAAATTATTTTTAAATGGAGCAGAAGGAATTCTGTCTATCCAAATCCATTAGCACTTTTATCCGCTGTACCTACTCTAAATTCAATCCTCATACATCAATGTCTTGCGATGTGTTTCCAATTAGTTTTATTGCGATGACTTTGTTAAGATATTTTTCTCCTCTACTTTGACTACACGAAAGGGAAACCTATGATATGTTCCAACCATAAATTTTTCTTAAGTGCCCTTTTCCATTATGAAATTAACACGTCCATTCTATTCCTATAGATAACAAAAATTTAGGAACGATATTAAAAATAATCTTGTATTGACAGTACTTAAATTTAGTTATCTCATCTGAAAATTTCATCATAAATCTTTGATGTTCCCGAAGATGCATTGGAATATTATAATTCTTTGAAAGCAGCCGTGTATACTATTCGATTCGAATTACCATTCTTCCGAGATCCTGTGAAATAAGTTGAAGCGATTTCCTTTATTTTTTTCATTCTTGTAGTTTTCTAAATGGATAAGTATAATTTTTGACGATGAGGTTAACGAAACTGACTTTAGTTCTAATATAACGTAACAGTGGATGAGACCTTGAAATATATGCTCAGTACATAGTCAGTAATCCTAATAAAATGACATAGTAGCGGTGGTATATACACCAAATTTGTATCTACATCCTTTTCAGATCCTAATTCAACAAATTCCAGTAGTTGATCTTTTAATTCTTTTGATTTTCAAGAATTTTATTCACGAAATTCAAGAGGGCATTCACATGTAGTGCATAATAATTATATCCCAAACAACTTCAAAAGCTCAAGCATTGTATCTTTCAAACTCAAATTGTAAAAATGCTACTTTCCAAACAACAACAAACTAGCATCCTCTCAAGAATTGAACTTCAAAAGCTCAAGCATTGTATCTTTCAAACTTGAATTGTAAAAATGCTACTTTCCAAACAACAACAAACTAGCATCCTCTCAAGAATTGAATTCAAATGAATTCATTAATTGTTCATAAGGTAGTTTATAATTGTATAGTATCACAGTCAGGAGCTTAGTATTTGTTAAACTAAGATTAGTCATAGGTACAAGAGGAAAAATGGATGAGCAATCCAATCTTATTTCTATTTTCTAATCCTTACTGTTTGTTCACAATTGTCCAGTCTGTCAATGACTTGATTCATTATTATTAATATATCCTGAGTCTTATAGGTTAGTCAGCCTCTGATGATAATCGGGCATGTACTGAGCCGGTACAATTAAAAAAAACTCATACAGTAAAACTCCTCATTTCGGCCACTCGTCAAAATCGGCCACCCCTCTTAACGGTCAGTTTTGAGATTTCAAAAATTATTCTTATGGCCACTTCTATAATAAGAAGCTTCTTAATAGCGAAACCCTTTGAAACCTTTTGACGAAATCTTATGGAATTTTCACCCTTAATATCGGTCGCAAGTAAACCTTCTCGACGCCAGCGGTTAACGGATTTGACCCCCGTTTCTAAAATTGGTTCTGAGCAATAAGCAATTACTTTTCAGTAAGACCAACAATTTATTACAAAAAAACTATTTAGTTCAATTTGCTCCATTGAGAACAGCAATTATGTTTCTGGAACGTAAGCGTTTGTTGCTTATAGAAAAATGTGAATTTATCGAGAATAGCGAAAAATACGTTACCAGTGCGCAAAAGTTGGCGGAGAAGTTTAGTATTGAAAGAATACAAGTGAATGATATTGTCAAGAATAAAATGAAATTAAAAAAACTTTTTGAAGAAGAAGCGGCGCTAATGCAGTTCAAAAACGGAAATTTTCTGAATCAGAAGGATTTGCCATTGACCAAATATTGTTCATGATTGGTTTTGCAAAGTTAGAAATAAAAACATTCCTATATCGGGACCCTTGATAAAGGAGAAAGCTCTAGAAGTATACGAAAATTTGGGAATTAACTAATTTAAGGCTTCAAATGGCTGACTGAATAGGTTTTGCAAGAGAGACAACATCAATTTTAAAACAATTTGTGGTCCGCTGACAAGGCCGAAGTGAGTGTGGGAGATTGGAAAATTGAATTGGTATCAATTATCAAGGATTATGAAGTTGAAAATGTTTTTAATACTGACGAAACCGGACTTTACTATTTGGGAATGCCAAACAAAACTTTTACATCCAAGAATGATAATGGTGATGGAACAAAATCAAAACTAAACAGCGATTTACACTTCTTTTTTGCTTTAACATAAATGCGTGAGAAGGAAAATCCACTAGTTATAGGGAAAAGCAAAAATCCACGATGTTGCAAAGGAGCACATGTAGATAAAGTGCCAATAGAATGAGTATCCAATAAAAAAGCTCGGATGACAATAGATATAATGAGTTTTTGCTTGAAAAGCTTTGACAAAAAAATGAAAAATCGGGCTAGAAAAGTTGTTATATTTTTAGATACCGCTACTTCCCACCCAAAAATAGAATTGAAAAATGTTTGAATTGTTTTTCTACCTTCTAACACTACATCTCATTGCCAACAACTGGGTCAAGAGATAACACAACATTTTTTTTTAAATGAAATATAAAAATTTTTGGTAAGAAGGCTTTTACGAACACCGAAGATAATTATAAAAAAGAAGAAAAGAGCATCATTGCTTTGTCAGGTGATATGATATGGATAAGTTGCAGCATGGAAAAATGTTCCATCTGTCACTATATAAAAATGTTTCCAAAAGACTAGATCCATGGAAACGATCCAAGAAGATGAGGCTTTGGAAGAAAAAATACATTTCATTCACTCAGTTGTCCTCTCTCTAAAAAAATTTGCCAGAAAATTTAGATCTGGGAAAATATCTCTTAATTCAGAACTCTCAACAGAGAACCCAGAATTCGATTTGCAGGAAGTAATCCAGCAATTCACTGACAAAGAAAGCTGAACCGCCCCTATATTACAGATGGAAAGTATCAAAGTGACCAAGACGAAGAAGTTTTGTGTTCATCTGTGCAAAATATGAGTGAAGCTTGTGAAAAATTGTAGGACATACAAAGTTTTTTATTGGCAAAAGACAATGGCGATCTGGCCATTGATGTTTCCCAAATCTTAATGGAATTTAAGAATGAAGTAACAAAAACCAAAATGAATCATTTGAAACAGACATTCATTGAATCGGGGGGCACGGCAGTGCCCCCGCCAAGTCGAGCGCGAAGCAAACACTGCCGTACCATCCTTTACTGGAACCATTTCGCCGCATTTTCAGGCCCCTATTTGAGAACCTGTGGATAAGACCAGAACGCAAAAATCGTCATCAAGTAAGCTATAAAATCACATACTTAAAATAAAAAATTTCAAGTCTGTAGGTCATTTAGTTCCGAAGTTAAGCGAAAGCAAAGTTTCGCATTTATGACACTCATCCACTCACTCATGATCATCAGAATAGAACTAGTACTTCTCATGAACTCAGAGAGCTGAAATTTGGTACAGAGTTAGGGTTTAATGGCCACATAAAGGGAAAACTATAAAAACTAGGATAATCGAAGATCTGGAGTACCTGGTGTGTTGACCCTTATTTGAAAACACAAGAGCCCAACCAAACTATTAAAGATCGACATACCGCCTTTACAAAAAATATTCAACGTATACGAAAATTTGGGAATTAACTAATTTAAGGCTTCAAATGGCTGACTGAATAGGTTTTGCAAGAGAGACAACATCAATTTTAAAACAATTTGTGGTCCGCTGACAAGGCCGAAGTGAGTGTGGGAGATTGGAAAATTGAATTGGTATCAATTATCAAGGATTATGAAGTTGAAAATGTTTTTAATACTGACGAAACCGGACTTTACTATTTGGCAATGCCAAACAAAACTTTTACATCCAAGAATGATAATGGTGATGGAACAAAATCAAAACTAAACAGCGATTTACACTTCTTTTTTGCTTTAACATAAATGCGTGAGAAGGAAAATCCACTAGTTATAGGGAAAAGCAAAAATCCACGATGTTGCAAAGGAGCACATGTAGATAAAGTGCCAATAGAATGAGTATCCAATAAAAAAGCTCGGATGACAATAGATATAATGAGTTTTTGCTTGAAAAGCTTTGACAAAAAAATGAAAAATCGGGCTAGAAAAGTTGTTATATTTTTAGATACCGCTACTTCCCACCCAAAAATAGAATTGAAAAATGTTTGAATTGTTTTTCTACCTTCTAACACTACATCTCATTGCCAACAACTGGGTCAAGAGATAACACAACATTTTTTTTTAAATGAAATATAAAAATTTTTGGTAAGAAGGCTTTTACGAACACCGAAGATAATTATAAAAAAGAAGAAAAGAGCATCATTGCTTTGTCAGGTGATATGATATGGATAAGTTGCAGCATGGAAAAATGTTCCATCTGTCACTATATAAAAATGTTTCCAAAAGACTAGATCCATGGAAACGATCCAAGAAGATGAGGCTTTGGAAGAAAAAATACATTTCATTCACTCAGTTGTCCTCTCTCTAAAAAAATTTGCCAGAAAATTTAGATCTGGGAAAATATCTCTTAATTCAGAACTCTCAACAGAGAACCCAGAATTCGATTTGCAGGAAGTAATCCAGCAATTCACTGACAAAGAAAGCTGAACCGCCCCTATATTACAGATGGAAAGTATCAAAGTGACCAAGACGAAGAAGTTTTGTGTTCATCTGTGCAAAATATGAGTGAAGCTTGTGAAAAATTGTAGGACATACAAAGTTTTTTATTGGCAAAAGACAATGGCGATCTGGCCATTGATGTTTCCCAAATCTTAATGGAATTTAAGAATGAAGTAACAAAAACCAAAATGAATCATTTGAAACAGACATTCATTGAATCGGGGGGCACGGCAGTGCCCCCGCCAAGTCGAGCGCGAAGCAAACACTGCCGTACCATCCTTTACTGGAACCATTTCGCCGCATTTTCAGGCCCCTATTTGAGAACCTGTGGATAAGACCAGAACGCAAAAATCGTCATCAAGTAAGCTATAAAATCACATACTTAAAATAAAAAATTTCAAGTCTGTAGGTCATTTAGTTCCGAAGTTAAGCGAAAGCAAAGTTTCGCATTTATGACACTCATCCACTCACTCATGATCATCAGAATAGAACTAGTACTTCTCATGAACTCAGAGAGCTGAAATTTGGTACAGAGTTAGGGTTTAATGGCCACATAAAGGGAAAACTATAAAAACTAGGATAATCGAAGATCTGGAGTACCTGGTGTGTTGACCCTTATTTGAAAACACAAGAGCCCAACCAAACTATTAAAGATCGACATACCGCCTTTACAAAAAATATTCAACTTTGTCTGCCTTTTCATTTGATGTCAAAAATCGATGGTCTGATGTATCTGATGAAGAACCCTCAGCTTGTCTCAGCTGTATTAGAGATATGATAATGCCCCCTTCTACTATCGGTACATAAAAGAATGCCGTGAATTTGATTCACGAATTATTGCCTATTAAGTCAAAATTTGATATCATACCCTGGGCATACGTGTTCAGAGAACAATTCCCAAGCTGTGTGGCGTATGCCCTAACAATTCACAAGAGCCAAGGTCTAAGTTTAAAAAATGCCCTCATGGATATTGGCACCTCCATATTCTCTTGTGGCCAAGCCTACGTGGCGCTTTCACGAGTTACCAATATTCATGGGGTGCACCTCATAAATGTTGACTTCAAGAGTATGAAAGCTCAAGCTTCAGCGCTCACCGAATACAACCGGCTTAGGCGTAAATACCGCGCCGATCTTTCAGAAATTAAACCGTCTAAGCCGTCTAAAAGAATAAATAATGAACGCGAATGGGCAATACGAAAAACTGTTGCTACTGTACAAGAATCAGAACCGGAAAAAAAGAAAAGAAAGATCTGTAATAATAAAAAACCTACTCCTAAAAAGAAAAAAATGTGTCAAATAAGAAAATCTAATGAAATAAATCAATATGCCCACGTTTCTACAAAAAGAAGTGAAATCCCACCAAAAACATTCTGTATATAACTAGCCAAGTCTCGATGGAGCTGCTTGTTTATCTCTAAAAAGTAATGAAATCTAGACAAAGTCGTGCCCAGTCTAAGGTTCCTTACTGCGATTTCTTTATTATTATAGTTAATGTTGTATGACTTGGCCGTTGAAGGGTACACAAGGGTACAAAACCAGGTGCTTCATGACACCATTGCACCAATCTGTCGCCAGAACCACTACCCATTGACGATGGAAAATTGCCACTTGGAAAACGTTGATTCAATAACCAGTCAATTGTAGGCTTGATAAAGCTGCGTATTTCAATAATATTTATGTGTAGGCGAGCCTGAAACAAACAGTGTAAAAAATTATTTCCAGTACAGACGGACTTCTAATCATTGATAGAAGTCTGTCTGTACGTCTATTTTATGTTAGATCGATGGTCGATTTGACGCTCCAAAAAGAAGAGAGCAGAAGTCAGCATTGTCAATGCTGAATGCATGTGTTGCACAATCAACAACAGCCTAAAATGAGACACTAGCGTCCAATTACCAATACCAGTATGGGCTATTATCTCGCTTAACAACAGTTACAACAGATAACATTACGTGTAAACAAAATTGACTTGTACCCACTAACGTATAAAGAATGTTCAACGGCCAAGTCACACAACATTAACTATAATAATAAAGAAATCGCAGTAAGGAACCTTAGACTTGGCACGACTTTGTCTAGATTTCATTACTTTTTAGAGATAAACAAGCAGCTCCATCGAGACTTGGCTAGTTATTTACAGAATGTTTTTGGTGGGATAGTTTTTTCACAAAGATTAATGCTTAATTATTTGATTTTGTATTCCAGTCACATCACATTATGTTGACAAATATGTGGATATGTATGTACATACTACATACATAGCTGAAAGCTAAATCTAAAATTATGTCCTTACATAATAGGCATTAATCTCAATACGGTACCAGTTGAAAGATTGAGATAGAAAATGGTTTAGCTGAGAGTTTATCTACAAAATTGTTGACAAGTGGTGAATTATAACTATATAATAATTATGATAATAATTTATTCAAACAAGACTATACAGCAATATGGAATAATACAAAAAACATAATAATAAATACAACATGCTTGTGAATAAATGAGACTAAAGTCATTAAATTCTTTAAGAATAATATCAATTAACAGAGGAATAAAATATGAATCCAAACACATAAATAGTTGAGACATAGTTGTTATCAACAATAAATACCAATTGAAAAGAATCTGGCAATTTGTACCATCAGAAGAATACCATACAATAGAGTCGAAGCCCACGACACCACCACCCCTGCTCCCAAGCTATAACACATGCATCATCATCATATCACAGTCGACAAGAGCCCTGGACAAGCTACGGTTCGAGAGGAGTGGAGCGTAGCGGAAACCAAAATTTAATGGTCATTTGATATAATGTTACT
The DNA here is from genome assembly GCA_958510875.1 of Endomychus coccineus. Classification (NCBI taxonomy): domain Eukaryota; kingdom Metazoa; phylum Arthropoda; class Insecta; order Coleoptera; family Endomychidae; genus Endomychus; species Endomychus coccineus. Next base: position 287,814,472 of record OY294067.1, read on the forward strand.
ATTGTTTTTCAGATAAACAGTACTGCAGGTCAGGTCGAATCTGTGCTTTGTAGATTATGTGAAGCTGCTGGGGTGTGAAGTAGCTCTTCGTGAGGAATAGAAAATCAAGTTTTTCTTATAGCCCAATGGGACGAGTGTTGCTGATGTTGCTACTGAGCATGAATATGGAAGACTTCATAGGAATATTTGTACCTGACATCATCATGTTATGACGTAACGATAATTTTAAGATGACGTAGCCCTTCCCAAAGTGATTTTGTCAAAATGGGTTCAACGCTCCACATTAGTTGACTTGTAATGAACCTCCTCTGTGGATTTCATATTTCCAGTGTCCATGATAATAAGATTACTTTTCATTAGAACAAATGCAAATGTATAATGTTCGAAATGAAAACGCCTTTGTAGTTTCTGTTTTACCGTCTGATCCCATCGCGTAGGTGAACGCTATGAAAGAACACCTGTTGCGTATAAATTAGATCATTCTACGAGAGATTGATGGACCAAGCTTTGAATTAAATTTGTAAACAATCCACAATGCCAATCCTATTCTAGCGAGATGACTTTCCTTTGTGAAACAGATCTGAGATTTATTTATACAATAAAAGTCAAACACGTTTTATCTGCGACAAATTCAATAGTTTCGTTTTAAAAGGGGCCGCTCTTGATCATAATCGAAAGCGTCTTCTCTCGAAAAGTGATACACTCATTTATCTATGATTGGAAGTGAATAATGCGAAACACCGCATAATAATGAATTTCGACTCCATATAAGTGTACTTTTTAAACGTATTACTACCATAATCAATAGGCCATTTCAGACACCAATGCACTTAAATAGCAAAGCGGTATGTGGACAACGCAGTGTTGAAGATGACCAGACGTAAAATGGTAACTATTCGTATCATGACCATTAGTGAAGAGCCGTTGGCTGAAAATGTCACTCAGTAGAGCCGCCTGTGTCGTTAATGTTCGGATTCAATGATCGTATTTAATTAAGTGTCTCGTGTAGATATTTCACGCACTGGATGATACTTCTATGGAGTAGCGCAGGACAACCACAATTTCTATTACATCAAGGAAGTGACTGTTCGTCGCCTTTATGTTTGTACACCGCGCTTCCTGAACTGTATTGGACGTTATGACTTGACTTTACGCATAAATTTCATAATGACGAGTTTAATTCAAGTGAAAATGTGAATGCTTATAACGTTTGTCAAATCGGAATATAATAAAACAGCACGAAACTTTTCACGATTTATGGGGAAACATGAGAAACAAGCTAAAATCAGTGTATCTATGTGAATATACTCATTTATTTCATGTTTGATTTCACCAGATAAGAATGATAAGGTCTTTCTGGTCGTGATCGATCTCTAATTCTCTTACATTGGTTATACCACAAGAGCCCAGGGAAAAGTATTTCTATACTTCTGGGCAAACACGCCACCTTTCTCTAACCGGAGATATTGGCAATAACGCGCTGTGTTCAGATAGCGCTGCAAGAAAGAATGCAAACCCACAAACCAGTATGTGCAGAGACAGCAAGGCTACTTATGATCTTACAATTGCTTTAGCAGATTCGAACCTTGCTCGTTTTCCGCAAAGCTCTTATTAAAAGCTCTTCTGATTATTATTTTGGTATATTTCTTCTTGTTTGTTCATTTTGGGTCGTTCTTGGCTTCTTCTACTTTGGCTCCAACAGCGGATCATATGCCGCTGCGCCTCCGATTGTGGAATTTCCATGCGTTTCCATCTTTTGGTATGTTTTTGTCGCCTGTTTCCGAATCAGTTCCTCAATTTTAGGTATTCCTGTGTCTCTATGGAGCAGTTCGTTTGTTACGTAATATGGTGGATCCAGACAGGATCTGATTACCCTATTCATATTATTTGCAAATTCTTTGGTTGTGCTGCTGATGCTTGTAACCATATTTCGGCCGCCCTTGCAGCGCTGGCTATCATAAGAATAGCATCGAAGCTGGTGTGAAAGTGCATCAACACGCTAAACAATCTTGGCGGAAACGAAACCAAGCTCACCCTATTCTGGGTCACGATTTAGCCGATGAGCTTGCAAAATTAAGGGCTACAAATACACTAATAGGCCCCGAACCAGCTGTGGACATCTCGAAGTGTATCATCTAAGGGACAATTCACTGAAGACTCGGAAGAGTAGAAAGTAGTGAACGGTTGCAGGCAATCGATAGCATTGATTGGACCGCAAATTATGGAAGACTGATCTGAGCAAGTGAGGAACATGGTTAAAACCGATGCAAAACTGCTGATACAGATACTGCCAGGACACGGACCGTTTAACCACCACCTCCCCAGGATAAACCCTAGCGATTCACCTTTGAGCAGGTGGTGCAAACGGAAAAACGAAACATCAATTCACATTCTGTGGAGATGCATAATACTGACCCTGAAATGTAGAGCACTCTCGGAGAGCCATGCTAAACCTCTTCAGGGCATTCACCACCTACCCCATCTACCTCTGGCACCCGGTGAACACTCTGGAGTGGGAACCTATCCCCCCTACTTCTAAAGTCAGGTAAACACCCTCGAGTGGGACCGCTTTACTCGGACGACTCTTAAATAATATATCACTAAGTTGGTGTTAACCTCTTTGGGAATTGTTAACCTAGGGAGTATGGTAAAGACTCTCGTAATCACGTAACCACGTTGTAGCTATGTCGTTGCAAGCGTAGTACCTACCAGTAGTAAGATCTAGTGCACAATTATTTCCTTACGTGAAATATTTGTTCAAGCATACAATGGAAATACATACAATTTTCTGATACATTTTTATTAAAATTATTAAAAGTATTGGTATTGGTATTGGTTGAGATGCTATCGGCTTAATAGAAAGTTCAGTGCACTTAGCCAAAGACCCTTGTACACTATCCCCTGCTACGTTTCTCAGGGGGTATTTGCTTACCCCGCTGCTCGACTGGATCCTAAGATCTGTTTACGCTTAGATCCTTTATGTCATCGGCCATGATGATCACCGGACCTAACCTGGTGAACCTAGTTCGAATGAGAGCTGGACATTTAGGAACAAAGTTGGTTGACGACTTCACTTTGTTTCCTTCGCATTTCATACAGAAGGGAGTGTTGCTTCTACCCACTGTAGAAATTGACTGAAACTTCTAGTAAAATTATTTATAAGTAAAATTTTAAAATTAGAAAATATAGTCTTCTAAAATTTCATGTAAAAATGCGGAAAAAGCCAATTTCTGACTTCAGCAAAACTTTATTTTAATCAGATGAAAAAGACGAATTATTATCAATAAAATTGATGAACTACTTAATTCAACTATTCAAATAATATTGATAAATAATTTATATTCAATTATAAAAATATAAAACTTAATAATAATTGTTGAATAAATAAAACAAATACATAAACATTCCAATGCGTTTCTGCCTAACGTTTCTTTTATTCCAATCTCAAAAATTTTTTCCCACAAGAAATATGAATTTTTCCAAAATTTAACTTCCCTGCAAACCAATAAATTCATTTAAATATTTTAATAATAAATAATTAATTTAAACTTTGTATTTTTTAATTAATAAAATAAAATGTAATAATAATTCCCTGAAAATTGTTTTAAAATTTAACAGATTCTTAAATAAAATTAATGTAAAAAGTAATAAAAATAGTCCTCCAAAATTTCATCTAAAAAACGATAAAGGTGAAAATTTTTTACTTAAATAAAACTTTATTTACTTATAACAAATGAATAAACAAACATTTTATTCAACTGAAAATACTGATATTGGTTGAGATGTTAGCAGGCTTAATAGAAAGTTCATTGAACTTAGCCAAAGACCTTTGTACACTATCGCCTACTACGTTTTTCAGGAGGTATTTGGATACCCCGCCGCTCGACAGAATCCTCAAATCTGTTTACCTTCAGATCCGTGATAATCACCGGACCTAGCTTGGTAAAACTATAGTTCAAATGAGAGCAAGACATGCATGAAGAAAGTGGGTTGTGACGACTTCACATCTCATACAAAAGGGAGTGTCACTTTTCATTACTGTATGTTCAAATTTCATCAGATCACCGTGACCTGTAAAGATGTTGTAGATTATCCTGATGCTTTGCCTACTGAGCGAGAGTATCTCGCTTTCCCTTTGGCCTACCTCATTGACAAGCAGCGCTTTGGCAGCCGTCAATGCTGCAAGTAGCTCGATTTTGAATATTTGTAGAGAAGGTAAAAGAAGCATTGAAAATCCAACCACATATTGTCGTTATTGTGACAATTCCGGTTATGCGGTGACTCTACCTTTGTTGTTTTTAATGTTCTATTTCTCCGAATTTTTGGATACCTTTCATAATTCTGATTCGAATTTGTGTATCGTACCCTATAGCCAAAATGAGCCGTTTTTGAGTACTTCGTTTTCTTCTATAAAAAGTGACAAATGCAACACAGCGAAAATTTTTAACGTCATTTTAATGTAAATGACCTTTTTAGTGATATGCCGTGACTGGCTCATGAATATTGAAGGTTGAACGGATCACTCCCCATTATCGATTTATTCGTGTCTCGGGCGTCGCGTTTTGTGCGGGATTATAGAACCATCTCGTTTCGGGCGTACCCCCTAGATGCTATAAAATGTATTTGTAATACCTTCTCGTTTCGTGCGATTTAAACTGAACGTCGGAAACTAAATAATTATGCAGGGACTTATTTTCCTACCTCCAATACTTTATACTTTTAGCTAATTTGGAATACCTACTTTTATCTTAGAGATATCTTAGTCTATCATAGAATCGGTTGGATTATAGACAAATAACAACTAATAATCTTATATGCAGTAGTTATTTTTTATTTCTTAAAATTTACATTTGGCATACAAATTGACATGTTATAATGATAGTATTTACTGGTATTTACTCATACAATCGTTTAGTAGGAAGGGCAAAAATTACAAAAATAATAGACTTATTGATATTAACATTAATGTTAATAGTAGATACCTAATTCAAGAAAAATAATACATATTATGCTTCTATCATTTACAGCTTATTCAAATTTTATTATATACATTATATACGAATTTGTTGTGCGGTGTCGCTCCTTGTAGCACACCCATATGAATTCATCATCCTCAAAATAGTCGTTGAACTTCACCAGGGCATCTTCCTGTGGGGAGTTTTCCATTATCAGAAGCCATGCCTCAGGAATGTACTATTTTGGCAAATGTGTCAGGACTGCACACATACGAACATGTTCTCTAATCTCTGTATTTTGTTTATATCCTGTAACCAAACCCAACTCTTGCACTTTTCGCCACAGGCGAATTGAAATGAAAATTACACCCTCAGATTTTTACTTCCAAAAAAGTTTGTATGAGAGCGTTTATTACTGCCCGTTCAAAGTCAATGTGGACCTTTTCTAGCTTAGATTTTGTACATTTTTCCAACAGTGTAAAAAGTCTTTTAAATGTGGCTCCTTTTCTGTCCGGTAAAAGCACATAGATGAATCAGAATCGGAATCAGTTTATGGCGTGTTATACAGGTGTCATGTATATATACATAATATGTAATTAAAAAAATTTTGTAAATAAATTAAGTAGAATAACACGTGAACACATGTTAGAATCGGTTAAAATATGGTAATATATGTTAAAATGAGCTAAAATTATGCTAAAATATGATTTTTCCCGTGGTGTTATATTAGAAAAATATTGTATAATCAAAAATTGAAGTTCAAAAATTCATTAAAATCGTAGAGCGGATTTTTAGATAAAAAGTCCTTTAATGTAATTTTAAATTTTTTAATGGTAAGGCTTCAAAATGTTGAGGTAATTTATTTAGAAATATTTTGCCATAACAATTTGAACCATATTTACTAGTTTAGTCTTAGAAAATCAGTATGAATATTGTTACATTGTCTGGTATTATAGTTATGAAAATCACTATTTAAGACATGGGTGCTATTAGACATTCCGTCTATAAGACAATAATATATATACAAAGAAGGTAATGTTAAGATATTTGATTTAGTAAAAGTAGATCTGACGTCGTCTCTAAAACGTTTTTTTGACATTATTCGTACGACTTTTCTCTGTATACCGAATATTCTACTAGCATGTGAGGAATGACCCCAGCATGTCAAAGCATACGTCATGTGAGATTGTATTAGTGAGAAGTAGGCCATACGTATCACATCCTCAGGTAAGTGATTCACTAAGTTTCTTATTAGAAAAATATTTTTTGACATCTTTTTTGCTAGGTAATCGATGTGTCCTTCCCAGTTCAAGGAAGGATCTAGAATGACTCCTAAAAATTTTACATTTGTAGGTTTTTCAAAACTCAGATTAACCGCAAGTTCATTTGCACAAAACCATTCCAGAAGAAGAGTCTGAGTATGTTCAAGGGAGCTAATCAAGTGAGCTTCATTTGGGTCGCTACCGATCACGCCGGTGTCATCGGCGAATAACAGAAGGTCTGCTGCTCCCACTGCCTGTACGAGGTCATTTATGAAAATCAAAAAAAGTGGAGGTCCGAGAACCTGTCCCTGAGGTACTCCACCAATGACGTCACCGTGATCAGAAGCAACTCCGTTTAAGAAAGTATATTGTTTTCTGCTTGTTAAGAAAGATTTGATTAATTGACAGGTGATGTCATTTAAGTTATAAAGTTTTAATTTTTCTACTAGGATTTCAGCTGATACGCAGTCGAATGCTTTTGTTAAATCATAAAAATATGAACCAACAACAAAACCCTTTTCCATACCAGTCACTATGTAGTTTATTCATTTTTTTATAGCATCCGTAGTAGACTTTTTTTTACGGAATCCATACTGGTTCACAAAAAAGGTACCAGCAGATTCAAAATATTCAACAATTTGGATTTTTAAGCACGATTCAAGAATTTTAGCAAATATTGGTAAAATAGCTATAGGTCGGTAATTGTTCATTTCGTCAGTGGGGCCCTTTTTGTGAACCGGCACTATCCTTGAGATCTTAAGAGAGTCAGGGAAAACGCCCACATTAATTCACTGATTTATTAACTTTGTTAATGAATAAATAATAATGTTTATAACACTTTTTATTAGCTCGACATTTAGATTATAATAGTCTTTGCATTTTTTATTAGTAAAACTATTAATAATATCTCTCACTTGTATGAAACTTAATTTTTTGAAGAAAAAAGGTTGCAAATTTAAGTTTTTTAGGTATTTTAAGTATTTTTTAATAATAATTTTTTATTATTGTATTTGGGAATACGTTCTCTGGCTGGAACAATCCTTGTACTGACATCAGTGCTTCCCAAATCTACGTGTATTGTATACAATTGGTCGAACAGGGAACAACAGCTTTTAAATGTCCCGTTCATAAAAAACTATGAGCCTTGGGACGCAAAAAAACAATATTCGATCTTCCTAGCCGTCGTCTATTAGCACAAGGTGTTGTATTGTCTTCGGGATGACGATTTCTTGCCGTTTCTTTGGTAAAGATTTAACTCCCAAAGCTTTTTGCCTGCCTCTGTAGAATCTATCTTTGACGCTTGCAAGTGTTGGTAACTTGCATGAGCACGAAATGAGAGGAATAAACTCGATAACGTTTAATCCGCCCGAAACGAAAATGTTACAGGTAATTTTAGATTTACGCACAAAACGCGTCTCCCGAAACAAGAAATCACCCCATTATCACACCCACTGCTTACTTTATAGGGTGAGCAAAAAGAAGGGTCCAGAAAGTGAATGAAAAACATTGAAAATCTCAATGGAAACCATATTAATTGAATAGACATGCATAATGAAAATCCATTCCAAGCTTGATGAAAATAACTATTAAGTGTTTGTTTAACTTCTCCAACAAATATTACTAAGTCCTTTTTTTATTTTTAAACATTTTAAAGAGATTAAACATTTGTTTAATTCATTATTCACAAAAATTATGGGATAGAGCGACACCTCAACTTTTTCACTAGTGTTAATTGGACCCCAAAGAATAAATTGGCGATTTGTGACTTTTTTTCAGCTTAGATTCATCTGAAGAGCATTCTTCTCATAGTAATTTATTTCAAACATTCATAAGAACCCCTATGGGTGTAGTATGGGTCACAGTAAAAGAAAAAGAACAAATAAATAAGTGGCGTTAGCCTACAATCATAAATACATAAATAAATAAATAATAGTAATAAAAACTATTTGAATATAAAATATTTCATTTTAGTAAAGATTGATTAAGCAGACTAGGTTGTCATCAAAGTATTCATCAATTGTGTAGTTAGCCCTTGTAATGAGAAACGATTTCAGAATGGATTTCAAAACACTCCTAGGTTTAGAGCGAAGTGCTTGTGGAAGTTTGTTAAATATTTTTGCTGCCGAAAACTCAAATTTTTTTGCAGATAAGTGTAATTCAGTTTTTGGCATTTTATATTTTCCTTGAATCTTGTTTGATATTCATGATTGTCAGCATTGTTCATGAATAGAGATGGGTTATCTCGGACAAACAAGACGGCCTCATAAATATACAGAGAATAGAAGGTAAGTATTTTATACTTAACGAAAAAGCTCACACAGCTCTGCATTCTCTTGAGCCTGAATATATTTCGCAAGCACCTTTTTTGTAAGATGAAGATTCGGGATGCCTCAGTGGAGTTGGCCCAAATTATTATGTCATACTGCAGCCTTGATTTCACATATGCATGATATGCAGCTAGTGCTGTATCAATCCCCACTTGATTCGATAACGTTCTCAGTGAATAGCAATACTTTGAAATAATGCTAGCCACATGATTTATATGAGGTCTCCAACTTCTATACCTAAGAAACTTGAATGAGCAGAGAGTCTCAACATTCTATTGCCATCGGTAAGTTCTGTCCTGTTATTATTTTCACAGTAGTTGAATGTAATTACTTTGGTTTTATCTATATTTGAAGTTAAATTGTTTTTTGTGAACCAGTTGTTGAAAGAATCAATGATTTTAAAGGTATTATTTTGGAGATCTTTACTTGACAACTCTGAAATTGCAGCTGCAGTGTCATCTGCATATTGTGAAATATCAATGTTGATTGCAGCAGGTAGATCGTTTACATAGATAATGTACAACAGCGGCCCCAATATTGATCCTTGAGGGACCTCTTTCTTCACATATACTATATCAGACCTCATGCTATTTCTTGAATTATTGGAAGATTTAGTATATTGACTTCTATGTTCAAGATATGATTCAAGTAAATTATGTGCTGCATCTCTGATGCCGTATAAGTCCAGCTTTGCCAGCAGAATTGAATGATCAATACTATCAAAAGCCTTTGACAAGTCTAGACAAAGAAGTGCAGTTGCTTTATCCTTGTTGATAGAATCAAATATTTTACTTAGACAGCTCTAATCGTTGTCTTATTTTTCCTGAAACCGTTTTGTTTGTCTGAGATAATGTTGAATCTTTCGAAAAAATTAAACAATCTAGCATAAATAATCTTTTCATATACTGTACTGAAATTGGAGAGTAAAGCTATAGGTCTATAGTTATTGATCTTATCTTTCTCGCCCTTTTTGAAAATTGGTTTTATAACTGCTAATTTCAATTTATCTGGAAATACTCCAGATATTAGAGATAAGTTTATCAGATGCACCAACGGCAAACTTATGGTTCTAACGGAACACGCGTTACGTCACTGAGTTTAATGCTTAGTTCCGCGTATTCCAGGAGCGATATTATCGACTGACACCTGGCCAGTAAATCAATGTAGCTGGAACAATCCATCCTTGAAAGTCTTAAAAATTATATCATAATATAATAAAACAAGTCGAGATTTACATAAACGTTTCATACGAGAGTATCCACGAAGTCGGTCATACTTATTAATACATATGTTACATATTCATAAGACGACTTGAGCAATTTGTACAAATTGAATATGAATCATTCGTTATATAACTGGAGTCTTAAATACATTCATGTAGCACATTACTCGCATATAGATACGTCCATCTATAGCGTACATGTTTAAGATAAGATTGAAGATATTGTATCCATTTCGTTCTGTCAATTGTAACAGTTTTCTAAGTCGACTACGTGAATAGAATGTAGCATCGGAAAAAAACATTTGAATACGCATTCTTGTAAATCGGGAATTCACTAATTTCTAATCTACTCATTAAACGTGTTTGTACACTCTGAGAAATAAAACGTTATTGCGTCTTATATAGTATACCCAAAGTTGTCAAAATTCATAGCACATGTCATCTACAGCATCATATTCCACGTAGTCACGTATTTATTGAAGGAAATGAACTCAAAATAACCAGGTTCATCATAATCTTTCAAAAAACCTTTCGCTGGATGGCTCAGATATTAATATTACTTACCAATGAATCTAAGTATCATTTCCTCAAAAGAGAGAGAGAGAGAGAGAGAGAGACAGAATGATGTTTTAACTTGTCACCCATTAAAACCTGCTCTCATTTCACCAGTTGAGAAGATTATGTGAGTACAACGAACTCCTCAACCTCAGTCTGAGCCACGGTCGTATACACAGGTCTGAAAACTCTATTGTTTGACATGAGTCTCTTACATGTCCGTAAACTTATACTCCCTCGCTCAGACACCAGCTGGCGCGTGGATCGAAGTATGTTGTCAGGATTAGGAGCCATATCGTTCAAATTCCAAGCCCCACAATACAAAGATTGCCAGAGAACATCCCTCAACTCATGCGCCACCCGTGACGTCCTTTGGTACTACGCGACAGTTGACGCTTAATTAACGGACTCACTTCTCACATAGTAAACAGCCTCGAGTTTCCAGACCTGTGTATACGACCGTGGTCAGAGCTCAAACGGTCAAATTTTAATTTCGGCTTTCCTTCGAATAGCAATGTTATATTCAAGAAAGCAATGAAGAACAAGATTCACGACATGTACGAATCTCACGTCAATTATTGTGAATGTTTGGTTAATATTTTATTTATTTCATTGATACAGACATAGCGCTGCAGACTTCACAAGAAGAAATACGTGAATCCAATTTATTTAAAAGCTGCATTGAGTCTTTACAAAATTTTGTGTAACATTGCTTTCCAGTGCAAAGAGAATTGTATATACATGTTTTGGAAGAATATATTTTTGAGTCCATATTTCTAGATGATATTCCAAAGTAACAGGTACATATAGTGTTGCAATCCAGATTATCTTGATGAAACGAATCAAGAGAATTCTCATGAATGGTTTCCAGAGCAATAGCTTCCAAATTTATTCGGACCGTTTTGTATCATAGTGGATGAAGCTTCATTATTCATGTTAATATTATTATTTGTCAAGTCCATTACATTCAAATATAATTAATTTGGGGAGTCCTAGTCAAATTTAGGGAAGTACAGAGCACTTCTTAGTAATAATGATAATAAAATGATTGGAGACAACATTGCTAATAATGACGAAAAGTAGTCTACTTAACATTTGGCCCTGTGGAATACCCATGTCCAATTCACAGCTATTCGATCATATGTTGGTGTCTTTCTGCTTAATCAGTATTTTCGTCATCTTCCAGTCAGGTAGGATCTAATCCAATTAAAAGCAATGCCTCGAATACCTTATAAAAGTACCTTGGAAATTAATATGTCATGATTAAGACATTTAATAAATATACGAACAGACCAATAATCCTATCTTTGATGAATCAGTGCTGAAAAGATCCAAATAAATTATAACGTTGAAAAAATTACCAAACCATTGTAAAAAACCTTTCCAAATTTCTTGGAAAAGGAATTAAGATGACAAACTAGTGGAAAAGTAATAGAAATGCAAGAATGGTAAACGTCAAATTTGAACGCGTGCTTTCTGTACTTGCATGTTTTCTGATAATAACCCACCGAACATGTGTGTAATGTATGAATGAGGACATATAGTTTTAGAAGTGCCTCCATATCACTATCTTCCTTCGATAATAATGATGTGTGGAATTTGAAGAATCTATTAAAAATCTATCAATCACTGCCTAAATATGTAATAGGGCTTCAAGCACTGTTACTCCACCAACACCTCAGTTTTGGAATAGCTGTGTTCCTCATTTTGGTGAAGATATATCACGGTGGAATGGATGAGATATCAAGTCTGACTTCCAATAAAATGCCCCACTGGTTTTAAATATGAAACATAGAATTGTAAAACACATATGTTGTCAATTCGAATGAATTTTCAATCAAATTCTCCATCTTTTGTCGCATTTAGCTGACGGGGGACAACACTTAGTAAATAATATCGGAAAACGTAAATTGAGTTCCATTTCCATATTCCTACGTACATTCAGTCTCATATCTCATACTACTTAAATTGAGTTCCAGCTTCCAATATAATTCTCAGAATATTCTTAGAAATGAGAGTGTTAAAATTAGCGCGATTACAATATTTGCATTCTATATCAACAAAGTTAGGTTAGTAGGCTAAGTTAGGTTTGATTAGGTTAGGTTAGATTAGGCTCTTGTGAAGCAGGATCCTCTTCTCTTGTGCGGAACCTGAAACCGCATCCAGGCGCGTCCCCAGGTGGCGGATAGGGCCATGTTGCCAGTAGGGTCGAGGGTAGGAGTGAAACGCTCCCGCGGACCAACAGGCACTCAGACGCTGGATAGATTATGCCCTCCAAATCACAAATTCCTGAAAAGAAGGTGATGGATAGATTGTGATTGACACCGATGATCCATATGTTCCAGTTGAACGGAGTAAGTTATTCCATCAAAGATAATCAAGATAAATTACTAAGACACAGAAACCATAAAATTGGGAATCAACCATATCATGTTACAAACCAACGAAACTAGCGACACTAAGACAGACAATTACTACTAAAAACCAACACAAACACGAACTTACACGCAAACTGAAACACACACAATGAAACAGAATCAAAAAACACAGAATAAACGCAGTCCATATCCTGAAGTAATGGGATAAGCGGTTCCGGGATATGGATGAAGGAAGGAGAGGTTTTAGCAGGAATGCTGTAATTTAGAGCAAGTCCTGCACTACCAGATAGATTGGAAGCTCCTGGTGTGCATGAAGCATTTCCTCTCCAACGAAAAATAAGCTGGGTTAGGTTAGGTCAAGGGTACAATAAAAAACCATTATTGATTATTGTGCAAATACTTGCGTACAAAAGGGCGGTTGACCTAGGCAGGAGGTCATGCTAATTATCTGACCTGACAACCAGGTACATACATAGGACTCAGTTTACGAAGACCTCAAAAAGGCCCGGGACTGAATTTACCTACATATGAAGGCAATTGATGTATGTTGATAATTCGAATAAATTTGCAATGTAATGATACAGTATATATAATTTAACATCTTTCCACGCCTTTAGCTGTTTCTAAGTGTTTACAATGTATTTTTGGTTCTTTCCGGTGAGGGAAATTAGTGATCTACGACTGTCAACAATGTCATGTTGATAGCAGAAAAAGCTCTTTGTGACTGGTGAATATTACTGATATCTATGCCGCGTGGATCCAAGGGAGTATTTCGGTTTACCTGTACAGTTTCAAAAAGCTACGATTCATCGTTCTCTCTAACTATGTCAAACATTTTCAAAGGAACTAACGAAACTTTGGAAAACTGAGGAAATAAATGTGTTTTTCCACACACTTTCTGCTTTGTTTATCGCACAGTTTTTTATCCAGTTTTTTACTATGCAGTAAGGCTGAGAGAATGTAGGGTCCTTCACAAAGAACGGTACGTCTAAAGCTTGCTGCCAATTCATTATTAGGATCTTTTTACTATTCCATTATTTGTCTAAGACCTGCACTTACCTTTATACAACGTAACTTATTTGAAATGCCATAATGGAACTTGATAGCATTAGAGAACATTCGTTATAACGGAATAACCGATGTGGAAATAGATAAACGACCGTAGAGCGTGGTAAATGGAGACGTTTTTCGTCGGCTGAGATTTATTAGTAAAATATTCGCAATTAACACCATCGATATCTTATCAATATCATAGTATCTTCGTGTGTAAAGGTCCGTGTAATGACTTTTATCTTAACGAACGTGTGCAGTGTTAATTGTAACTACTTTTACTGTATCGCGAACACGTATATTCAAATGAAAATATGTTTGCAATTTGTGAACGTTTTCCTGAAATAAAAATTTAGGTCAATGTATTCTCACGAACCTCGTCGTTTTAATGAAAATGCCTCGGTGAAGACATTCACGTTACAGATATTCTGATTTTATCAAATGGTTAGAGGAGTTCAAACTTTTTTGTTGTTTGAACGATGGCGATGTCAGTATAATTGAATCGGATGCTATATACGAGGGCAACCTGAAAAATTAAACAAGATATGATTTATTTGGTCAAAACTTATTGTATCTTCCAACATAATGTCCTTGTAGCCCGATACACTTCGTTCAACATTTTGTAAAGGTTACAATTTACTCTTACTTAAGGATAAACTGAAAGCTCTATTTTATCACTTGGTTACCGACAGCTACAGTGAAGATGGTCGTAGATTATATTTTAGATGTCAACCAATGAATTATGTATATAACTAGAGGATGCAAATACTCAAGTCCCCAGGTTAAATTACCCTGAAAGAAAAGAAAATAAAAGACCTGTACCCAGAATGATTGAAATTTACTTTGAAATACTAATATTGATATAATTTATGACAGAACTTATATCAATGAGATACGAAGCGAATGATTAGAAAATATGGATGAAGTTAATCACTTAAATCATTAAAACAGTAAACAGTTAAACTTACACAATATACAATACTCAATGATTATTAAAATTGTTACATAAACCAAAATCGATACCCTGACCTGATGAGGGCTGGATGTTGTATTTGCTTGGTGATGTTTAATTACTTCTACTTCATGTAAGGGTCCCTGCCACAATTGTAATACCGTTTCCACGATTGTACAGCACAAATAAATCAGCGACTACTAAGTAATCTTTCCACAGTAGATTCAAGCAATCCTCAACACACTTCTTGTTGAATTTTCCACAACATAGACAAAAAAAGAAGAGGAAGAAGAAGAACCCTGAAATCACGATATGTTCAAACCTCTATTGTTCTATTGTCGTCAGAAGACATGAACAAAATACATAACAATTGTTGAACAAATTAGGATTAGCCTAAGTCCTGTCAGAAACCACCTATGAAGGCCAATCAATTCCTGAAGTTAGTGAATAAATCAAATGGAATTATAAGATATTTACTTCTATCACGATAGGGTTTTTCCTTCCTATAAGACAACTTTACTACCGTTCACCACCAGTCACGTCGAAACTAGGTTTAGAGCCCCGAAGGTACATTAATTACCCAATTAATTCCAATCCAAATTGGTAATTGATGTCTTTGTTTTCAACTGAAGAATATTCCCAGAATTGGTTCCAAACAACAAGCTTGGTATCGCCTCCCTGTTGAAAATAACCTAGCGACGCACTTCTCACTCGAACGATTTTTACAGAAGTAATCGCCATTTTCTCACCTTTCCGGCGCTTCAATGTCTGTCTCACAGAACAACCTCGAAATAGAACGATAACTTCGGATCTGACACCGAACAACTATGACCCTTAGAATATACGGTCCATGACTCTTAGAATGTACGGTCTAGCATAGCTGACGTCACAGGAGTTAACCGATTGTACTACAGCGGCCATTTCTAAGCCGCTAAGTGGAATTTACACGTTACAATTGTTCTGATTTTTCTATCACTTCCAAATATACGATTTCGGCAATTTTTCAAAACAGGCGTTTGTTTCAATGATGACCTCATCGTTGTAGCCAAATCTCTTTCCGCCGTGCGTTGTGCTGCTGGAAGAGCACTTTTTCCTTTGCCAAATGAGGCCGCTTTCGCTTCAAATCGGCGTTGAATCTATCCAACAGCTTTGTATAATATACGTGATCGTTTTGCCCTTTTTGAAGTAATATTTACGGACGATACCGCGTGCATCAAAAAAAAACTGACGCCATGACTTTGTTGGCCGATAAGCCCACTTTGGCATTTTTCTTTTTCGTTTCACAAGGGCAAGTCCACTTTCTCGGTTGTTCTTTGGTCTCTGGTGTGTTGTGATGAATTCATGTTCCGTCCACAGTTTCAAAACGGGGCAAAAACTCCTTATCGCGTTCGTTGTCAACAGAGAGCAGATAGCTTTCTCATATTGAAAAATGTATGCAAAATGTTTCGTACCCGTGCGGTTGAGATGCCCGTATCCTCAGCAATCTCGTACACTTTAACTCGCCGCGATCGTCCGATATCATACCATGGATTTTATAAATTTTCTGATGTTCGAACCTCAATTGGACAACCAGAACGTTCGGCATCTTTTGTGGTCATACTACCCAACGAAAATCAGTGAACCACTTGTCAATCGTTCCAATCGATGATGAAAAGGCCCCATAATGTTTAACAAGCTTTGGTTTGCGTAATGGGTTTACAACGCAAGAAATAATGTTAAATCAAGACGCGAAATTTTCTTTTTTCCACCCATACAAAAATCTTCAAAGTTGCTTGCTTTCGATGGATTTCAAAACAGAACTGAATAACATATCAGTCTGAAAATGTTATTGCGCTCTAGATTAAAATGGTACATCACAAATGTCACATGAGATTTTCGATTGTGGCGCCATCTGTTTTATTTTTCAGAGACTTCGTATTATGCTGACAGATCTTTACTACTATTCATTAACCACGCTGATATTTCTTCAGTTTCCACTCTGTTTTCCTTCACTCTTGCAAATCTTCAATATTGACTCGGTATATTTGCGTTTAAATATTCACATGAAGTTTGTATACCCACGAAGGTGTGGTTCCTAAATTAAGTAATCCATATTCTTAACTCACACAAGTTTATCAGTTACTATTTCATTTTGTTTGCCAGTAAAGAGGCTTTCACATTCTTAATCAGCGTCTAAATCATCGACATATTGAGATCACTTGGCTTCAAGATAATTAGTTTAGATTTGATGTCATATCGAACGAGATGCGAGAAATTAATGGTTTCTTCCACATTGTTTCCAGTGTCACATCAACATCAAGACATTCCTGTTATAGGTCACGCTCAAACTTTGTAGCAAATTTAGATTTGAGTATTTAAACGAACTATTTGGTAGAATTTGGTCGAGTAATTAAAAACCGGGATGAAACATTCCTCCCACCATAAATTTGGAAAAGTTTACAAATGGAAAAGAGAAAACAAATTATCGCCAAAATAAACGTATCCTCTAAGTCTGAGTAAATTGAGAACAAATACAAACATATAGTAATTAAGAATTGATGTTACTTTCGCAAAGGCCATAATTTTGTAACTAAGCGCTTCAATATCCTGCGGTTTCAACAGTTATCATCCTGATAGTAGCATTCGCACCAGGATGGACTTCTAGAACTCGACCTGAATGTCCTTTTCGTGGGATTTATTTTTCAATAAAACGAGAGTTCCTGGTTCAATGGGAACATAAGGATCTACCCATCTCAATCGTTGCAAAAGAGAACGCACAGAAGTTTTGATAAATTATGAACAAGCTGCCATGGAGATGGTCGAGATTATCTAAGTTCTGTCATATCTGGATCAGGCAAACAACTTGAAGGTGCCAAAATCAAGAAATGATTGGGAGTCAATGCAGTAGAAGCAAGCAGTTTACGTTCAGATCGGAGGAGTAAAAAAGGGTCTTAGTTTCGCGGATAATCTATCTAATTCACCTATCTACTGCCTGTTCCGAATGTTTTGGATTTTCCAAAGGACAAGGCAAATTATTCAATTTTCGATCGTTATTATTCAACAGAGTGAAGATACAAGCTCTCAAAAGTTCCCGATAGTTTATAATCACATGTTCCAAATATAGCTTTAACTTCGCATAATTCAGTTCCATAATGTGCCAATGCATATCACATGATCATTTAGCTTTCATAAGATATAGTACATAATGAAGTTACAGATCCATGGTAACAGCTGGAGATAATCGTTCTAACAATTCACCCGTAACGGTCAAGTGTCTGAGGGAACTACATATAATTTAAATAAGTAGTGGAAATTCATACGAAACAAATGACTGTGGAGACTTCGACAGTCGATCAAGACACAAGCTGTTCATCAACGTTCACAATGTATCAATTTTTTTAGTACCGTATTCTTATTTCCAAATATCCTATCCAATCCTCACAAGCCATTGATAGGAGAATATGTTCATCAATTTTTGCAAGAAGTATTCTGTCTTGAGCCTTACTTTTCTATTCACCAGAGTGAAGAAATCCCAGTTGCCTAGCTTTCATTCAAAAACTGGGATGAAAACATATAATTATATATTATAATAACGATATTGCCATGATGCTATAGGAATGAGGTCTGCAGTCCTTACCCTGTGTTTCCAATGTCAAAACAACAGCAAGAGCGACTTAACACCTTCCTGTGATAGGTCGCCCCTAAAATTTATGGCAAATTCAAATTCAAGTATTTGAACGAACTCTTTGGTAGCATCAGGTAGAACAATAATATACCGCGACAAAACAAACATTCTGCCCATCTTAAATTTGAAATATTTTACAAATGAAAAAGAAAAAAAATATTGCCAAAACATAAGCGAATCCTCTAAGGCTAAGTGAATCGAGAACGAATACAAACATGAAATAATTAAAAAATTGATGTTACATTGGTAAAGGGCATAATTTTTTAACTGAGCGCTTCAATATCCTCCTAGCGGTTTTAACAGTTAAAACTCTAATAATAGTATCTGCGTCAGGATGAATTTCTAAAACTCGACCTAAATGCCACTTTAGTGGAATTTATTTTTCAATAAAACGAGAGCTCCTGGTTCAATGGAAACAGTAGGATCTACCCATCTCGATCTTTGCACAAGAGTGAGCCATCTCGCACAGAAGTCTTGATGTAATCTCTGAACAAGCTGTCACTGAGATAGTAGAGATAATTTAATTCCTGTCATATCTAGATCAGGAGGTGCCAAAATCAAGAAAAGATCGGGAGTCAATGCAGTAGAAGCAAGCAGCTTACCCTCAGATCGGAGGAATAGAAGAAAGGTCTCACTTCTGCGGATAATCTATATCTAGGTCACCTATTTCACTCCTGCCTGTTTTGGATTTTCCAAAGGACAAGGCAAACTATTTACTTATCGATCGTTATTGTTGAACAGAGTGAAGATTGAAGCTCTTAAAAGTTGATAATTTACATTCACATATTCCAAATATAGCTTGAACTTCGTGGAATTCTGTTTCAGAATGTGCCATTGCATATCACGTGATCATTTATTTTTCATAAAACATAGTGCTTGATGAAGTTACAGATCCATGGTAACAGCTGAAGATAATCACTCTGACAACTTACCCGTAACGCTCAAGTTTCTCAGGGAACTTCAGATAATTTAGATAAGTAGTGGAAATGCATATGAAACAAATGACTGTGGCGACTTCGACAGTCGATCAAGACACAAATTGTTCATCAACGTTCACCATGTGTCAATTGCTTTAGTACCGTATTCTTATCCCCACAATATCATTTTCAATCCTCACAAGCCATTGATAGGAGAATATGTTCATCAATTTTTGCAAGAAGTATTCTTTCTTGAGCCTTACTTTCCTATTCATCAGAGTGAAGGAATCCCAGATACCTAACTTTCATTCAAAAACTGGGATGAAAACATATAATCATATACTATAATAACCTTATCATACTATAGGAATCAGGTCTTTAGTTCTAAAGCTGTGTTTCCAGTGTCAAAACAACACCAAGACCAACTTAACACCTTCCTGTAATAGGTTGCGCCAAAATCTGTGGCAAATTCAGATTCAAATATTTGAGCGAACTCTTGGGCAGAATTAGGTCGAGTTATAATATAGCGCGACAAAACATTCGGCCCATCTTATATTTGGAAAATTTTACGAATGAGAAAGAAAAAAATATAGCCGAGACATAAACGTATCCTCTAAGTCTGAGTAAATCGAGAACGAATACAAACATGTATCAATTAAGAAATTGATGTTACATTGGTAAAGGGCATAATTTTGTAACTCAGCACTCCAATTTCCTCCTAGCGGTTTTAATACTCTAATAATAGCATCCGCCCCAGGATGGACCCCTAGAACTTAACCTAAATGACACTTTAATGGGATTTATCTCTCAATGAAACGAGAGCTCCTGGTTCAATGGGAACATGAGGATCTACCCATCTCGATCGTTGCAAAAGAGTATGCCATCTGGCACAAAAGTCTCCTGAGCTCTGAACAAGCTGCCACCGAGATGGTCGTGATAATTCAATTTCTGTCATATCTGGATCAGGCAAAAAACTTGAAGATGCCAAAATCGAAAAATGATCATGAGTCAATGCAGTAGAAACAATCAGCTTATCCTCAAATCATAGGAGTGAAAAAACGTCTTAGCTCTGCGAACAATCTATCTAGGTCACCTATCTCACTTGTGCCTTGTGCCTGTTCCAAATGCTTTGGATTTTCCAAAGGATAAGGCAAACTATTTACTTATCGATTGTCATTGTTGAACAGAGTGAATCTCAAAGTTGACAACCACATATTCCAAATATAGCTTGAACTTCGCGGAATTCAATTCCAGAATGTGCCTTAGCTTATCGCGTGATCATTTAGCTTTCATAAGACATAGTGGTTAATGAAGTTATAAATTCATGGTAACAGGTAAAAATAATCGTTCTAACAACTCACCCGTAACGGTCAAGTGTCTGAGGGGACTACAGATAACTTAAATAAGTAGTAATTCATACGAAACAAATGACTGTGGAGACTTCGACAATTGATCAAGACACAAACTGTTCATCAACGTTCACCATGTGTCAATTTCTTTAGTACCGTATTCTTATTCCCACAATATTCAATCCTCAGAAGACATTGATAGGAGAATATGTACATCAATTTTTGCAAGAAGTATCTCTTGAGCCTTTTCTATTCATCAGAGTGAAGAAATATCAGTTACCTAACTTTCATTCAAAAACTGGGATGAAAACATATAATTATATGTTATAATAACGATATTGTCATCATGCTAGAGGAATGAGGTCTACAATCCTCAGCCTGCATTGTAAATGTGAACAAAACTTTCTGTCTGGCAAGTTACAATAATTATAAAAATCTCAAATTACCGTTCATTCGATTCCCACCTGTTCTATTGCATATTCCTCGTCCACAGAAGACAATAATTCATGTTTCGTCACTAGCTTAGAAATTTAATTTTGATATAATGAATATAAAGTATAACTTTCTAGGACTTAAACCTATTAAAATCGTATTTGCAATGTAACGAGACAAAAAGCTTGAGAAATTCTCAGAGAATCGCTACTGCAAATCATTCACCTCGCCAAGAAAAAATTGGAACTAGTGTCAACAACAAATCTAAGAGAAAACATCATTTATGACAATTTCTATTAAAGTAAGATTCATTGTTATAAACATGCATAATGTTATACAAGATAAGAACCACTATTATTTCCGTATACTTGAAAAGCTATTTTCAGTAAAAGGGAACAAGTATTCCCAACAATTTTGATCATAATTTTCTATCTTCCTTAATTCGCATCACCAATCTCAAGATATCATACCACAATAGTGGTACAGGAACCGCTTGTCAGTAGAGGATGAGCAATTTAACATTTTCAATGTGCTGATGCCAGCAAAAATTTTCTTCTGTGTGTCATACCTAACCTATATTTGATCGTCTACATATAAGGTTCTGGGCTATATTTAACGAAGACCGGCTAAAGCAGGTTTGATGTAAGGAATTCGTTTTCGAATTCTGTCCCGACGATTACACAAACAAACGGTGGCAGAGATAGCAGCAGCAAGTAGCGACTATCATGAAAACACGGTTACGATAAAAACAAGCATAATTCAATCTCAAATTATTAGGGCATTACATTATAAAGAAACAATAAATCTTCATTTTGCAAATGAGGAATTTCCAATATCATACCGTGGGTACTGTTTAATAAAAATAGCCAGCACATGCGTCACAATCCTTGAAGTAAACAAAAAGAACTGACCTTTATGCGACGTACTGGAAGACGCACAGCACGGCATTACGTATTTAAAACGACCACGCGAAGCATCGCAGCTTTCAACAGGTAGGTCGCGTAGTTACTGAACAGCATCCTCACACCTGTACCATAACTGTGGCGTAAGTTGCAATGACGGCCGCCATGGAGCTACCTGTCAGTGTTTCCCCTCTCATCAGTCCCCACCGAATTTCGGTCGCCATCCAGGATAGTTCCAATAGGTCGCTCTGTTGAACGAGTGCCAATACGGTATAGCGGGCGGGGCGATTGAGCTAATAGAATGCCTATCAGGATATAAGCAAGGTGTAATTATTGAGGAATAATTAAATTGTGCAATATCAGTTGGATTACGACTATAAACATTTCCCACAGCTTAGAACTCACGCATAACTGCACCCACTACGTTATCTGTAAAAACGTTGAGCTTTGCAGGACCTTTGAAACTTAATCTAAAGAAGATTAAGAAAAGCTTTAAGCGAGCTTCAAGGACTCCGGATTATTTAATTCAACGAAAATTTTGAATATACTAATTTGTAGTTAAGCTTCTTAGTAGTTTCTAAAGATTAATTGCAGATAAAAATCATTCAACCTAGATTCGAGTTAAAAATCTTGAAAACTCTTTTGTTAATAAACTTGTCACATGTTTAACAACATAATGGATTAAAGCTGGATATATTTCACATGCAAAAATAGGCAATGAAGCACGTTCCGAATCCATAAATGATTTCATTTACTATAGCAAAAAGAAAAAGTAGGTACCTATGTAGTTCTATTAAATCTTTTGTTTCTAATACAGTATTTGCAGTGAATCGTGAAATTTGAGGTGAGAATCATTGAATCTGCAATAATATTTCAGCTTCACAGCAGGTCTTTTGTAAACTAATCCCAGGTTATCATGTACAAGGAATAATCTCCTGTTCAGCTTGTAGACCATCAGATTTTACTGAATTCCAATCCGAGATCCGGATTTTTATGTGTTTCTGCAATCTAGTCAGCTTATGAATTTACTTGAGTGAATTAAGTGATCCTTAGATCAATAACTTCCCTCGGCTTACTTTTGTTACCACAATTTTTTGCATTTCTGCGGGTAAAATGTTTCAATAATGATTCTTGACCCAGAATGAATTATACATAAATTCTCATGTAATAGATCACACTAACACATATTCTTATCAATTTCGTCTTTTCGTACTTACGTTTCGGTCTCACGACCATCATCAAAAGACGTATTATGTCTAAAACGGTGTTTCTTGATACCAATTATATGAGCACAAAGCGTCCTTATCGCACTAGTAATAGTAATGTTTCTACAGTTGAAGACGTCATTACTCTAGAACGAAGCAAAAACATATGGAACCAAAAATCCCTTTACGCCAAGTTGCCAAGCTGTACCAAAATTACTAATATATCGTATCGGCTTTCTACCTACATACAACCTTAAACATTAATGGAGTACGTAGAAATTTGCAAGCTTCATTCAGCTCGACTATCAAATTGTCTATAACCAGACACCAAAGGAGCAGAGACAGTACTGCTCTCTGAGGACATTCTAGAGTGATATGTATACATGCGACGTTATCCGTATGGTGCGCCGTTATCAGTCTCTGCGAGAGCTTGATCTTGATCCACCTAACCAAGGTATGATCGATTTCGTGTCTCTCCACAGCATGGCACATTGACTCGAAGGAGATGTTGTCGAACGCGCTTTCGATGCCTTTCGAATACGCCTAGGTTCGAGGCTGAGAGTGTCTTCGATCTGGGTAACCAAATGATGAAGGGCCGTTTCGGTTGATTTGTCCTCTTGGTAGGCGTACTGTCGACGGTGAAGCAGGGCATCCGTTAATGCACCGTCTTCGGCATACCTATCGATCAGCATCTCCAGCGCTTTCAAGAGAAACGATGTGAGGCTGATAGGGCGGAATGATTTGAATTTCTCACTTACAATTTTGAATCGTATCTTCTCTTCTCATTTGATACTTAATAATTTTATATCGCTTTTTATTTAATACTTAATAATTCAATATCAGCTTCCTAGGTTGACTTATTCATGCAATCTGAGACAAAATACTGATTGATAATAAAATAAAACACTTTCACTTAGAACACCTGTACAACGATGGTGATAATCAGTTACAATAAATTCGACAGATTGCCTTGTATTCTCATTGTATATCTCCGAGTTAGTTATTAAAACAGGTGACGATCATTAATGTTCGGTTGCTTTGAGGCGAAGTGAAATGCATTTCAATGAACAACGCGACTGAACGTAAATCCTGAGAGATACGACAGACCGGCTAGTTTACGTAACATCTGACGATCGCAACTCTCAGATTGAAGGAAAACGCCTCGCTACTGAATCCCGATAATTCATTTATAGTAAATAAAGCGAAAATTTCAAAAAGTCTGCCATCAATGAAACTACGAGGGTTCGACCGTCACTAGTTGAAATTTGAAATAGAATTTTTTTAAAGGAAATGTCAGCTGTAATCAAATGAAAACTATTGTTCTACACCAATATTTTGCAATAATTTATTGCTTCTTCAGGATACTGCAATTATTAATAAATATAATAAAATAAAACACACATATATTATATAGAAACAAATCGTGACTAAAGTTTCGACACTAGCGTGTCAACGATACTAATGTATGAAAATATTGATATTCTTGGCTATTTATGCTACAATATAAAACACTGGTAACAAGTATGATTCCGGTTGAGGAAATACGTTGCTAAAATAGCATGAGAATTGGATAATGAGATAGCACAGTGGTCCTGAAGCAATGTTAGGTATTATAAAAATGTAGCCAAGTGCAACCTTCAGGAAGTAATTTCGGATCAATACCAGATTTAAAATTTTCAAAGTGCGAAATCGTCTCTTCGATTCACACATATGTCAGGGCTGTATGCTTTAGGGAGGGGGTCAAGCTAGACGAAATATCAAATATTGGATACAATTTTGAGAATAATAAATGTAGCCACATAAAACCTTCTGGAAATTAGTCTCAATCACTTCTAAATTCTGAATTTTCAAGACCCGGAATCGTAGCTGCTCCCCTCATCGATTAACACATATCTCAGGGTCGTTACTAGGAATTGTGAATGAGACAGGGTGACCAGCTGGAGAAAACATGTTTGATTAATCATTTCTGGTGCATTAAATGATCTTTTCAGTATATTTTTACCACTTTCGGCATTTTCCAGGACCAACGACGTGGACGTAGTGGTTATTTGGCTCCTCGTTTTTTTTTGTATTTTTTTTCAATTCTTTTGTTGTATGTTTTTCATATATTTGTTTTTTTTTAATTTCAAATAATTGAATAATTAAATGGAAACTAAATTTCGTCTGATACATCGAATAAAATATGAATAACTCAGAAATCTTTGTTATATATTTAGTGAAGGAAATTCTACAACTGCCTTGAAAAATTTTTCTACAAGTTTCATGAATTGGCGATATAGTGACTCTCCAATTTGCTCCGACCAATAACCTAATCCGTTATCATTTTCTTTGAATTGGAGACAATCTTCAACATGTTTTTTCAAAACTTGAATCTTCAATGTTACAGAAATGTCTTCAATTACATTTAGAGCATCCAAAGCCTTTTGTAATTCATACCACCTATTGTAATTTGTCAAAACTACAACTATTATTGCGTTCTTCCTTTTTGATTTATTGTTTCATGATTATGAGATTCTTTAAAACATGTTTTTTGTCTCATATAAACATGTAACAAAATCGAGAAGCCAAATAACCACCACGTCCACGTCGTTGGTCCTGAGTAATGCCAAAAAATATACTGAAAAGATCATTTCATGCACCAGAATGTCTCATACATAATTTCTAGTAACGACCCTGAGATATGTGTTAATCGATAAGGGGAGCAGCTACGATTCCCCATCTTGGAATTTCAGAATCTAGAAGTGATTGAGACCAATTTCCAGAAGGTTTAATGTGGCTACATTTATTATTCTCAAAATTGTATTCAATATTTGAAATTTTGTCTAGCTGGGCCCCCTCCCTGAAGCAGACGGCCCTGACATATGTGTTAATCAAAGATAGGAGCAGCTACGATTCCGCACTTTGAAAATTTGAAATCTGGGATTGATCCGGAATAACTTCCTGAAGGTTGCACTTGGCCACATTTTCATAATACCTAACATTAATTCAGAACCACTGTAAAAGAGTTAATTTGTGATAAGGAATTTTCAATGTGTTGATTCACTAGGAAGGCACAAGAAGATTATCGGCAATTTTACGTTATCAAGACATCAAACAGGATGCTGTAGTACATATCTAATTGATCTTTAAAATTTTATTGTCATTATTTTTAATACCTTTGAAAATTTCTATTGATTCTAGTGTGTTTAATTTAAAGCCTCTACTCTCGTTATATACAATTTCAACGTAATCTGAATTTGGAAAAGTGTGCCTTGTTTCTAAAACATAGTTAGAGGAAGATGAATCCGTTTTATTGAGTCTAAAAGATCGAAAATGTTCCTTATATCTAATTTCTATATTACGACTAGATCTACAGATGTAAAAGTTATCAGTTTTATCTTTAGCATTGAACATTAAATAGAACTTTACGTTCTCGTAAAAAATCATGAACAAAATGCTCCTATCCATCCCGTAGTATCTTATGTTAATAGCACTACACATAATCTAGCGATACAATTGAATTAAATTATCAAAAATATAATTAACTCCAAGCCCAAGTAGGTATGCAGTGAAAAACTCACTGGAACTTTCAAAGTTAATAAATAGATTAACTTTTTTTAAAAATGGAATTTTGTTGTCTTTCGATGTTTCAAATACGTTTTCAAATATTCCCCCCAAAGAATGTAAAATTTTAATATCAAAAATTCTGTAAGAATCACATACAAATCCCGTATTAAAATCCGAGATGGAACAAGCTTTTGATATGTGCCTCCGCCAAAATTATTGTCAATTTAATAACGAGTTTTTCACACAAAATAATGGATTATCTATGGGATCCTCATTAAGTCCTATTTTGGCAGATATTTTCATGTCTTATATTGAAGAAACTATAATGAGTTTCCCTCTAGCTAAAAAATATTTTCATTGCAATTAATTAAATTTGTATAAATTTGACTCACTAATTGTACATCGATTATATGATTTACAAACTCAGAATCACGTTTGATGTGATTCATCTCCAGGATATATCTTTCATAATAATTGGTTTCTTCTAAAATATCAACATTTTTATAATCGAACCGATGGTTTTTGTACTACCATGATATCGTAAGACAAGTGATTGAAAACCGACTGATATTAATGATTCCCCAAGTGGATCAAGTGATATAAATCATGATAGTTTGCACTAGAAACTGAAGATTCTGTTACGGTAACATATAACTCGTATGTCTGTTATTTACTCTAGGGTCTTTGACAATGACAAAGAATCAAGATTATCCCGTAAATAAATATGAAATCATATACTCCATTAATCAACTAACAACTTCGACCCATTTCATGCATTATTTCCAACATATTCGAGATATTTTGAGAATATATAAACATCAATGACCTGTGTATCCATGCAACAAAGCAATGTAAAAATGTCTACACTGAAAGTCGTTCATCTGACTATCTATCAATAATTGATTTCTTTCACCATTATGGATAACACTTTGAGATATTAACATTCAGAAAATTAGCTAGTCGTGAGTTAATTAAGTTACCTACTTGTAATGTTAAGAATTCTGCTAATGGAATACTATATAAGCTATCACAAGCATATGTCGTGCGCTGGAATGTATGCAGAATCATTTTATTGTAATTCATTACTTCGACATTTAAAATTAGCTGCGATAAATGATCAGTCGAGAGACTGCAATAGTCAAACAAGAGATGAACCACGAACTTTGAATTTGAATTAATTCCTCGTATTAGCGAATGCCATGTTAGGAAACTAATTTGTCAATATGTCCTCGAACACAAAAGTCTAATGTTTCCGCATTGTATCCTGTTTGAAATTATTAATAGGATACACTCATATAATTTTTTTAGAAATAGTCACTTTTTTGTAGGAAAAAATCTATTAAGCAAATCCAAATGCAGAAACAAAATTCTCGTTATGAGCTAGAAAAGGTAGTTAGATCAAATACAGCTACTCGGGAAAATAATGATCACAACACACAAATTACGATATTTTTAAATCTTGTTAACTTAACAATTTATGTAAAAATACAATAAAATAGTTGAGAGATTAGATAATCAGTTAAGACATATTCAATTGTTTTGTACTTATACATAAGTAGTAGGGGGGCTGTGTAAGTATTTTATCATAAAAAAGCATATAATTTTCTGTATAATTTGCATAATTTTTCTGGATTGTTTCAATTTTGTAAATGAAACCATTTTTCAAACATCCACCTTTTTCAGAAGAAATCAGATTATAATATTATTATTTTTTTATAAAACTTCAGAATATATTACAGGTATGATTGAAGAATGGTACCTGCATTGTTATAATCTCTCTCATATAAAGACGTAATGGCTTATAGAAACAAATATTTAAAAAATGGGTAGTTATGATGACACAAAAGATGTGAAAACAATACGAATTCTTCCATTTAGATAATATTCCGCAAGTCATTACTTCACGACGATAAAATGCGAGAAATTATGCTTCTATTAAAAGTGAAACATTTCAGGGTAATATTTGTAAATAATCAGTTGATCAATAATAATAATATAAAATGTATTGAGGTTTGTGTACAAATATAAAACAGTATACACAGATAATAAGAATTAATAATAAACATAAAATAATAAAATAAACAGTTAGATATAAATTCTCGGGAAATAGGTCACACTAATATGCTTATTATTTTCGTCTTTACGTACGTTTCGGTCTCACCACCATCATCAGAAAACGTATCATGTCTAAAACGGAATTTCTTAAGACTAATTGTATAATTTGCAAAGAAAATTTGTATTGCACTGTTCAATAATTTAATTAAATTGATGCTCGTAACAGTGAATATGATGTGCATGTGGAAATGTTGTTTCGATAATGGCTTGGACACCATTTGTCTTACAACTCATCACGGACGCCCCATCGTAACTTTGAGCGATTAGTTTATGGTTATCAGACCCAGAAGGTGAATTCAAAATACTTTGCAGTTCATTCAGGAATGTTTTTGCCAATACATCAGCAACATGTACATCCGGTTTAGAAAAAACTAACAGCGTTAAAAAATTTGTCCATTATACATGTATCGAATAATAACAACCATTTTGAAAACAGACCAAACGCGTTCGAAAATTTGTCTATTAAACACGTATCGAATAATAGCAACCATTTGCTGATGATTAGAGGTGTAGTTTCATCGGCTTTCAAAGCAATGAAATTTGCGGATTTAGTTTCTTTTAATATTTCCTGCTTGTAAATTTGCAACATTGCATCTAGCAATGCATTCTGAATAGTTTTTGAGACGCCTTTAAACACTTGTGAACCCGAATCTTTTATATGTATGCATTCACACCGTCTAATTCAGCTGAAAAGTTGGTTAAGCCTACATGAATACCTGGATTTTCCGAAGTCAATGTCTCATCATAGCCTTGTAACGCCCAATTCAAAGGCACCGCGAAATTTTATACATATAATTAACCGGCGCAAAATATCACAATTTTTTTCCACAACTTCGTTGTACTCAATTTTATGTAGCAAATAAGCACTGTCTAACTGTTCATGTATGTCCACTTTGCCTAGAACACTAAAATCCATGCATGCGAGAAATGGAATTTTCATTTTTTTTTGTCATCTCTGCGATGTGTTTCAAATCATTCAACCCTTGTTTATTTGTTGCTGGACATCCACACAGTCACTCGTATTGCTCATAGATATTCTTGTTGAAAACTCTATTGTAAGCGTAGTTCAATTGAAGATCAGGAATAGGTCTTCCTTTCTTTTTAATTAAAAGTTTTTCCTCAAATGATGTTGTACACAACTAACTCCCATCATTGATAATATACGTCACTTTAGACTTCACATCTTCAAATTGAATTTACACACTGTACACTAGGAACGCAAAACGTTTATTGGAGATACGCTGGTTTGTGCCCCAAACCGACGGTATAAGTGTGTATGGCGAAGATGACCGTAGTCAGCCGAATCATACTCGAAATAGGTACACTTCAGAACGTTCCCGGAATATAGTTTTGAGCGTTAGAATTGGATGCGCCTGACTTGCGTAATAAAATGATGCAATGAATCACATGCGAATTCCTTTCTGTGTTTATCGTGCCCTTGTGCCCTTTAGTACCAGCCGCCACTGGTTTTGTTCACATTTTGTTCGAATATTCTTTGTAACTCAAAACCGCCCAGGTATCAGTCAGGAAGGTAGTTGTTTCAAGAATCAATCACAGTCCCTCAGGACACATAAGTGAATCATATATTGATGTAATATACTCTTACAGCATGGTTACTAAGAGTATAATTATAATCGTCGATACAAACGGTTAGATCCATAAATCCCAAAAACTATTACGCTGTTATCCTCTTGCGGTTTGAAAAGAGAGAGAGTGCTAATGTGTACAAACATAAAGCATAGGGCGTGATCACAAGTCGTGCTGGTTATGGTTTATTTCAACCTGACGGTAATAGAAAGATGTGCCTCGTTAATTGGATAATTCATAAGTTAAAAATTTGCTCCGGGCTGACTTGATCATGCCGCCTCCAAAAGGAACCGTACTTAATCGTTCAACGTTTCACAGTATTTCAGAATTGTCACTTCTTGTTAAGATCAATCTATTCCATTCTGCTTTCAGCATCAACCGCGATACAGATACGATTCCTGAATGCTGATGGTGTGCATTTCTACCAGAAGGTGGAATATTATAGGGTCGCTATACTTATTAGGAAAAATATATCAATAACCATATGCGCTTAGTTCTTGCGTTCATTATCAATAAGCTGCTTTCAAAATTACACTCCGTGGCGTAATGTGGAGAATGCTCACTCTGAGTGGCAGTTTGTTAGAGTCGGCAAATGTCTGAAAAAATATCAAATTTGACTGTATAAGTATGTATAATAGGACAATTACAGTACAGACTAAATGTCGTTTAAGAAAACTTTATATTTCTTCCATCTGATAATCAATTTTGTGATCCCAATCAACAGTGAATATTACTTCTTTTAATTTAAGCAGTAATGCCACATTGTTGCAATTCGAGCTGAAAGTTGCACGGTCTAATATAATAATTAGAAAATGGGCAGATACAGTTTGTTTTGGCTGCATTACTTAATGGGAAAATTCCAATATTCAAAATCCTAAAATAGACATACGTATTCTTGCTTAAAACGCCTTCGAGTTTCCAGTCTCCATTTTCCTCTGTCCATCCATAGGCCTTCTTCCACGTGTCTCCCCAACTTTTCCTTCGTCTCTCTCTTTCTTCTCCCTTGTGGTGTCCATTCCCACATTTGTTCTGGAAGTCTTTTATCCGGCATTCTTTGAATATGACCATACCATCTCAGTTGGTTCACTTTAATGTCCTCGACTGTAGTGTTTGTTACTCCCATTGTTCCATTTGCGGTCCTCTCCATTCTCAATTTTCCGGCAGCTCTTCGCCAGTAATCCATTTCTGTAGCTTCTAAGGTTTTTTCAGCTCTCTCTTTAAGGGCTCACTACTATATGTAATTATGCTTTTCACTATGGTATTATATATTCGTTGTTTGTTTCTGTTCGATAGTTTGGAATTTGAAGGATATTGTAAATAAATCCTAATAGAAAATTTTTATTTTATTTTTTTCCGAATGGAACAATATTTATAATTGAATTGTTGTAGAAGAGTCAATGAATAAATCTCGGAATTAATGTTTTTGCCATAAAATGAGTGCTTTATGAATAAAGTAATATAAACAATGGATAAAATGGGTATATATAAAATCATAAAATACTGGCCTATACATAAAATGATATTCTACAATAATTTTTTGAAGATTTCTCTTACGTAATACATGGAGACTTAATCAAATTAGTAAAATCTTGCAGCCTGGGAGAAGCATTTGCGTAACTATTAATTTTGGATATCCTACAAATAAAGTATTTTAATTCAATTTGAAACTCTTCAGATTTCAATTTAAAGTAGAAAAAAGTTAATATTTTTGGAACTTTTTTTCTTGTAGTATATTGAATTTTCATTTGAAAGTCCTTATCTAGAATAATGTTGCCTCCATCAGTAGTAATAGATTTCAAGTTTTTCCATCGAAGGTTCTTTTTATTATTAGCATTTTCAACTCCCTTAAATATATCTTCCCCATTAGTCGTAACGTGAATACAATCAATATCAAGTAAATCTTCGTTCACTTCAGAACTTTTATCTATTTTCATTGTGAACAACGATTGCTGCGATTTCAATCAGCTCTTCAAAGCTTCAAATTTTTCTTTCCACAAACTTCCTGCACATTTTAAGTAATTTTGAAGATGTTTCGTTCCATAATGACGTTTATTGTTATATTCTTCGAGAACGGCTATGATTTCATTGCAAATCAAACATAATGCCTTCTTACTGGACTCCATTGATCTTTGAATTTTCTGCATTCACTGTCTACTTCTCGCTTCTTTCTATACTAGTAAATCACCCAGAAAACAACAAGTCAAATCAAAATACTGTTACGAAGATGTCTTTTAAACACGCACAAACACTTTCAAGGAGATACGCACTACTTTATTTCACAACAGACAGTTTCGCATCCTTCGTCTTCTCTAGGCGGACTGACTCGCGGTCGCCTCGCTAGCCTTTTTATACGCAAATTACTGCCATCTAGAAGTGAAGGCAATACACCAAAACTTTCTTGAAACAACGAGATTATTCGCGAGTGTTTAATTGTTACTGCTTTCGAAAGTACTACTAGCGCTATCTGTTACCGATAAAGGGTATCACCACTACCTTTTTCCGTGTGGAAAACCAGGTGTCGTCTATGGTCGCGGTCATAACAATAAAGTACAGTTAGTACACAATAGTAAATGAACTAGCGAATTTGCTTACTCAGGTCGAGTACTCTGGGACTTGTCTAGAAATTTTAGATCATGGCAGGAAAATTGAAATGGTTTTGGCCCTTGAAACTTACTGGAGTAAACAGTATGGCCCTAAGGCTGGTAAGTTTGTAGGATCTAGAATAATGACTTATAGGTTCTTCAATACGTTTTGTTTGCCTTGATTAGTTTTTACATAAGATCTGCTAAGTTGGAAATTTGAATCAGATAATCGTAGGTTACAATCGATAAATACGATTCAAATAGATTATATGAACATCCTCGTTCGCATGTCATGAAATCCTTGAACAAATTATGTATGCTAGATTGGAATTCATTATAATTGCCTTATAATACTATATACAATGAATTATGTAGGTATTTTGCATTAAAACATTAGTAAACTTTTTCATTGACATAAGTCATTCCATGCCCTTGCCTATTATTATTTTATTTAGCTTGCGTAATTATAAAATATTCATTAAATATCAAAACCGACTTTTACTTTTGGATCCTCTATTACATCTATGTTGCCGCTAATTCAATTTAGAAGGACATAGAGGGTAATATTTTAATATTCTAATGAATTGATAAAACCCAATTAATATAACAGCTCGTCTCAGTTGCAACGTAGATTATAATGTGTGTTCTACAAGCGTCGATATTATTCACAGCCCACTAGATCGGTGTAGAACTAATACTTCAATGACAGTGGTATAGATATTTACATGCCCTAATATCGATTATTATTTATTAGATTAGCTATCGGGCTCTGTTACAGCAACAAACAATATTTCAACTGTCAGACTAATTCATTATTGGTAATATATGCTAATGAAATTTTAAGAGATGTTTAAGGTGTATATTTAATGTGTTTAGAGTCAAAAATATTTATGAACCGATACTAACTTACTTATAATTTGTGTAATTAATTAAGTAGCATTTTTTATCTCTAGGTCGACAACCCGAATTTGTAAACTGAATGTGGTCGTTTATGAAACCATCCTTGCTCTTATTTTGCGAATTTGAAAAAAAAATCTGTCATTCATTTTCCCAAAAGAGAACTCTTAATTACCTTGAAGCGGATGAAAATCTCCCCGATAATTTCAATAGAAATGAGATCGTGTCCCAAAGTTGGATCTCTAAAGCTATGATACAAGCTTGTGGAATAATCCCAAAATGTACATATCTTAGTTGAAGTAAACAAAATTTCGGAAGTAGTGGAACTCTTCACCTAGTGAAGTCTTTCCCTATGCCTATAACATCTAAGTCTTCAAGAGAAATACATCCCACTGCTGGCTCAGACGATGTTCTTCGAACATTATAGGTTTCCGTCTGGTGTAGTCGAAGTATAAAAAAAATACCAAGGAAGAAGTAAAGGTCCAACAAACAACCCTCCTCACTTAATTTCTACTCATACAGCAAACACAAATAAACCGTCGGCGGCAGAAATTTCACCTTGTAACTTCCAATCACGTTATTTACCGATGGTTTATTTATTTTGTTAATATTCGGATCGGACATGACTCTAGCGTCATCTCTCAAATCAAAATTAAATTCATTTTCGGTATGAATTTTTGTATAGAGAAACAAATGATATCAATAAAAAATCTTGTCTATGGAAGAAATTTCTTCATTTACTAAAAGTAAAATTTCTCAGCATAAATTCAGACAAGCCGGAAGAATCATTCAGCACCCCATCAATTTAATATCTTGTTATAAAACCAACAAATCCACTGATAATTGAGTCTATGTAACTAGGGGATTTCTCTACTGGAAGGAGGGGGTCAAACCTCATGAATTTAAAGGAAAAATTGAAAATTCTAAAATAATGTTTATGAAATGCTTTTGTAAGGCATAGCAGGGCAAAGTGAAGAATTAAAACAAACCATTTAAACCCTTTCATATGGATATTGTATGTGTGAAGCTACAACAACTTTTGGCTGCAAGAAGATTGCCAAATTCTTCATATATGAAAAATTTCAAATTTTTCGTATGTCCCAAACATACACTGAAGCTCTTGGATTTTATACAGAAGAACGCTCGAGTTCACTGACCTTTCTAGAACATCGTAGAAAGGTGGAAGATTCTATAGATATTTCTATGGTCGGTGTTCATCAAAAATCGTGTCTGTTGTTCTACAACGAGAGATTCCAGATAGGCGGACTAGACGAGCTCAAACTAGTCACTCCTCCAGTATCAAGCTCGAGACCTGCCGAACTTCTTTCTACCAGATTTCATATTTCTATCGAACAGCGAAGTTGTGGAACTCTCTACCTAGTGAGGTCTTTCACTATGCCTATAACCTCCAAGCCTTCAAGGAAAATTTGAATCTCCTCCCCCTACATTCCACTGCTGGCTCGCGCGATGTTCTTCGAACATTATGGGTTTCACTCTCTTGTGGTCAAAGTATTGAAAAAAAACGCCATATGTCTTTTTAAATGATCATAATAAGAAGTATATCCCAAAGCCTAAACATAAAGCTGCTATTCATATTATTTTTCAATCTTAAGAAAATACGAAGTACACGTGAATGCAAAAATTAAATGCTGGTCTTTTGAAATGTTTCAGCAGTTCTTAAAATCTTTCGAAGGTGATCCTTAGATCTGTTGCAGAAACAGACTAAACTGTCTACGAGAATGAGGATACAGAATTACAAATAATTTATAAATTATTTACATATTCATCATAGAAAACCGTGATTCGAATGACCTAAACTATTTCATCTTTGAAACATTTTGAAATTGACTACACTGTACAAGGTGTTACACAAGATAATGCTCGCCATAGCTTTAGCTTATCAATGGGTGAAAAGACAGACTTAACAATCTCTGTTTCAAATCCTTGGTTACCTTTTCTCCTGATGGAGTAACTATAAACAATAGGAAACTGAAGAACTATTAGAAATCAAATGCCCATATGAGGATAAGGATATGAGCATTTCTTGTAGCACTTCTATTTAATCATTAACCTAATCATAGGTATATTGACATTGGATTCACCATTATATGGACTCTTAGAACATTGCTGAAACAAATTTTAAGTAGATTGTATTTGGAAAACATAATTTTATTAGAGCCACAACCCATAGTATGACCAGAATTCTCGATTCCGAAAAGATCTTACACATTTAATGGTCGGGTTCTAAAATTCTGGAGTCTATCAGTGGCGGCTCCTCGAAGGAGGCTAAGGAGGCTCAGCCTCCTCACCAATTTATCTTAATGATCATTCTCCATTTTATTTCCCGTTTCTCTGATAATTCTTTAAATTTTACAATCAATTCCCCGTTCTTAGTAGTTATTTTTAATCTGGCAACAGTGGCCAGAGGCTAGATTCTCTATATATCTCAAACGCTAAATACGTGTGGCCAACACAGTTGCCGTTTTCCAAGCAGTTCAATTGCCAGATAGGGTAAAAGAGCGTATACGGCAACACCCTATGTAGGCTAGCTTCTCGTACGGAATCGTCGGTCGAATGAAATACGATTACTTGCTACCGCCCTTCCGCTAGAAGCAAAAGCACCGTGTCGTGTTCCGTTAGTTTTTGTTTTTGTACCGCGAGGCGAAGTAAGGTTAAGTAGTTAAGTTATAATTTATCTAATCAGTGAACGTTAAAATGATGAGTGACTTAGTTGCTGGGTTCTCAGAAAATCCATTTAGTGGATTAACATATGATAGAAAAGTGTTTTGTTAAAAATAAACGGCCTTTACCGGATTTGAAAGGATTAGTGGTGACGATGACAGGTATGTTTCGAAATCGAAATACACAATAAATTATATTGCTTGCTATTTACATCTGATACAACTTCATGTTGGGGGCACTCGGGTTATGATGATTTGAAAAATGTAGCTCGTGGTATAGACAGACATGAAAAATCCCAGGAACATATTACATCGAGTATTAAGTTTAAATTAACCGGTAAACAGAATATTGTTAAAGGAGGAAAACATGTAATTTGGTAGACAAGAAACTACATTATAAACAACTTTTTTTATCAAATTTTAGATACTATCAAAGGTCAAATTGAGATTCGATTTTCCGATTTACATGAATTGAAGTTTTTCGACTTGACGAATAGAAGATTTTTCGAATCTTTTTCAAAAGAGTTCCCCAATACATTTTTAGATAACTTAGTTCTAAAATATAAATTTTTTGATAAAATAGCACTGCACAATGAATTATGGGTTATATACCTACTCGGATAAAGATATTTTAGGCCAGTACGACATTCACGCCGATATGATAAAATATATGATAGACAATGATTTGCAACAAGTTTTACCTCAGTTTCATAAACTACTTTGTTTGACAGTCACCATTCCTGTCACGTCGGCATCGGTGGAGAGATCATTTTCTACTCTCAAACGAATTAAAACTTACATACGAAATACAATGGGCCAAAATCGTTTATACAATGTTAGTTTGATATCTATTGGAAAAGATTTAGTTAAACACTTAAAACAAAATGATACATTTTATGATAATATTATTGATCATGTTTCGCAAACTAAAGACCGTAGAATTCCGTTAATATATAAAAAAAGTTAATAAAAATAATTAAAAAAAACAAATTATGAAAAATTTCAAAAAAAAATAAAAAATATCAAAAATCCAAAGAAAGAAAAAACGAACAAATAATTTTTGCCAAGAGAAACTCTACACCTCCACGTTGGTTCTTGCTTGGCAACAATTAATTTTGTCACTGAAGTAGCTGGTACGGTCGCTGTGCAAAGGTTAAATTTATTGGCTGAATAGAGTATATTTTTACAAGATCGTTTTATGTTCAGCCTCCTCTCTTAAAAAGTTCACGAGCCGCCACTGGAGTCTATAGCCTTAGCTGTAGAGATTGTGATACTTCTTGCATTGGCCAGATGGAAGAGAACTTCTAATCTAAGTTTTCAAGAACCACTTCTCCAAACACCCAGCCTTGACTGCTTGAATACTTAGGTCAGCCCTTGGAGAACACTCTCAAGTGGGAGCCACTAGTGAAAAGAAGTGCAAAAGGCTTCTGCCTAGACATTGAATTAGCTTTTGCAGCATGTGACGTAAGTATGCTGACATTCTACATAAACCTAGATTTTACATATTCGCAATTGAAGAAGTTTATTAAATTTCCCAAATAGAACTCTGGTATCTGTGATTTTCTCTTGAGTCTCTTGAGATCTTTTCAGTCTTCTAGACATATTTCCCTGCTTACCAATACTGCTTCGATCGGCTGACAACGAAAGTAGCATGTAACCCAGTTTCAATATTTTTCGTGTTTTATTTCGATTTGTTTAGTTAATGGTTAACAGTTTTGATTGAATTCCTGAACCTAAAAACAACACATTTTTGCAAATTCACCTATTCGTAATCTACTATTTTTGTTCGTACACTCCCCATCAACCTTATCAGAGAAATATTTTGGTTCCAGGAAGTATACCAATAGTTCAACAAGATCGGTTTGCTGATTGTTTCTGATCACAATACAATAATTATTTGTATATTTCTCACTAAGCATAACATACTGAATATGTATTTTATATAGAACAATCAATATCGAAATCATGCAATGCAGTTATAAATGCTAAATTACATCTTGCGCTCATTAAACTTGATTTAAAGAAGTTCACGTGAAGAAATTAGACAAAATTGAAAGAAAGAAATGTTGTATAGCCGTGGGATAGAGTAAATCACTCGGAATTCAAACGAGAAAGACCGACCCGAAGAATCAAAACCAATTAAAGACGTCAGTTTAGCTTCAATTTTAATTTTACACCGATTTATGAATATTTTGTTACGATTGTTTATGGCGACGTGAACGGTTTTCTTGAAGTCTTTAGTGGGAAATAAATTAAATTATCGAGGAATGCTTCGTGTGATCTTTTGTTAAATACAATAATGGTAATTTTGAGTTATGCCAATGATACTATAGAGTGCTGCTTTGAATCCAATAACTAGTGCCTTCATACCCCATTAGAGATAAGAAATCGTGTGAAAAAATTGGTTGGTGTTCAGTTCTGAAACTAAATTGTCTTATCAGCATATTCATATTCAAATGGAAGCAGCTGCGACAAAATATGTTCTGAAAATCCATCATTACTCCGAAACAGGAAACATGAGTTACAGAATAGCTGATTTCGAATAACATTGTTTTATAGGTACGCAAAAGCAATATCAACAACATCTATTACAGCCCCAAATCCGTAATTATAGTCTAACATGATTCTATAAATAAGAAATAATCACCATTCCACTAAAAATACTGTTAAAGTAGGTACTGAGGACTTTTCGGCTACCAAGTAGCCATCAACAGAGTTTTCTGATGATGGTCGTGAGACCGAAACGTACGTAAACACGAAAATATAAAACATTAGTGTTAATGTGTCCTATTCCCCGAGAATTTTATGTATCTATGTCATAATAATGAAATAATGAAATTTTTCATTATGATGTGTAGATATGAAATATAAATTATAAACGTAACTGTAGAGTGGAAGAAAGGAATGTTGAATCTAAAGTTTAAACATTGTAAACTATTAACATTATTATAATTTAAAATATAGATTGATATAATAATAATTGAACATGTCTAAGGTTATATCAGTGAGTTGATAGAAAAATTTAGTTTATACTTACTACAATAGTGAGAAACAGGAAACGATTTTATGCAACAGTGCAACAAAGTAAGGTCGATAAGAGTTTATATAAACATTAAAAAAAGCAAAAATATGATGATAGATACAGTTGGCGATATGCTTAGAGTTTGGTTTACGTGAACGAGGGATCAATTAATCGATATATGGTAAGCCTATCTATTGCTGCAATGAGATATATCTACTGTTTTTGGAAGAAATATGACTGAGTACATCTGACTTTCAAGAGCAAGTAGTTATAGAGTCGATTTTCATGGTACGAGGGCAAAGTGAAAAGTCCCTGAAAAATGAAACAGATGGTGCCACAAACGAAAAAAAGTTAATTTCGCGTCTTGATTAAACATTATGGAGACTGTTCACAATCGATTGGAAAGATTCACAAGTGGCTTACTGATTTGAACGGGTACGGAACATTTTGCATAAATTTTTGGATATAAAAAAGCTATAGGTATGAGTGCCGCAACAAGCGCGACCGTGTGACAACTTCAAAGGAGTGTTTGGTGATGTTCAATCGCAATAAGAAGAACTTTTTGCGCCTTTTCGTAACCGTGGACGAAACATCAATCCATCACAACACGCTAGAAACCAAAGAACAATCGAAACAGTGGACTTGTCCTGGCGAATCGAAGCCGAGAAGGCCAAAGTGGGCTTATCGGCCAACAAAGTCGCCATCACAGTTTTTTGGGATGCACACTTATATTATGCAGTGCTGTTGGATCCATTCGACGCCGATTTGAAGCGTAAGCGATCGCATTTGGCAAAGAAAAAAGTGCGCACGAATTGCGATACGAATTGGTTCGTCATCCACCATATTCCACACAACATACCAGAGGCCAAAGAACATTCGAAACAGTGGACTTGTGGACTTTCCGAATCGAAGCCGAAAAAGGCCAAAGTGGGTTTATCGGCTAACGTAGTCATGGCAACAGTTTTTTGGAATGCAAGAGCAAAACAGTCATTGGCGTATATTATGCAGAGCTGTTGGATCGATTCGACCCCGATTGGAAGCGAAAGCGGCCGCATTTTGCAAAGAAAACCGTGTTCTTCCACCAGGACAACGCACCGGCGCAGAGGTTCGCAGTCGCAATGGAAAAATTTGATGAATTGCGCTACGAATTGATTCGTCATCCACCATATTCTCCAGATTTGCCCCCCCTGCGATTTTCATCTATTTCCAAACTTGAAGAAATGGCTCAGCGGAAAGAGATTTTGCTCCAACGATGAGGTCATCGCTGAAACAAACGCCTATTTTGTAGGATTGCCAAAATCGTATTATTTGGAAAGGATCGAAAAATTTGAAAAACGTTCATCGATGTGTATCGGGCTATAAGGAGATTATGTTGAGAGATAAAATAAATTTTGACCAAATAAATCATTTCGTGTTTCATTTTTTATGTACTTTTCACCTTGCCCTCGTATGTGTAGTGTAATCAACATTTATTTGTCTATCGGATGATAAAATCTGGTACTGATATATAACAAATGTGGCCAAGCTAAGTAATACCTCTGGTATTTACAACTTTTGCTTTTGCTACTAGTGAAGTGATTTTGTGGTAAGTTTTTTATTGGGAACCTAAAATTAATCTGAATTCGAACGTTGTCGAATAGTGATCATGACAAATCAGTTGAGATTATTAAGTACTGGTTCTGATCTATTTTCTCAAGCTATGTATCAAACTTATTTTAATAAACTATCAGCTGACAGGATAAATTATATTGTGTCAGTTTCTTTCCCATGGCGATAGCGATGGATAATAATTTATGAGAGTATAGTTAAGATCGTTCTATCCAAGATGCAAAG
The DNA here is from genome assembly GCA_958510875.1 of Endomychus coccineus. Classification (NCBI taxonomy): domain Eukaryota; kingdom Metazoa; phylum Arthropoda; class Insecta; order Coleoptera; family Endomychidae; genus Endomychus; species Endomychus coccineus. The sequence continues at coordinate 287,855,905 of OY294067.1, forward strand.
ACTTTAAATTGAAATTATAATTTAATGTTACTTTAACCTTTATACTGGTTGGGTATATCACTTTCGTAATGTAGTTCTTTCTCTATACTAGAATCCCGGTTCATGTACGTAGGTTATATGCTTTCAGGAACAATAACAATGATTAATTCATGAAACGGAATTTCTCAGTTTCAAATGATAGATTCGAACTAGTCTGATATTAGACAGGTTTGAATATTCAACTCCATGAAAGAATTTGGACAAATTAATGAAACCTCTTTGAAAAACGGAATCAATAAATCAACCTTACATGAAGTTTTCCAGAAATTGGGTGAGTTTCCAAATTGAACACGTGAATACGATGAACCAATTAGATTTTCGATAACTCAACCAATTTAGAAAAGGTGAAGATTGAAAACATCGATTCATGGTAAAAAAAATTATCGGGGGTCGGTGTAATATGACAATGTGAGTCATGATTCATCAAATACTCCAATGATCAATAGTACGATTACATTAACCCTTTCACTGTACCCCTGATAAAATACTTCCAAGGGTTTTGTCCCTTAAGAGGGACAAATACAGCCTATAGAAAAAATTAATGTTTCAAAACTAGTTTCGTAAGCGAAAATAAGTTTATTTTGGAGAATGGAACCTATATAAACAATTTCTCACTCTAAGTAAACATAAGTGCATCTGACATTCAGTTCAAAACACATGTGATTTCATTTTGCACCCTTCCATTTTACATCTCGCATTATCTTTTTTATCACTCCGAAAGATGATTGTAACCATCGCTTCGCAGCTGGCTGACCGATCTTGGTTCATTGCAAAGTTTTCTTGTGGGTCCAGGACAACTTGCATCCGAAGACCTTCCGCCTTTTTTGGGTCCTGTTGTGAGTATGAGATTCTCAGCCACAGATTGCCGGAATGCAAGAAGATCTAGTTTGTGCTTTTGTGTGACAACTTCAAAGGAGTGTTTGGCGATGTTCAAGCGCGATGAGGAGTTTTGCGCCGTTTCGTAACCATGAACGAAACATGGATTCATCAAAACATACCAGAGGCCAAAGAACAGTCGAAACAATGGACTTGTCTTGGCGAATCGAAGCCGAAGAAGGCCAAAGTGGGTTTATCGGCCAACAAAGTCACCTTGGCAATTTTTTGGGATGCACACTTATATTATGCAGAGCTGTTGGATCGATTCGACGCCGATTTGAAGCGTAAGCGATCGCATTTTGCAAAGAAAAACGAGTTCTTCCACCAGGGCAAAGCACCGTCGCACAGGTCCGCAGTCGCAATGGCAATATTGCATGAACTGACCTACGAATTGGTTCATCATCCACCATATTCTCAAGATGTTACCCCCTGCGATTCTTACCTATTTCCAAACTTGAAGAAATGGCTCGGCTGAAAGAGATTTGGTTCCAACGATGAGGACATCGCTTCAAGGAGGTCAAAATAAGCTGAAGAAGTGTCCTAAATATAAATTCTAAATTTAAAAATGAAGTCATAGAAATAATCCCAATATCTCTAGGTTATCGACCATAGCTACTTTAAACACAGATGACATGATTGAATTAGAGAGGTTCCCCTCACATCCAATCCGGTGAACGCATCGACATATACATAATGTCGATGGGTGAACGGTATAAATCTAAGGTAGAGGGGGCCCTTTAATTGAGTTAAATACAATACTTCTATGATTTAACCGCCATAACTACTACTACCTGCTTCTGAATTATACGAAAGTATTAAACTTTACTTTATATTCAAAGTTGTAACTAATTGTAACATGTTTCTTAATCTCGATTATGGGTTAATTAAATTAAATAGGTAACTATTTAACATTGACGTTTCTCGATCCGAAATTAATTGAAATCGTTTGGAGGTGACTCGAGGTCAAATTGCAACGTTACGAGGTCAATAATTAGTTAACAAACAATTAAACAATATATGACCATGGCAGACCTAAATGTTAATATTGGCTTCGAATCAAATTCGTGAACTGAAAGCAGTAAGAAACCGTTCGGAGGTCACGAATATGCTATTTTCATTATTACGAGGTCAATATTTATTTAGCTATTCAAAAAATCAATTATATTTTCGAATGTAGGTGAAACGATGCTAAGCGCCATCTCTTATGCGTTAGCTGAACCTATAATCAATCATTCGGGTCTAACCACGGTCGTACATACAGGTCTGGGAACTCGAGGCTGTTTCCTATGTGAGAAGTGACTCCGCTAAGCGTCAACTGTCGCGTAGTATTCGAAGAGTGTTCTCTGACAACTGTCATTCTTGATTTGTAAACATAAGGAATACCTGCGTTTTTAGAAACAAATTACGAAACCGTGCATTGTGCGGAAATGCAAAACGGGGTATAAAAGTGTAAAGCAAGAAACTTCTGTTTTTAAAGTGCCGAAAGATGCGGAAATGCGAAAAAAAGTGGATGCTTGCGATTCCTGGAAGAAATCGTTTTAACAAGGTCTTTTATGTGTGCGAAAAGGGGAAGGTATTTTTAAGGTGAGTAATACATTTTGACGAGAGTAACAGTTCTATTCCTCTCTCAAATCAGAATACTTAGTAACACTGCTTGCGATTCCCGAAAGAAATCGTTTTACCACTTCGATCCAAGCGCTAGCTAGTGGCTGAGCGAGGGACTACGAGTTTGGCGACGCGTAAGAGACTCATGACAAACATACGAGTTCCCAGACCTGTATGTACGACCGTGGGTTACATTAAATCCGATCGATTTTCTTATTTCAAATTATTTCCGCTATTATTAGACATAAAATCAAACTAGAATCACATCGCGATCTATTATATAGGTACCATCCAATAAATAAAAATTTCCAACATAACAACTATCACCAAATTTTATCGAGATGTATTCATTGATAATCTCGAATTAATCAATGTTCTCAAATATTTTTAACGTAGCATAATATGAAAGTAAAATTCGCTAATTGATGAATTCAAATATCCAATCTGATATAGACTGCTGAGGCTTAGAGTTAGTAGGTATTCTGTGGCTGTGGTCACTTTAGTAGTTCAAATCAAGAGAATACAATTTGTTTATGACAAATAGTTTCGGATATTGTGATGAATTCGGCTACACCAGTTATATATTTCACACTATATGTGCGATACATTCAACAGCGACACATATAGAATGAGAACAGATGCTAATATAACTATCAAAAACATGCTTCACAAAAATGATTGAATGATTAACTCCATTGATCATGAAGGAATAATGAGTAGAAGCTTATGTTCTTGGGTGTAGCTTCTTAGTAACCTAAATACGATGATATTAATGAATTATTTATTCATTGATTGATTGATTCAATATGATAATTAGCTGAGATCATTTGGTAAAATAAGACACTCGAATTCTATGTAAATTGACTACGTTATCTTTACATTTGACAATGTTCTGTGTGTCGTACACAACTTTCTTGTTCATCACTGAAGAGCATACATCATTTGTATGCTTATCGGTGTATTATTATCATCAGATCTGTGATGTATCATTTGCTTTAAATTGAAGTTTCTTCTGTGCTATCGAAATTCGATGTTGCGTGAGCACAGAACAACTGAAGGTAAATGTTCGGGAGTTCAGTAGATCAACACAGAACAACTATAAATTTCAGCACATATTCTCTGATCGTAAGACGCCGACTATACGAAAGTCAACTATTGTCCGGAAAGTAACGTTGGAGTGTTGGATTAGTTATTTTATTATTAAATACGCGATGTAAGTATTGAGTAGAGAATCTGTATTGAATATTTCTTGTCTGTCATTCATACAGTGACTTCGTGAAGCTTATAAATTGAGGAATTTACTTCAACACTAACCAAACTTTTAGCATGGATATTCGTCCGAATAATACGATTTACATCAACAACCTGAATGAGAAAGTTAAAAAAGAGGAACTTAAGAAATCACTCTATGCTATATTCTCTCAATTTGGACAGATAATGGATATTGTTGCATTAAAAACGCTGAAGATGCGTGGACAAGCGTTCGTAATTTTCAAGGAAATACAAAGCTCGACAAATGCCTTACGTTCAATGCAAGGTTTTCCATTCTATGATAAACCAATGGTAAGTAGTTGCAGAAATGTTTGAAATATCAATTTTACTATATTAATTCTTCACATCAAATTTCTCTCTTGTCAGACTTACACACTAAATTGTGGAATCAGTTTGAGCGACACAAAATATTAGGTGGATTTCTTATAATTGCATAAGCTGTTTCATCTCTCATGAACAATCATACTGGAATTATTTTAATTAAAAGTTTAGATATGAGTTGAAACATGAAGATCTCTATACTAATATATTAATTGAGAATTGTTTCTTATACTGAATGTTGTGCATTGCACTAGGCACAAGTATCTATGTGTTGTCATTCTAGCGAATCCAATATTCCAAAGTGGATTCTGATCTTATTGCTAAAATGAAGGGTACATTCCAAGAACGTCCTAAAAAAATTCGACCTCCTCCATCTAAAGAAGATGAAGCACCCAAAAAGAAAAAGAAGAATAAGGACCCCAACAGAATACCAGGTGGAAGCAATGCTGAGCAACCACCAAACCAAATTCTTTTCCTTACTAACCTTCCTGATGAAACTAGTGAAATGATGTTGTCTATGCTTTTTAATCAGTGAGTATAATTCCAGATTTTACTGTTATGAAAGTACTTTGAAAGTTTACTTTTTTGTTGAGAACCCAAGTTATTGAAGATAAACAAAGTTATTTCAAATAATATAGTATTGGTTCTATTAGGAGGGTGGAAAGTCAGTTATTTGACCACAATCTCTTTGTTTAGATTCCCTGGGTTCAAAGAAGTAAGATTGGTTCCAAATCGTCATGACATTGCATTCGTGGAATTCGAGAATGAATTGCAATCAGGTGCAGCCAAAGATGCCTTACAAGGATTCAAGATTACACCAACACATGCTATGAAGATCTCATTTGCTAAGAAGTAGTTTAGAAATAATTTACATACATGTATGTATTAACTTTTAATAAAATTCCGTTGTAAGTACAAACTTTTATCATTTTCCTAAATAATGAACAAGTTTCCCATAGAATTAACAATTCCAGCTGAAATATCTCATAATTTCCATGTGGAGGAGTGCCTCTACCTACTTTCATAATAGTTTTATACAAATTGTAAACAAGGCTGTCCTTAGATTATGATATGCTTTAAGGAGGGGTGGCAGGTCAGAATATTGAGGGGGATTGATATGTGTTGATTTATACAGCAATATAAACAATAAACACTTGTAATAACTATACTGAAGGCAGAACTGCTGCAATAATCCTCAAGGAAAGACTGGTTTGAGCTGCTACGAAGGAATCGCGTGAAATTTGAGTGGGTTGGTAGCATAGATTTTGAGAACGGTCAACTTTAAGTACCAGAAAATACAGAATGCCAAACGATTTCCGTCATTACTTTGAATGAGCACATGCAGATTCCGTGGATAAATCAAAAAATTTGTTTATCCATAATTTAAATTGTTATCTGATCATTAAAAGCATTATAGTTCATAAAAATGAAACTTGAAGGGTGCAAGTGATAAATTTTGAAAATGGAGAAAATTGGATTCAAAGTCTAAAGCTTATTATAAAATCTAGGTAAAAATATGCCATTCCTTTTTTTATAGTTCGGTCGGATTTAAGGAAGTATTTTAAAATATTAAAGTACATAATCAAAACATTAACCCTTTTTTTGGAAAACGCACTTAACTCCTTTTGCTTCCAAATAAAATAGTCAAAAAATCACTCGTATCTTAACATTCTTTAATAATAATATCTTATTAAACCAAAATGAAGTACAACTTTGAATACAAGTAATATTAGGGAAATATTGAAAAAAAACTATTCTTATTCATCATAATCTGACACCATTTCAATGTCTTCGAGGTTTTCTATTGTCTTTAATATTTTTGGTATTTTTCTTGTTGCTTTTTTTTTATTTTTTGTTTTATGCTTCAGAAATTTATAGTAGTCGTGGTGGATTGTAAGGTAAAAGTTGGATTAAGTTGTCATATTTTTCTTTGGAAATCTTTAAAGAGTTATTTTCATAAAGCACTTGACTTAAATGAGAAAGTTTTATATTCAGCCTTCCTTTTTGAAGAATGGTAGTTGTCTCAGATTGAAGAAAAGGCAAAGTAATGTTTATGCTTGGTTTAAATAAAAATGACAAAAAATATCTTTTTCATATTGAAAGCAAGAGACATCACGCCATTTCAAGGGTTTTTTTCATAATAGTGTAAAAATTGAAAGCTCAAAAAATCAGTTGCTATCATATTAACACCACCTGAAATACCTCGACCCTCGAATAATATCTGACCAATGATCAGGAATATAAACATGCAAATTTTTAAGCTATTGCATATAGCTTTTATCGCGGGCTTTGAGCGCGGCGACCGAATCATGAAATTCCGTAACGAAAAATAATGTAAGACCTAAACACCTAACATGTGTCAAATCAATTAATTAATTTGAAGTTTCTAAAAGTGAGAAATTTCGCTATTTTATACGAATGTTATAACACTCTAGCGCTTTAGACTCCGGGATTTTCACGTGGCCTATCGAAATTAGAAGGTTCGAATTACCTAAAAACATAATTGCATGAACTCCAGACGTCCTATGTAATTAGCTACGAACGAAATCATTTTGACATATGCCTCTAGGAGCTCGCTACGCGTCAGTTAGAGTTTATACGTTAGAGGCGCGTAGCAGAGACCTGAGAGTGCCTGTTTCTATTAAGCTATTGCATATAGCTTTTATCGCGGGCTTTGAGCGCGACGACCGAATCAAGAAATTCCGTAACGAAAAATAACAGGAACTCGTTTATGTTGCGCTCTCTCGGGTGACTAATATTGAAAAATTGTATATCACGACAAAAAACGATAATTCTACATTCAAGTTTTATAATAATCGAAGGCAAGCTGCATCGACTGCATTTTTGATGCAAAAATTCAAAAGACTGCCTTTAAATAGTGTTCAGACGACAGCTCAAAGTGTCTTAGATTTCATTAGTAATAGAAATGGCATTTCAATAATAACTTTCAATTGCCAAAGTCTAAATAGTCAAAAATACGATTTACAAGATTCAGTTACGAGACAAACAAATGTGTTACTTCTTACCGAAACTTGCATGGCGCATGATAATCCGATTGAAATACCTAATTTCAATTGTATTGTTCAATTCAAACGAGACACTGTTCCAGAAGGTGGGGTAGCTATTTACCAAAATAATAATAATGTAACTAATATTATGACTCCGAATATTGAAATAAATATTGCACACGTTAACGATGTTAATGTTAGGCGTTCATTTGTTGGAGATATTTGTGCGTGCTCATGCAAACTTAGAAATGGCCACACATAGTCATGGTAGCAATTTACATTTCTCCGAATCCAAAATTGGACGAATTAGAGCATTTTATTCATCGCACTTTACTGGAGTACACTGGAGAAGGGTCGAAAATACTTGGTACAAATGCTAATAAATTTCCACTTATCTTGGCTGGCGATTTCAACATCAACTTCGCTGATGAAAAATCAGAGCGGTTGACAACTTTTCTTTCGGAAAAATTGAATTTGAAAATGAATAATGATCCACAAGATTTCACAACAAAATATGGGACCACCATTGACGCGGTATTTTCCAGATATTTAGAGGATATCAAGTCTCAAACTTATGTCTCTTATTTCAGTTATTCAGTTACCATAAACCTATAGTTTCAATGATAACAAATTCCTGAATAACCTACATGTATTGTAAGATAATTCAAATATTTTAAACGATATTAACTTCTCATTTATTCAGTAAAAGAAAAAAATTTGTTTTCTTATCGGTCACCACGCTCAAAAAGTGTAACTTGAATTAATATCAAAGAAAAAACTTGAATTAATATCAAAGAAAAAAAATACTGCATAAATTAAAAATAAATAAATAATTATAATTGCATAAGTTGAGAAAAAATGCTATGCAATAGCTTCACCGCGGCAGTCCCCGAGTGCCCACGTTTTTTTTTGTCTTCCGTTGAGACCAAATAAGCGATCACATTCCATGTAGGAATGTCTTGATTCAAAAAATGTGTGATCTATGATTTTCACGCTTGAGCATTGTACTAAAAACATTAATAGCTTCAGTATATTTTTGTTCTCGTTCTGGCCACCACAGGAGTCACTATAGAGTATTAGTTGTGCAGCCGTTTGGGGTAGATCATCGAGGTTCATTTTAAATACTACTTTATACCAAAACAACTGTAAAACTAACCGTTACGTGGAAAACATGATAGTAAACAACCGACAAATGGTAAACTAAAACTATTCGTTTACTTCGCGGCAAAAGGAATCAAGTGCACTTGAATCCTTTTGCTTCCAAGGAACTTTTGATTTTATGTAATAAGATTTTTTCCCCGTTGATAGATGGCACTAGATCGAAAAATCGCTAGGCTCTCTTTAACACCAACCAAATACACATTTCATATTGCCAATTCTGCACTTGACTCGATTTTTTTTTTAATGTTACTTGCACCCTTTTGCTTCTAACCCCTTCAATTAATAACAAAATTGTTCAATTTTACGTTAGGTAATTGAAGGACGGCTTCCCTACTGAATCTTGTATTAAAACTTAGAACACTAACGTTCCCTCCTAATGAATTAATTGCAACTTTTTGAATGAACCAAAGTTGTACCCAGCCAGCCCTTTATTCACTGTACCGGAATTAAGTCACACCTCAAAGCCTCAATTACAAATTTTCTGAATTCTTTATAGGCAAATAAATCGATTATCTTCAATTATACACAAAAGGCAATTTTTCAATAATTTCAGAGCTGTATATCGACATTTCACGAACCTATAGATGTGACATCCTCCGATCGAATTGAAACTATTTCTGAATCCAGAAAACAAGATATTTATTTATCTGTTGGAAAGTTTCATAACTGGAGTTGTCAATTGTCATTGAACATTAATTTCCAGGGCCATACATGACCTTCAGAAATTGATATTTTTCCTATAACTACCATCCAGCATGTAGAAGATGTGACTCTTAAATTGTTTCTGACAATAGTTACCTCTGATGTACAAAGAGGTGAGGTAAAAAAACAAACAATTGAACAACATTTTATTAATTACAGTTCTAAATTAACGAACAATATCCATCTAACTTTAACCCAGCTTGTAAATTTATATATAAATCAGTAGTAAAGTTGTTGAACCTCTTTTATGAGGCTTCACAGAACGGTTCAATTATGGTTATAAGAAACGCAATTTACAATATAAATCAGTTATCTTCTTTAAATTATAAAAAATTAACAACTATGATAAAAACTAAACACTCATAAACTTATCAGGTTATTCAACACTGAAAACTGACATTTCATAAAACTAATATATAGATAATTTCTAAATTTGCCTTTTATTATATTACATCTTTATTTTGAAAATCATCAAATTTTAATCTTACTCTACACAACTAGATAATATCTTTGATGGATTATAAAATGGTAGGTAATCTGGCATTTTCAATTTACAGCGAATAAATAATTGAGGGCTTCTGTTCCAAAACTTGCCTTGTCTAATTTTTACAAAAAATGAGACGTTGGTGCATGGCATCACGTAAAACGTCTCAAAAACCACCGTAGGAAGTTCAAGCATCATTTCATATCTTGCTTTATGTATCGCATCTATTCCAAAACACGCCTAGCTAGTCGATGTTAACAATAAAACTTTTTTTTTGTGAATTTCTTTGAAATTAAGCAAACAGGATTCATAAATGAGTGCTGAATTTACCGCTGTCATTAATAAGATGCATCAACTACTGTATAACTGGTAAATATTATGTAAGATGGACAAGGCGAGTTTTGAAATGCATTCCCTCAATCATCACTCATTTTACAAAATCTATAGTAGTTGTTCCTTGCAAACGACTACGGACAAACAAATATTAGGCTTAAATAAAATAAGTATTAATAGTTTTGAGTTTCTCTAATTTAATAAATAAATGTAACTACAGTTTCACCAACACTTTAGCCTCTTCAAATAAATATTTCAAGTAGTAACTTACTACAACCTAATAATTAGGTTAAATCTGTAATTTACGAAATTGATCGTGAGTTGTGTCCAAAATGCTATTGGGTCAAACAAAAAGGAACATTTCAACTCTTTATAAAGCCCCTTCTGCCCATATAAAGAAGGATAATAAACATTAGCAGAACATAGTCGAAATACAGGTCACACCATTTCTGAAGAAAGTTTATCACTTTTAAAATAGAGTACGGACAATTATCTGGGTAATTTAGAAGGGATGTAAATGAGGAGCTGACAGTAATCCTTTTTTTCCGTTATTAAACCCAAATAACATTTAAACAGGGACATTTTGTTCCCTAATTTATTTTACTCTGATGATGGCTACTTGGTAGCTGAAAGATCCCTGATAGTACTTAAATAGTATTTTTAGCGTTTATACCTATTTAAATTAGGCTATTGATGTTATCCTATTACATTATAAGAATTATTATTCAGCAAGTATACGTATAATGGCGAGAAAAAGCAAGAATAATTGTAATAAGATTCTTGACCCAGTATGAATTATATATAAAAATTCTCGGGAAATAGGTCACAATAACACTTTGTTTTAAATATTCGTCTTTACGTACGTTTCGGTCTCACGACCATCATCAGAAGACTCACTATGTCTAAAAAGGCGGTTTATTAAAACTAATTATAGCACAAGCGTCCAAATCGCACAATTCAACTTCAATCAAAAGAGCCTATGCCGTCGAAACGAACAGAACTACGAATAATCGAAATTGTATCGTCAGAATTAAAGTATAAAAAAAATTTGTTTGTAGTAAGAATCTTCTATTCAGTAATATTATTAAAATATATGAGTGCGTATTGATTGGTATTCTCACAACAAATGAGAAGAACGAAGTTATTTGTCAAGTATCTACTTTCGAAACCAGATGTGTAGGATTTATGACTAGGTACTTAAGAAAGGTTTCAGACCTGTAATGGGAAATTACTATTACGAATTCTCCCTAAAAACATTTTCAACACTTATAAAGACGTATGTAAGAATTTGCAAGAGATTATTTAATCAAATTAGTATAAATATGACTTAGATTTTGTGTGTCTACCCTATGATTTACAGATTTGGGGTCCCGTTTTATGTGAATCATCTCCAGGATAGATCTTTTATAATAATTGGTTTCCTTAGTTAAGATATTAACATTTTTGTAATCAAATTGATGGTTATAATCAAAGCAATGCTTAGCAAGGACGGTGGAATTTTCTAAGTTGTTATTATTAAATATAGCACAAGAAATAACAACTTGGAAAATTCCACCGCCCTTGCTAAGCATTGCTTTGATTATAACCATCAATTTGATTACAAAAATGTTAATATCTTAACTAAGGAAACCAATTATTATAAAAGATCTATCGTGGAGATGATTCACATAAAACGGGACCCCAAATCTGTAAATCATAGGGTAGACATACAAAATCTAAGTCATATTTATACTAATTTGATTGAATAATCTCTTGCAAATTCTTACATACGTCTTTATAAGTGTTGAAAATGTTTTTAGGAAGAATTCGTAATAGTAATTTCCCAGTACAGGTCTGAAACCTTTCTTAAGTACCTAGTCATAAATCCTACACATCTGGTTTCGAAAGTAGATACTTGACAAATAACTTCGTTCTTCTCATTTGTTGTGAGAATACCAATCAATATGCACTCATATATTTTAATAATATTACTGAATAGCGGATTCTTACTACAAAAAAAAAAAATTTTATACTTTAATTCTGACGATACAATTTCGATTATTCGTAGTTCTGTTCGTTTCGACGGCGTGGGCTCTTTTGATTGAAGTTAAATTGTGCGATTTGGACGCTTGTGCTATAATTAGTTTTAATAAACCGCCTTTTTAGACATAGTGAGTCTTCTGATGATGGTCGTGAGACCGAAACGTACGTAAAGACGAATATTTAAAACAAAGTGTTATTGTGACCTATTTCCCGAGAATTTTTATATATAAGAATAATTGTTAAATAATAAACAGGAAAGAGACAGCTACATCAAAATATTGAACCAATAAAGGCGTGCGCAATGTAGTTTCTTTTTAGTGTCGGCCACTCCAAATATTTGTATATGATACCAAAACGTCATTGGAACGTAGCTGCACCAAAAAACTTTTCGTCATTTCAGTTATCACCAAGTAATAGAACCGTTTCTATAAAGTGGTAATGATTTTGGCAGTACACTTTAAAGTGTCTAGGATCGTGGTCGATACGTTCCATCCAGTAAAAATGCTACTAGAGATGCCGAATTCAGTAACGTATTTATTTTATTCTAATAAGGAACCATAATCTTTTCTCATATTTGACAAAAAAAATGCTATAGTACACTTCGGTGGTGACATAGAATACAATTTTTACAGCCTGCATAGTTTTTTTCTTTATCTTTTGATCTATTGAGCTTTTGTTCATTAATATCGAGTTATAAAAGTTATGCTCGTATTTCCATCTGGAGTAGGTAAGTTTCTAACAAAACATAAATTCAGATAATTTCACAAAAACATGAATGAAACTCAAATGATTGATGGTCAGGGCTCTGTAGGTTCTTGTGGGGATTGTGCCTCTACAGTTTCATATCAAAACAGTGGTCGCGGGTACGGCGTATCGACTGGATGGTCTGGGCCACTGGGTCTGTGCCTCGCGGTCATGGCAAAATCTGGGATTGGGCAGCCGAGAACTGCCCGATCCTCCGACTTACGCAGAATGGGATAGCGCCTGCTGTCAGGTTTCAAACACCAGACGTCCTCATAACACAGAGGACAGACTAGGAGAACAAAGACTTTGGGTCGCTTCCGCCAAGGGGACTCGTGTGGTTCACGGACGGGTCTAGGATTGGCGAGTCCAGTGGAGCCGGAGTCTACCAAGTACACCCAGAAGGGAGCTTTCAGTTCTCCTAGGTGCCCACACGACCGTTTTCCAGGCTGAGGTCTGTGCAATACGGACATGTGCCCTGAAAAACCTAAGATTGAACTACCGAGGTAGGCGGATTTACATCTGCACTGACAGCCGAGCGGCCCCGGGCCTACTTCGCGTTCACATAGTGACTTCTAGGATTGTCTTGGAGTGCAGGGAAACTCTGGCTGAATTAGCTAGAAAGATCAAATTTCAACAAGTGTGGTTACCTGCCCACTCTGGCGTGAAGGGAATCGAAGTGGCCGATGAACTGGTCAAACGGGGTTCCTCGAGTGCCCCTGGCCCCGATTCAACGATCGGAATCTCATCGGCCACCGGCTCCACGCCATCAAGGAGCTACTGGATGGACATTGACTGTCGGTCTGGGGTGGTGCCCCCGGCAAGAGGCAAGCGAAGCTCCAACATCAGGGAGTTATCGCCTAAAATCTCTAAAACCCTACTATCTATGAGCAGGAGAGGCCTAAAACTGGTGATAGGACTCCTCACCGGACACGTGTCATCTGAATATACATCTACACACAATGGACATTGTAGCAGATGTGGAGTGGCGGATGAAAGAAACTGCCTCTCACATCTTAGCAGAATGTCCAGCATTGGCTTCTCTTCAGCCACTACACCTCGGCAGCACACATATGCTGCTTGAAGCCTTAAGAGATATCAGTCCATGCAAAACGAGAGGTTGTATTGAGGTAGGATACACGTCCAAGGAGTGGAAGAGAACTTATGCGACCTTCATTCATAAAGCGGGTAGAAAGAGCTATGTAAACGTCAAAGATTACGCCTTACGTCGTGTTTGTTGAAGACGTCAGAGAGGCTTGTATACTGGTATCTTAAGGCAGGACCTCCCGCGATTATCCTCTTCACGAGGAACGGCATGCTTATCAGATGGGTAAATCTGTCGAGACGGCCCTTCACTCGACTATTTACTAATTCTTAGAGCAATAGCTAAGGTGGAAATGAGTCTGCATTGATGTCTTCGTGGACATAGAGGAGGCCTGTAACAAGACCTCTAGGAGCTCTAGTAAACAAGCTGCGAAGAAACATGGTATCCCGCCAGAGCTAATATGATGAATTATGAACACGACGTGGCAAGGTTATACTCTGAAAAGGTAAGTATAAGAAGGGTGTTCACAGGGAGCTGTACTCCCCCCTTTTATGGAGTTTGGTTGTACATGAGCTACTAGTAAGGTTAAACCGTGCTGGTATTAATGCTGATGACACCCCAAACTTTCCAGAAGAGCCTACGAGGGTACCTAGCAGATGCTTTTTCAGCAAGCCTTGATAATTACAGAAATCTGGTGTAGAGAAAAAACTCTCCATTCAGCCGGAGAAAACTACCATCATCATCTTCTCCAGAAGGTACAAAATCGAGCCTTATGGTAATCGAGACGGAGAAATATCTGGGAGTCACCCTGGTCAACAATAACCTAACCTGCGAAGACCTTGCCGCTTGGAGTTTCGAACCTACGCCACTATCGGGAAGCAGAACGCATTACCGGAAGCTTTACTACCCCGGCCACAACCGCCGATCCAAGCTGAAGATTGAATTCGGTATATTAACAGTTAATTCGCTCGCCGCTGGGAGCACATTTTAATTATATGGGTGACAGGCATGATGCTTGGCTATTTGCCACACGTCAACGTCACGTCCATGTGTATTTTTATTACACTCTCATTTATTCGGCTCTAGAAGATACCGCTAAAACGCGGCATCTTGACGTTTGAAAGGTGGTAATAACAAAGTCGGTTGCCATTAAGACAGTTCGCGCACTCACCACTCAATGTCATAAGAATTTCAGTAAATTTAAACTAATATTGAACTTTATCGCGCTAAGGAATTAGAGTTAGAACATGCCAATTTTTCCCTTCCTTAAGTTTTGTTTAATGTCTTTCTAACAAATATTTAAGAACTTCCAATGCAAAAGTGGTATACACAAACATGAAAAATTGAAATTAAATAGTAAAACTTGACAATTCTTACGCCAAAATAAGAACAAATTCTTTAGCCTTAATATCTAAGAAATCTAACTTCCCAAATAAATATTTACTCAACACTTAAGTAAGAATCAAAGGACGATGAAAGGTTGTGATGTCACACTTTGCAATTATTCAACTAATAGCTTATCCTATTTTCTAGTATTTTACGTTCAGATAGATAGAAAATGCACTGATTTTATTGATTAATATGTGATCTTAACAACATGCTAATAGGGTATCTGAGGCAAAAATTCAGAATTGTCTTTTTTCTTCTCATAAGTTTTATTAAAAATCTATTCTTATAAATGAAAATAAGTATGTTTTTGATTTTGTATTCCATCTAATTATTGACTTTCTTTTATGAAAAAAAATCAGTCTATTTATGGTTAAGAATTACAAAATATTTTAAAAGTCACAATCAAATAAAGGAAATTTCAATGCACCTCTTTTGTGAATGATAGATCTCTTGAATATAAAATAATTTACAAGAAATAACATCTTATTTTCATTGAATTGTTTCTTAAAATCGTAATAACTTTGTATTATTAGGGATAATTGTCTCTTACTGCTGTTATTGCTTATTAATGATTGAAATGTGACTAGATTGACAAGATATGGGTTTATTTTAATGTGATGGTAATTGTTAGATAGAGTTATAAATCTACCAATCCCATGTATCAAAACATGTACCACTTTAAAGACCCACTACAATTAGGTACCTTTCAACAAATAAATTAATAAATATAAAGCACATAGCTTAATAAATATATTAAATAGAATATCACGATTATTTTTCTGTTATCTGGCTTTTCTACTTCTCAAATTCCTCAGAAAAACATGTCATTCCTATCATCTATTTTGTTCTACATAAGCACTGGATATTTACATTAGTGTCACATTTTATTCCTAAAAATTCTGTGAACTTTGGAATGATTATTCATCGTCAATTACAAAACCTGTTCTTGCCTGTTGGGCATGCTGATTCCTTTGCAAAATGTTCAAGCACTGCAGCAAGCAATGCAAAGAAGCTGCTGATGTCGCCTTGAGAAGAAGTAAATTGGGTTCGACATAGAAATTTGGTCCAGCTGCCTCTATTGTCCGGCATAAAGCCAAGTCCGCTTGCTCTGTATGAACTAGTTGGGCTCGAACACAATTCATTGCATCTAATACTGCTAAGTGTTCTCGGGGTGGTAAAGATGGACTGGTTGCAGAGATAGCCTATAAACATATATATATATATATATATATATATATATATATATATATATATATATATATATATATATATATATATATATATAGGAAGAATATTTAAAAATATAAAAGTTATCATCCAGGATTTACATCTCACTAAACGGCAAATCAATCCCAGAGGCAGATCACATACAGTTTTTAGGTGTCACTCTTGACTCAAACTTCAACTGGGAGCATCAAATTGTGCTCAAAACTAAATTCAGTTTGTTTTTTGCTAAGATACTTGAGAAATCATTTATCAATAACAACAATTAGAATCATTTACTTTTCACATGTTCAATCAATATTAGCCTATGGTATTTTATTCTGGTATCCATCTGCTTTTTCTATAAAACTTTTCTCTTCCCAAAAGCGCATTTTACGGGGAATCTCCAACTTGCCTCCAAGAACTTCATGCAAGAAATATTTTAAATACTTTGGTATTATGACTTTGCCAAGTTTGTACATTTACTGCTTGGTGGTGTTTGTCAAAAAAAATACAGAAACCTTTACAACAAATAGTGAAATATATAATAATATGAGAACTAGAGGCTGTGATGACTTAAGGATACCAAAGCAGAAATCAACTTTTTTTGAAAAAAATGCATTTTACCAATGTGTTAAAGCATACAATTGCCTACCACAATGCATCAAAAATTATTGGGTTTTAAGAGAGTGCTTAAAAAAATTTTAATTGAAAATTGCTTTTATTCATATGATGAATTTTTAAATTTATGATATTATAATTTTATTATTTATCCATTTATATGTACATGTCTGTAGATCATTTCTAAATTGTTGATCGTACTAACTTATTTGTTTTATTAATTTCTAAAATATCTGATATTGTATTCCATTATTAATGTTTTTGTATTATTATTATTCTTGACAATGCTAATATTTTGTACAAAGTCATGGCAATAAAATATTATTATTATTATTATTATAACCATAAAGAGAGGGTTTGAATATATTTTTACAATAGATACAGTGATAACTCTTCGAAATAATTATTACAAAATTTGAATCGGTCTCTAACACTAAAAACCTTCAATCAATTATTCAATTATGTGTGTTTTCCATAAAAAAATCAACTAGAGAGTAGAGTTGGAAGGAAAAATATCATTAAGTAATTCTCATGAGCCATAAGTCATTTCAACCCTTTTTATATGTTCTACATAAATAAATATATTATGTGTTTGATGTAATACCCTGAATCCTAGCAAAATTCATAATCATAAGTTATAAAGAAATAACAAAAAGCAAAAATAGCATGATTATTTGTAGTTAAAACTACATTTTCAACACATTAATAGAGAAAAATATGGTTTTAATTAAATAATAAAATAACTATATAACATCAAAAGTACTGCCTTTACAAATTTTGTATTAACCAATGATTGAACATTATAAGTAGCACAACTATCATTAAAGATAAATAGATAATGAATCATCCAACAGCTGATAGTTTGACAAATGATTAGTTTCATTATTGTGAATATAAGTTAACTTGAAATTTGATTAATTTTAAGAGTTTCTTTATATTTATCCTAATATAAGATTCTTTCCTAGTAATGTGCTTGTCTGAAGTACTGACTAGTTAGTTCCGATTAGTTAATTATGAATAACATTATAAATACCTTATTAGAACGAACCTGCTCCTAGTATGATACGAAAGTAATGATAATGTAAAAAATAATTATGCATCTTTTAATACTTTACCTTAGTATGTGATTCAGCAACTGCTCTCAAACCATTGACCCATTCTTGCCTCGCTCGAGCATCTGATGCTCTCAATTTCAGCATATCTCCCGAAGCACAATTCACTGTGAATGTCTTGGAATCTTCGTCACTTGGACATATTACTGCACCTGCTAAATGCACTGAACCCCTAGGCACAGAACCATCAGGCTTTTCACCCTCACATAAATAATAGTGTAGTAGACCTGCATTAGAATCCACCATGAAGTAACGATATTGCCAGCCTTTCATCACATTAGTATATTTATAAAGCTGCCCAGAAAACTGTCTCTGCTTGGTATGCAGATCCATCACAGACTGGAAAACAAGTATTTATTATAATTTAATTTACACAGACCATTCAATTATTTAAATTAATAAGACAATTCAAACATCACTTCATAATTTTGCAGAAGTAGCGGTTGAAATTAATTATAGTATCCTGGCACTAGACTTATTCCGATGTTCAATTATATGAAAATAAGAAAGTAAACAACGATTTGGAAGTGATAATTCAAATCTATCCTATTTTAATTAGATCATTAATTTCCAAATATGTATAAACAAGTAAATCTCGGATGAGATAACGCTTTATAATCGGAAATATTTATATTACAACCGATATATATGAAAATAAATGTTATTGACTCTAACCTCCACTAACTTATTGTTAGTCATTAAATAATTGAAAGTGTCAAAACAAATTATCTATATTCAATAAATTATTATTCCACAGAGAATTGGTAAGCTTCTATGCTCACGACATAGTAGTTTCTGAATTTTTGCCAAATATACTGTGATATGAATTGTTCTATACTATGGATATGTTTGGTTCAGACCACGGTTGTACATACAGGTCTGGGGACTCGTATGTTTGACATGGGTCTCTTACGCGTCACCAAACTCGTAGTCCCTCGCTCAGCCATCAGCTAGCGCTTGGATCTCGAAGTACGGCAACAATCACATTATTAAGTAAAATAATTTGTCTCGTAACGCAATATTTACTATTCTGATTTGAGAGAGGAATACAACTGTTCCTCTTGTCAAAATGTATTACTCACCTTAAAAATAACTTCCCCTTTTTTGCACACATAAAAGACCTCGCTAAAGCAATTTCTTTCCGGAATCGCAAGCATCCACTTTATTCGCATTTCCGCATCTTTCGGCACTTTAAAAACAGAAGTTTCTTGCTTTACACTTTTGTACCCCGTTTAGCATTTAGGCACAATGCACGGTTTCGTAATTTGTTTCTAAAAACGCAGGTATTCCTTGTGTTTACAATTCAAGAATGACAGTTGTCAGAGAACACGGCGTGTAGTTTCAGAGAACACTCTTCGACTACTGCGCCACCCTTTTTGGTACTAAGCGACAGTCGACGCTTAGCGGACCTACTTCTCACATAGGAAACAGCCTCGAGCTCCCAGACCTGTATGTACGACCGTGGTTCAGACCATTGAGTTCTCAATGTTTGGACTAATAAACCAACCAAGGATCGATGCTTTTAATGACACGCAACTTCAAGTACACCAGTCTTCTACGTGTTGCGCACTTCCCCAGGAAGAAAGATGTGATTTTATCAGATAATCTACTGCTTAACATCTCTGGATTTCATTCATCCTAGATTCTTCCAATTTCTCTCTGGTTCTTGGCTCATCATGATGATTCCAATAAACGCATGTACAACTCAAATTAGTGAATGTTCAATATTCTCTAATATTCGGAATTTATGGTGTTCGTCATGATTGTGTACTTATATGATTCATACAATACTCCTCAGACTACATTTAGTTAACGACCATCTTATAGATGATATTTATCTCTCCACGATTATTATTTTAACGATCACTGAAAAAACTACACTTCAGCTTAAGCGCCTTTGCCCTTTAAGCACATCAATTAATTTCTTGGATCCCTTATTGCTCAGATTATAATAAAGCTCAAAATAACGGCCCAATTCGTTGATAGCTATTAAACATTAACGTTGATGGTTATGTTTTAAGCTTTATTTTATTACGAATATGATAATACATCAACTGTTGACAGTTCCTTAATCAATTAAACATTACGATCCATATCCTAGTTGAGAGAATGCATTTGTATAATTTACGACGGTTCTTATCAATTAATTCTGGGAACTAAATGCTATATTCTGTATTGTTTATGCAAGGCATGGTAGATAACATCCCGACATTTGACTCGTGTTGATATATGTTGATTATAACCTTAAATTTTATTATTAACGCCAATCACTGATTGATAACATTGTTATTTATAACATAACAGTTATTATTATTCAGTTTCGTTTCAATTAAAATATTAGTGAGGAATATTTCTATTGGTTTCATGCTGATGAAATATAGAGATGTGTTTCAGTTATTTCACAATTACGTTTCATAGTTGTTGATCGTGGTCAATTAAAAAAAAAATAAAGATAAAGAACATGTTGCTGCAAATTTAGATAAGATTGATTCGATTAGGGGTGTTCTTCCTGCGGCGTTCTTAAACGACTAGTTATTGTATCTAGTAAGGGATGTCAATAACAGATGAGGTTATTATACCACGGTTAACCGGTTTTTTAGGTTACATTTTTCGCCTCGGTTATAATCCATAACCATTTGTTTAAAAAAACCGCACAAATAATAAGCCAAAACTAGCATTAATGGAAAAACATCTCAGTAGGTCTAAGTCACGGTCGTATACACAGGTCTGGAAACTCTAGGCTGTTTCCTATGTGAGAAGTGAGTCCGCTAAGCGTCAACTGTTGCGTAGTACCAACGGGTGGCGCATGAGTCGAGGGATGTTCTCTGGCAATGTTTGTATTGTGGGGCTTGAAATTTGCACGATATGGCGCCTAATCCTGACAACATACTGTGTATACGACCGTGAAAAAAACTATTTTCGTTGATTTTTGATCCTATATTGACTGGCCCACGGTCGTATACACAAGTCTTGACAACATACTTCGATCCATGCGTCAGCTGGTGGTTGAGCGAGGGACTATGAGTTTAGCGACATGTAATAGACTCATGTCAAACAATAGAGTTTCCAGACCTGTGTATACGACCGTGGTCTAAGTCACTGAGCTTTGAGTTCACTGCCCATCACTGATCTAGGTTGTGACGCTCGCAATCGAGCTTCTATCTTGACTACAGAAGTTTTTCTCATATAAGTAATATTTTGTAGCTTTTATGCCCTGAATTTAAAACGTCTTGCATATTCCATTCTGTTTTCTGTTTGTGTTTTGATATTGAAATTGAGCAGACTAGTAAGTGGTTGTTTTGTTAAAGATCATGTGAATTCCACTCAATCTTGGTATACGATACCTCAACTGACTTATTATGAAATGTCCTCGTCTAATGTACGGAAATATTTAGCCAAACTGGGTAGAAACGCTAGGTTCATATGTTTATTTTCCTTTAGATTAACTTTTTCGTTAGTCTGTTCTTTATATAAAAGAATTTTTCATGACAAGTCGTTTTATTATTGGAACCCTTAACCTATAACCGGTTATTTTTAGATAATTGGCATCCATTGTATCTTTTTTCACCTGGAAGCTTAGAATCCTGTAACAGCCTTTTGAGTCCTACTTTATACTTTTTATTTGTTAAGTTGTTTGGTTCAATTCCTCCGAGCTATCGCCCCACCATAGTTGAGGATGGCCTCACCATCGTGATGTACACATAGTTGATATATATGGATGTTCATCCAAAGCAGTGTGAACTATACCTTCTTCTACCTTCCGCCCTTCAATATCAATTCTTTTTTATATATATTTTTACTAAAAGATAGGAAAACCTATATGTTCGTTAAATGTGGTTTCAGACAGAGATGGAATGTTGAGAGATATATACTAATAAGTATATAAAGAAAAAAAGAGGGTTCTTTTGTAATTGCTAAACTTTAAGTACTAGGATTTCAATATTATGTGTTTTTCATGATTTCCTGATTGATATAGGGCATGAAACAATGCCCTAGCATGGCCTGAGGCGAGGTAGGAAGTAAATTTCTGTAACGTTATTTGACAACGATAAGTTTTCTTGCTACCCTCCCATTAAACGACCTGTACAATGATCAGCCTTTGGTTAGCTCAAATGAACTATAATGCACGAGTTGAATTGTAGAAACAAGGCGGTGAGTCGGGTTCTACCACAATCAATCGAGCTTTGTTTCGTTATGATGGCACATCAAACGTAAAAATTTTAAGTCGAAAACCAGGGAAGCACTTGCGAGGACTAACAAAACACACTTGCCTTTTGAGCTCAACTTTACACGAAAATATTAATTTTCATACCTACAAAGCGCTAAATAAACAAAATAGGAAATATTTTCAAATTTGTATATTGTTAGAGTAACTTTATGATCCTACATTATAAGCAATTATTTAACATGATATAAAAATGATTGTATATGAATTGTCTATATCATAAGCGATACAATCAAGTTATTGATTAATATAGCTGGGTTATTTGCTTAGATACGTGTTTGCTTTGCATTCTACAAATAATGGGCTATTGGTGTAGTATCACACACAGTCGACTATAGCAATCACAGATATTTGCTTACATATGTTACTGGCTTTTTACATCCGTAAGATAAATCCTAAGTTATCTTTTAAGACGTTAAGATTATTGTTGTATATTCAACATTTACCTGAGGAAACATATCAAGTACGATTACAAGATATAATGGTGTACCTATGGAAAATTAGATTAGAAAATATGATGGCTGCCTAGGAGACGAGAAAAGCAGACCTTTGAAATATTGAAGTATATTTAATGAAAAATACACTTGTGATAAATTTTCCCAAACTTTGTTTCTATTAAACAAAACGTGACATGTTTCACCACACGGTGGCTTTATCAAACAATGGTTTTACAAACTACTTAAATATTAAAATTAGATTATGAAGGAGGGGATGAGGTACGTTGTACAGGGTGTCCCATTTTGGGTACTTTTGCGGGGTATCTCCTTTATTTTTAAAGATAGAGAGTTGCGGTTTTCGCGACACTGTGCTACTTTTTCGTGAAACTCAAGATGCCGTCAACAGAATTTTCATAGCCTTTTTAGTTTTTAAGATACAGGGCATTTCTGAAAATGTTGCATTTTGTGACCCCCCTCGTATCTCCGTTATCCTTCAACTTATCGAAAAGGTAAAATAACATGCTAATAGATTTTTTTCCGTAGAACGCAGTGGTGTAGATAACTTTTGTTACATATTTACTGTTTTTTAGTTATAAAGTAAACTTATGTTTTTTTAAATGGAACAGCCTGTATATTTATAGACTATAAAATTTGTCTTTTTTTTACATTTTCAAAAATATATGATAGTATAAACTTTTTTTCAGAAACACGCAAATAATTGACAATTTTCAGGAATTAAATACATATTTTAATAGTAGGCTATGGATAACAATAATAAACAAGTGCAAGTTACATATTACTAACAAATAATTGGATACCTTGTATATAGGTATCTATTAAAAAAAATTCCCATAGATCTTTTTTCTAACAGTAAGTTTGTAACAACAGTTTTGTGGCGTAAAGTGACAATATAACAAAAACACAAAAAAATAACATTATTAAAAAAAATTAAATGTGATGTTCAAATTGACTACCATTTTCTCTAATGCAAAATTGGCACATCTTTGAGATTCTTCGAATAGCGTTCAAAAGAACCATTGTTCTCATTCGCAGATTTCGAAAAGCTAAATGAATTGCCTCTCGAAGTTCTGCAATGCCATCATATCGAGTTTTATATACTTCATTTTTTATATAGCCCCATAAAAAAAAATCTAAAATTGAGAGATCTGGTGATCGTGGAGGCCATCTAACAGGTCCGTTGGTACCTATCCATCTTTGGAGAGCCTAGAGTTATGACTTGGGGCACCATCTTGCTGTAGGTAAACAGCATTATACTGGGCTAATGGAATGTTTTCGAGCAGTTCTGGAATAACTTCCTCAAAAATTACTAGGTATCTACGTGCTGTAAGACCTCCTTCAAAAATCCTATAAGCTATATGTCTACCCAAAATAAAACATGAAACCTCAACTCCAAAGCGTCCTTGTTGTGCCCTTTCAAACATTAAATGCTGATTTTCACTATGCCAGTTCCTGGTATTGTGACGATTGAAAATGCCAGCACTTGAAATAAAGCATTCGTCTGACCAGATAACAAGTCTGCCAAATAAGTCGTTAGCATCGATTTGTTGCAAATACCACTGGCAAAACAGTGCCCGGCGCTCAGCATCGCCAGGATGCAAATGTTGTAGTATATTAAATTTGTATGGATGATACTTATATTTCTTCA
This sequence comes from Endomychus coccineus, assembly GCA_958510875.1. Classification (NCBI taxonomy): domain Eukaryota; kingdom Metazoa; phylum Arthropoda; class Insecta; order Coleoptera; family Endomychidae; genus Endomychus; species Endomychus coccineus. Next base: position 287,880,167 of record OY294067.1, read on the forward strand.
AGATCCTCTGAGCGTTAGTTTTTGGCACACCAATTTCCTTCTCAATTTTTCTACATGAGGACGAAGGTGTTGCTTCTATATATCCTAAAGTATCTATCTCTTTTCTTTCCCTGTTCTCCTTGTTGTATGTTTTAGGGTGCGGGTGAACAAATGATCCGTGCTCAACTAAATTTGCTTTTGAAAGGGCAAATATCCCAAAAAACGGTTGCCTTCTTTCTGGATATCTAACAAGCAAAAATTAAAATGATAATAGAGATTTTCATAGCCATAATAGCTTACTCACCTTTGGAAATATAATTCCGAAGCTTCTTCAGAATTTTCATTACTCTGTATAAAACATACCATCATATCATATTTCTCATAATTTTCGTAAACTGCCATTATTCAAAAAAATTTATAAATATCTATTGAATAATGATACCAAAAGAACGAAAATAAACAGCTTAAATGCGATAGAGATTTGACGTTTATTTCTGTTTCTTGTCATAAACAATATCAATGGCCTACTATTAAAATATGTATTTAATTTCTGAAAATTCGCAATTATTTGCGTGTTTCTGGAAAAAAGTTTATACTATCATATATTTTTGAAAAGGTAAAAAAAAGACAAATTTTATTGTCTATAAATATACAGGATGTTCCATTTAAAAAAACATAAGTTTGCTTTATAACTCAAAAACACTAAATATGTAACAAAAGTTATCTACACCACTGCATTCTACGGAAAAAAAAACTATTAGAATATTATTTTACCTTTTCGATAAGTTGAAGGATAACGGAGATACGAGGGGGGTCACAAAATGCAACATTTTCAGAAATGCCCTGTATCTTAAAAACTAAAAGGGCTATGAAAATTCTGTTGACGGCATCTTGAGTTTCACGAAAAAGTAGCACAGTGTCGCGAAAACTGCAACTCTCTATCTTTAAAAATAAAGGAGATAACCCGCAAAAGTACCTAAAATGGGACACCCTGTACAGTAGGAAATTGTAGGATAGGAGTTACTTACAAATAAATTTAATAATGGAGAATTGGTAAAGTCTTTCTGATCATTTAAAAGGTTTCCTGTATTTTTAAACTTATTAATTTCAATTGTTTAATACTTTACTTTCAACTGCCTAATACAGTCATTGCTATTGACCGGGATAATTATATTAATAAAACATTAGATTTTCTAAACTCAGGGAATTTCGAATTAATGCAAAAAGACCCAACCAATTCATATCAGAATAACATTAAAAATTGTATCAAGGAATGCTCTGCAATTTTTGGAAAGAATGATTTATTTAAGTTAACCATTATGAACCCTCATGCGCCAAAGTTATATTCGTTAGTTAAATTACATAAAATAGTTTTTCCCATAAGAACTGTTACTACGATGCTTCGTCTATGAATTTATCAAAAAGATTACTACAAATATTGAAAGAACATTGTAAATTTGAACCGAAATTTGGCGTAAAAAACTAACGATCTGGTCAACAAAATTATAGATTTTACATTATCACCCAATAGTAAATTTATATCGTTTGAAGTCACTAACCTCTTTCCTAGTATACCTCCGGGGGAAGTATTACTGATAATCCAAAGGATCTTAGAAAAAACCATACAAACATTGCTATAATACAAGAAATATTATGCACTCTCGAATTCTGTCTTTCTCAGAATTATTTTCAATTCAATATCAATGTGTATACTACTCGAGAAGGATTAGCAATGAGAAACCCTTATCTGGCCGAATTTTTTATGAATGAATTAGAATTGGAAATCCACAAACACCCTATTATAAAAAGATTCATTTATTGGCATCGGTATGTTGACGATATATTAACATGCTTTAATGGAACTCAAAGGCAGACTCTTTCATTCAACATTCAAATAATCTACACCCCTAAATTAAATTTACGGTTGAAGTAGAAGTCAATCAAACTATAAACTTTTTGGACTTAACCATAATTAAATTAAATAGTAAACATTCCTTTTCAATACATATATCATAAACCTTTACATACGGACATTATTATCCACAAAAATTCAAACCACCCCATTCAACGTAAATGAGCAGAAACGCTCCACCAATTCTCCATTATTGAATTTATTTGTAAGTAACTCTTATCCTATTGTACCTCCCCTCCTTCTTAATCTAATTTTAATATTTGAGGAGTTTGCAAAATCATTGTTTGATAAAGCCACCGTATGGTGAAACATGTCACGATACACATTACGAGTGTATTTTTTATTACGACTATAGATATGAATTTTCAACAAGTGAGCACCAAAATCATCCAAAGTTTTATTGAAGTAGACATTGGGACTAGACGATATTTAGCAAGATTCGAACCGCCACCTCTTTAATCCAAGGGCGGGCAAATCAAATGTGTACAAAGAAGGTACATCAATCAATCAATCATATTTCAAACAACCTACTAGCCTAGATTACCAAAAATATATAAAAATGACCCTGTCACTTGGAGTTTCGAAATCGGGAAACAAACTGCATTACCGGAGACTTTACCACCTTGGACAGAACCGCCGATGCAGGTTGCACATCGAATTCGGTATATCAATAGTTAACTCGCTCGCCGCTAGGAGCATAATATTAACCATATACCTATGTAAAATATTTGTTTTTTGTTTCTAATGGATGGAAGCTGCACATGAAAATAAACCTGTAAAATTAGTTCTGTGTTCTGACCTAACATAATTAGATAGTGCGACGAATAAGTCAGTCTATCCTGCTTTTATGACTTATTTATATAAGTTACGTACCATTTAACATGTTTTCTATTGAACAAATATGTGTTGCCGACGACACAGCGACGATTTGATGTTTGTTTGTTTCTGCTTGTGGAAACGTAAAGAGATAAATAATTCATCAGCGAATTATTCTCATAGATTCATAAGACATCAAATTTATTTTATGATGCTTTGAACGTTGTTGTTGTTCAATTCTAAATAGAAGAATTTTAATGGAGCCATTATGCAGATAAATTTATCGCGACCTATTTAACTTATTGCTTTCTAATAGTTCCAACATGAATCTTAATTTATTTTCAAATTTCAATTTATAAGGTCATCATTATATTCAGTTGCGGAGCACATTAAAACAGATGCTGTAGTTTTGAATTGTATTTGAGAAAAATGCAACTATTTGTACAAAGCCCTCCCCCTTCTATTATGAAATTGAAGTAAGAACTGAATCAATTATGATTCAGTGAGAAATTTTAGCTCAAACATCAAAAATAACAGAAGCTCAAATGGAAACAGTTCATGTTTGTGCATTTTCATAGTTTTGCCGAAAGCATTCGACACCTTTAGCCTTGACCTTCGCTTACGATCCCTGGACGTCATCTATTTAAGCGAGGCAACCTTGACTTAGCGGTTTCAAAGCAATAATTGACTATGGTGTGCCACAAGGAACAGTGCCAGGACCCATTTATTATATAATTGGTGGACTGTTTTCACTCGACAGCTGTGGGGAAATTATCGGATTTTCCGATGATACAGCAATTTTCTACGAGTCTGATAACAATTTCGAAGATCTCAAAGAATGAATTCGACAAGAAATTTCCTATATAGATCTTATTTGGTGGCAAAACACAATGCAAGGCTTCGTTCGACGTATCCTTTACTACAAGGAAGTTGACGGTGTACACTTTGAACACCTTAAGTATCGAAAAAGTTCATTTAAAAATTTCGTTTTCTATATTGTAACAGTTCTCCAATTGGGTCAACTATGGTTATATGGAGAAAAGTTTTCCCCTACAACCCCTCCCCCCACCGAAATTATCGAATGATCCCATGGAATGGTTTTATAATAAACTGTTTTTTATTTATGCCATAAATTTCATTATTATTATTTTGTAATAAAGCTATAAATAATGCTTGTAGGATTTTGTAATTCTTGAAAAATACCCCCGGCAAACTTTCAACTAGATTCGCTCCTCTGCCAAGTGTATTATTTTCGAATCAATTGTTCACTTATTATTTACATAAATGTTATTCTGAACTATACATGATTTTTTGGATTGCAAACTTTTGGCAAAAACGTATCATTACAAAAAAAAATATGAAGAATGCACCACCCACACAGGGTTCCACTGTATTCAGTATGTGGGTTTGAATCCTAAACTAAAATTATAAACTAAATTAAATATTAAGAATTAAGTATTAAGTTTATTAAAGTAAGTGTTCGTGACAGTCTTGAGATTGTTACAATTATATGCATGTATTTATTAATTATGTGTTATATCTTCATAGATTCTGTCAAAAAGAGAGATACTTTTATCACTAAATACAATTTTTTTTGAATTTTTTTATTACCAATTTTGTTGTGAGATCCGTTTCTTTAAAAGTTGCAGGCAGTAAATTGAAAGATTTTATAGCACTATATAGGATATTTTTTTTAATATAGTTTTGTTTATATATGTATATTATTATTAAAATTCATCATTGTTTTCTGGAGGCGAATCGATCAGTGGCGAAACATTTTGACGACCCAGCCCAATAGGTACCGTTGCGAAATACAATCTCAAGAGAATTTCGTAATAGAAAAAAACCCTGATGGCTGGATCGTGCCTATTTTTGTTTCGATGAATAGATACCACGAATATTCATTAATTATTCTCCAGTTTATAAAATGTATCATTATTATGGATGGAATTTTATCCGGCTCTTATTTATTCAGAGCAGCCTTACTTATTCGCGATAAACATGTTAAAAAAGTCGTGAGTGAATCGAACGAGCAAATCGTAAAATCCGGTATCCGGAACAAAGGTCACGACCGGGAGTTAAACTCAGAGTGGATGTTTATATTGGGATCAAATGCTGATTCACTAACAGCGTTGATTAACTAAAATAACATTCAAGAAAGAGAACATCATACCCTTGCGTTTACATCAAGGGACATTACAGAGTTTATTTTCAATAGAGGGAATTGCGTTTGTTGCCAATATATACGTGGTTCTTCGTGATAAATCGATGGCTTTGGATTCAATAAAATCTGAATTAATAAGTGTATGACATGTGGCCGGAGAAATTATTACTCGTTCAAATTCCATGTAATTTGATGAAACGGTTGAAACACAAATGAATGCAATGCTCAGATAATTTCCATTTTATTTCAATATTGTATATATCTCGCCAACACTGGCTATACTGACCAGAATAAAGCTTGATTTTCTATAATAAATATGTGTAAGGTATATTCAGTACAGAATAAATGTAATGGAACATGCCCCTAACTTGAGAACAACTGTATTTGTTTGAAGTTGGCTTCGACTTTATGTTAATCCATAACATCTCTGAGGAAAGGTTTAAAAAAAAGTTCATAACAAAATTAGATTTTGACATATATACTTAATTCAATTCTCTTACATTTGCAAGGACCATACGAAGGAGGGGAGCCATCTTGCTGGAACCATACTTTGTGTCGAAAACAATCTATCAGAACTATGTAGAATGTGATCTGGGTTTCCGGATGGAACTGTCGCAGAAGTAGTACCAGACTGCCCTTTGGGTGCCACCTGTAAGGATTAGCGAAATCAGAAGGATCTATAGATACCCTCGCGACAGGCATAAAAACATAAGCATAATTGTTTTGCGAAATGATAATCATTTTTAATCAAGACGCGAAATTCACTTTTTTTCATATTTACAAAAATCTTCTTGCATGCTTGCGATGGGTGTCAAAACAGAACTGAATAACATATCAGTGTGAAAATCCTAATGCGTTCTAGTTAGGGATGGTCCATTACAAATGTCACATGAGATTTTCGATTGTGGCGCCATCCATTTTATTATTCAGGAACTTTTCACCTTGCCCTCGTATAAGAACTTCTTGTTTAAAGGGGTTGCCAGACGTGAACTGAGTCCTTAGTTGCACCCCATTTTCCTTTATTACAGTGAAACATATCCTCTAATGAATCTGTGTGTAAATTTTTCTAACAATATGTAATTTAAATTAAGCTCATTGAAACATCAATATAGAATTAATTCTAAAATTCCGTGAATTGTGTTTGACCATGCAGTATGTGTGTAATTTGATTGGTTTTTGAATTCAGCAAATCCTTATACAAGGTGTTCCATCTGAGACGAGCCACCCCGTATATTTTTTATCCCATAGTGAGTGGAAAAATCTCCCGAAACACGTCGAATGATTTTGTTTGGGGGACATCTTTTGACATATATTTGAGGCTTGAACGAGCAACCCCCTAATAGGGGGCGCTTCAACCCCTCAAAATTGAATAGGGGAGAGGGGTTGAGTGATACGTCATTTGAAAGGTCTTGGAAGCCTCTTTACAACGGTGTATGAAAAACGTAAATTTGACGTTTTCGCCAAAAATTAATTTTGTTGCTCGAATGCGCCACCTTGAATATTTTGGTTATTTGTACAATGTACAAGCTCATTTTTACTAAGCCTTTTTTACAAACTCGAACAATCTTCAAAAAAACCACATTCGTGAAAAAATTGAATTGTGTTGTCATGCTTACAATGAAAAAAATTAAATCTGCGTGTTTAAATCAAATGTTCAAATTGTTCTCCATTGACTTCCATACAATAATACAATCTCGGCTGAAAACCGTCTCTAACATGGTTCAGAATAATTGGAGTTATTTGACGACACTCACAATTTGAACATTTGATTTAAACACGCAGATTTAATTTTTTTCATTGTAAGCATGACAACGCAATTCAATTTTTTTACGAATGGGATTTTTTGAAGTTTTTAAAAAAGGCTTAATAAAAGTGAGCTTGTACATTGTACAAATAACCAAAATATTCAAGGTGGCGCATTCGAGCAACAAAATTAATTTTTGGCGAAAACGGTTCATCAAATTTACGTTTTTCATACACCGTTGTAAAGAGGCTTCCAAGACCTTTCAAATGACTTATAACTCAATCCCTCTCCCCTATTCAATTTTGAGGGGTTGAAGCGCCCCTATTAGGGGGTTGCTCGTTCAAGCCTCAAATATACGTCAAAAGATGTCCCCCAAACAAAATAATTCGACGTGTTTCGGGAGATTTTTCCACTCACTATGGGATAAGAAATATACGGGGTGGCTCGTCTGAGATGGAACATCCTGTATATTTGAGAATTTGATTAGATCAAATAGTTGAAAAAAAATTGTTTATGGCTTTGCAATATAGTGCATTATTGTCACTTATAATACAGAATATTTTGTATCCAATTTGTTCTAATATCAAAATAATTGAACTAATTTACACTTCCTGTGGTACCAGTACGAGAATGTTGTTCTATTACCATGATATCTCTTACAGGAACAGATGATATCCATTGTTTCCATAGTTGATTATGTTCAATTGTGTATGAAAAATAAACGTTTGAACTTTTGGTCAATCATTGTAATTTCCATTGCAGCCAGAAGCACAACATTTATTCTGTAAAAATAATTAACTAGCAAAGTTAGTAATCTGTACGTACGACACAAAACGCAGGAAGAACCAACATGAACATTCATTTAGGAAGCCATATTGCAACGCACACTATTCAGTCATAACACTTGTCTATATACGCTTATTTAGAGTTCTAATCAGACGAGGATACCTTAACAACAGATGCAACATATAATTTTTCACAAGAAATAGATAAAACTTTGTTAAGCTGTAATATTTATCAGCTGCCACAATCATACCGTCTATGCTCCATTAAGACTAGATAATGTCGTAAGCTTCGAAAGCCTCTTGTTGATGACGTTACACTGACTCGAACTATAGAGGGTATTGGCTCTGCCAGCCCGACTAAAGTCCACTCATTTGCCAAAGTGTGGTTGTGAAATAGTGTATCTCATCAGCAGGCCCCCAGGGTACCTCATCTTATCCGCTGTATGGAACTAGACGGAGTGATTTTCTTTTCGTTTCCTATTTATATTGGCGTCAATTATTACAAGAATGATCCTAATTTCACCAAGTATTTTGAGTAATTTGACTTGATCATAAATCTGACTATTAACAACAAGAATTTTATTGAGCTTCAACCCTCAAATACCTTGTCTACCCCTCCCTCGCCCCTACTGGAATGTAGGTATTTCGATGGAGAAAATCAAAAACAAATGATTATCTGGAAAACAAGATATGCGATTTTTTTTCACAACTGATGTTCGAGTAAAAACCCTGAAACATGAAACATTTGAAAGATGTAGGTACTTGAATAGATTAGTTAGCCATTGTACCTATTTCATAAGAACAAGAAGAAGAAGATGTTTGAATAAATATTTGAGAGTATATGTAAATTTACATATATATTAATAATGTGTAATTAAGTTGGAAGATATTAGCAATATTAGCATTATAAGTGTTCCTCGATACGAGGCTCAGTTTGCACATGACGTATATTGGCAATTACACAGACAACTTGCTGTATATGTAGTGTAGAGGAGTGGTCCCAAACCGCATAGCTGCACTATGACATAAATATCAATAAAATAGAAATTAATCAAAAGTTCTTCATGTTTAACCGGTCTTTGGAATCGAGCAAAAGGAAAACCAAGAGAGCGTAACACCCCGGGGATGCTACAGTATTTATCTGTGTCACCGGTATCGCCAGTTCTAAATAGATGAACATAGACTATCCAGCTGTACAAAAACGCGCTGCAGCAAGGGCCCGTGGAGCCTAACAGATAATGTTTCCGAGCGACTGGTCTCTCTCAATCACTACACCTCATTACACTTTCATCAACTTAACCCCTTCGATACCCCGTGCTAAGTCGCCAACATGTGACGTATAATCCGGGGCAGCTGGGGGCAAATGCAATCGCTAGATATTCATTTTCATTATGTCACTCTGGTTTGATTTGAAATCTAATATGGTTGCTTTATAATCAGCTCCATCTCATGTTCGTGGTTTATGATTACACACATTGGGGGTGTAAAATTGACTAACTGAACTAACTTCCAAATTCTGCTAAGGCAGATAAAAAATACAATTACTTTATAAAGAATAAATACTTTCATTGAGTCACTTGACTTTTAATCACTTGTTTTCGATTGACTACCAAATTAATCAGAATTCAGATAGAAAAAAAATACGTGTGGCACTCGGGGACTGCCGCGGTGAAGCTATTGCATAGCATTTTTTCTCAACTTATGCAATTATAATTATTTATTTTTTTTAATTTATGCAGTATTTTTTTTTCTTTGATATTTTGATTCAAGTTTTTTCTTTGATATTATTTCAAGTTACACTTTTTGAGCGTGGTGACCGATAAGAAAAAAAAACAATTTTTTTTCTTTTATTGAATAAATGAGAAGTTAATATCGTTTAAAATATTTTTATTATCTTACAATACATGTAGGTTATTCAGGAATTTGTTATCATTGAAACTATAGGTTTATGGTAACTGAATAACTGAAATAAGAGACATAAGTTTGAGACTTGATATCCTCTAAATATCTGGAAAATACCGCATCAATGGTGGTCCCATATTTTGTTGTGGATTCTTGTGGATCATTATTCATTTTCAAATTCTATTTTTCCGAAAGAAAAGTTGTCAACCGCTCTGATTTTTTTATTAGCGAAGTTGATGTTGAAATCGCTAGCCAAGATAAGTGGAAATTTATTACCATTTGTACCAAGTATTTTCGACCCTTCTTCAGTGTACTCCAGTAAAGTGCGATGAATAAAATGCTCTACCTCGTCCAATTTTGGATTCGGAGAAATGTAAATTGCTACCATGACTATGTGTAGGCCATTTCTAAGTTTGTATGAGCACGCACAAATATCTCCAACAAATGAGCGCCTAACATTAACATCGTTAACGTGTGCAATATTTATTTCAATATTCGGAGTCATAATATTAGTTACATTATTATTATTTTGGTAAATAGCTACCCCACCTTCTGGAACAGTGTCTCGTTTGAATTGAACAATACAATTGAAAGTCATTATTGAAATGGCATTTCTATTACTAATGAAATCTAAGACACTTTGAGCTGTCGTCTGAACACTGTTTAAAGACAGTCTTTTGAATTTTTGCAACAAAGATGCAGTCGATGCAGCTTGCCTTCGATTATTATAAAACTTGAATGTAGAATTATCGTTTTTTGTCGTGATATACAATATTTCAATATTAGTCACCCGAGAGAGCGCAACATAAACGAGTTCCTGTTATTTTTCGTTACGGAATTTCTTGATTCGGTCGTCGCGCTCAAAGCCCGCGTTAAAAGCTATATGCAATATATGCAATAGCTTAAAAGAAACAGGTACTCTCAGGTCTCTGCTACGCGCGCCTGCTATATGCAATAGCTTAAAAATGCAATTACACAACATTTCCCAAAATAAATTTCCATTCCCTATTAAGTTAACAACAATTCGGCAATCAACGCTGGTGTTTCATAAGGATAGGTCTTGGTACCAGCTTTGTTTTATCTCCATATCAACGATGAATGTAGCCTCCTGTACCGTTCTTAGGTTTTGCGAATTATGGTACACTTCATACTGCTTTCTTCTCTAGAACCTATATATCCAATGAAGCCAAAGATGCAAGACTGATGCAGGTCGATGCAACAAGCTTTTGAAATGCGATTTGATTACCTAGTAGAGTTCAATGAATCCAAAACTGAAGCTCGTATTTTCTCCAGGAAGGCAGATCCAGGCGCGGATCCAGACTTTTGTTTTGCGGGGGGGGGTCACTCTCAGACATGCATACATTAAAATTGACAAAAGCTTGTCTTAATCACATACGATATTGTTTTAATTAAAATCCTTGTTATAATCAAAATAAATTGGCTCACAGATGTAGTGCTGACTTTACAATTTTTGTCGTTTACCATATCAGTTTATTCTCCTAAAAAAATTTTTTTTTGTTCATCATTGCGGGGGACCCCCCCCCTGGATCCGCTACTGGGCAGATCCCACACAATCCCACAATCCCTAATATGATGATGCCAAGCACACTCATTCCTCAATATTCATGCTCGGTATCACCACAAACAGCAAGATCCATGATTCGATAAGATTTACATAAGAAAAGATTTTAAAATATATAATGCATTATTCATATGGGTATTCCACGAGAGCCGTTCGTTAGAAGTTTCCGTGGTTAGAAAAAAATTAGAATTCTGAAATTTTGGGTTTCAGGGTTATCCAAGATTTTCTTTCTTTTCAAAATATTTTCAAGATCATACTACTTCCGGTTACACCGGAAGTGGGCATTAACTTCCTTATTTTAAATAGAACACCCGGTATATTATTTCCTTTTTAGATTCCTGAGAAAATTTCATAGTGAATTCCATCAGGTTTCTCTATACCTATTTTCATTTTTTTCTTAGATATCTTTTTGAAAACAACTGGAAATAGGTATAGGGAATGTTATAGCAAATCGATGCAGAATCAAATTCTGCATCCGACCACCATCCAATAAAATACAGGATGTCTCATTTGAAAAAACGAACTTTTTCAACTTTTAAAATGATGTAATTGGTCATTAAATTTTGGATACCCTGTATGCGATAAATCAGTTGTCAATATGGCATTCGAAAGAATCATTTCTGTGCTTCCGTCTACCCCAGAAGCGCTTTCCACCAATCGAAATTGGTTAAAGGGCGCAATGCTCAAAACAGCGCTACATCTATCAAAATTTTCAAAAAAATCAAGATATCTAAGAAAAAATTGAAAATAGGTATAGGGAAACCTGATGGAATCCACTATGAAATTTTCTCAGGAATCTAAAAATGAAATAATATACCAGATAATCCATTTAAAATAAGGAAGTTAATGGCGACTTCCGGTGTAACCGGAAGTAGTATGATCTTGAAAATATTTTGAAAAGAAAGAAAATCTTGGAGAACCCTGGAACCCAAAATTTCAGAATTCTAATTTTTTCCTAATCACGAAAACTTCTAACGAACGGCTCTCGTGGAATACCCTGTATAGAGGATGAAATCAATATTGAAAAATTAATCGGTTTTATATATGAAGTTGTCACAGAGAACTTGTTTCATTATGGTTTTGATCTTTTTTGGTTCATAATTAATAATTCCATTAGGTATTAAAAAAATTAAAAGTTATAACTTGGCAAATTTTGTGACTTAGACAGCGCATATTTTAGTAATATAATATGTTTGTTGTAAAGTGCAAATAAATATCAGTAGTTATTAAGGCCTTTTTGTGATTATTATGTGCCAATATTAAAGCGTGCAACATAAAAAGACATGGTAGGGTACATATCTTCAGTGCTTTGTGCTTTATGCGCTCCTGAAGTTAAATTCCAAAAAATGTATCTTCACAACAATATATGAACTATTGATAAGAAATAATCACGATTATCCAGTAAAATTAGATGAGATTACTATCTTTTATAATGTTAATATTAGCTTGATATTAACATTATACAAAACAGTAGTCACTTGGATTTCGACATATACAGAAGACCCACTCAAACAAATAGTTATACCCCAGCGGATTCAGCTACACCATTTAGATATCAAATAGCTAGTATTGATAGTCTAGTTAATAGATTATTGAACATCCCTTTGAGCCAGCAAAATTATAACAACGAAGTTGAGAAACTTCAGCAAATTGCATTGAATGATGGTTACCACAAATCTTTGATCAATAATTTAATTTCTAGACAAAAAAGGAAATTGGAACTTAGCCAACTAACCAAATTAGAGCCATTACCTTCAATAAAATTCAAAAGTTTCACTTATCATTCTTCAGTAATTTCCATAGTTTGTTTTCTAAATTTGCAATACAACCAGCTTATAGAAGTAAGAACAAACTAAAACACCGTTTAGGCAACACCTTTGATGAAGTTTTCTATTTCGACAAATTTAAAATGCTATGTGTCAAACTAGAAAAAAACATTTTAAGTAGTTATAAGGAACATTTTGCCCACGTAAATAAAAATAATGATGAAAAATCAGCGGTAGCCCATATTTTGAACACAGGTCACACAATTTCTCAAGAAAGTTTATCACTTTTCAAACACACTACAGAAAAATATTTAGTTAATTTAGAAGGGATGGAAATGTATAAACGAAAAGGCAATTTATTAAATTCCGATTTATCTCTAGCTGAGGATAACCCATTGTTTACATTATTATCCTCAAATAGTACTTGTTCAGCTGAAAGGTCCTCAGCACTTTTATAGTATTTTTAGTGGATAAGGGTGATTATGTCTTATAAGTAGTGTTATAATATGTCCACAGTGTGAACTTTTTTATAGTTCATGAATATATGAACAGGTCAATTGAAAAAACTCGCCTGCTTCATCTGGCAGCCTGGGAAAGTGTTGCCAACTGTTAAAATGAAATATTGCTGAGTTGACGAAGATAGTGTGGCACTTATCTAGGGAAATTGAATTGGTTGTATTGAATTACTAACTATGACGTCATTTCTTTCCAGAAATGGGAATGATCGGCCTTACTACAAAAGTATTATTGCCGTATCCAACCCAGAAGTCGATATCATCTTATACAAACTTTCCCGTGGAGATATTATTTATGATTGAAGGGAGTGAGGAACTCATGGGAGTTCCGGAAGAATGTATATACGAGAGATTTGTTGTCAGAAAAAATATTATAATGCGACAAGATTCATATAACGGAAGTAGGATAGAAATATTTTCAGCAAAAGAAATTTTAGGAATAGATGCATTAAATCTTTCAAGTCAATACCAAAAATAGAGTATTGAATAATTGCTTTGAGATAATCTGATCACATAATTCAATAATACATATATCTCGTAAATCTCTTGAATCTTAATTTCGGTGAAATTGATATTCCAACATTAGTTGAAGAATTCGATTAGTTTTTAACGGAATATTTTTTCGTTCCAAGTAAATGGCTACATTGCAAAATTCAAAGGAAGCGCTCCAACAGACAGCAAAAACGGGCTCCCGTACGCATAATTAAAAAAATATTAAACTTAATTATAAACCTTTTAAAAGCTTCTAACAAAATTGAAATATCGAAAACTAAAATCAGTTTCGAATAATCCAATTATACGGAACGTAAAACATTTTTATATAATGTATCTCGGGAAACATGAAGAGCTCTATAATAACCCTTTCATATCGTTCGTTAATAGATAGGATGAGGCTCGAGTATAATTACATTTATTCCAGTTCTGACATTTACACAAAAATGTTAAATGAAACCAGCGAATTAGAGTTCTTCCAAATAGAATTATTTATCGTTCGAACATTTAACTAGAAATTTCTATAGCACTTGACATTGAATGAAATCCACAATTATTTAATACTGGCACTGATACGTTCAATGAGAACTATTCAACGCATGAATGGTCGAGTGAATATATTATTTAGTGACTGAATTGTTTAATCAATGTTGAAATACTCCAAACAGAATATTCCGTGGAAAAGCTGACTATTTTCGATTGTCTAAAGAATGTAAATAAAGTTACAAATAATAATTGGTTTAATTTATGAAAGTAACTAACAGATGAGGATAATACACGCCACAGCAGTGTTGCCAATTCAACAAAATAATCCGTGGCGAAGCTATCATTTTGGATTGTCTGAAGAATGTAAAAAGTTGGAAATAATTATTATAACTAACTGAAGAGTATACACGTTACAGCCACTTACCACAATAGTTAACAATTTATTCATTCAAAAAATTTATTGAAAAGGTATTACATCTTATTTTTTATTCAGCTTATAAATATTTCTGACTTCATGAGATTGTTGGTTATTGAACATAAAGAAAAACAACGTTTTACGTCTTTGCTTACGTTTCGCGACTTTATTGTTCGCTTCTTCAGAGTAATACATTTCTGATTGCAGTCAATATAATTAAATATTTCTGAGTATATCACTGTGTAATGAAAAATTCTCATAGGATAGTCAACCCTAAACTAAACCGAATGACATACGAATAGAACTTCAAAGTTGAGTGTTTATATCAATTAGAAGTTACGGCGAATTAAGAGAGAAGAGTTGTGTAAAGTTGTTCGGTTTAACAGAAGGGAGGGTACGCTATACATGTTCTTGGCATTTTACTTGGAACTGTTCAGGGAAGTAATCCATTTGCCGTTGTCAAACTTTCTCTAATACCATTTACCAACTTCATTTAAGTTCATAATGAGCAATATTCTAGGTATCGCTTAATTGTCATCCATCTAGAATAAGCTTAGATTCCATACACACCAGCACCATTTCTACCTTCGATGCTGGTTCATTTTCATTCAAAACTCAAACGTTTTGGACACTGAGACGGAAAACTGGCTGCAATTGAACTTTGCAGTTCGTGTAAATCTACATTTGTGTAGATAGGTTTCCATTCTTACTGGATATACTTTTAACGCAGAGAGAGCTAACCAAATGGATTGGGACATCGAATCTGAAATATATTTCCGTTTATTGAAACGTTGGAGCAAAGTACGATACGTAAAGGAGGGTAAAACAAGAGTCAATTATCTATACGTGAGTTCTCCACTTTTAAATGTCGATTCGTATAATGTACATCATGCATGACTGACTGTGAATCTTCACATCACTCAATATTATGTTGGAAACTTGCATGACAATGCCGTTAATGATAACATCGATTTTTACATTGTCGAGGATAGCAAAGGGTCAAAGTTCGTGCAATGTAAATTGTGCCAAGTGGCGCAATGATAAGTCGCTAGATGCGACACGTAATCAATCATCTGACATTAATTGTAACGGAGCTCACATCAAAATTTGTAATTAAGGGCGTTGAAGCTTTGCGCATCAGGGCTTCTCTTCAATTTACATAATGCATCTGGTCCTACGAAACGAACTACGGTATATGAGCAAAGTTGAATTAATTTTGCATGAATAATTTTACGTTGCTTAAAGCCCGTACGTTCAAAGATTTAGCTGCGTTTCTGTTATAAAACTTGATAATGAATGTCAATTTTGCATGCACACTATTCACAATTATTAGAACTTCTAAATAATGCAAACTTCATTTGACAGCGGAACCTTATCTGACTTTCTGCCTTTCTGCGATTGCAATTTCTATATTTAATAAAGGGTACCAATTCGAAGCCGGAAATTATAGACCAATAAGTTTGATTCCTGTTTGAGCTAAAGTTATGGAAAGAGTTATTGTTGAACAGAATCTTCTTTTCTTACTGGACTCCGCAGTTATACCAGATAGCCAACATGGATTCTTACCATACAGGTCGACGACAACATCATCAGAGTAAACTTGGTAGAAGCAAGGTCTTCAATACTCAACAGTAGTTAAGTAGCAGGTTATTTCCTTATAATAGCCTTGAAAACAAATGAGAGTATTATTAAAAACGGCTATTCATTCACTAATTAATTAATAACAAAATTAATCATTTACCTAATACTTCAATGGTAACTGGCAGAAAACTCAATTTTCAATTTTGGCGGTACAAATGATTGCTTACACTCACTTCGGAAGCCTCGCTTAACTTTTTCTGTCTGACTGGTTCACTGTATCAGGCTGTCTAACTAACTTATTATTATTTTAACTTGCGAGTCTTTCTTTTATACCAATCGAGACACCCTTTTTGCTCATTTCGCGCATGATGCTCCACCAGTTCCTTAATTCTGTGCCGTGGTTTTTATGCTTACATCTGTTTCGTTATCTTATATTGACAATTAATATACACTGAATGAAATCAAATATACGCGGTTTATGAATTGAAATAAATGCTAATCTGATCCTTATATTACACGGATGTCTATACCAGGTACTATCTATATTCCCCTACAACAATATAATTATTCAGCGTTATGAATTCTATATACTTATATAAACGAAATCTAAAATTTATTACCAATATACGTGTTTCTCATTAAATAACTATTCAATATTTTTGATCTTCGTTACAATGTACAAATTAGTAAAAAATTAAAAAATAAATCAAATCCAAATGAATTCGTTTATGAGCTTTTGAGGGAGCAAACAAACTACGGTATATGAGCAAAGTTGAATTAATTTTGCATAAATAATTTTACGTTGCTTAAAGGCCGTACGTTCAAAGATTTAGCTGCGTTTCTGTTATAAAACTTGATAATGAATGTCAATTTTGCATGCACACTATTCACAATTATTAGAATTTCTAAATAATTCAAACTTCATTTGACAGCGGAACCTTATCCGACTTTCTGGCTTTCTGCGGTTGTAATTTCTATATTTAATAAAGGGTACCAATTCGATGCCGGAAATTATAGACCAATAAGTTTGATTCCTGTTTGAGCTAAAGTTATGGAAAGAGTTATTGTTGAACAGAATCTTCTTTTCTTACTGGACTCCGCAGTTATACCAGATAGCCAACATGGATTCTTACCATACAGGTCGACGACAACATCATCAGAGTAAACTTGGTAGAAGCAAGGTCTTCAATACTCAACAGTAGTTAAGTAGCAGGTTATTTCCTTATAATAGCCTTGAAAACAAATGAGAGTATTATTAAAAACGGCTATTCATTCACTAATTAATTAATAACAAAATTAATCATTTACCTAATACTTCAATGGTAACTGGCAGAAAACTCAATTTTCAATTTTGGCGGTACAAATGATTGCTTACACTCACTTCGGAAGCCTCGCTTAACTTTTTCTGTCTGACTGGTTCACTGTATCAGGCTGTCTAACTAACTTATTATTATTTTAACTTGCGAGTCTTTCTTTTATACCAATCGAGACACCCTTTTTGCTCATTTCGCGCATGATGCTCCACCAGTTCCTTAATTCTGTGCCGTGGTTTTTATGCTTACATCTGTTTCGTTATCTTATATTGACAATTAATATACACTGAATGAAATCAAATATACGCGGTTTATGAATTGAAATAAATGCTAATCTGATCCTTATATTACACGGATGTCTATACCAGGTACTATCTATATTCCCCTACAACAATATAATTATTCAGCGTTATGAATTCTATATACTTATATAAACGAAATCTGAAATTTATTACCAATATACGTGTTTCTCATTAAATAACTATTCAATATTTTTGATCTTCGTTACAATGTACAAATTAGTAAAAAATTGAAAAATAAATCAAATCCAAATGAATTCGTTCATGAGCTTTTGAGAGAGCAAACAAACTATGGTATATGAGCAAAGTTGAATTAATTTTGCATAAATAATTTTACGTTGCTTAAAGCCCGTACGTTCAAAGATTTAGCTGCGTTTCTGTTATAAAACTTGATAATGAATGTCAATTTTGCATGCACACTATTCACAATTGTTAGAATTTCTAAATAATTCAAACTTCATTTGACAGCGGAACCTTATCCGACTTTCTGGCTTTCTGCGGTTGTAATTTCTATATTTAATAAAGGGTACCAATTCGATGCCGGAAATTATAGACCAATAAGTTTGATTCCTGTTTGAGCTAAAGTTATGGAAAGAGTTATCGTTGATCAGAATCTTCTTTTCTTACTGGACTCCGCAGTTATACCAGATAGCCAACATGGATTCTTACCATACAGGTCGACGACAACATCATCAGAGTAAACTTGGTAGAAGCAAGGTCTTCAATACTCAACAGTAGTTAAGAAGCAGGCTATTTCCTTACAATAGCCTTGAAAACAAATAGTCATGAGAGTATTCTTAAAAACGACTATTCATGCACTAATTAATAACAAAATTAATTATTTACCTAATACTTCAATGGTAACTGGCGGAAAACTTAATTTTCAATTTTGGCGGTACAAATGATTGCTTACACTCACTTCGGAAGCCTCGCTTAACTTTTTCTGTCTGACTGGTTCACTGTATCAGGCTGTCTAACTAACTTATTATTATTTTAACTTGCGAGTCTTTCTTTTATACCAAACGAGACACCCTTTTTGCTCATTTCGCGCATGATGCTCCACCAGTTCCTTAATTCTGTGCCGTGGTTTTTATGCTTACATCTGTTTCGTTATCTTATATTGACAATTAATATACACTGAATGAAATCAAATATACGCGGTTTATGAATTGAAATAAATGCTAATCTGACCCTTATATTACACGGATGTCTATACCAGGTACTATCTATATTCCCCTACAACAATATAATTATTCAGCGTTACGAATTCTATATACTTATATAAACGAAATCTAAAATTTATTACCAATATACGTGTTTCCCATCAAATAACTATTCAATATTTTTGATCTTCGTTACAATGTACAAATTAGTAAAAAATTGAAAAATAAATCAAATCCAAATGAATTCGTTCATGAGCTTTTGAGGGAGCAAACAAACTACGGTATATGAGCAAAGTTGAATTAATTTTGCATAAATAATTTTACGTTGCTTAAAGCCCGTACGTTCAAAGATTTAGCTGCGTTTCTGTTATAAAACTTGATAATGAATGTCAATTTTGCATGCACACTATTCACAATTATTAGAATTACTTCATTTGACAGCGGAACCTTATCCGACTTTCTGGCTTTCTGCGGTTGTAATTTCTATATTTAATAAAGGGTACCAATTCGAAGCCGGAAATTATAGACCAATAAGTTTGATTCCTGTTTGAGCTAAAGTTATGGGAAGAGTTATTGTTGATCAGAATCTTCTTTTCTTACTGGACTCCGCAGTTATACCAGATAGCCAACATGGATTCTTACCATACAGGTCGACGACAACATCATCAGAGTAAACTTGGTAGAAGCAAGGTCTTCAATACTCAACAGTAGTTAAGAAGCAGGCTATTTCCTTACAATAGCCTTGAAAACAAATAGTCATGAGAGTATTATTAAAAACGACTATTCATGCACTAATTAATAACAAAATTAATTATTTACCTAATACTTCAATGATAACTGGCGGAAAACTTAATTTTCAATTTTGGCGGTACAAATGATTGCTTACACTCACTTCGGAAGCCTCGCTTAACTTTTTCTGTCTGACTGGTTCACTGTATCAGGCTGTCTAACTAACTTATTATTATTTTAACTTGCGAGTCTTTCTTTTATACCAATCGAGACACCCTTTTTGCTCATTTCGCGCATGATGCTCCACCAGTTCCTTAATTCTGTACCGTGGTTTTTATTTTTACATCTGTTTCGTTATCTTATATTGACAATTAATATACACTGAATGAAATCAAATATACGCGGTTTATGAATTGAAATAAATGCTAATCTGATCCTTATATTACACGGATGTCTATACCAGGTACTATCTATATTCCCCTACAACAATATAATTATTCAGCGTTATGAATTCTATATACTTATATAAACGAAATCTAAAATTTATTACCAATATACGTGTTTCCCATTAAATGACTATTCAATATTTTTGATCTTCGTTACAATGTACAAATTAGTAAAAAATTGAAAAATAAATCAAATCCAAATGAATTCGTTCATGAGCTTTTGAGGGAGCAAACAAACTACGGTATATGAGCAAAATTGAATTAATTTTGCATAAATAATTTTACGTTGCTTAAAGCCCGTACGTTCAAAGATTTAGCTGCGTTTCTGTTATAAAACTTGATAATGAATGTCAATTTTGCATGCACACTATTCACAATTATTAGAATTTCTAAATAATTCAAACTTCATTTGACAGCGGAACCTAATCCGACTTTCTGGCTTTCTGCGGTTGTAATTTCTATATTTAATGAAGGGTACCAATTCGATGCCGGAAATTATAGACCAATAAGTTTGATTCCTGTTTGAACTAAAGTTATGGAAAGAGTTATTGTTGATCAGAATCCTCTTTTCTTACTGGACTCCGCAGTTATACCAGATAGCCAACATGGATTCTTACCATACAGGTCGACGACAACATCATCAGAGTAAACTTGGTAGAAGCAAGGTCTTCAATACTCAACAGTAGTTAAGTAGCAGGTTATCTCCTTATAATAGCCTTGAAAACAAATGAGAGTATTATTAAAAACGGCTATTCATTCACTAATTAATTAATAACAAAATTAATCATTTACCTAAAACTTCAATGGTAACTGGCGGAAAATTCAATTTTCAATTTTGGCGGTACAAATGATTGTTTACACTCACTTCGGAAGCCTCGCTTAACTTTTTCTGTCTGACTGGTTCACTGTATCAGGCTGTCTAACTAACTTATTATTATTTTAACTTGCGAGTCTTTCTTTTATACCAATCGAGATCCCCTTTTTGCTCATTTCGCGCATGATGCGGAATCCTTAATTCTGTGCCGTGGTTTTTATGCTTACATATGTTTCGTTATCTTATGTTGACAATTAATATACACTTCATGAATTGAAATAAATGCAAATCTGATCCTTATACCACACGGATGTCTCTACCAGGTCCTATCTATATTTCCCTACAACAATATAATTATTCAGCTTTATGAATTCTATATACTGTAACGAACGGGTTGCGTTACGTGATTATATATAGAACTCTTCAAAGAACAGAGTAGAATTCTTTTCGGCTAGGAAACTTGTCATATGATATTTAAAGATATCTGCCGGTCAATAAAACATAGATTATTGATACCATTCCTGATGTGAGATGTCACTATATATCGCGAAGTGGGAGGTAGATTAACGGAAGTCGAAGAGAACTCATTGTGGTTTGTTCCTTTGTCTAGGTAAGTCGAGAATTCGTAATTCATTGTCATTAAATACATTCTCTTAATTTTGATTCCGAAATATCATCACATCAGGCTATTTAATTTGATTTAGAATTGTTATTAAAAGTCTGGATGTACAAAACCTGATTGTGATAGTATTTCGGCGGATTTTTTATCTCGATTTGCCTAGGGGGGCAAGCCCGATCATTTTGCGGATAGCATATTTCAAAGAATATCATTTCCATCACAGCATTGATTGTTGTAACTCTTGTAAGAGAATAATCTATCGGAACGTCGGCAGGTTCTCATGATAATATTTCTGTAGTCCTTGTAAGTTTAATTCCGCATTGGCACATGCCAATTTTTTGTGATTCGTAAGAGTCGCCATTTTGTAATCTGATACGTAGTATTCAGAGCTGTCTTCGTCTGCATCGTGCTATAAATAGTATAGGGAATTCTCACAAGGTATTATTCAATTATTGCTTATTGAATTTTTAATTATCAGGACTGCTGCGTTCACGTGAATTCAGAGAAGAGTAATACCTCAATTTGATGCAATTCAATTCAAGTTTCTAGATTTGTGCTAACTAGCAATTTCAACGTTTTGGTTATTTCTTTTCAATCACAATTTGATTATTTTTCTTTCTATCTCATTTATTTGTATCGTTAATTCAGTCACGTATTATTATTGTTCAATTTTAAGTTATTCTTGTAATTATATAATTCTTGCAGATTAAATTATATTTTTGTCTAAATTTATATCTCTTCAAGATATCAATTTTGTTATAGTGTATTACATATTGGGGAAGATAACATTATCGGAGGTGGAATCATTTGGTTATTCTGGCCGACGGTGTTACTTGTCCTTTGATCTCAAGTCAGGTACTGTTCGTTCTTTGACATTACAGGGTTTGAACGTCTGAGGTTCCTCACCCCTTCACTCCAAGACGGTTTAGTGACTTTCCTGACAGGACCAGCTTCCAGTTCCTACGAGTTCCAAGGAGGGTAACATTTTCTTGTTGAGTGACCACTATTTCATTTTCTGATTTTGTTTTTCACCAAAATTGTATTTCGCTAGATTTTTTTAGAGCCATTCGTGGTTTCTTTACTATTTAACTATCCATTCTTTCAATTGAGTAATTGAGTTAATTTCATAACTATTTACCCAAAATTCTTTATATACAAATTGATTTAATTTTGTAATTGTTACTTCAAAATTCCTTTTATTTTTAAATTAATACATTATATAAACGGTAAATTTATTTTGTTAATCACCAAATTCCATCTGAAATAAATCAAATTGTTAAGTTGAACTTGTATTGTTTTCTAATTTCCATCAACTAATAAACCATCTCGTGGTGCTTGTATTCTAGGCTGTGAATTCATTTATATTTATAGTTTTTCAGTAAGCAATTGGCGCTCAAATAATTCACCAGTCTAGAATCACAAGGCACGTTTCACTACGAGCCCTGAGATAAACTAATTCAAATTGAGCTAGTTGGGTCAATATATACCGACCCAAGCGGGTCCGTTTCAATACTTATATAAACGAAATCTAAAATTCATGACCAATATACGTGTTTCCCATTAAATAATTATTCAATATTTTTGATCTTCGTTACAATGTGCAAATTAGTAAAAAATTTTAAAATAAATCAAATCCAAATGAATTCGTTCATGAGCTTTTGAGGGAGCCTGGCAATATCGCTTAATATACGGACGGGATGAAAAAAAAACAACTTTCTCAAATGTTGGATCAGCATGTTACCAACCATATTTGAATATTGAAAGCTTTAAATGGCAATGCACCTATTATACGGCGGAAGTTGTTGCTTCAGCAATGGCCATGAACATGGCTCTAGATTATGCCGAAAATAGCTGAATGCACTTTCTAGCTTGTGAATTTAAAGTTAATGTTAATCCTCATATATTGGATGTACTACTGTCTAACTTTTCATGGTTAAGTGTAACAGCTTTTAGCTAAAATTTGCCTTGTTAGTTATTATGTATGACTCTTTTCCTCAATAAAGTCTCATAATATTTGGAAGGTGAAGTCTAGGTAGCAGAAATAATTTGTACATTGTGTCATTGGTATCATAAAGTTTAAAAGTTACTTATTATGTTATTGATAATCGAACTAAAGTTGTGCCATTTAAAATTGATTGGGGAAAATTATGAGCTTTTGCTACAACTGAATAAAATTCGAGTCCGCGAAATGTACGAAATCAAAGAAAAGTTACTTTTCAGATTGTTAAACTTGGGTTGTTTCGAACGCTTCTCAGAAGTTCGGCTATGTAATTTTTAACAAGCGATTTAATAAATCGTTGCCTGCCAAGAATTCGAAAGTATAAATGGGGCTTCCTAAGAAACAGGCGTTGCCGTCAAGTTAAGTACTTCGTGAAGTTATAATCAACTCTAAATATTATTTGAACACATACATAATTAAACGTGTTAGAATAATAAATATTGAAAATCAAACTGCGCTACTGTAGTTCGAGTACCGTGAAGCATGTCCAATGTTAGGTTCTTAACATAGCAAGAAAATGCCATTAAACGTTTCCTGTTAATAATCTTTACGATAAACATTCTATTATAACTATAGCTACCTCAGTCACAATGTGCCAATAAGTCACAGTTATTGCTTTTACTATTTCAGATACGATTGAAAAAGGCTTTTCCAGTTATGACTTAATGTATGCTGAAAATAGAAATTTTAATACCTCTTTGTTCTAAATTAAATAATTCTTGTAACACCTGAGTTTCCTGAAAACGTTAATGAACATAGAAGTAGTTAATTTCCTTTTTTCCGGTATAAACACATGACTGGTGATAAGCTTTCATACCGGAAAGAATGAGAATGCGATTTATATAATGTAGCGTGGTGCTTTATTTAGGTGGATATGATCGACACCCATGAAATCCTTTAACCTCAGTTAGTCCAGTGAATAGAGACCAAGAAAAGGGGATTTACCCTACATAAGGTATGGTAGTTCTGGATTTTTGATGTGTTGTAAGATCGATAGAGTAATGAAATATCCAAAGCTTTCGTCACTTAAAACGTAAAATTCAATTTACTTGTGAAACAGAAAACATAAATTTCCTAGATATGTACATTAGGCATGATGCAGATGGAAGAATAAAAACTTCATGGTTTACTAAAGAAGTTTGATCTCAACGTTATCTTCAATAAGTTATGAAAAAAGTGTTATCAACAGCTACAGATCGCGCTGTTGAATTGTCCCACCCAGAGGACAGTCCATGAAGATGAATGGCTATCTAAAAATATTTTTCAATCCCATCATTAAAGAAAGAATAAACAAAATCTTTAATGGAACGTTATATATAAATAACATAAACGGTAATACAGATAATTTTATAACATCACCATACATTCCGGAGAAAATTAAGAAATATTTGAAAAAGTATGATATAAATCTTGCGCATAAGCCTACTAACTGTGTTGGAGAATATTCGTCAAATCTGAAACCTTCAATATCTGAAGATAAACAAACCCACAGAGTATACAAATTAAATTGTTGAGATTGCGATGGGAATCTTTAAACAATATTTACGAAAAAGAATGTACGGCCATAAGTAAATTTCACCGCCCTTGCTAAACACTGCATTGATGTTATAAGGATCATAATAACGATCCTAGCCGGTAATATTATCAGAAAAGGCGCAGCCGAAGCTTATATACAGGTTGAGTCAGTTTTTTGTACACAAACTGCAACAGGAGATAGAACAAGTGTTTTAAAGGTTTTTAAGAAGAAAAGTTCCTATAAACATATGTCGTAAAAGGCTTCGTTTTCGAAATACAGGGTGTTTAGTAATATAATATGTTTGTTGTAAAGTGCAAATGAATATCAGTAGTTATTAAGGCCTTTTTGTGATTATTATGTGCCAATATTAAAGCTTGCAACATAAAAAGACATGGTAGGGTATGGATCTTCAGTGCTTTGAGCTTCATGCGCTCCTGAAGTTAAATTCCAAAAAAATTATCTTCCCAACGAATATGTGAACTATTGATAAGAAATAATCACGCTTATCCACTAAAATTATATGAGATTACTATCTTTTATAATGTTAATATAAGCTTGATATTAACATTATGAAAAATAGTAATCACTTGGACTTTGACATATACAGAAGATCCACACAAACAAATAGTTATACCCTGGCGGATTCAGCTACACCATTTAGATATCAAATAGCTAGTATTAATAGTCTAGTTCATAGATTATTGAACGTCCCTTTGAGCCAGCAAAATTATAACAACGAAGTTGAGAAACTTCAGCAAATTGCACCAGATAATGGTTACCACAAATCTTTGATCAATAATTTATTTTCTAGACAAAAAGGGAAATTGGAACTTAGCCAAGTAACCAAATTAGAATCATTACCTCCAAATACTTCAATAAAATTCAAAAGTTTCACTTATTATTCTTCAGTAATTAATACATTCCTAAGTTTGTTTTCTAAATTTGCAATACGACCAGTTTATAGAGAAGTAAGAACAAACTAAAACACCGTTTAGGCAACACCTTTGATGAAGTTTTCTATTTCGACAAATCCGGAATTTACAAAGTCAGTTGTGAGTCGTGTTCAAAATGCTATATGTCAAAATAGAAAGAACATTTTAAGTCGTTATAAGGAACATTTTGCCCACGTAAATAAAAATAATGATGAATAATCAGCGGTAGCCCATATTTTGAATACAGATCACACAATTTCTCAAGAAAGTTTTTATCACTTTTCAAACACAGTACAGAAAAATATTTAGGTAATTTAGAAGGGATGGAAATGTATAATTGAAAAGGCAATTTATTAAATTCCGATTTATCTCTAGCCGAGGATAACCCATTGTTTACATTATTATCCTCAAATAGTACTTCAGCTGAAAGGTCCTCAGCACTTTTATAGTATTTTTAGTAGATAAGGGTGATTATGTCTTATAAGTAGTGTTATAATATGTCTACAGTGTGAACTCTTTTATAGTTTATGAATATATGAACAGGTCAATTGAAAAAACTCGACTGCTTCATCTGGCAGCCTGGGAAAGTGTTGCCAAGTGTTAAAATGAAATATTGCTGAGTTGACGAAGATAGTGTGGCACTTATCTAGGGAAATTGAATTGGTTGTATTGAATTACTAACTATGACGTCATTTCTTTCCAGAAATGGGAATGATCGGCCTTACTACAAAAGTATTATTGCCGTATCCAACCCAGAAGTCGATATCATCTTATACAAACTTTCCCGTGGAGATATTATTTATGATTGAAGGGACTGAGGAACTCATGGGAGTTCCGGAAGACTGTATATACGAGAGATTTGTTGTCAGAAAAAATATTATAATGCGACAAGATTCATATAACGGAAGTAGGATAGAAATATTTTCAGCAAAAGAAATTTTTGGAATAGATACATTTTGAGAAAAATCAACTTTTATGTTGAAAAACATGGTCAATTCTTATTAATTAAACAAAATTTATTCAAACTTTAGAACAAGTAACAAAACCAAAGGATTGACCATGTTTTTCAACATAAAAGTTGATTTTTCTCGAAAACGGTCAACTTTAGAGCTTATGACCAAGAGTACCTTTTTTGTGTAGAAAATATTGGCGGTTCAAATGGTTGTCTCAAAACCGTACTTTTTTCAGTGGCGTAGAAGTTGGGGAGAAAAACACCCACTACCCCTTCAAAATCTTCACCTATTATGACTAAAAAGAAATTTTTTATTGCACAGAACATAGCTTACTATGAATAGAAAATGCTCACAAAAGTTGTTTTCTGTACGATAAACGGTTCTGGAGATATTCGCAAAAAACGAAATTTTTTTTTCAATTTCAACACCCTGTATCTCGAAAACGAAGCCTTCTACGACATATGTTTATGTGAACTTTTCTCCTTAAAAACTTCTGTTCTATCTCCTGTTGAAGTTTGTCTACAAAAAACTGACTCACCCTGTATAACACGGCGTGTACCATAATGATCCTAATTAGATACAAATTGTATCTTCTGGCGTGAATTTTACTAAGATACTGTTTATGGATCGTTTATATCCACTGCATATATTTCTTTCTGAATTTTAATCGAGTGTTTTCGAAAAACATGTGCGATTCTGAGAATAGTTTGCCACCAGAGATTGAGAAACTGACTGAAAACGCCCTTCTTCCAGAAAAATCTAAAAAGTTTATGAAAACAGTTACGAAAAATGGTGTTATCAGAAGAACTTTAACAATATCAAATATGAAAAGGTACTGGTAGAGTATTTTAAGGAATTTTGAAGGGATAAAAAATCTTCAACTTTGTGGAGTCATTACTCGATGATATGTTGTTCAGTTAGAAAAAATGTTGATATAAGTAAATATGTTCGATTAATGGCTTTTTTAAAGCGAAACTCAGATGCATAGATATCAACCAAAAAAATCTATACTAAATAAATTTTCTCATTTCTCATAGTAAAAGCAGTAATGGCAATTGACATAAGAGGTGTTTATAGAAGGCAAGAATTAAAAAACCTGAGGACAGAAGGAGTGCTCCTCTTTCAATTAGAACCAGAAAAATACAACAATACAACTAGATTGTGCCTGTGAGACATATGAAAAAGAACATATTATCCATACGAAAAACAATTTTCTCTTAGTTCAATTGTTGCTTCTTCTAAAGGTTGCATATTTGTCTGAAGCAGTTCTCCTTTCCTCTATGTTCTTTTGCATAACGTTTACATGACATAAAGCTGATATACTGACAGTCACATAATGTCCGTGACATAACTCTATAACATAACTATCGTTGTCAATTATTAGAACTTTGAAATAACATAGAGTATGGTTTTAAGTTTTTTATTCTCATTTTAAATACGCACTAAGTCTTGAAACTTAATATAACATCGCCGACGCCCTAACTGTTTATACAGGTATAGATTTGGATGATTTATTTCTTTTCTATCCACAACCTCACTTCATAATATACCTTTTTAACCCCGCCAATGCCCCTTTATCTAAATCACATTTATATATTGTGTGTCTCATTATTCATGTAACACCCCCAAAAATCTAAGTAGGCCAAGGAATTTGAATGTACTAAATTTTTTATAGTGATGTCCCTGAAAGTCTATCACTTCCCTAGTATCGACTATGATTTACAATGAACGTCCGCCCGGGTTGCTACGATTTTTTTTGAAAAAGTACATTATATTATGGAAAAAATAACACCGTAGAGTTGTTGTTCTGCGTCCACCAAAATGGTCATGTACCAATTTTGTTGAAAATATATCCATTGGTTAGTTTTCTCTGGGTGTGTAATCATTAAGAAAAGGAAAAATGTATCTAGGCTGCCATGACATCGAAACCTAATGACTGTCACATCATCAATGAACTTCCAAAGGTTTTCAACATGATAAAACAATGAATTTCCAAACGATATTTAAATATTTTTTTCAATTACAATTTAATTACTTTAAATTGGGTTGGAAATATTCTTCCTGTAACTGGACGAATGCATGAGCTTAAAATTATTCGTCCGGTAATTCTTGCATGAGTGAGTAGATTCAACATTTCTCGCGTCTTCTTGTGTTATCGGCTCTGCTGATCAACTTTTTTCAAACTATACTTAAGAAACCCTTATCCACTATTAATACTGTTAAAGTTAGAATGTTCTAGCTACCAAGTAGCCATCATCAGCTGACATTTTTTCTCTTTCTCACAATTATCTGTAGGACACGTGCCGACTAGACGTCTACCTAGCACCCTCAATAAATCGATATCCGATGTAGGACAAATTTATAATGTCAGAACAAAATTAGGACATAATTAGTAAAAAAAATTATTTTTGTCTCGATTTTGACGAAATGGGGATGCTAACAATACGGACGTCTGCCTACATGAAATCTCTCTTGCTGGAATGGACGAGATTTCTATGAGCACCGACAGTGATATAAGTATATTTATTTTAAATCTTGCTCTGATTCGGGTAGATGATTCAATGAAACACATGTTAATTTAAACAATAAAATATAATTAAGATCGTATACGTTATGAAGCATACAGACAGTACTTAACTATGGCTACTATACACGCAATTACAAAGTATTTATATCCTGTACATATTTGTCAACAAAAATATAGGAAAGTTGTTTGTGCTCAGTCATGATAAATAACATTTGAATAAGAAAATAAAAACGATCGAAATAAACTGGTCACGGAGATACTAATTCATTTGTTTCTGTACGGTTTACTGCAATTGACATTTTCATCATAATAATATGAAAATTTGTATTACAGTCACGTTAGATTATCGAAATATATATTCAAATATTTCATCATTTAGGCATAATTCAAATCTATGTTGAAAAATATAAACTCCTTCATGATTTGTAAGGCATACAGCTGTTTCTGTCTATTAGACTTCATCAGTACTATGTATTTCATGATGTAACAATCTAATGTCTGTTTCTACAGATCATTCAAATCTGCTTCGTCCTGAAATGAGCTCAGGCTCTAACGCCAGTTACAAATGAATTTCACAGTGTTACAAATGAAATATGAAAGAAATTGACATTTCAAACAGTTTTTAATCGAAAAGCGTTCTAGTGGAACGAATCAAAATCCTCATTGTAATTTACCTCACACTTAAGACTATCGAATACTACATGAAATGGTAGGAAGAATGAAAATTTCACAAGTGAGAATCATTATCGAAATTTACGACATCGTCAAAACAAAGCTATAAATTGTTGCTATTTACAAATGCCCAGATAATTTGCCTATCGACAAATTTACACAATCTTGCGGGACTACCCATCGAAATTAAACTTTACTGTATGAAATTATTACGAAATAAATTCATTCTATATGTTTGGCATAACGGTTTTGAATGTGGAAGCGAATATAATTATTTCTCTTTGTGATCTAAAGGTACTACCAAATTTGTCAACTCAAGTTCAAGTGTTCCTCAATGTCAATGTAACCAGTTTCTGGGCATAGACGTAATCAAAACTATTCCAAAAGGAAAACTGATTTAAATGCATTATACAATATTACCGATATTTGCAGTAAAGATTATTTTCTTTTAGGTCAAAAGTTACAATCAGTTCTTGTTTATCCTCGAACTTCCAAACTCCTAGATTACCCAAAAA
This sequence comes from Endomychus coccineus, assembly GCA_958510875.1. Classification (NCBI taxonomy): domain Eukaryota; kingdom Metazoa; phylum Arthropoda; class Insecta; order Coleoptera; family Endomychidae; genus Endomychus; species Endomychus coccineus. The sequence continues at coordinate 287,910,803 of OY294067.1, forward strand.
AACTCTATTTAGTAGGACATTGTATAGCATGAGGTCTTGAGATAAATAAGAGCATCACCCTAACACCATATCTAATCAGTATCTGTATTGATACAAATGGACATAGTATCTCTGGTGGTATTTAACATAATGGATGGGATTTGAGGAATAAAAAGTTTCACGTGTTCAAACAGACCCACAATTCAATTTTTTCAATGTTATTTGGCAGTGATACAATTAATAGGCTAGTGCAATGAAAATCATTAATCAATACTGTCAAATCAATAGTCTCGCCGTCACAAAAAGGGACGAACTCGCTACTTCCATCGTACTGTAATGAATTTAGCTGAGCCCTCGGTTGTCTTTCGATCAAGGGTGATGCGATATCCAAGGTGCAAATTTATCAAATATTAGGTATTTGAAAATCACTACGAATGGTGCAAGCCAAAATAAAATACTGGTTAAAGAATCGGACTATTTTTCATTATCAAGTTTAATTAACTATACAACTCGTGTTCTTTCAATAGGAAAATATGGAGCATATGTTGATGATGGATTTAGACGAAGAAAATAAGCGTTTTGTTATATGTCAAATATTTCAAGAAGCTTATCCACACCAGTTTTGTAGATGTTGTGTATGTGCTGGAATTTGATCACGAATTTTGTAAGACTTGAAAGGTCGGAATTCGAATTAAAATAATAAAAGCGTTTTCTTGTTTTCAGATTCAATTGTAATTATTAATATCATCTAAAACTATAATTGGAATGTGAACTAATGGAATATTCTCATAGAGATTATGTAGCTAGCATTGAAACATCCGTTTCCACATTATACAAGCTCAAATATCAAGTCCGATCAGACAATTCGTTCCAGTGCTTGGACGTTGTTCTTGTAAGTTCATCAATGTTGGCAGCTCTCAGCACCACTCAGATGTTTCAATGTCCTCAGCTCTCATGTACGGTTGTCCGGTAGTTTCCCAACCACGTAATTCGATATTGGCACCAGTGGCGTATCAAGGGTTAAGAAACGAACCGAAAAATACAACAAATGATGGAATGTAAATGAAGTTGCTTTTGATATTTTTTAAGTCTACTCTCGAAAATCAGAACCGAAGGAAAACAAATTCAACATGTAAAAAAAAATTTAATCAAAGTTGCAAATAGTTGTATCTATCTGAATGACTTTTTCGATAGTACCTGAGCACGATGACTAAGGTTCTGGAACTTCTTGACCTACAAACTCTATGTATATAACATTTGAGCGTGGTCAAGATGATTCACAACTTTCGTGAATAGTTCAGAAGCATAGAGCGAGGATAGAGCATGACGACTGAGGTTGTAGATTTTCTTTTCCCTATTCTGTGTGTGAAATATTTGAGAGTACTCTAGATTATCCAGGACTCTTGTGAATCAGAAGCGCTAATACAATCGCATATCCTTGTAATTTTAATCTAGATTCAAGTTTAATTAATCGAAAATAGTGGCGATTGACTGACATGAATATTAATTTATGTATCAAGGACCTCATTTATTATTATCGTTATAACACCGCCTTGCCTTCAACGTCCTACTAGTCTGCAGTTTAATCATTAATAATTAAAAATTCGAGATTTTCAAATAGAAACAAAATTCTGCATTTACGATTGATAGATTTGCCATCTATGGAGGAAACAGTAACTATGCAACATAATATTTAGTTTATTATCAATAACATTGGAACATTTAGCCATTTTGTGTTGAGTTGTTGTGAAAATGTTCGAATAAGAGAGGCCTTCTGAAGAAGTGTTGTCAAACACTGCCAAAGAGGCCGAGGCACTACTAGGTCATGAAACCAAAAAGGTACTTCGAAAATTATACATTTGTTTCAAATTTTTTTATATTGAGGTGTTAATCAAGGTTACTTGTAATTCTATGTTGAAATTTATTTGTTGTTAGAGTGGTGCGTTATGTATCCATTATTCCATACTCTACGGATGACATAATTACATATTATGCAACGACCTCTTGGATATTAGATCAACGACCATTTAATCATGGGTATTAAGACAGGACCATGACGATAAGTACATGATCTGTAGGGAATGTCTTAATGAATCGAATGTCTAATAAACGAATTGAAGTAGGTATACGAGTAGACAAATGTTCATAATGCCCTAGGGCATTTTTTCTAATGTAGTGAATTTCAAAATAGGGTAGTTACTGGCAAATAATATACTAGCAGGATATTAATGACATTAGCGATACCCGTAAAGACGTTATCCGTGCTCAAACTTGAATATGGTACTGTAGTTCTATGGAAACTGCAAACGCTTTGATACGAATAACCAATATTGTGTATTGAATGTATGAATATTTCAATCGCCTGGTGCCTATTTCGTAATACACGCTAAATTCCTATATTGAAACAGGAGTAAACTATCAATCTAATGAAAAAAATAAAAAATCGCAACACACGCTAAGCTCATTGATCGATGCAAATTAATGAGGATAACTGAAAAGCACTTCCTGAATTTTTCAATGTTATATCTAAATTACCGTTACTTATTTTTAGCACTTCAAAATTTCTCCATATTCCATTTTTTAACGGTTTAATTTGTGACAGACGGCATATAATTATTTCAATATCATGACAATTGGAGTTGACAGTTGACTCATTAATTTCCAAAGCACATAGCTCTGTTGTGTCAAGTTGAAATTGATTGTGTGTCTTTTATAAATCATGAGTTGTACGTATGCTATTTTCGGCCCAAATGTAAAAATAATGAAGTACATCCACATCTTACACTGATGAAGCAGTTTAAAGCTTTAAATTTAGCGTTATCTCTGATGCAGAGGAATGACCTTGATCTTCAATTACACTAAAAACCGTTATATTCAGATGTACCTCATATTTCATCATTTGCGCTGATCACTTTTTCTATATCTGTTTAAACTTATGGATAAAAAATAAAATTTAATACATTCTTTGATATGTGTCTGCACTATATTTGATAAAGCCATCTGGTTATAATTCACATCTCATAATTAATTACAATTATTTATTTATATTGTGTTTCAACTTCTTATACATAACAGCTGACTTTACACTTAATATTACACAAAAGTATTTACAATTTGATTAAATAGGCATGTATAAGTACAAAAGATTATTGTTGTGGTTATTTATAAAAAAAACTACAAACTATGTAGACTACAAGAATATATCAATTATTTTACATGTTTTATGGATAGGTATGTATATTTACATATATTGCCTAATATTTCAATAAAGTATCTCGTCTTCAGATGGTCCCTAGATGGCAATGAATATGGCACAAATGTTATGGCTTAATTAAAATGTTATACGTCTTACATAAACTGAATTTTTAAAAGCAGGTTCACATATTTCATAATTTATTTTCGTATTTGGAATACAAAAAAAAAAAGAAAAAACTGTAGAAGAAACATAATGATTTTCTAACACAAGTTAAGTTTGGAATATAATCAGCAACGTTCATCTTCTTTTTTTTTCGCCGGTTTTATTGCTTTCATCTATTGCCACGAAAATGTATTACGTAGAAAGTTCGATATACCTGGTTGAGGTTGAATAAATGAGAAAACAAATAATAATAGTTTTTCGATAAATGTAAAATTGTCCGAAAATAGTTTTAATATTTGATGATAGAGAATTTGAAATTTAATTTCATTTAACACACTGAAATTGAGCTAAAATTTTGATTCATGCTTTATTACAAAAATTTTTATAAAAGGTGCACTTCCCATATCTCAGAACGAATAGCCTTATAGAATTTATATCATAAATAGAAAATTATGTAAAAAATATCGTTCATTTTTTAATAATTCTCGGGTAATGAAAACATCATAACTTTTCAGGCAAAATTTGGAGGAAATTTTATACTGCCTTGGTGAATCTTGTTAAAATCGACATTCTAAAAATTTTATAATCTTGTATTTTTCTAACAGCATCAGAATGAGAGATATGTTTTTTTAAGTATTTATATATATTTTGTGGGTTTTCCGGGATTTTCGGAAAACTTTGATTTTTCATTTTTTCATAATAACGCTTATGTAAATCGACGTTCTAAACACTTTTACATTGTATTTTTCGCGAAACAATATGTAATATTTAGCATTTTAGGAAAAAAGTATATCAAACTTATTAAAATCGACATTCTACACATTTTTTATTCTTGTAATTTTTTCCTAAACGCATTAGAAAGCGATAATTAGGTTTTCTTTAATAAAAAGTACGTATTTATACATTTTATGGGTTTTTCGTGATTTTCGGAAAACTTTATGCGATTTTTCGACGTTCTAAGCACTTTTTCATTCTTGTGATTTTTTTTTAAAACGCAAAGGGAACGAGATATTGCGGAAAATGATATACAGGGTGTCCTCGAACTGCATGGCCAAAATAAAGCCGAAGATTCTTTGATTCGAAAAAAAGTTGATGAGCCTTTTTACTTTTGCCTCAAGTGTCTTGTTTAACCGGTAGAGAGCTTCAAAATTGCAAAAATAATTTTGTTTTTTCGGTATAACTTGAGAACGTGATGAAGGACTTTTACAATATTTAGCAGGTGAGTTACTGTCAATAATGGCCATTTTTGAGAGTGGAGCACAGAGCCTTAGAGACCATAGAAATGGCTCAAACTTGAGGATGTAACAGGAAAAGTGTCCAGAACTTTTTTGTGGTCAATGTAATTCACTCGATATTTTTTATGTAGATAGCTTATCTAATTTGAAAACTTTTCTTAATCTTAGAAAATTTTGATAAAATCAACGGATTAGCTTGAAAAAATTAATTTTCGAGTCTCTGCAATTTTGGCTTACCAATTTTACTTGATTAAAATACCTTAGTTGCCTTTGCTTTTCAAATGTCATTTTGGCATTTGAAGAATTTATTCTCAAAACTGTCAGTTTTTACTTTGCTTTCCGTAAAAATTTTATAAAATTATGGCTCAAAATTTCACTAACACTGAAATGGTTGATATGTTATTGATTTATGGACTTTGTCGTTGCAATGGCCGGAGAAGGGAAAGATATCCGCATCGCAGAATTCCAAATCGGCAAACCTTTGCGAAACTGGCAAATTTGAAGCAAATCGCAGAGAAACTGGACGCAGACGGACAAGAAGGACGTTAGAGCTCGAAGAAGCGATACTGGAAGCGGTTGAAACTGAACCTGGGATAAGCACACTACGTTTGGGACTTCGTATTGGAGCCTCAAAATCATTAGTTCATAATGTACTGAAACAAGAACTGTTGTATCCCTATCACATTAAAACAGTTCAAAACTTATTGCCCATGGATCCAGGTCATCGGCTAGATTTCTGTCGGCTTATTGTCCAAAGACAAAACGCAAACCCCAATTTTTGTAGAAGAATTCTGTTCACGGACGAAGATACTTTCACGAGATGTGCTCTTTTTAACCTCCATAATGAACATTTCTATGCTAATGAAAATCCTCATGAAACGGAAGTTACATATTTTTAGAATCAAACTAAAATCAATGTTTGGGTTGGAATTGTGGATAACTTTATTATTGGCCCTACCGTTATACCCGATCGATTGAACGGGGAGAACTACTTGAACTTTTTGGAACAAAGGCTACTTGAACTGTTGGAAGACTTGCCCTTACACATTCGTCGTGGCCTGGTTTATCCATGATGGTGCACCTCCTCATTTCACATTAGCTGTGAGGCGACATTTGAATGCGGAATATCCAGATCGCTGGATAGGTAGAGGACACGATGCACCAGTGAACTGGCCGGCCCGCTCCCCTGATTTGAGGCCCTGCGACTTCTTTCTATGGGGCGCTTTGAAGTCGAAAGTTTATGCAGCTCCAGTAAACACACGAGAGGAATTGTTGCAACGAATTAATCATGAAGCGGATTTATTGAAGAATGATCCTGAAGTACTAGCCAGAGTTCAATCCAATTTCTTGAAACGAATTAATTTGTGTATTCAGGAAAATGGGCAACATTTCGAACAATTGATGCCTTAGCGATTTCCCAAAAAGTTTTGTTGTTTCTTTTAATTTAGCAATTGTTTTTCCTAAATAATCACATCGTTTCCCCATTTCTATTGTTTTTATTATTCGTATTTTACCGAGATATTAACCATTTCAGTGTTAGTGAAATTTTGAGCCATAATTTTATAAAATTTTTACGGAAAGCAAAGTAAAAACTGACAGTTTTGAAAATAAATTCTCCAAATGCCAAAATGACATTAGAAAAGCAAAGGCAACTAAGGTATTTTAATCAAGTAAAATTAGTAAGCCAAAATTGCAGACTCGAAAATAATTTTTTTCAAGCTAATCCGTTGATTTTATCAAAATTTTCTAAGAGTAAGAAAAGTTTTCAAATTAGATAAGCTATCTACATAAAAAATATAGAGTGAAATACATAGACCACAAAAAAGTTCTGGACACTTTTCCCGTTACATCCTCAAGTTTGAGCCATTTCTATGGTCTCTAAGGCTCTATGCTCCGCTCTCAAAAACGGCTATTATTGACAGTAACTCAGCTGCCAAATATTGTAAAAGTCCTCCATCACGTTCTCAAGTTATACCGAAAAAACAAAATTATTTTTGCAACTTTGAAGCCCTCTACCGGCTAAACAAGACACTTGAGGCAAAAGTAAAAAGGCTCATCAAATTTTTTTCGAATCAAAGAATCTTCGGTTTTATTTTAGCCACGCAGTTCGAGGATACCCTGTATATATATAAGAGACACTCGATTTTGAATTACCCATACTTTTATCTAAAAAAAAGTAATGTTATCTCGATTTCTGTATAATTTCCCTGAACTATTCCGTATTCTGACCAGGACCCAAGGCAACGCCGGGTTCAACAGCTAATACAGGGATAAGTAACTAGTAATTTCAGAATCGGACCATATACAAAGGTACTAAGCAAAACATAGTAAACTATAATAAGTGAAAAATGATTAGAAATAGAATAGGGTTTGTAGCTTCAAAATATGTTATCTAGAGATGAAATGTTTCGTGTTTCTGATCATAATATTAGGATTTTGGCTAATATTTAAAGCTAGTATAAAATCTACAATCTACATGTCATAAAATGCGACAATGGCAGTATTTTATTGATTGACTATGATGAAGAAATTCCTTCAAAAAATTCAGCCTCAATACAATTTCCAACTTCTAATTTATTGAAATATTAGGACTTATTTTCTATTTAAATTTTATTCCGAAATTAATTTTAATTACGTATATAAATCTCACTTAACAGTTTTGTTTCATCGTTCCGATAACGTGTATAATCAGTATTGCCACCTATAAAACAGTTGAAAACTATTACTTTCCGTAAGGCAGTTACAATAAGGTGATACGTCGAGTTTAAAATACGATCATGTTCAACCATGACATTTAACCCGGTTATTTGAGTTTTTCCTTCATAAATCACGTAGGTTCCTAGTCTTTGTATATTTATATACAACGGTAAATTCAAACATGTCTGCTGCTTTTACGTATTGGAACAAATTCTAATTCTGGTTAGATAGAGGAGCACCCAGTTTCTATGATTATACACAAATATTTTGGTTCAAATTATATAAGTAAACGAAATATTCGATAATTATCATAAATGCTAAAGTATACACCAACGCTGTAAGAGACAAACTAATAGTTCTAAGAATTGAACGAAACATGAAAACACCATTTTCATTTGACGGATTGATTTACATTGTTACAATGAGTAGCTTTTACTCAAGATTAATTTTAATCCAAGCAAGTAATCCAATAAGAACCTAAATACCCAGAAAATCTATATACAGGATGTTCTGGACCTACCTAGTCAAAATCTAACGACTCCGCGGCCGATTTGAAGGGTGATTCATATAAAAATTTTCGATATGAGCCTCCCACAAAAAGTTATGGCCTTTCAAAGATGGCAGCTTAAACGTAGGTTTTATTGAGTAAATAACCAAACTTAAAAAAGGCAAACTTGGTGGACAGTTAGTGATTACCCAGTGGGACCATTCTGGCATTATGCCCCATTATATACTTTACCGGGACATGGTGAAATAAACTATCCCTATTTAAGACAACTTTTCCTTCTTTTAAAATTTTAAAATACAAAAATATTGTTTAGTTAGCCCAATCAAACTAAATACTATTTTATCTTTTTAAAAATTTTATTATCGCCTTTAGTCTTTGGAAAAAAAAATAAAACAGGGAACTACGCATCCGAAGGCTGGGAAGAAAATGAAACCATTTTCATCATATTAACCTATGCAAAGATGATGACAATATTATAATATTAACACTAAATTCCCACCAAATTTGTTTTTTTTTTAAATTGGGTCATTTCGAAGATAACCAATAACACCTACATTTCAGCTGACATCTTTAAAAGGCCATAACTTTTTATGAGAGGCCCAAACAGAACATTTTTATATTTGTGCGTTATTATTCGTGGGCGTTACCCTGTAAGAATAATCTTTCGAACTTGGCTTCAGAGAAAATTTAGTCTGTAATTGTCTATAAAATTAAATAATCTCTAAGCCTGAAACTAGAATCATGAAATTTTGATCATATGTGTGGCTCAGTCTGATAAGATAGGAAAAATACAAATATATTCTATATGTTAGTCTAGCTTGAGATTACCATTATTGGGACCTGCCCATTTGGATTCAACACTGCAATTGGCTATTCAGTCTGCGCAGATCTAAAAAAGTTCAACATTTCAAGCCAGCAGTACTTCCTCACCAATTAAGAAAAAATTAAAGAGTCATAAAGTAAATGAAAGTTTAGAACTATTTGCACCTATTAAATTGTTTTGGTATTTCACATTTCCTTCACGTTTGCAAAAACGCAATTACTGACCTTCCAGTTAACGCAATTTTCGTCGCTGAGAAATGCTAATCTAAAATTCATCAAACTGAAATTGGTTCGTCTCTTACAGATATAACTTAATCTAATAATGAGTCTACCATAATAGTATATTTATTATATTTCGAGTATATAAAAATAAGCCCAGCAAATCACATATTTTAAAAAAGTCATTTATAAAATTTCATAATAATTTTAAAATAAATAAATACACAACAGAATTTAAAAAATATTAAGTCTGTACAAAAAACAAAGTGTCCATCAGGGAAAAAGATGGCACGCGAGACTAGAGTGCTGTGACAGAATGGCGAGGGACCAAGGCGGTCACTCAAATGGGTCCGTAGTTACTCAAAGATGGTCCGGAACCTTGAGGAGGATGAGTGACAACAACAGGATTGGCCCCCTCGCCCGCTTGTCATACGTGACTTAACGGTGGTTGCTTCAACATGTGATGATGCAGATGATGCTGACTCGCCGAAGCCACACTTCCCGTTGGTCCAAGTAACGATGCACTACCTGCTCCGGCTACTAAATACTGTGGGGGAGGCGGTTTGCCGGGTCTATTTTTTATTAGAACTGCGTTCGCTCCGGTCGAATCTGACCGACCGAATAGACGTCTCCATAACCTCCTCCAGGAGTCTAGGGTTTTCCCGGACCAAATCCACACGCCAGAAGTGATGCCAACAGCTAATGCCATAAAATATTTGAGCATTAAAACGGAGTATAACGGTTTATCTTTAACGTTCATGATACTAGCGTTGGGACATCCACAAGCGATCGACTTCAACCAGTCGTCATGGAAAGCATTTTCATAAAGATGACATCCGATTACAATTGTTGCTGGTACAGTGTATAAAACACTGAATATGCCAATTCGGATCATCAGTTTTTCTAACTTATCAGTCTTGCAACCAGCGCCAATACCACCTTGTTTCTTAATAACGTTCCTTATCCTAAACAGAGACACGAATCCGGCAAGAAGAAAACTGGTACCAAGGAGTAGGTGGATCAACAGGGGAGCGATTACGAAAAGACGTAAATTTTCCATATTCATATTTCCCACGTAGCATATTCCTGAGACTGGATCACCATCGACTGCACCAGATAATAACACTGCGACGGTTTGGAAAGCTGGCAAAAACCAAGCTATGAGATGGAAATATTGTGCATAGCCCGCGATGGCTTCGTTACCCCATTTCAAACCTGCCGCAAGGAACCACGTTAACGATAATACTACCCACCAAATCGACGAGGCCATTCCGAAGAAATAAACTAACAGAAATACGAGAGAGCACAAACTCGGTCCAGTCAAAGAATACCGAACTATCGGTCCCTCACAAGCCACCTCTTCGTGACCAACACTTACGCGAATCAAATAACCGACCGACACTAAAAAATAACAGGCCGAAAGGAAAACTATCGGTCTCTCAGGGTATTTGAAGCGTTCCGTTTCGATGAAAAACGTGGTGAGTGTCATTAGGGTGGAGGCCGCGCACAGTGCCGACCATACGGTTATCCATACGGTGGCGAACTCTTTTTCGTCCGTCCGGAAGTACGTCTCCTTGCACGGGTACGCACAATTTGGAATGCCGACGACGCTTCGGTTGAATTGCGTTGAGTCCCTCCCCAGGGGCACCAGCGGACTTTGGCAATGACACTTGCACTCTCTTCCGCTTTTTCTTCCGTCTCCGCCTGGGGGGTTTGTGCAGTTTTTTGAACCTTTGCACGGTTTGGTGGGTCGGGGACGGCCCGGCGGCTTTGAAGTAGGGGAGCTGCTGGCGTTGTTCTGATCCATGCATAGTACCTCACGGGATGCTCCGAAAATTGGAAACCTGTCGCACTCCAAGCGTTCGGGCCATTTGAAACCGTATTGCAACATTATCGGTTCGCAACCTTCTCTAGCTCTTTGGCACAAACCTCTGCAAGGGGGAAGAGGCTTTTGATAGGACGCTAAACAAATAGGTGTGTACATTGAACACAAGAAGAATTTTAGCTCTGGTGAACATTTAATTTCGACGAGTGGCCAGAATTGATGTACTTCCAAACCGGCTTCATCTTGATTTTCATGATTGAGTTCGTTTGGCATCCTTGTATCATTATATCCTATCCCCTGACACATGGGAATGGTGATACTCTCACATTTGCCTTCCGCGTCGGGATCTATATGCGTAATATGAGATGTACCATGCACCATAGAGCGGCAGCATAGTGTCGTGAAGACGAAAAACACATACGTTGAAATCTTCATCGTTGCATTTATAATTTCGGGGTTGTTTGTGGTTTTGTCTGGGCTAATACGTGACGTGTTGCTCCGTACATGCTAGATTGTGTTGCTCCATCATGTACTCAACTAGTAACTCGAAATGTTGCAAGGAGTGTTCTCATATGTTTTGGTAATCTGCAACAAAAGAAAAATCTGTTAGTTCATTTCGGTTACAAGTTATTCAAGTTTGATTCAATATGTCAGAGGGCATTTCCCTAAGAAATAAAAAACAGTATGATTGAACCGTTATACAACCTATTTCTATCATAATAACTTTTGCTAAAATATGAGAAAATGTATAGTCAGGGTTAATGGGTTTTCTTTCTCTTCACAATACATTGCACTCAATTTGGACTTCAGCTCAAAATAGTGCCTCTATCTCTGCCTCAATTAAAAACATTTATAAGTCTAAGCCTGCCCTCGGTCTAGCCAAATCATTTGATATGGTATATCATGACATGCATCCCTTCTACAGAAGTTGGGAAGATCGACTCTACATTTTTTTAAAGGCTGTTTGACTAGTCTAAATAAATGAATACCTCTTATAGTCCAGGCTGTGATCCGGGATTTTAGCTATAATAAAAAAAAAACATGTAAGTTCGAATCAAAAATTTTTGTTTGCATTAGCTTCAGGAGGTTCTCAGGATCATTCATACACCTTAAAACCTCTTGGGAATCCCAACCCCACCCATTGGGGAGTGAAAATGGCCAGAAATCTCCAAGTCTTGAATTGTATTTTCTACAAAAAAAAGGTATTTTGGCATTTCGAGTGCAGCTAGGATGTTTTTTGGGTCGCTGAACACGAATCCGTAGCCAGATTTATTTGCAATCCATCGCAGGGGTGGTCAAATCGACAAAATTGGCCAATTTTGCACCCCTAATATGTTATTTTGCAATTTACGTGTTTTAGGCATTTCGAATGCACCAATGGAGTTTTTGGGTCGCTGATCACGAATCCCTAGCCACATTTACTTGCAATCCATCGTAGGGGTGGTAAAATCGACGAAATTGGCCAATTTTGCACCCCTATATGTTATTTTGCAATTTACGTGTTTTTGGCATTTCAAATGCACCAAGGGGTTTTTTTGGGTCGCTGAATACCATTCCGAAGCCAGATTTACTCCGAAGTAATTTTAAAATGCAAAAATAATAAAAATTTATAAGCGTGTCAAATTAGCCATTTTTGTAAATTTCCCACCCGTACGATGATATTCGAGACACTATTATGTAGATTATATATAAATAGGAAATAGGTCACACTAACCCATATGCTTATTATTCTCGTCTTTACGTACGTTTCGGGCCTATGACCATCATCAGAAGACGTGACAAAGTCTAAAACAGGATTTCTTAAAACTAGTTGTATCAGCACAAAGCTCCTTATCGCACCAATTTCAATTTAAAATGTCCACTTCGCGTCGCCGAAACTAACAGAAACACGATTAATCGAAATTATAACACATTACTGTTTTCAGTATATGAATATGTATTAAGAATCCACTGCTTAGCAATTTTCTTATAATATACGAAGTCAAGTCAAACAATGTTTATATGCGACTGAAACCAAAAAATATAACGCTCAAGTATCCACTTTGAAACCAGATGTCAAAGATTTATGAGGTAATAGAAAGAGGTTGTCAGGACATTATTAGAGACATTGCTATCTGAGCATTCAACCTAAAATATACTTTCAACATTCGCAAGGGTTTTAATTAATTAAATTAGTTTAAATCTAACTTAATGGTTGAATGTCTGTTCTATGATTTACAGACTTGAAGTTACATTTTATGTGAATTATATCCTAAATAGATCTTTTTATTAGATGGTTATAATCAAAACGGTGTTTAGCAAGAGCGGTGGAATTTGTTTCTAAGTTTTTGTCTCTTGTACTATACTTATGGCCATATATTCTTCTTTGTAAATATTGTTTAGAGATTCTTGTATAAGTCCCATCGCAATCTAAACAATGTAATTTGTATACTGTGTGGGTTTGTTTAACTTTAGGTATTAAAGGTATTAGATTTGAAAAATATTTCCCAACACAGTTAGTACGTTTATGCGCAACATTTATATCAAACTTTTTTTAAACATTTCTTAATTTTCTCTGAGGTCTCTGGAATGTATGGTAATGTTATGTTAAGATATCCATTATAGATTTTGTTTATTCTTTCTTTAATGATGGCATTGAAAAATGTTTTTGGGTACCTTGAATTAAGTCACATTAATTCTAAATATAATGATATAAATTTGATTTGAATTAGATCATATTGAGTTCTATCTAAATCTTTAGAAGTAATAGCCTGACATCGAACTCATGGGTCAATTAATTGAAATAGTTGTTTATTTTTCATCTTCAACATTATAATGAGATTTCGAGAAGGGGTGAGAGATACTAGAGACATATGTTTGTTCTTCAACGGTCCATCATTGGACCCAAGAACCGACTAAAACCATGTGCTAATTGCGATATGGGGCGAGTGACGTCACACTTTGATCTATTAGTGCTTCCCCGGGAGGACGGATGTCAATTAGTTCGAAATTTATTTAGGGGAAATATTCCCGTATTACTCACACCGCATATCGGCGAGCATCAAAGTGCATAGAAATGCAGTTATAGGATGTCGAATCTTGTTTGACTTGAGGGTCGTCAGAGTCTGCGAGTCCTGTATAATACAGAAATAGCTTGGGGTGTTACCCTGTACGTGATTTGACAGTTACTGTTGGCGAGGGTGTACTTTACAACATATTTCGCACACTTCGTAAGAGGTTTTTAATGATTCATTAAACAATTTTGTTGCAGCTTATTTATATACCGGAAATGTGTTGGAAATGATTGCTTTCTCGAGTATATCCGTCTGGTAAGAGCAGAAAAATTATAGGAGCAGTGCGAAAATATAATACGTTACATTTACGATTAATTTGGAGAATAAATAATCTATTTTGGTTTATACTATCGTGTTTAACGGGGATATTTGGAGCATTTCTGGGGAAAACACGTTTTTATTTCTATTGGTTAGGTCAATTACATTAATAATATACGTATATCATTAGAATGGAAATGAAATAATGATATTGCGAAAGGAATGGTAATATCGAACATTCATACCCTGTATTTTCAAATTGAATGAACCAAAATGCTACATCTACACTACATATTTTGTTCAATACTTCCATCAAACATGATTTTTCGTTTAACCTCGTACTAGGACACTTCTTCTATATATAACAGTTAATAATATTATATAAATTCTCGGGAAATAGGTCACACTAACACATATGCTTATTATTCATTAGATTTTCTACCCGTATTCTTCAAACGGTATGTAGATGATTGCCTAATAGTCCAGGCAATGAACCGGAAAATGAAAAAAAATATATAGCAAGCTAGAATTTCAATTTTTTTTTTGCATTTTATTCCTAATACCCCATAGATCATTCATGACTATCAAGACTGCGGGGGTCGACCTTTCTACCCCCCAAAACGGGGTTTCAACCCCCCAGAGGAGCATTCTTATAAAAACAGTCCAAAATTAATGACAAAGAGCCGAAAATGACCCCTGGTATGTTTTTTGGGTCGCTGATCACGATTCCGCAGTTATTTTTCTTGGAAAACTCCCTCCAGATGAGGAATTTGGAAAATTTATATATAATATATAATTTATAATTTTGTTGCAAAAATTACCTTTAGCAGGTTTTTTGTGTCCATCTGGAAAAATTCGGGAATTTGAGATTTTCCTGAAACTGTTATGAATGAAATTATTATATAATTTTGTTGCAAAAATTACTAGAGGTCATTTTTGCAATAAAATTATACTTTATTATTCATAACCGTCTCAGGAAAATCTCAAATTTCCCGAATTTTCCATCTGGAGAAATTTTTTTGGGAAAAATAACAGCGGAATCGTGATCAGCGACACAAAAAACCTACTAGAGGTCATTTTTGCAATAAAATTATACTTTATTATTCATAACCGTCTCAGGAAAATCTCAAATTTCCCGAGTTTTCCATCTGGATAGAGTTTTTTTGAAGAATAACAGCGGAATCATGATCAGCGACCTAGAAAACCTACTAGAGGTCATTTTTGCAACAAAATTATAAATTATATATTATATATAAATTTTCCAAATTTTCCATCTGGAGGGAGTTTTCCAACTAACTGCGGAATCGTGATCAGCGGATCAATAAACATACTATGGGTCGTTTTCGGCTCTTAATTTATTAATTTTGGAGTGTTTTTATAAGAATGCTCCTCTGAGGGGTTTAAACCCGTTTGGGGGGGGGGGTAGAAAGGTAGACCCCCGCGGTCTTGATAGTCATGAATGATCTATGGGGTATTAGGAACAAAATGCAAAAAAATTATGAAATTCTAGCTTACTATATATATTTTTTTTATTATGGCCATTTTCCCGGCTTACTGCCTGGACTATAATGTGTGTTCCCAATGATAAAATTCAGTACGTGATTAATAAATTTAACAATTTCCACTGTAAACTTCAATTTACTTGTGAAATAGCAGAAACAAAAACATAAATTTCCTAGATATGAACATTAGCCATGAAAAATAAAAACTTCGTGGTTTACTAAAGAAGTTTGGTCTCAACGTTATCATCACTTCAATTCCCTTGCACCAACAAGTTATAAAAAAAGTGTTATAAACAGCCTAACAGATCGCGCGGTAAAATTGTTCCACCCAGAGGACCGTCCCGAAAATTAAAAAATTCTTCGTAATACACTTGAATTGAATGACTATAAAAAACATTTTTCACATAGTAATATCTCCATTAAGGTCTGACAACCTGTTTCTATTACCTCATACATGTTTAACACCTGGTTCGAAAGAAGATACTTGAACGTTATATTTTTTGGTTTCAGTCGTATACAGACTTTGTTGACATGTGTTCCATATACTACAAGAATATTGCTAAGCAGTGGATTCTTGATACATTTCATATACTCAAAACATTAATGTGTTACAATTTCGATTATTCGTGCTTCAGTTCGTTTCGGCGACGTGAGCATTTTTATTTGAAATTGGTGCTCATACAATTAGTTTCAAGAAATCCCGTTTTAGACATAATACGTCTTCTGATAATGGTCGTGAGACCGAAACGTACGTAAAGACGAAAATAATAAGCATATGTGCTAGTGTGACCTATTTACCAGGAATTTACATATAATAAAGTATCAGGTGAGGCAAATCTCGGTAAATTTATATTGAAATTGTAACATATACAAGTAACGATAAATTTGTTTTTGAAATTGTTAAACGCTAAACAGTTCATAGAAAAAAAGTGTAAAGGAATTATAATCGCTTAACTTTAGATCTCATAAAAGTCGATAGTTTCGTGAGCTTCATGTTATAGAAGATGAGAAATTCCAATGAGCCGAATATCTGTTATATTGGAAATTGTCCAGTTCCAAATATCATAATTCCAAGAACCTTTCACGTATTTCGGTTATATGAAATGACCTAATAACAGGTCGTTATGTAGTGGACATCTATATCTAGAGGAAAAATAGTAACGGTTATTTGTCTCAATGATGAATGAGATCGAAAAAGAGTGAAATAGAACATATTCCAGACTTACACGGAATATCTACCTCGCCGAGATTCGTGTAGGCACCAAAACTGACTATCTACAGGTTTTTAATATATGAAATCAATAAATTAAGACAAGTACATGGAGCTGTACACCGATCGCATGTCGCTATACTAACGAGATATACCTGAACGCATCTCTCCGGCGTGTTCTCACCCAACACGCAAATGAGGTTTGTAAGTAAATAATGCACTTGGCACTTCACTGGCTTGTTAACTAAATCGTCCTCGGAACTGGTTTTGAACACACATTCAAATCGGAAATCGCGCGAACTCGAATCGCACATTCTCGTTAACAGTTCCTACGTTAGTATTATAATGGAAACAACCAAGCTAACTGAACTTTAACATTCCAATCAGCACAACAAGTTGAATTGAATTTGGGGAACTCTATTTTTGATCAAAATTGCACTAATGATAATAATATATGAAATGCGAGGCTCACATCATATAGAGCATAATAGAAATGGACCAGCACTCTGCATATTAAGGAGGTTCGGTAGAGATTGTTCTTTATGATGAATTTTATTGAAATTTTTACAGACCGTTTAGGATAACAATATAAGAATACGTCTAATTTTTTGGAGGGTTTCACTACATCGTTTTTTTAATACCGGGATATCAAAAATTATATTGGTCAAGGGTGGTTGTGGAATCTAAAACATATGTCTTTCTATACGTTTGAAATAATTATGTCACTGTCACACTGACATCATCAATAACCTACAAATTTCATTTATTTCAGTTGTAAAACAATAATGAACTACAAATTAAAAATTATCTTGGTCAAGGGTGGTTGTGGAATGTAAAACGAAATGTTAACTAATTAATAGCCACAAACGGGGTCGAAAACTGTTTTAAATTGGTTAATTTTCGATAAATCGAATAACGTTCACGTAAGGAGCGCGTAGCTCGCGAGTTAGAAAAGTGCAAATCTTCGGAACATAGAAGGTCTTTACGAGGACTTTTCGCATGCGGGTTTCGCTCCATGTCGTTAGTTTATGAACGGGGCCAACTAAATAGCATAGTCTCGAGCCCCAAAATGTCGTTTAAATAGGAAAATTTAATTAAAATAGAAACAGGTACTCTCAGGTCTCAGCTACGCGCGTCTAACGTGCGACGTACCAAAAGGAATTTTCTAGCTACTAAAATATACTCAAAAGCGGTTAAAAGCTAGCGGCCTATAGCCGAAAACACTTTATTACAGCTGGCGCCGGCCGCACGGGGCATAAACGGCCCCGAATTAACAAGATCGAGGTAAAAAGTATAAACTCTAACTGACGCGTAGCGAGCTCCTCGAGGCATATGTCAAAATGATTACGTTCGTAGCTAATTACATAGGACGTCTGGCGTTTATGCAATTCTGTTTTTATACAATTCTAACCTTCTAATTTCGATGGGCCACGTGAAAATCCCGGAGTCTAAAGCGCTAGAGACTTCTGAGTGTTATAACATTCGTATAAAATTGCGAAATTTCTCACTTTTAGAAACTTCAAATTAATTAATTTGGCACAAGTTTTGATAACGTAAAGTAAAACACACGTTTTAGATTCCACAACCACCCTTGACCAAGATAATTTTTGATATCCCGGTATATCGAGTCTAAAAAACAACATTTTAACATAAAAGCTTATGGGGACGTGGTTAAATCTTCAAATTAAAAGAAAAACGGCTAAATATAAATTCTTTTTTTTTAAGAGAATAACATTATTACAATAATATTCTGTGCGAGTTTGAGCGAGTCCCACTAAATATTTTTATGAAAAAAATAGCTGAAGATATGGTTTAGCTAGACAATTATTAGTTGTAATTAACTTCTAAAAACACGAAAAGAGTCTACGACAACTATACGATTATAATATTTACATGTGTTTATTATGTATAGATTTCCAGCCGGAAATATTTACAGCGTTACCAGACCTCCGCTCTCGCCCCCAGCTTGCCTCTCTTATATTTCCCCCCGCTAACACTAACGAACCTCCTTAAGAATATACACCTCATATTAGGAATATACACCAGGAGACACACGTCCAAAATATCTGTGATTTGTCCAGGAAAATACAGGCTCGGTTTTATTTGATAATTTGTCGAAATACTTAATGGAGATGTTTGTCAATAAATATTATTTATTCTGAAAAGCCACGACCTTTTTATCGACGCAACGTTGTTTTTGTCTTTTTGACCAGACAAAAGAAGCCCACATTTATGATCACGTAACAACGTCCTAATGTGAAGGATTTTCGTATTATACAGTTCTTGATGACACGTTAGCGAGCATGCTGACACAGCAGATGTAGAAGGCTTTGTCGGTATTTCTTTTATTTTTCTTTGTCGGTTATAGAGTGAATATGCGCGTATCGAGTCTACTGCGCAGTGAGGGTGTAGACGGCATTCCACCTCGAGTCTAAGATCGGAGGCCACCGGAGCTGTTCTTTTTACTAGACAAATACGAACTAACCTAATCGAAAATTTTCAATATCATAAAGAAAGAGGTTCCTGGATTTTAGACTCTTTTGAGTTTCATATTAATAACAAAGCAGCGCTATTGGCTGACAATACGGTTAATATGAAGAAATTCAGAGAGAAATGGCAACCATGACAGCGCTTAAAATGGAAACTAGTTTAAAAAAAAAATGTGTTTCGTTGAACCGAGAGCTCTCTAGGTATTGCATGAGCTCCATGTTGATTGTTTTTACCATCCCATTATAGATCACAGATAATAGTGCAATTGATCTATAACTATTAGGAAGGGTCTTCTTTTCTTTTTTTGGAATTGGTTGGGACTATCTTCCAACTGGAAGGAAATTCACCAAGTTTGTATGAAAGGGTGAACAACCTACACAAAACTGGTGTTAATTCAGGGGCACATTCCTTGAGAACGACAGGTGGAATTCAACAAGTTGTATAATAAGGTTGATATAACATACAAAGTGGACCACATGTGTAATAATGCACCGTTTGCAAGGTTAGCTTATTGTTGATACATCGATGTCAACATCGATATGAATACATGTTATGGAATGATATCAACATCTATGTATAAATATAAGGAATCATAATCAGTTCTGAATTAGTTCTATGGTATGAACCGTTGTTGGGCGGATTACATAAATGGAAATCTATACGTATCTCAAATATTCTACTATGTATTCACAGGGAATATCAAACTTTCATTTATAAAATAAAAGTAGTTCAAATAATTAATGTTTATTTTGAAAATGTTCGTTTGCATATATTAATTAATATATAATACATAATATTTACATATTCCTTCCGTTATGCCAGGTAAAGATGAAATTAATATTTATTTAGAAAAAAGTATTATACACTTGGGATCATTTGCAGCCTGAGGTATTTATTAATAAATCAATAATTGATGAGTACATATTATAGTATTATTTATTCAGCAACTTCGTGTTTACATTTTTTTATTCAATCTGTCCCACCTGTAAAACAGAATATTCACTGATAAAATACACTTCGTCTCAAGAAACTAGAGATGCATTTCTCATCTTATACAAGTTATTTGAGCTAAATGCCATTTTATAGTCTAATAGGGAAAGTAAAAGCTGCTTGAACCAGTCCCAGAGAAAATAAGTTCAAAAATTAATAAACGATATCGTTTTCTATTTCTAAGGACCGTAATTACATAAAATGCCCGATATGATTGGAATTTCAGATTACTGGGTCAATTGATTCATGAAAACTAGAAAACTGGAGAAGTATGCATGTTAAATATTATAATCAAGTCTGTGTTTATTTATATTAACATAATAACGTTTTGCATGCTATTCGCTGCAAGACCTTAACATTCCGAAAAGCTTTCTACTAATTAATTCACATATAAATCTATCATTTATTGCGAAACCATCTGATGACATTTCTCAGCCTAATTTTCAAACAACAATTTAAATCAAATTAGACAAAAATGATTATGAATGTGTATTAATTAGTCCCATTTATGTCAAAAAGTGTTTTATGATCTGAACGAATTTTTTATGGTTCTATGTGTACACAGTAGTTTTTACATATTTTATCTACACTTTTGTATTCCTATACAAATGGTCCTATGTGATATTAGTATTATATAAAAAATCGATGGTGGTAGTCGTGATAATTTATTATATTTATAGAAGATAGGTATATTCTTTTGTATCGTAGTCACATTATTAGTATTCTTCAATATAAGTGATATAAAAACAAAGTCATATAGAGTTTATATTATTAATAATATCTATTTTTCTTTTCAATTCGGGAACACAATATCTCACAAACTACAATAAATCGAACTATTAGAGAATACGAGGCAGGAATGAATGTGTTAACCTGGCAAAAATTGGGCGACCACGTGAATTAACCCAAGTTGAGCCAAACAGGATACCCGAACGTGCAAAAAAATACCAGATTGTCCTATTTGTCAACTTTCCTGCACTTTACACGTCTCCAACGCTACAGTTTCACGATATATCGCAAGAATGGGTATGAAATTTAGAAAACAGAAGAAATGTCCCAAATACGCTCAGTTAGATAGAATTCCAGGTTGTTGTCAGAACAATGATCCAGGATGACCAGAAATATTTCACCGTCCCGGAAATTCCCGAAGAAGCCTCAAATGAGATAACATGACTTTACGTAGACCATGTTGGAGGTCAAGCCTTGGGTTAGGTAATCGACTATGAACTGGTTGGAAGCACCCATACGTGCCCGGAAATGATAACCCCCAAACGTTCCTCAGGCCCCTATTGACAATTTTTGCATCCTAGTGGCTGAGAGAGTTATAAAAATGGTTGGGAAGCTAAAAAAGAACAGCTATTGAGGCAAAGAATTTTTCAAAAAGTAAGTGAATATGACCCAGCTGTCGTTCAAACGCTAATCCGTGTCACTGAGGAACATAGATCAATTAATTTTTACCAGTTAAGTAAACTTTGGATTTGTAAAAAATATTTTATTTGATAAAAATATTAAAAATCGCAACTTTATTCTAGACTTTTGAAAATTTGTACAAGTACATAAAATTGCAGTAAAAACATCTTTTTCGAATTATTTTGTTTTCAAATTCGATTTAGAAATGCCACTTTCTGCTAAAATATCAAAAAACTAACGAAGATCGTTTGGCCACAATTGTTAATGTAATTTTTCCTCTAATTTGAACCTAAAACTATTCCCGGCATCAAATTTGAACCAAAGCTATTTTTACGTTCCCATATAGTTCGGACTTTAATTAATAATTTAATAAAGAGAAAATCTTTAAAATTAGCTGTTAATCAAATTTATTCCACCGTGCAACAAAAAACTGAACAAAAATATGTAATATGTTACCTTGACGTACTTTGGTCCAATATCTGATAAAATCTCGAATATCTTTAAAAAACAAAAGTTAAATGTAGCTTTCAGATCAAGCCAAAAACTCACAAACATTTTTTAATGCAGAAATTAAGTTTAATAAATTCAGGTGTTTATAAGTTAACTTGTGAGGAATGTAATGCCCTATACATTGGTCAAACAAGTAGATCGTTTGAAGTTAAATATAAGGAACATTTTAAATAATTTCAATTAAATAGAAGTAATTCAAATTTTCCTCCACTAGAAAACCTAAATATTGTACAAAGCAATTACGAAGGCTAGAAGACATAATCTATTAGAATCTACAGAAAAATTTGAACACAATAATCCTTCAAACAATATTTAGGAAATTCCACTTTATTCACCCTGTTAAATTCCACGTAATAAAATCCTTATTATGTAATTACTTTCTTTAAAATAAAGTAATACTAAAAAAATTAAAATTTCTTGTTTTTATCTGTTATGTAACAGGTGTTATGATGAAATGCGATAGCTCATTAACGATTCAATTAAAATTTATTTAAAAAAGTAGTGAAGAAAAATTGTATTTGAAACATACATTTCATAATAATTATGACTACTGATGAAATAATAATTAACCTTCTATTTTCAATTGTCGTGAATAAAAATGGAAACTATTCATGTTATGAAATTTGAATGTGTGTGGCACACACCAGTTCATTATTCACAACCATTTTTCACTAATCTCAGCGATATTCACGCCATACCACGTTATGAATGACCGACGTTCAAATCAAATACGACACGAAGTATGATTCATCTGCAGAAAAAAAAACAACATAATGGAACCAAACAAACATAAAAGGTGTTCTCATTTGTACCTTTTTGAAAGCATCAAATATTTACCGGAATAAAAGCGTAGCTTCATTGCATTTGTCTGAAGCTAAAAGCGGATTCTCATTCATTCGACTGCATGTAGTTTCATCGTGTTAGCGTTTTAATGTGATTGCAAACCATCGTTATGTACCTGGAATGTCTTCTATATATCATTCTACCGCATCATTCAAGTAAACGCTTGGAAATTCGATATGGATATAGCACTCTTATAATACACTCGTAATTCTAATGAGTTGTCCATTATCTTGCTCTAGATCTCAGGTCATCCATAAAATGAGCATGTGTTGCAAATTACGAGACTTGGTCAATAAGTTCTTTAGAACCAGCATGGCCGTGTTGGTGATACTCTAAGTAAGAGTACCCTCTTATAAAGTAAACAACTTCGACGCCTTAACTTTCTCCAAGGGTGTGATGTGATCACATCATACTTGTAGAAAGTAGACCCCATAAGGTACAAGACGAAGAGAAGTCTTCTTTCTGGTATAAGGCTCCTTATAGTCATACTGACAAATGAGAAGCAGCGTTCGACGAAACGTGGCGGAACAATAAAAAATCGGGCAACGTCCTGTTTAGTGACTTTACCCAATAGTCCAGGCAACGAACCGGAAAAAAATATATAAAAAGTTAGAATTTCAAATTTTTTTTGCATTTTGTTCCTAATACCCCATAGATCATTCATGACTATCAACACCGCGGGGGTCGACCTTTCTACCCCCCAAAACGGGGTTTCAACCCCTCAGAGGCATTCTCATAAAAAAAATCCAAAACTTTAGAAAATTAATGAATTAAGAGCCGAAAATGACCCCTAGTATGTTTTTTGGGTCGCGCTGATCACGATTCCGCAGTTATTTTAATCGTTATCAGATTGATTATCAAATTCATTTTCTAAAATTCTATTATTATCATCATAAAACATACTAGGGGTCGGTTAATTCATCGTTTCTCGAAAGTCCTTTTTCACTGTACATTCAGAACGAGCTGAGAAAGCATACCTGCCCCAATTCAGATTTTGTATCTTAATAATCACCCTGGAAACCACCCCGTATTCAAAATAATCTCCAAAAGAGAGTTAATTCATCGTTCCTTGAAATTTCTTTTTCATGAAGAGTATTAAAATGCAAAATCTGAAATGACGTAGGTATGCTTCTTCAGCTGGTTCTGAATATACAGTGAAGTTTTTTTTAAAGATTTTTTTGAATACGGGGGTAAGTCTTGAGATACAACACCTAATAAGGAATAAGTTTTCTAAGCTCGTTCTGAATTTACAGTGAGGAAGAAATGTCCACAAACGACCTTTTTATTCCATCATGTATGTGATTGTCAGATTCGCCGAGAAATATGATTTTATGTTATGAAAGCACCATTATCATAGTTTTATCATTTTAGTGTGTAAACTTTCATTCACCATCATTATTATCTTCATAATAATGTAGAAAATTTCAATTGTTATATCGATTCGGAAGATGTCGAAGGAGTAACATATGGCAACCTTGCGCATAAATATTTCGTTTCTGGCGCGACGACTGTTTCACGCTGCTTATAAAATATAGGTACATCTAAAAATTTTGTCGTCTATGTCTAATGATACCATGTTAAAATTGAGATGCTTATATATTGAAATTTCATGATCCGTCGACGTACAGACTAGCAAAGTCATTCATTTTGATTTCTTGCGGATCAACCTCGTTAATATCACAAGGAAATGTTAGAGCTCACATAGATATTATGTCGTTAACGTCGGCTTTTCCTACTAATTTAAAAGAAGAAAAGGATTGATAATAGTATACAATTAAATACTTTCAATATTGCCTGACGTTGTTAAAGAGTTTTGAACGTGATTATCACTGCGTCATTTATAAGCACAATATTTATCGGAGAGACGACATTTATGTAGAAAATGATTTTCCGGCACCAAGTAGTTACTATTTTTGAGGGGTTCGCAATTTGTTCAAATGTTCGATATAAACAGGCTGGGTCTCATCCTTTCAATGATGATTTACGTAATCTGGTTAATCTACGTTGAGAATAATATGGCGTCATTGATCAAGGTTATCCATTGTTGTCAGGTTGAGCAGGTTTTCAATGTTTTTGAATACAACTAACGATTTGATTCGATAAACTGTTTAAAAACAAAATTAGGAGTTCTTTAGATATTAAATCAAATAAGACAAATTATGTATAATCAAATTCTAGGTGTTTACTAAATGTGTGAAGACAATAAAGTAAGTACCTAAACCTACATCCTGCTTCTACTTCCACCTAAAAGATTGAGATAAAGATATGGAAGATTTACTTTCAGCTTCAAGTCAATATTATTAATCTATACTGTGATATAAAAGTAAAAACATTATCATTTATGGAAACAAACACTCGAAAAACACGATTTCCAAATCAACTTTTGATTATCTCTAGGGTCATTAAGCAAATATGTCTCATGTTTTCAAGATTCAGCGTGAGCAATTAGGATTATAAAATACTTGCCTTACCGACAATACTGTAAGCATGTCTTTCAGGACCTAAAAAATGTATGTCTCTTCCTTGCATTTACATTCAACATTGTCTAATATATGTTAAAATACATATGAACGAATATTCTATTCGATGTGATATGCACTGTTAGTATAGTCATTTTATAAAAAGTGGAAATTTTTTTTCCGACTTTTGTTTTGAATATACAAAAAGTTGGGAAACTTTCCGTAGATTACGAAAAAAATAGTGGCTGAAAACCTCCAATCAAGGAAAATGTCTTAAATTATATATATATATATACAATTTTCCGGGCTTTTCCGTTAATATCTTCAATACTATGCGTTTTAGAGAAAAAAGTTTGAAACAAAAGTTGTTCAGAATTAAATTTTACATAGGAATTGACTATTGCGATTTTAATTTTCATCGAATTTTCCACGCGTAGCATGGAAAAACCAATATATGAGAGAAAATTACATTTTGCTGCTAAATATCGTATGATTATTGTAAATAAGGGTACATATCGTTACCCTAGTACATTAGAATTCAAAATTTCCCAAAAAATGATCCAATTTTCCGGGTTAAGAAAAAAAAATTTTTTTCTCAATTTTGGTGTATGATATATCGATTTATACGTTTTTTAGGGCTCTAATAACGAATTTCGACTCTTTTTGGTTGTGAAAACTCATAGAGAATATATATTTGGAAAATAGAAAATTTTTATTTTTTTCTCAGTAAAGTATATGACATATCGATTCCTATGTTTTTTAGGGCTCTAATAATGAATATTTGGTGAGTTTTGATGTGAAAAATCATGGAAGGTATATTTATTCTGGAAATGTGGGAAATTCAAAAGGATATAAAAGAAAGACAAGAGTTATTTTTAATATTGAGTACATAATATTTTTATTAATTCAATTTTAATTTGATTTAATTAAAAATAGTACATTCAAATGAAAAAGTGCATTATCTGATAATTATGATCTTCTTGAAAGTCTTGGTAGTTTGATAGGTGATGGACCGCTTTCTTCGCTGTTGGCTTCGTCTTCAGAAGAACTATCACCCTCTCCGATGTCAGTTTCGTCTTCACTCTCACTTCTGGCATACTCACTACTAGAGCTTATATCTAAATATTCTTGTGCTTCTTCAATTTCTCTCACATCATCATCATCATCTTCATCTTGTTCTTCTCGAACTTCTATATTTGTGCAGTCAATTCCACAACACACCGTGCAGAAACTTGAACATTTGAGTCCCTGCTTTCTACACCCACACCCTTTACCACAACCCCGAGTGCAATGGCAGCGGATGGTCTTAAGAATATCTTCAGGTATAAGATAGTTGATTTTATCACTTTCTTCTACGTATTTTGGGAATAATGATTTATCAGGTAACAATTTCCATCCAAAATCAGTTGGTGACATATTACTATTCCCATTCCACTGTTGGATTTGCAAATAAACTCGATAAACCGCTGTAACCATTAATATTTTTCATAATTATTTGCATCAAATCTAACCGAATATTCATTATTAGAGCCCTAAAAAATATATAAATCGATATATCATACACCAAGATTGAAAAAAAATAATAATAAGAATTTCCTATTTTCCAAATATATATTTTCTATGAGTTTTCACAACCAAAAAGAGTCGAAATTTGTTATTAGAGCCCTAAAAAACATATAAATCGATATATCATTCTACAAAATTGAAAAAAAAAATTTCTTAACCTGGAAAATTGGATCATTTCTCGGGAAATTTTGAATTCTAATGTACTAGAGTAACGATATGTACCCTTATTTAAAATAATCATACGATATTTAGCAGCAAAATGTAATTTTCTGTCATATATAGTGTTTATTCGAAAATATATGATGTATATACATATATATTGGTTTTTCAATGCTACGCGTGGAAAATTCGATGAAAATTGAAATCGCAATAGTCAATTCCTATGTAAAATTTAATTCTGAACAACTTTTGTTTGAAACTTTTTTCTCTAAAACGCATAGTATTGAAGGTATTAACGGAAAAGCCCGGAAAATTGTATATATATATAATTTACGACATTTTCCTTGATTGGAGGTTTTCAGCCACTATTTTTTTCGTAATCTAGGGAAAATTTCCTAACTTTCTGTATATTCAAACCAAAAGTCGGAAAAAAAAGTTCCAAATCTTAAAAAAATAGCGTTTATTACTGGGGTCCAACATTTTTCAATAAACTACCACTACTGTTTAGAGAGCTCCCACTTGACAATTTTTCAAGGGTTATTAAACATTTTCTTACTGTACATTGTTTTTACACTTTCAAGGAATTTTTAGATTTTCAGTTCTGATTATTATTATTATTCTATCTAGTATTAAGTTTTTATTCTTCTTTGTTCTTTCCTAATTTTGAATTTTTTTTTCCTCCTTTATCTTGATGAACGTATACTTGGTATTCTGTATGAATAAATTATTCTATTCTAGTCTATTTTATTCTATTCTAGTATCACTAAGATACTAAGATAGATTAGAGGGATGAAACAAAATTTCAACAAATATTCAAGTTAAAATTCATTTTTGGAGCCATACCTATATTTCATTTTCTGTTGCATACTTGTGTATTAATCATACTGGTATGGGTAAATTTTGTTCAACATACTATGAAATACCCAGCTTACTTATTTTGATAACACCACATTCGTTACTCATTTAGCTGGACGAAAACCGAGCGGAAGTTAAAAGAAAATATTCTTGATGATATTTATTTCGGTTACATCTTGCATATATTTTACAAGAGGTTCATAAACGATATAAGAAATACAACTTCTGATAACTAATAGTTTCAAATAAAGGTTTAACAATCAAACTTCATGTTACCTTGACGTACTTTGGGATAATATCTGATGAAATCTCGAATATCTTTAAAAAAGGAAAGTTAAATGTAGCTTTCAGACCAAGACAAAAACTTACAAACATGTTTTTTAATGCAAAAACTAAATCTACTAAATTTCGGGAGACGGGAGTTTATAAGCTAACTTGTGAGAAATGTAAAGCCCTATACATTGGTCAAACAGGAACATCGTTTGTAGTTAGATATGAGGAAAAATTTAAGCAATATCAATTAAATTAAAATTGCTGTTTTAACTTGAGGCTGTTGCACTAGCACATCAAAATAATGGATATTACTCCTCTGTCTAAACACTACAGTTCCTTTAATCCATGCACATTAACAATAACACAGAATTATTCATTTTATCAGTATGTCAAATAGTCATCGCCCATATTTCTGTTGTTTGGTTTTCCTAGCCCCTTTCCACATATGCACTGATTTTTCCGCCGAACTACAATCTGTGCAAACTTGATCCCTGTAGTGGTTTATACCAAAAATGTGTTGGATGGGATTGAAAATGTAATGGTAAGGGGGCTGATAAAACACTTAGTTGGCCAATTTCCTGGTAACTGTTAATCTGTTACGTAGAATGGTTGTGGTTTTTTAATTTTTACCAGGATCAACAACAGGGGTTTAACGGTGTTATCATAATGTCTATTATTCCTACTTAACCATTCTTATATATCATATTTCTTGAGGGTGCTTGTTGGCAGTTTATAAATTATTCACAAGGATGGTGGAAGGTTCTTCTTAAACCACCCAACGTTGAAATTCAAACTAATTTAGGACATCCTTTGTTTTTGAAGAAAATATTAGTGCACTAGGAATAAAACCTGCCGTATACCTACAGTATACAATGTGCCACTATCAGCTCTCGTTTTCATCGGCGGGCGTAACTTCGGCCGGTAATCCCGTCGCCTACCTGTATAAATCAAGGGGTACCATTTGTGACAGATGTAATTTCGGCCGAGGGTTGATGTTTATGATGGGATTGAAAAATTGGTAATTACTTGGGATATCTAGATAAATTTAACTTATTTTGAACGCTACTAACTAGGCGATAGAAAGCATCAAATATATTTGTACGATGGCATCAGTTTCAACAATTAAGAGTTCACGTGATTGTGACTTGCTTGTTGTGGAAAAGTTTCAGTTTTGTAAACAGGACGTGTTAAAAAGTGGTGAAGTACGTTGGAGGTGCATAAAGAAAAATTTAAGATGTTTAGCCAAACTGTACACTATTGGTGCTGAATACACAGTTACTAGGACATATCGGAGAAACCTTCAAAAATTATTAAACGCATTCTTTCAAAACATTTGCCAGATAATTTGTCATCGACAGATGTCAATCGAATAAGAAGAAATTTGTACAACAGCCGCCGTAAGCTGCTACCAGCCCTGCCTAAGGATATTCACGATGTACATTCTGTACTAGAAAGTTATGGACCGAAAACTACAACAGGTGAAAAGTTTTTGTTTATTAACAGCACAGCTGATAATATCATTGTTTTTTCTTGCCAAACAAATATTACAACTTTATGTAAAATGAAATATTTTTACATGGATGGCACATTTTCTTATTGTACAAAATATTTTTGTCAGTTATTTACCATCCATGGACTGAAAAATGGGCATTATGTTCCCCTTTTGTATTGTCTGTTGCCTAACAAGACCAGTGATACATATATGAGACTTTTTTGTCGGTAAAATCAAAAAATTTTTAAACTGTTTTATATTGTTTTTGAACCGCAGGTGGTAACCCAAATGTATAAAGATAAAATCTGCGAGGAAAGCAAATGGCTTACTCATACTTTTGGGCTAACTTATTTAGACCCCTCTGAAGTTGAAGATTGTTTCATATTTGATCTCATGTCATACAAACCGGACCATAAACTTATAGATAAATACGCAGACTATTTATTAGAAAACTACATAGCACCAGAATCTCATTTTCCACCAAATATATGGGCATATGAAAACCCATCAATTAAACGAACCACAAATGCCTGCGAATCATTCCATTCGAACTTTAATTCTAGTTTTTATTCAACTCACCCTTCTATATTTATTTTTATAGAGAAATTAAAAGATTGTCAGATCGATGCATATTTAAAACTAAAAAATTTACATATTCCCGCAAAAATTAAAGACAAACAAGTAAAAATAAACTAAAATTTATCGAAAACATGGTAAATATGCTTCTATCTGGCAATATTTCTAGAATTAATCTTGTCAAATCTGTTTCACATCAAAATGTTTTCTAAAAATTTATAGTGTACCTAAGTTATAGATGTCTACGTTGTAGAAATAAGTTGATGTAATTAATTTTGATTTAATTTTAACTTGACTTTTTTGAGTCTGCTGTAGTGCTTGTTTGAAATTTATATAGATAATTTTATTGAAATAAAGAAATATTTTAGTACAAAGCATTCTGTTATTTTATTTCAACTAATATTTGCGGCCGAAAATACCTATGAGATAAGGAAGCAACTTAAAACCTCCGGCCGAGATTCCATCCGCCCGTTTTCATAGTTCAGAATTTCTTGAGAGTTTTTGTTGGCAGTTTATTCAATATCCACAAAGATGGTGATGATTCTTCTAAAATAGGCTAAAAGTTGAAATTCAAACCAACGTAGGAAGTTTTTTGATACATTTCACCATGATGATCAACACACTTTGATTTTGTAGAAAACATTAGTTCTGCACTAGGAATGAAACCTGCTGTACAACCAGCATGAAGTCGATATACAGTGATTCACCAACATTCATCGTTTTCACAGTTTCAGTGCTAGAATCTTGCCAGGAATGACCGACAGTACCATCGTCGAAGATCCATGTCCCATAGAGATAAACAAATTGACGTATTTACACATTACTTTTTCAGTTTAATATATTGATGTAAAAAAAGTTGGTGCATGTTTAGCAATTTACACAGCACACGACGTAAATGTACGTAGAAAGTAGAATAGCAGTCCTGTCTCTGTACTTTTGAAGTTCAATTCTTTTAAAATTCAGATTCACAACAATTAATGAACTGTCAAGTTAAATCAGGAATACCTAATACAATTTATATCGGCAACTCTGGGAAATTGGAAATTGTTCAAATGAATTGGTTGCAAAAGTAACCAAGTATGACGTCATAATCATTCTTAAATTGAAAATACTATAAATACGTTTCTTTCGGTTCGATTGATTCAATATTTTCTCGACAGCCCCAAATGAAATTTGATGATTCATTCATTTCAAACTTCCTAAGCGGGGCTTATGGAATTTCTCAAAAACAAAAGCATTATTTCAATAACTAATTTTAGAAGCTTTCTTACTTCCGTTGGCAATAAACGTGAGTGAATTATTTCCCATAAATAATGAAAGTTGAGTGTAGTAAGTGGTAATGAAATGCAACTTCACAATTCCCGGTACAACAGTGTCATCGAGCGAATAACGCCACCATAACTCCGTAAAATTTATAACATGCAACTAGTCTAAATACGTTGTTAATGGGTAATTGTGAATAGCTGCACCCTGATAAATTTAGAACGAAGAACCATTCATTGTATACAAACATTTCATTATCGTTAACTCAAATGACGGATTTAATTTTATTCGAAAAAGTCTTACACATATTGAATAAATATTTATTTAAATGAGAGTCAGAGGTACAACTTTAGACCTTGACTCGGGCTTATTCTTGGTAGCGAAGCAAAGAGGAAATACGATTTACAATGGAGAGGACAAAGAGGACCGCGCAGGTGAGATCGACAATACCCAAGAGTTGCACCACAACTTGTGTTGAATTCAAAGAAGGCGAGTGTTTTGTTGGACTTTTTTCAGAGTCTGTTTATACAACGCCTTAGTTCAATTAAGATATTGAATTAGATAGTGAGATCTAACTAGTGGAATAATATTTTCCATGTCATTAAACTTCTGTCATATATCTTTTATTATTTAACACGCTAGCTGGATGAAATACTAGATGGGTTATTTTGATACAAGTTTATAAATGGTTCGTCGCTAAACAATTGGATCGCTGTTATGTCTCATTAAAAGTTGAATAAAGCTATATTGAGGTGATAACAACTCGATAATGCAACAAAATAATTAATTTCAGCGCAATTAATTGATATGAAATGAATAATAATTCCAAGCATATGCTGCATCAAATGCACTACAACATGAGTCAATGATATATAAAAACACCATTTAGGTTAGAGATAATAATGAACTATAATGGTCAAAATAAAATTTTGTGAGTTTGATCGAAAATAGGTTCCCCATACATTAGTTTTTGATTAATATATGATTCTTGACCCAGGTATGAATTATACAGGGTGTTTCAGAAAGACCTCCCGTAAATGCAGGGGATGGTACATTTTAGAAAAATAATCAGATTCTCCATATAAACTATGGTCCTATCTGCTTTCGTTTCCGAGATACGGTGTTGAAGTTATGAAAAATTATAATATTTTCTTCATTATCTTCTGAACAAATGAAAATACAGGAGGGTGTTGAAGTTATGAAAAATTATAATATTTTCTTCATTATCTTCTGAACAAATGAAAATTTTCAGTTCAAACTTGGTACACTTTAGTTTTACCAGATGAGAAATTTTTTTTGGGCACAAAATGTTTTTGTGAAAAATACAGTAGCGTAGCTATGATGTTTTGTATCCTTTTCAGCCCCTTAAACTTCTACCTATGCCAATGGTCGGAAATTATTATTGTATACAAATTTAAAAACTTTAATTCATTTTGTATAAAAAAGTATTCTTGATAAATTTCACTTAGAGGCTTCCTGTTTGAGCTATTTTGAGTTTTCTAATCAGGGTTATCATATGGAATTTCTTTTGAAAGGCTATTTAATAAGTAAAAAATTTTGAATACCTTTTTATTGGTGTACTAATCACAAAGACACCACACAATGAGGGAACAAATGCATGGATACAATTGGAAGGCTGTCCTGCCCATTTTGGAAGACAAGTACGAGAATGGCTAAATAGGAAGTACGGTGAAAGATGGATTGGTAGAGGTGGTCCAGTTGCATGGCCTCCTCGATCACCTGACCTCAATCCTTTCGAATTTTTTGCTTGGGGTTATTTGAAAGATAAAAGTATGCCACGTCGGCTCATGATAGAGAAAATATACTTGATCGTATTCGAAGAACTTGTGGTGAAATTAATAATAAAATATTAATTCGAATAAGAAGGCCGTTGAGAAATCACCGTTGCGTTGAAGTAAATTTTGAGCATTTATTATGAATTATTTTTTATCGTTACCAATGAAAAGGAATTCATTTTTTTTTACTTATTAAATAGCCTTTCAAAACAAATTCCATATGATAATCCTGATTAGAAAAATCAAAATTGTTCGAACAGGAAGGCTCTAAGTGAAATTTACCAGGAATACTTTTTATAGAAAATAAATCAAAGTTTTTGAATTTGTATACACAAATAATTTCCGACCATTGGCGTAGAAGTTTAAGGGTTTGAAATCGGTACAAAACCCCATAACTACGCTACTGTATTTGTCTCAGAAACATTTTGTGACCAAAAAAATTTCTCATTCAATAAAACTAAAGTGTGCCAAGTTTGAACTGAAAATTCCTTTTTTTCAGAAGATGATGAAGAAAATGTTATAATTTTTCAAAACTTCAACCCTGTATCTCGGAAACGAAAGAAGATAGGACCAAAGTTTATAAGAAGAATCTGATTACTTTTGTAGAATCTATCGTCCCCTGCATTTACGGGAGGTCTGTCTGAAACACCCTGTATATAAATTCTCGGGAAATAGGTCACATCAACACATATGCTTATTATTTTCGTCTTTACGTAAAAAAATATATATATTATTAAATGACGGAAAGACAGTGAATGGTAAGAGGAAGTATTTGTCAGAAGGTTCAAGAAGGTTACAAAATGATTATCGAGAGTTATAGATTATTAAAATAGAACTGATCCTACAACTGAAGGATTTAGATAAAGATATAAAAAATTAACTTTCAACTACAAGTCAATATTATTAATCCATTTAATTTTACTATACGTTTATTATTTAGACTTTTCCGCGTCAGTGAGTGTAGGGGTTTGATTTGAAAGTGTGATGCCAGAACAAATAATTGATCTTGCATTGAATGATAAACTATGGAATCTAACTCGTTACTTTGTGTTTAATCAGAATTTATTAGATATTGAGTTCAGTTTGACATAATACATTAATATAGAAGGTGAAACAATCATTTTGGTAATTCTTAGAATTTGTATGGTTCACAATACGCTATCCTATCCAATTTAGCAACCTCGTTGATTGGATTGAGAAAAGGATAACGTATTCTTCTTATTGGATATCAGTATACACTAAATTGAAAGTGTCAATTTAAGAATTAGATTGCATCTACAGGTATCGCAGCCTTCGTTTTAATTCGAAATAAATCTTAACGAGCTGCTTCGTAACACTAACCGAGAATTATCGCTTCCAAGAATTGATGTCGCGTTGTCGTTATCTTTGACTTTCTGTTTTGCGTGATGTGCAAAAAGGATAAATAGATTGTCATTGGGGCTTTAGCTACGTAAGGCGACATTTCTAAGGAAGGCTCCTGAAATGAGTTTTGACTCAAACGTAACCACCATGATTGGAGGGTCACATGAAATATAGTAAGCATTCTTACGAAGAAATATAATTAAAAACAGTTTCCTTTATTAGTAAACTGGGTATAAAATATGTTTTTCAAATCAAACGATCGTAAATGGAATCATAAATAGCTATATTTTGCACAGAACATCATATTGCACAGCGAACCTGACACGATATGATTCATATTGCATTTGTTGCCTAACAACCGATGCTTTATGAACCATTACGTGTTAGTTTTACAAACACATTTCGATTAAATGTCATCAGTATTTGTGCTAACATTTTTATAATTTATCAGAATATTAAACGTGCCAATTTGCTGTTGAAAAAGTATAGTTATACAACTCGCATAGAACGGATATTTCACACTCGTGCAAAATAATAAGCCTCCATTTGTGCTTATTGTTGCATAATATACTAATTTATATGCAAACGTAATAACTCAATTAAGAAATATTGTTGACGCTCTTGATGTAAACGACGATTTAATTCAACAATCTCCTAAATCTAATTGGTCATTAGGTAGTTAATTTGGTAGATCGTTATGTTCCAAGATTTTTATAACAAATTGAATTTTCGCCTTAGGACGTAAATGTAACGTTTAGAAATTTTCAATCGGACAAATGTTGCACTGATATTCTAGTACAATTTGAAGTTGTTTCCTAGTTTTTGAATGAACAAAATGTCCTTTGGATCGACCCAATCGACAGACATACAAAGCATTACATTTTTTTCCTGGGTTTTATTTGTCTGAAATATGATACTAGTACAAATTAAAGAACAACAAAATTCAATATTTGTATTCACTGTGTAATTATATCCAATTACAACACCAACATTTTGAGATTCAAATAATGTGAATTTTTTGCTTATATAAGCAGTTACCATGATTTTAAGCATCATACATTATTTATAGATAATTATAGTAGGTACAGCTAGGTATATTAAACCTTGCACTCTAGTGATAATTAATGTTTATTTATTCAGAAACATAATAATAAATAATCATTCTAAATGTTGGATAAACATTATATTATGAATGTGTTGATTTCTCCTTGTGCTAATTCAGTCAAAACATGATTATATGAATAAGGGTCTATCTTCTCACAATATAATATGACTACCGGTTGCAAAATATTTGGCATATTTTGTAGAAAAAGTACTTCTCTATAACATTTTAAATGGTCTTGCATAGAAATCATAATAAAAACATTTGAAACTAAAGTACGAGGGCAACGTAAAAAGTCCCTGAAAAATAAATCAGATGGCGCCACAATCGAAAATCCTATATGACATTTGTGATGTATCATCTTTAACTAGAACGCATTAAAATTTGCAGACTGATATGTCATTCCGTTCTGTTTTGACACTCATTGAAAGCACCCTTGAACATTTTTGCTAACATGGAAAAAAGTGAATTGAATTAATATGATATTGGACGATCGGCGAGTTAAAAAAAATATCACCCAGGTATGCACCTATGACATCTGTGATGTCAAATCTGCTTATTAAAAATAATCATATTATTGACAAATATTCTGAACGAAGTGACAAATTAAAATTATTATTTATGGGTGGTAATGATCCCTTGATCAAAAGAATAAATACCATGAATAATCTACTAATGTACAACAACAGATTATTTATATTATATTCTGGAAATCTTATATTATTGAATGAATGTTTAATGCATGTTTTTTATTTTGTATGATTTAAAAATTGTAAAATAGATTTAAGTCACATAGAAAATTTAATTATGTCAAAAAACGATACAGGGCAATTGTTTTATAGTCATTATTTTAAGTACAATATTACCATTTAATTAACAAAAATGGTTTATAAATATTCAAAAATTCAATATTTTGTTGAATAATAATAATGATAATAATTATTGTCATAATTATAAAAATGTTATGTGGTATTAATAAAAATGTTACCGTCAATAAAGCATTATAATTTACAAAAGAAAGAAAAGTCGTTTTTATTTCATTTGAATTTCATTCAATTTTGAATCGCTGGCCAAAAACAGCGTTGACAAATTGTCTACCTAAACCATATTTTCAGCTATTTTTTTATACCGGGATATCAAAAATTATCTTGGTCAAGGGTGGTTGTGGAATCTAAAACGCGTGTCTTACTTTACGTTTGAAATAATTATGTCACTGTCACACTGACATCATTAATAACCTACAAATTTCATACCTATTTATTTCAGTTGTAAAACAATGATGAACTACAAATTATGTGAACTTTGAACCTTTTCAGAGGTCGTGATAGCAACAATCCGGGTCAAAAATTGTTTTGTAATAGTTAATTTTCCGTAAATCGAATGACGTTCACGTGAGAAGCCCGTAGCACGCGAGTTAGAAAAGTGCAAACTGGTTGTACCTAATACGGCTTTACGACGACTTTTGGCGTGCTGTTTTCGCTCCATGTAGTTAGATTTAGTATCACACCGTGCCTGACGGCCCTTCTTTTTTCGATAAATGTCCATTAAATAGGAAAATTTAACTAAAACAGTTTGGAGCTATTCTCAGATCTCAGCTACGCGCGTCTAACGTGCGACGTACCAAAGGGAATTTTCACGCGACTAAAATATACACGAAGCGGGTAAAAGCTAGTGGGAAAGCCAAAA
This sequence comes from Endomychus coccineus, assembly GCA_958510875.1. Classification (NCBI taxonomy): domain Eukaryota; kingdom Metazoa; phylum Arthropoda; class Insecta; order Coleoptera; family Endomychidae; genus Endomychus; species Endomychus coccineus. Next base: position 287,948,301 of record OY294067.1, read on the forward strand.
ACACTTTATTACAACTGGCGACGGTCGCACGGGGCAAGAAACGGCCCCAAATTAACAAGACCGAGGTAAAATGTATAAACTCTAACTTACGCGCAGCGAGCTCTTCGAGGCATATGTCAAAATAATTTCGTTCATAGCTAATTACATAGGACGTCTGGCATTCATGCAATTATGTTTTTAGATAATTCGAACCTTCTAATTTCGATAGGCCACGTGAAAATTCCGGAGTCCAAAGCGCTAAAGACTTCCGAGTATTACAATATTCGTATAATATTGCGAAATTTCGCACTTTTAGAAACTTCAAATTAATTATGACATAATTATTTCAAATCCAAAGGAAGACACGTTTTAGATTCCACAACCAACCACCCTTGACCAAGATAATTTTTGATATCCCGGTAGAAATAATTAGTGGGACTGGCTCAAACTTGCACAACATATTATTGTAATAATGTTATTCCATTAAAAAAAAAAGCATTTCTATTTAGTCGTTTTTTCTTTAATTTGAAGATTTAACCACGTCCTTCACATAAGCTTTCATGTTTTTTTTTGACTTGATATATTTAAAAACGATATAGTGAAATCCTCCAAAAAATTAGACTTATTCTTATATTATTATTCTCAACGGTGTAAAAAAATTTATCATAAAAAACTATCTCCTTAAATACTACAGTTATTCCTAACTCGACTCAATTCGTAAAATGCAATATAAGTACATATAGGTTCTAACCCTCCCATTTTCCGATTACTCACACGTTGTTTATAACCCCATGATCATAAAACTTAGGAACGTTCATGACCAAATGCCAAATATCGACTCTGGCCCGCAACAAATTTCCAATTAGGACAATTAATTTCTATGTTATACAATAGCTAATAAGTAAACAACCAAAACGATTATTGGATTTATATCTGCGTACATCATGAATGCTTCGACAATATTTGTCGAATAGTATCTATTCTTTATCGCATTGATTAAATAGTTACAATGTTTATTTACGAAAAAAGTGAACAGCAATACGAATTAATAAAATACGGTAGCCCAACTTTATATGTCATAAAAGTTTAACGGCTGTTTTGAAAGTAAAAACGGTTATAACTCGTTATTGAACAAATAATCAAACCACGAAACCAAATGTCTCCATTATCGCACAGTATGAAAATACACATATTAGTGTGTGTCTCGTGTAAACCCCAATTGAAACCAAAAAGTTTTAAACATATGTCCCGAACTCTGTGTAAACAATCGTAAAACGCGAGCCCATTTCCTTTCGTAGTAAATATTTCCGCTGTCTACGCGTGGTGTTTCCTTTTTCTTTGGCACGCGGAATGAAATTGAACTGTACATACACTTAATATCATTAAAATCAGCACATGCAATTAAAATTCATTTACATCAAGTAAACGGCGAGTCCATACCGATACTCTTTCTTAAATAGTGCTGTGGTTCAGTTCGCAATATTTAAGATATCACTTTCGAACCCAATTGGGAGTGTTCTCATTTCAAAAGAGCATTGTGTATAAACCGCGTTCATAATAATAAGGAAACGCGAGCGACGTGGTTGATTTCCATTAAGGTGACTTTCTTGGGATGGTTCTAGTACTATTTAGAAACCCTACAGAGTATGAACTCTTTCCGCGTTACGCTCGATGAACATTGTCTTTTGACTCGACAATGACAGATATGTTGCCTGCATCCGCTCTGCTGCCAGTTTCGCAGTTGAAACTTTTTCTCATTTCATTCGACTTAGCGAGAGGCTTCCTATTTTCTAAAACTACAATCCTTTCCTGTGTTCTACAGCACATTTGCCGTGCAATATGTTTTCAAGAAGAGCTGAGAATGTCTAGTTTCTATTACAGCTATTACTAGCGGAACGAAGTAATGATTCTTATAAATCCCCAGTAAATATATCAACTACTCCATTCGATATAGACGATACAAGAAATATTAAAATCTATTATTACTAAACAAGATCTAGAAAATATATTTGAATTGAGTTGACCGTTACTTTGTGATATTCCATTTTTACAGATAAAAACTAAAAATTTTACTTTGTTAAATATCATCTTATTTAAATGAAAGTTGATTGCAATTTCTAACATAACAGTTCATTATCAAAACATACAATGACAAAACCCTGAAACATTATAGTATTTATATAAAATTTACGTTGAAGAGAATCGATTCTAAGAATTAATGGTACACATAGCTGAAGGGTAATTATGTAGAGGTAGTAAACGGAAAGAGGATTAAACTGTCGGTAATTACATTCTAAGGATTGTATTACGTCGAATTTAACTGGGTGAACAAAATGGAATTTCCTAAATCTAGTTGCTCGTGAAGTAGATTGTTTGAAGGATTATTGGGTTTGAATATTACTAATAGATTAAGTTGTCTACCCTTCGTAATTGTATGTAAAGTATTCAGGTTTTCTAGTGGAGGAAAATAGTGTTGGGTTTCTACAATGTTTTTGAAAAAATTTGAATTACTTTTATTTAATTGAAATGATTCAAAATGTTCTCTATATCTAACTTCAAACGATCTATCTGTTTGACCAATGTATAGGGCATTACATTCCTTACAAATTATCTTATAAACTCCTGACTTCCAAATTTCGATTTAATTTTTGCATTAAAAAATAAGTTTTGGTTTCGTCTGAAAGCTACATTTAACTTTTTTTTCTTTCTCGAATATCTCAAAACATCCTCTTTTTATCTCGACGAAACGTGGATCTTCGAAGATGGTATTGTCGGTCCCTGGCAATCCTGGCAAGAGTTTAGCTCTAGAACTTGTAACGAAGCTTAAAATGTTTGTATTTGGAACTCTTCGTTATCAGAATAGTTTTTTTTTATATCGTTTATGAACCTCTTGTAAAATATATTCAAGATGTAACCGATATTAATTCTTTTAGCTTCCACTGGGTCCATATTGCTTATTTTTGTACTTTTTTCAGGTATAAGAACTCGTTAAATTTCTTTGACATGTAAAAACGTTTTACGTTTGCTATTGAAAAATAAATACCTAGTTAGAAGAATCATCTGGTGCTCAATTTATGTAATGTGAATTTTAATGATGTTGTACAGGGCGCAATTAGAGGCCCTCTGGTCTTTTTTTACCGATAGCCGAGATCATACACTAACATTGACAGCTCTTAATTTTGCTTCTGAAATTCCAGCCTTGTATGTGCATAAATGTTAATTTGAACCTCACTGATGTCTCAATATATTTATAAAAAAACTTGATCTTACCACCACTTGTATAACTAATAAGTGTTAATTTATTATTTTAATACATACTGTTGAGATGCACGACGCCCTACCAAGAACTTCATGAATAAATCAATCTTTTTTGTTTTATGTATTATTCATTAATACATAATTACGAAACAACATAGCACGTTTTTGGGTATGTATCCTTGACGCTATATCAAGATACTGGGAATTTGAGCTGCAATTTTATTAGAACTGTAAAATAAATGTCACTTAAAATATATGGCTTGGTATAAAACTAATACCGGATCTTAAAATTCTATGTATTTCAGGTGTTAATTATAAGCATAGGTAATTAATTCTGTTTCGTGGTTATAGAACTGGTCAATTAATTTTATTCAATCTCCATCGAGGAGAATTGTTGTCAGCTTTTCCAAACATATTTCCTAATTAACGGAATGTATCGTGATAACTTTAATAGAAAGATCATTTACTAGTTTTGTTGACATAAATCAGAACCGCCTTTGCTATATTTACTATCCTGAAAACTGTTGTAGAAGCAATAAAAACCAAAAACACTTAATAAATTTCCCTGGTATCTGCTTTGAAGAAATACTATTGCATGCGGTTCGTCTTATGTGATTACATCAAAGAAATTCGTAACATTCCACCGGAACAGAATTATGATTAAGTAACCGAATATGTAACACATTTTTAACATACGTAAGTAACGTTCGATATATCAAATACGTCTCCTGCAGAAGTAAAAACAGAGTACAATCATATATTACCATCCACGGTCTGTCTATACCTACTTATTATGGCAGCTATTAACCTTTAAGCATACTTTAAGTACGTATTATATGCAATGTCGATATTGAAAGAAAGGAAAATCAATACAAAGGGTGACGAAATAAGTTATCCTCTATATCGTAAATGGATTGTAATGCATCGCCCAAGTTTGTGGAAAATATATAAAATGTTAAACAACTTTCCCATTAATTCTACAAAATGTAGATATTAAAATAACAGCGATGACTTTAAATACGAAGAGCATCGCATATAACGTTACTAAAGCGTTGTTTGCGAACATCTGAGGATGCGGGCATGAAAAGATTGAAGTGAGGGTGAGAAATTTTACGGATGGTAATGCATTCGGGTGTAGCATAGAATCTGCAAAAACTGCATCTGTACAGTGTAAATTCAACATCAAGATTTTTCACTTATTCAAGCATATAGCAAAATAAACGAAAAGGCAATTGTCGAAATTCCTCAAGAATGGGATGACATCAGTAACAACTGTCGTTTGAAACCCTTCAAACTAACAAACCTAGACAGCATACAAAAACAGTTGACCCTATTTTCTCAAAATTTTTCTTCACACCCATCGTTGTCAACGTTAATCGCTACACATGTTTGTGTATAATTTTAAACATATTTGTAATTCTGTCAAAAGAAATCTGTAGTTAATACGAATATCGGTGGGAACGGTGATAAATGATCTACGGAATTAAAACTAAATAGGTATTCAATTAATTCATCCATTCGCTGAATATTCATGTAGTGTTTTATTATGTAGTAAATGATTCTGAAACAGGATTTGGAGCCATAACTTTTCCAATTATACAATGGTTTCTTATTTCAAATACGTAATGTATTCATTTTCTTCTTTCATTTATTTAATTAAATACATTGTCTTGAAATTAAATCCTAATTAAACTCTAAGAGTGAATTTCCACTTCCTGAACAATTACATTATATATTTATGTTTATTCGTAGTTTGGAATAGCGAGATTTGTTGATAATTAAATGGAATAACATACAAGAATGTTACAAAACGAACGTGATTCTCAGAGGCCACGTTGAGAAATTAATATCATCCCACAGTTCATAAAATGAATTTATCCTATGTTTATATTTGATATTCACAAATATACAAGAGAACTTGAGAAGGTATATGCTATATAGAAATGCAGAGTAGCCAATATCATCTAACTATTTCCAAAACTACTTAAAATTTGATTCTACATGTGAAAATAATAATTATAATGAGTTGTTAATTTTTAACAAACCCAACAATTGTGATAAATTAGCATTAATTAAAAGTAAATTATCAATTAATTGCAATAAATTATAACCAGCTAGTATTATGTCTTTATCAATTATTATATTGTATAATTCAGCAATAAAAATGGTAATAGTATTTGGGATGTACTTATGAAGTCGTATCAAACAAAGTGAACTCATTCGTTTAACACCCAGCAAGAGTTATGTTGTGCAATCTTATTCAGGTTTCTGGTTATATTTTTCTAGAAATCAATATATTATTATTCTATTAATTCATTGATTTAAGTGGCCGCTTTCTCGCGAAGTAATCGAAAAGTATGAGTTATATCGAAAACCTAGTGAAATAAAAATTGTAGCGAAAATCAAAATGTCGTTTGAGACCAATTAAAACAATGCGTTCATGATTAAATTCATTTATTTTGTACAAAGTAGTTCATAAAATTTGATAATGTTGTGCAATCTTATTCTGGTTACCTATATTTTTCTAGAAATAAAATATCATTATACGATTCCATTACTTTCTTTATTTAATTCCCCGGTTTCTGGCGAATAAATCGAAAAGTATGCATTATATCGAAAAACTTGTGAAAAAAATTGTAGCGAAAATTAAAATGTCGTTTGAGACAAATTAAAGGTCTTTTAAAGGTTCGGGGCCCGAAAAAAGTAAAAGATTTATTTCACGTCGAATATTTATTAGTTGTATTTGTTGTTTTCAAGAAATGTAGAATTTTTGGTGTTCAGCGCACTAAGAAACATAAATGTCGACCATAAAATAGAACTAGTGAAAAATAACTATCAAAAAACGTAGGATGACTGGACTATTATTAAACAAACGTAATAAACTAGTCGATAAATCCCTTAAAACTAAAAACAAATTAATATAACACGCTCCAAGAATTTTAAAGATCAAAGAAAATGTCAGGTTTTAATAACATTTCTAAATATTACATAGCAATGCGTTCATGATTAAATTAATTTATTTTGTAATTTTACGCATCAAAAAGTTTTTAGCTAAACATTGTAATTTCTTTCAACTTTTATTAATGTTTAGACACTTTTACGGTCAATATTTATTTTTTTCTCAATAATTATTGATGACAGATTTTTATAAAATTTACTTACAATGTATTATATGGCTTTTCCTACCTTTGTGGAAAATCTTTGGAAAATTGGAAACTCTGATATGATAATTTTATAGAAAATTGGATGCTGAACAACTTCTTTTTACTAAATTTTTTGATAAAATGAACAGTTTTGAAAAATAGAGACGTTTTTTCAAAAAAAGAAGAAAAATCATTTATAACTCCATGAAAATATATGAAAATATGTGAAAATAGGGGATATTTTTAGAAAATTTTTGTTGATTATCACTTTATACATTGATATGTATGCTCTAGTAACATATTTCCTATATAATAAGCGTGTAATTCAAAATATATATTGATATAATTATGATATGGAATTAAATATAATAATAAAAATTAGTACTTTTATAATTCTATTTGTTTATGATACATGTTATGTTTACAAATTATACAAATTAACTTTATGCTTTTAAAGTTTTCTATACTGACAATTTTCTTTATGCTTTAAACTTCTCTATGTTTCAAGTTAACCTCAATTTCCTTAAATTAATTCATAATTACAATAACAATTTAACATTCAGATACTACGATACAATGATGAGATTTTAAATAGACTTACTTTTATATATCCTACAAATATTAGAATAAATGTTGGTAATGTTCCGTAGGTTTTTATATTTTCTTATTTTATTTGGTTATGCACTTTTGAAAACATCTAATCTGCTATTACACATTCACAGATAACACGTTGATTCTTCTTCTTATTCAGGAACTTCTTGATAATTTGCTGTTAATTGTTTTATTCTTTTTTAAGATATAAAACTTTGTTGTTTATTACAAACTGGAACTGCAATCGAAGATTGGTTACTCTTCGATGCCACTTAATTAAATAACTTCGGTTATATTAACCTTACTGACGTTGAGATGAAGATTTATGAATACTATTAGCTTCGTATGAATTACTAATTGACTTTGGATATATAAACTCTGCGGAGCTGTTGATACACTTTCAGATCTCCGATATTACTGCAAACTTAGGTTATGGAAATTTATTTGAGTTGCAAGATACACATTCAGTGCTCAGATGTAAGTGCAAACTGAATAGCTTTCCTTTCATTTTGCCTTTTATAGGTCCCACAAAAGGAAGCTTGTTTAATAATTCTCAGCCAATCAGGTAATTCTTCTTAATATCTAGGAAGCTATTCCCATTGTTGAATCTGACATTCTTTAGTATTGTTGAATTTTGAAACATCTAATTGTTGTATTGACCAATGAGAATTCAGTATTTTTAAATTTTTGATACATTGAAGATTTTCAAATTAATTAAATTTATTGTTCATTCTACTATTTAAATTCATGTTACCAAAATTTTTTCCCATATTTTGATATATGATAACCTATGATTAGGTTCCTATTAACTTGCTAATTCTGATTATTATGTCTATTTTGACAGTTGTCAATTTAAAATATAAATAACATCTATATAACTTTGTAGAACTGATATATCTTATTCTACTTATATATTTAACTTTAAATAATGTTTTTAATTCCATATTATATATTCTTTTTAAACTTTTCTATTTTTAATGTTTCCGTAAATCCTAATTCTACCATTTTATTTTATATCGGAAATGAAATCATAACAATATATATGTATACATGATTTTCCCCCTTTTTTCACTATAATGCACCATTTCAAAGCAATTTTTCGCCGAAAAATCATATATAAATATCTATTTAACAATTTTCCCACCACAAGTTGACTTCCGGACTGGTGACATATGTTTTCGAATACCAAAACCTACACTTTGGTATAGTTTGTTTGCAGAAATAAGAAAGTTCTATTATTCCAGAAAAAACCTCCTATCTTGACTGGACTATATCTAGGATTATTAAATGTTAGTTCACAATTCATTTTCAGATTCAGACAAAACTTATAAACTGTAAACACAATTCCATTCTCTAATGAGTTTAATAATTTCTCCAACATTATCTGTCAACAGAAGTTAAAAAATAATTAACTGAAGTTCGAGGAGCCACCGGATGAACTATGTAAATATTTTAATAATCGTACCCGGTTTACAACTCAGATCATATATAATAACAGTCTACTGTATATAAAGAGCCCTATAATTTACTAAATCAACTGATCATTATTTTGACAAGTGCGTTATGAGTATGTTTATCCGTTTAATAATTAATATACACGCTTCGAACAATGTGAGTACCGTTCTCGAACGCGAGACGCAGCGGTCCGGCGTTTCTCGTAGTTACCTCACCTTAATCTGTCACATTCTCAAGTATACACACCTACACGCGATATGTCTTCCACTATCTATCATCAAACGTGGTCTCTCGAGTCTGGAGCTTGAAAAAAAGAGGACTCTCCCGCCCACGAGGGCACGATACTGTTGTTACTCCCCTTCACATATACCCTGATTTAAGCCAGTTTCTGCATAGTCGTGCACCTCGTTTTACATTTACTATGTTTATTTTATAACAGCGCGTGTAAGAGGACATAATTAGTGGAGAATAATAGAATTCCTAGTAGGGACGAGTGTTGATTAGACGGAGCGATCATTTGAAGGTAAAATAAACCTTAAACACGACCCCTCAGTTATTTAAAATGGTTTCGCATAGTGACCGTGATTACTGAGAAACGTTTTATTTCAATGTATTTAGTATGGACCCGGAATGCGTGGAAAGTGCCCCTGTTGCATTTGCTACTTGATGTAGATGCGTAATTGATTGCGCACGACTAATGCTTAACGCCATTGGGCCACTAAGTGGGACCCCTATAGCGAGAAACTACAAGAGCCCCTTGGGGACTCCCCAACGAAGACACCTACAGTGCCGAAGTTAAACATAATGATAACAACTGTTACCTCAGCCATAATAACAGCTTTCGAAACCTCATGCCCAATGAAAGCGATTACCTTTTCACTCTGCCCCCCTGGTGGAGCTCAGAACTGTCCGCCATGAGGAGGACGTTAAGAAAACTGTTCAACACAGCCAAGCGAGTCAGCAGTTACTGGAATGAATATCGCTTGGCACTGTCTACGTATAATAACGCTATCCACAAAGCGTAAAGGACCTCGTGGAGGAAGTATTGCCTGGGTATAGAGGATATACCAAACTGCGCTAGACTACACAAGGTACTAGCAACCGGACCACGACAGAAAGTGGGCTCCTATGCAATACATCAAGGACATACCAAAAAGAGAGCGCCTAAGGAAAACTGGACTCTGGCTGCGAGTATAATTAACGAATCAAATGTGTAATAAATACATTTGAACCATACACGACGGCAAGGTGAAAAGTCCCTGAAAAATAAAACAAATCACGCCACAATCGAAAATCCCATGTGACATTTGTGATGTACCATATTTAACTAGAATGCATTAAAATTTTCAGACTGATACGTCATTCAGTTCTGTTTTGACACCCATCGAAAGCAAGCAACCTTGAATATTTTTAAACTTAGAAAAAAGTGAATTTCGCGTCTTGATTAAACATTATTTCTTGCATGGAAAAAACTTTACGCAAACCAAAGCACAGCATGTAAAACATTATGGGGACTCTTCACCATCGATTGGAATGATTCACAAGTGGTTTACTGATTTTCGTTGTGGTAATTTGATAACAAATAATCCAGGCAATGAGCCGGAATTTCAGCTATAATAAAAAAATAGACATGTAGGTCAGGATCGAAAATTTTTTGTGGGATTCGATTCGTGGGGTTATCAGGATCATTCATAACACATAAAACCTCACCGGTAACCCTCCCCCCTAAGGGTAATTTCGAATTTAAAATGCACCAAGGAGGTTATTTGGGTTGCTGATCACGATTTTGGCGTCAGATTTACTTGAAATCAATTGTGGGGGTGGAAAATAGATCAAATTGGCCATTTTTGCACCCTTACAGATTATTTTGGCAATATATATTATTTTTGGATTTTAAATCCACCAAGGACGTTTTTTTTGAGTCGCTGATCACGGTTTTGACGTCAGATTTACTTGAAATCAATTATGGGGGTGGAAAATCGGCAGGTTAAGGCCATTTCTGGCCCTCAAGGTGAGGGAAGGTTTTATGTGTTATGAATGATCCTAATAACCCCACGAATCGAATCCCACAAAAAATTTTCGATTCTGACCTACATGTCTTTTTTTCCGGTTCGTTGCCTGTACTAAAAGGACGCCGAACGTTCTGGTTGTCCAATAGAGGTCACAACGCCAGAAATCGTAGAGAAAATCCATGGTATGATATTGAACGATCGGCGAGTTGGAGTGCACGAGATAGCTGAGGCTATGGGCATCTCAACCGAACGAGTACGGAACGTTTTGTATAAATTTTTGAATATGAGCAAGCTATCTGCTAGATGGGTGCCGCATTTGTCAAAATCTTTCTGTCCGTTAAGTCTAACATTGTTTATTACCAACAAATCTAGAGAAACTGATCTACAGGCATGTCAGGGACGGCACTATTATCAGAAACCGCCTACATCGTAACCAGTATGCCTGTCAAACCGGGAAATCTTGCGAAATGGCTGTATACGAGAGAGAGAAATCACTGGAGTGCAAAGAAATTGGGCTGGCAAGCTTTCTGAACATAGGGAGCTTTTGATAACACCTCTTTCGAATCAATTACCCGTGCAACGATGTGCAGATGGGCCACAACATGCTCCCTAGAAAAGGACATTCATAGGAATCCTTAATGGGGTTGAGATGGAGGTACGGATCGCTGGAGGATATCCGCAGGGAAGTGTACTGTCACCTCTGCTGTGAAGTCTGGTGGTGGACGAACTTCTAATACTCCTTTGAGATTGAAAAATTCCGCGTGATCGGAAATGCGGATGACATCGTCATTGTAGTACAAGGGACGTTGGTTCGGACACAATAAATTGTATTATCTGAATTTGATGTGAGACTAAGCTGATCCCGAAGAATGAATTTGATTATTTGTAATTAACTTATATTGGACTCATACAATTAAGTGCATATCTAAATTTCATTGTTCAATGGGCTACGACGAAATTTGTAATAATTTATAAGATCGTCAGAAGTATGTAACTGATAATGTAAATTCCTGTAATATCTTCAATAGTTTTTTAAATATTGATTGCAACAGTCAATATATGTCTACGTTTGCGTCTAGTGTACCAATCGAGAAACAACAAATTATAATTAATTGGTATTATGTTGAATCAAGCTTTATTACATATCTCTTCGAATGATAAGATAAAATTTGGTATTTTTATATAATTAGTAATAACTGTTACATTAGAACGCACATGTAAACACTGATGCCAAAAAAATACATTTATAATCCTTATAATGTTAGGATATTCTATGATGATATAAATTTCTACGATCATAGAAATGATTTCACATTTAATCTACAGTATATACTAGAAATAGATCACATATTGTTTTATCAACTTGTCTGAAGTAAATCTTTCTTCAGTTAGATGGCCTTTTCTGGCCGTAACACATTAGTGAACGTCACATTCTATCTGAAACAAGAGTGAAATAAGAATCAAGCAACGCTACATTAACTTCACCCAAAGATAAAGAAGTCTCACAAGAAATAGGTTCGGCATACTTAACATCTACTTACAGATGAGCAAGAGCTGATTGACAAGGAATCATTCAAGTGGGATTTATTGTTGTGATGGCATTATATTATGTTGAATTTATGCAGAATCATCCACTTGATTCCTGACGGTCACTTCGTTAAATGTGTGTTGTACAAATAAAGAACAGAAATTTAATTTAAATACGCCTGCAGCCTACAAGTCGACTGTACTTATGGCTTGCTATACGAGATAGATCCACATCGGGTTCCTTCTACCGACCAAGAAATTCGAAATAAAGGAGCATTCACCTCGTCTTTACGTTTTAATTATACCTATTTGGAAAAATTATGAATCTCAATTCGAGCAGTAATGACTTAGACGATAGAGGAATCACATATTCTCCACATGAATTTTAAAATCAGGCGTTTAGTGGTTAAAATACAGTTGAAAAATAATCCGAAAACAGTAGAATCCAGATATAGTGAACTTGGAAAATGCCTAAAATTTGGTTATCAATATCCGAGGTTCACTATGAAAAGTTACATTAAGATAAAATAAAATAAATAAGTATATTTCAAAATATCATTGTTCATATACGCTCATCGGAAAAGTCTAGGGGATATTTGAAGAATATCATAAACATAAAACGTGTATATGTTACCGTTTTCGAATTTATCATCAGTTGATGTTTGGAACCACCAAAAAAGATACAGAAAACTTGACAAGCTCGAAAGATGCAAAAAAATTGTTCTACAATATCCTAGACTTTTCCGGTGAGTGTATTTATCTTTTATCGTCAAAACGTTTTTATTTTTCCATTAGTGAATGATCAGCATGATACTATAAACTAAACTCATAAGGCGTGAACATACTGATCACGTTAGAATCTAGAATGCTACTGGAACTGAAACTAATGTGATTCACATCGTAACTAACAATCGGTGAATCAGCGGGTGAATTACCGAAAAGTTTACTGTAAACGGAAAATGTCACTTTAAGTTAATAAAACTCGTTTCCCTTTATCCGGACGTTCATTCTAATCAGGTTCACTACAACCGGATACAAACTGTATTAGTCTTATGAAGAAAAGTTTGGCACTAGAACGTTCACTATAACCGGAAGTTCACTATATTCAGACTTTACAGCAGATAACTTTTCTTTGGAGAAGCATCGTGGGTATTTCTTGTTCCTGGATATCGCATTGATTCGACAGAATAATTCTTGTTACTGGAAATACCTCAGTAGGCAAAGAGTTCCACAACTCTTCCATGGAAAAATGAAGAGTGGCAGGAAGAAGTTTGGCACTCGAGGTTGACAATGGTGATCTGGAATCTCTCGTGGCTCGATGGCAGCAATATTAAGAGCATCCTTCGGTTGTGAATTGAAAGTGGAATTTGCTGCAAACATTACAGCAAAAAGGTTTTCTTTTTCTTGTGGTGTAGTAGCCAGAGCTCTATCATCTTTGGTTAGAGGACGTAATGAACTGGAAGTGAAATTTCTAGCAATTGCTTTGGCGAAAGTTAAAACAAACGGGAGCTATTCGAGCATACGATAAGCTTTGATCTTATTTTGGCATTATATGCCTCTTTGAACATATTTCTGGTTTTAACATATTCTGTTCTGGTCCCCAGATATAGGTTACCGCGCTAACGACGGTATGATGCTGTTTGTCTTAAAGCGACGGCCCTAGAACGGATTTTATTAAACCATCGTTCACCAGATGACGGTAATTTGTTGGTATGGGGTATGTAAATTTCCATTCCTAGCCGTTTTTTGGGAATGATTCAACTGTATTTAAGTGAAAGACATGTGGCGTTAAACGACCTTAAGATAAAAATTGTGCAATAAAATATGCACATGAAATCGAATTCAGCAGAAATCCATCGAATATTTGAGTAGCATGCTGGGATGGACTTACTACTAGGCTGTGTGTATGCTGTAAGCTACTGCTATTGTTATTGAGGCGCAGAATATGAACTGCCTTAGGGGAAAATCCTCTGGGCCCGATTTTGACAGCGTGCCTAAGATGATGCAGGCTATCGTAGAGCTAGATGACGGAATACTAAAAACTGTATTGTAATTACGTTATTGTTGCTCTTTGCTGATCCAATGTTATTACCAAAATCCAACACTTCAATGTAGGAGAAACAAAAACCTAAAGACCTCAAATAAAATATGCAATATTTATGTATACCAAAGGAATTGTAAAAAAAAAGATGAATTCGATATATACACGTGTTAGAACATTTTACCACGGATCCAAGTACAATCAGAAATGTTTAATGTCATGAAGAAATTTCAATAACTTGTTTTCGACGTTATTTATTGTTTATCATAGGATATGCATTTATCAAGTCTTTCGTATCATAGGAAACATTCGCATATTTTATCAACGTACAGATATACCAAAAGTTATTCGTAGGTCACCGAATAAGCAGTATATTTAGAATCAGTTCCTTGTTGCAGAAACAACAAAAGCGACAAGAAATCACATGCTTTAAGATCTCAATCTATCTTCAATGATTGTGGAACGCAAGTATAATATAGCATCAAATTAAAGAAGAATGAAATGCATTTTTCATATTAGTAGACATCATTTGCACGACAGTTCAGATATATTACCCTTTTGGGCGCCATAAATTAAAATCGAATGTTCAGAAACATCTAATAAATCCCAGTTTTGGGTATATTGAGATAAATGCGTGAAGGCATCGCGAACAACAGAACTTCCCTGGAAGTCTATTGGGGATTAGAGGGGAAAGTTCAAATGGAGTTTCCGATTGTTATAAACGATTGCAAACTGCAAACAAAGGATAGAATCCTGTTTGTTGACTCATTACAATATACAGGCAGCAGCAATATACTACGAGTTGCTCGATGATATAAGTTAACCCGTCTAGAATGGCACACTTGTAGTCCAGTAAATGAAGTCCAAAATCGATCTGAATATTTGAATTTTTTTGTTATGAGCCGTTTTTGATCTGTGAGGGCTCATGTTCTTCGTAATGATGTCTAGAACAAAGTGCGGGGGTTTATTTTTCTGACTAATTATTTATATTGTTAATAAACAATAATTAGTGTTAATCAAATGCGTATCTCAGAGCATTATAAGAAAAAATTAAAAAGTACAGGTTTTAAGCAAGTAATTGAAGTGTTAAAGTGATAAACAAAGGTTCACAAAGCTTACTCGATGTTCATAAACAATTCGTTAATGAACCATTTGTTAATCTGGTCTGGTTATGCGATTTTGGACTCGATTTCGGATATTTTCAACTCGATGAACACGAATTTGTTGATATAATTGCAATAAATTGTTTAATTCAGTTGTTAATAAGCAATTTGTTAATTAACAAATAAACGAAAAAATGAAATTAGGTCTGGTTATGTGATATTGGAATCGATTTCCGATATTTTCAACTTGATGAACACGAATTTGGTGATTTAATATTTGCAATAAATTGTTTATTCTATATGTTAATAAAGAAATGGTATTTGTATTCGTGTTCATCGAGTTGAAAATATCCGAAATCGAGTCCAAAATCGCATAGCCAGACCTAATTTCATTTTCTCGTTTATTTGTTAACTAACAAATTGTTCATTAACAAATGAAATAAAAAAGTTATTGCAATTATATTACCGAATTCGTGTTCATCGAGTTAAAAATATCCGAAATCGAGTCCAAAATCGCATAGCCAGACCTAATTTCATTTTTTCGTTTATTTGTTAACTAACAAATTGTTTATTAACAAATGAAATAAACAATTTATTGCAATTATATTACCGAATTCGTGTTCATCGAGTTGAAAATATCCGAAATCGAGTCCAAAATCGCATAACCAGACCAGATTAACAAATTGTTTATTAACAAATGGTTCATTAACAAATTGTTTATGAACATTGAGTAAGCTCTGTGAACCTTTGTTTATTACTTTAACACTTGAAAATATTCAATTACTTGCTTAAAACCTTTACTTTTAATTTTTTCTTATAATGCTCTGAGACACGCATTTGTTTAACACTAATTATTGTTTATTAACAATATAAACAATTAGTCAGAAAAATAAACCCCCGCACTTTGTTCTAGACATCATTACGAAGAAAATGAGCCCTCACAGATCAAAATAGGCTCATAACAAAAAAATTTAAATATTAATACCTTCATTTACTGGACTATTGCTTTATAACTTGGTCCAACAGGTAGATCATTTGAAAAAAGATATTAAGATCATTTTAATTCATTGAAACACAAGAAGTCTAATTCAAGTTTTGTTATCCAATTTTTAGATCTTTAGCACAGACTTTATCCGAATGAAAATCTAAATATATTGCATTTAACTAGTAACACTACCAAATTTTCAAGCGTGACAACCCGTCAAGTAATCTACTTAATGGCCAATTAAATTTTGGGAAATCCACAAGGTCGATTTGTTAAATTATACCCCAATTAGAACCCTGAATATTTCTATTTTCCTCAATTGTCCATCCGAATCTATCCACCTTAGTAGTAATTACTTTCAAATAATCTCCTTATGATTAGATGTAGGTAACATTTAACTTTTCACCTCTGTATATTTTTGAAATTAATCTAAATCCGAAATTACAGTCATTAATAAAGATAATTTATGTAAATTCTTGGTTTCCGGATGGATTCCGCGTCACAATAGCACGAATTGATGCCGACGTTTCGTCAATCTTTACAGATGGTATCTTCAGGGCAGGCTTGAGGCTTGAACTGAAACTGACGACGAAAGCCATGAATTTTCAAGATTAGCTATCCGCGGAAGTTTACTGTTCAAGATTATGTAATATATGTGTCCGATTTGGGCATAAAAGTCAAACCTTAACAGAATTCAAAGAGTACAAAATAGAGTAACGAAGTAATTTCACAGCCACAGACGACCATGCTTCCATCCAACCAGTGAATTATATTGTAAAAACACTAAATTTCATAAAGTAAAACAAATTACTCGCCAAATTATAAAGTTGAAAGAATGTAAATTAATTCACAAGATATGGAACAGACAGATAAAAACAAAAATTTGGTCATTTAATCAAGGTACAAAATCAAGTTGACAATCATACCGTCTGTCCAAGATAAGAATGTCTATCATGGAGATAAAGGAGACGGTAATATAAAAATACTTGTTCGAACCAATTTTTTATAACCTTTCTTCTATCAATATCAGATTCAATTTCCGACGTTTCGTATTTGATGAACCATCGTCACCTTTCTTTTAATACAAAATTTGTTGAAGTATTTTTCATTCTCATTGACAGTTCGATTACGTTTCAGATAGGTTCAGCACTTATCAAGATTTTTGTGAATTTTTTCAAGTACTAGCCTGCATGAGATTTGGACAGCCTATTGCTAAAGAGAATCGAAATTTGAAGTTGACTTTTTCTTAATAATTGTTGAAACAATAACACAAAAGCTGTGACTTGACTCACTTTTCTTACCTTTCGGGTACTCCTGAGGGTCAAATGTAAATGATTGGAGGAACAGAAAATATATTTAAAATGATTTAGAAACCGCTAAGGTATGACTACATTATACTCTGTGTTGCATGGAACTTTTATTCAAATGGTGTACATACTGTATTTTACCACTCTATGTTTTATACTGCCATCTGCTGTCAGATGAGTTTTTAAAATATCCATACTATAATATAACTTTGCTGTCACATGAAAATTTGTTACAGAGTAAAGACATAAAATAGACTGTTACGTCACATCGATGACGTCACTTGAATCTGAAAATGAGAATTTCTGACACTTCTGCAGATTAAATGTATATGCGTGTGGTATAGTTCAATTCCATTTGGAAAACTGAAGTTTGACGTCTAAAATACCGCTCGAAACGGGGCGCCCAAAAACAATACAGTTCGTATTATCAATCCTTTAGAGCAATTTGCGAAAATTCAAATCCATACGACCAATAGGAACGGCGCAATAGTCTTCATAGTTTTTACAGATGAACCGTAGAAAGACTCAAATATCAGTTTTGAGTTTCCCCGAAAATATGCAATTTTTTTTCAGACCGATAACAAAACTTTCTTTATACACATATAGTAAGTGAAGTAAAAATTAACAAAATATAAACTCCATTGAGTATACGGGATATTTTGAAACTTTTAGCTTTGCACATGAATTCCGCATCACAGAACCACGACTCGATGCCGACGTTTCGCCAACCATTTTAGGTGTCATCTCCAGTGCCAAGTTTTCTGTATATGTCGAATTTCAAATGGTGACCATCTTTGATAATGTTAATGTCAAGAAAAGGGTTATTGCTTTTTATGCCTGAATTTGAGTGAATCAAATTGGCTATTAAGCGTGTTGAAAGAACCATGTCGATCAAAATCTTTATACATATAATTGCGAAAATATCGACATATATGTGCCAAACTTTTGGAAACTGATTTAACTTTGATTTTAAAGAGGTTTCAAGTTCGCTTAGGAAAATACTGGTCAAGAAAGGGGAGAGTGGAATGCCCATTTCACATTCGCTTGTTTGTTTATAGTAATTTTTGTTGAAAGTGGAATAATTTTGCTCCGTAGAGACATAAGGATCAACAGTTTGTTGTTATGATGTATCCCTCAGAGGAGGGAGCGTTTATAGTTTTGAATCGAAATGATTTATTTTTATTAAACTAGAGGTTTTGATCCACTCAAACTATTAAATATCACTTTACTGCATTAAACAATATAGTTCCTGATAACAACACAGAATTATTCATTTTATCATTATATCGAATAGTCTGTGCCTATACTTCTGGTGTTGATCAGTCGACTAGTGTCATCACAACCTACTCATTCCACTGATCAGCCCGAGAAGGCGAACAGCTGTCCGGAAGTTTTGGTTTTGTTGTCACTGGTCAATTTAGAGAAACCTCACCTTTGAATAATAGTCAACATTTTTGTTTATATTACTCTATCTTATAACCTAAAACTCCAACCTCTGTGTAATAATAATCATCCAAGTATAACACATGATAAGTAGCTATAAATCACGCAGATAAATCATAAAATATCTAAGAGAAGGAGGAGGATAATCGTCCTGTTATATAATGCAGTTGTGACAATTTGTAAGTAAAAATATTTGCAGTGATTGCATAAAAACCACAACTTTTTTTTAGTTTAGTAGTCGCTATTTTTATTAGTTTAAAATAGAACATCACAACTTAGTCTAAATTCTTCAATGAGGGAATAATATAACTTTCACGATATTTGCTACGATGAGAGCATCTACCATGACTTCCATGAACTTATTGAATTTTGTACGACACTTGAAGAGAACATAAATCACTAGCCATGGCATTCAAACATCGATGGTTTCAACCATATGCGCTGGGTATGCGAGAACCTAAGAACAAGCTGGCGTGGCTTGCCCTGCTGTCTCAGGGACATTTTACGGTCTTGATGGTAGACTCGAGATATATAAGCAAGTTTACTTAACTAGTGTGCTCAGCACGACTTCGGAGACAGTATTGGACTCTGGTTTGGAATAGTTTATAAAGTATTAATAGAGGCAGAAGTCATTCGACACTGGATGGCTGGTCGGTTCAGATTTCCGTCTCTGTTGCAAAGTGTCACATGGAACTTCTTGTTGGCGATCGCAGTTTGAGATAAGATCTTGATAAAATACTGAACATGAACATAGGTATTTGCGATATGATATGACTGATAATTTATGATCTCTGCGGGAAGACAGACTGACAATTTATCTTCCCACAATGGTATTCCGATTTGCGATAGGGATGAGTGTAATGCTATTTGAAAAAGTTTGACGTTTTAATAAAATGTTATCAATCTTGAAAGACACATCGCATTGCGATGAATCAATATTATCGTTACCATTATTGGTGAAAATACGATTTATTCTGCAAAAAGGAATATGATAATTATATCAGTTTGTTGGAACACCTGCTCTATGAAACACTTATTTCTCAACTCAATCGCGTCGATTATTCATTACTTTATAACCAAATCAAATGTTTTTTATCGTCTTCATTGAATACTGGTGGATTTTGAACTGTCACAGCATTATTCATTTAAACATCACATCAAACGTATGTGCTTCAAACCATTAAGGTGAAGACGTATTTATTGAGGACAACAGAAGACCGGTCCCCCTTTTGACGGTTCATATTAGTGTAGGAGCGCTATTCTCACTGGGTATATTCCATTTTTTTACATACAGTTGGCAACACATTAAAGAGTTACCGATTAGTTCAGTCAAAAGTGTGAAAAAATAGGGATCATTACTAGATGCAAAAGTCTTTTTGCATCGTGTTCAGGATGGCTTACACCACATTAGTTAGAAAAAACAAGGGAGCTATTAATAAACAATGAAAAACCATTTTCAATTAACAAATGGAATTTATTTTATAAGAAATGGAATATCTCGGGCTCTTTTAATTAAAAGCTTCTAAAATTTGGTATCACAGGGTTTTTTGGTCCGCTGAACCCGAATCTGAACTCGGAAAATTAGCGCAAATTCCTACATGCGTCATTATAATGTAAAAAGTATATTTTAGGTGGAATGCTCAAATAGCAATATTTCTAATAAGGTCTAACAACCTTTTTCTATTACCTCATAAATCCTTAACATCTGGTTCTAAAGTGGATACTTGAGCGTTATATTTTTTGATTTCAGTCGTATGCAAACATTGCTTGACATGACTTCGTATTTTATAAGAAAAATGCTAAGCAATGGATTCTTGATACATATCATATACTTAAATCATTATTGTGTTACTATTTCATTACTAGTGTTTCTGTTCGTTTCGGCGATGTGGGCATTTTTAATTGAAATTGGTGCGATAACGACGCGTTGTGCTTGATACAATTAGTTTTAAGAAATCAAGTTTTATACACTGATACGCCTTCTGATTATGGTTGTGAGACCGAAACGTACGTAAAGATATTTGAATTCGATGCAAGCAGAACCAGTAAGTTAGTACTTCATTTTTCTTTCAGTTTGTGAATTACATTTAAATTGATATAATAAGTAAAGAACTCCTAAAGTTGTTCAACATAGTTTTTTGTTTCAAATGGGTAGTTGTGTTAAAAAACCATGAAAACCTGCTCAACCTGATAACAATGACTGACTTTGATCCCCAGGACGTGTTATCATTGACTCGGTGAACGGGCCATATATTGCAATATACCAATGCAAAAGTTAATTATTGAGCAATTGCTTTTTAGAAATTATTCATCTAGTCCACAAAGGTAGCATCGGTCTCTCTAAATCTATCGTTAATCATATACTTCTTTTGTGGATTAGATAAACTTCTAATAAGTGTCTATGGTAATATTATACCTCAGCAGAGATATCGATCGGTGGCACTACATCTCTACTCGTTCCGCTGATGAGCCAGATATGGCGAAACAGCTGTCCGGAACTATTTAGCTGTGGTGTCACTAATCGATATACAGAGACCTATACTATATTGCAATAGTTCTTTGGTGTATGTAATGATACAATAAAACAGTTCGTCAACCAGTACTTACTACTTAAATGGTACTTGTGCCGTTGTCTCGAATGTACGAACCTGAAACAAAAACAAACAGTATGTTATGGTGTGTCGTAAAGAATGTATGAATATCACAGTAAATTATAATTTATAAAGGAATTCTATATGAGTGTTCTGTGGAGGAAACATTTGAGGAGGCTATTCTCGCATGTATGAATCTTATTATCATTGCATAGGTCGTAATTCATAACACAAAAGGCATAAGTTATATCTAAAATACGTTTGTTATGGAAGACAAAAATGGAATTTATTTGGGAGCGTTGACTTTCGGCTATAAACTAAACATTAAGCTTGAGCTGTAAAATGTTACAGCTATAAATCAATCAACGTTAGCAAATTTTTGTTAACATGTTTGATATTGCACATGAAAACCGCGGCAATTATATTCTCTATGGAACATCTGCTGTAATGAGCTGTCACTGTTTCATTCATCAGCTAGAACGTTAATTTGTTTTGGTTTTCAAATTACTTCCTTTAATAATTTGAATGGTACAAATTCGCATAAATATTTATAGGATAGAATTACACCATGGCGGATTATTCGCAAACATCTGGTTATGTGTTAGTTACCTACATTACCAGTAACGCTGTTCTTGAAAACTGCAAAAAAAACAATTGACCAAAAGTAAAAGTGGAATGTAAATTTAATTAAACTATTTAATTGAAAATTTTCAATGAAAGAACAATAACTGAGAACTGAGATTAGTTTGAAATACAGAAAGAACTCTTCCAAAAAAAAATTCCACACCATACATTTATTACAATGTGTCCTTGTTGTGCGATTTGGTGTATCATTGCTGACAAAACGGCCATCAGTCCAAAGTATATGTTGAAAAAGTCAGTAATTCCTCAATTTACCATTATTTGAGTGATAAAATTCGCTGCACAGAAGTAAATTTCAAATTTAATTCTCGACATGCTTGCCTTATAGAGCTTTTGCGATTAAAATCGAACTATTGCCAAACTCGGGCAACCACATTATCATTACAAATATTTCTTGCAATAGCTTCAACTTTTCGGGAAAAATATACATCTTGGTTTTGCCTCAAAGTGTGTTCCAGTTTAACAAATACCTTTGCACGCCCAGGACATTAGTCACGATACAACTGGACAGCTCTTCTATTATTTTGTAGTTGTTGGTACCTATTTCCCGATAATTTACATATAATTATTTTGTACAGCTTGAGTATTTACCATACCTGAGAAAGTACGATCAAGACGATTTTCTTTGAAATTTTACTGAATATCAATGAAAATACATTGCGATATCGTCAACATACCGTTGCTAATAAATGAATCTTTTTATAATAGGGTGTTTGTGGATTTCCAATTCTAATTTATTTATGAATATTTCGGCCAGATAAGGACGTAATGGGTGTCCCATTGCTTCTTCTTGAGTAATTAAAATAATTCGGAGAAGGATATAATTCGAGAGTGCGTAGTATTTCTTGTATGATAACAAAGTTTGTATGGTTTTTTCCAAGATATTTTTGATTATCAGCAATGTTTCCCCGTAGGTATACTAGGAAAGAGGTTAGAGGCATCAAACGATATAAATTTACTATTGGGTGGTAATGTAAACTGTTTAATTTTGTTGACCAGATCGTTAGAATTTTTATTGCCAAATTTCGGTTTAAATTAACAATGTTCTTTCAAGATTTGTAGTAATTTTTTAGATAATTTAGTAGACGAAGCATCGTAGTAACTGACCACAGATCTTATGAGAAAATCTATTTTATGTAATTTGATTAACGAATATATGTGGGTTCATAATAGTTAATTCGAATAAATCTTTCCCTTCAAAAATTGCAGAGCATTCTTTGATACAATTTTTAATGTTATTTTGATATGAATTGGTTGGGTGTTTTTTCATTAATTTGAAACTCCGTGACATTAGAAAGTCTCTAGAAATGTTCTAGTTAGATCTATCTTGTCTAACCAATGTATATCTTAGAGCAAGATCTACATGTCAGCTTGTAACACTATATTTGTCTTCATCGAATGATTTATCTCTATTTTTTAAAATAAACTAGCTAAATTAGTCTGCGCTTTATACCCTACGTCAAAACGCAGAATAATGTAGCTAAGTTTATCAAAAATAATAAAGATGGAGACAGATGTAGGGTTTACTAACTGACATGTGGATCTTGCCCTAAGACATATATTAGTCAGACTATCAAAAAACGGATTAAAGAACATGGAAGTAGTTTCATTAATAGTAAATCTGATTCCAACCATTGCAGAACATTTAATTGATAAATGATAATTTCAAGATTTTACACATTTAGAATAAAAGTGGAGAATTAATTTGCTGAAATACCTAGAAATTTATAAATCTAAGAAGTCCAATATCCTGTAGAACGATCAACAAATACTTAATCATTCGCCCTTGTTAAATTTGTATAATTAGATTTTCCTTTTGCTACCAGTTTATCGTTTAATCCCTCGATGGGTTAAAAGTATAATTCCACTAACCATCTATCCTAAGATTATCATTAAAATTATATATTAGGTTAGCTCTTTTGAAGTAAGTTAGTACTTTGTAACAGCAACGATGTTAGCTAAACTGTAGTTTCATTTATTTATTAACTTAATGAAAATCAAAGTTGCATTTGGTGTTGAAAATGGTAATAACATTAAGTGTGTGGTTTTATTGGGCAAAAACATTTGGGAACATAGTGATAATATATTCTGAGTAGCTGGTTACATATTTTTAAGATTTCTTGATGACAATCTTCTCAAAAATCTTCATAGGCTGCAGCATTTACAGGCAGACATTTTCTAAAAACACATTAAAATTTCGTTTCAATTATAACGACTCCCCCAAATTTTCATGTTACGAGGAACTCAGTTTTTAGATATAGCGTAATTGAGTGATTACTTTCTAATCATTCCCAAACTCATTTTCCATGAGATATTGCGTCATCGATATGGCATATTATATTACTTCCACTTGGATTATTGGAATTGTACCACTATTCAGAATTGAAAATATATCATACGTGACTTTATGTTTTCTGAAATACTACATACATAGAGCTTTTTTATAATAATTGAACTATTTAAATCAGAAATTGTCGTAGCTGCATTGTTATACAAAGTATGGTTTAACACAGCCGATTTGGCATCTTATACCTATTTGGAGCTAAGAGGATGATAAACATTTAACGTCTTTGAAAACTAAAAAGTTTTACTGTCGGTCAAGTAAGCATCTTTACAAAGTATAATGGCGTTGCAGTACTAACTAGGATGGGAATTTATTACCAAGCCATATAACTGTAACTAACTGTAGTGGTGCACTGCTGTAAACAACAATAATATCGACAATTACACTAACCTAACGTCAAATGCAGCAACTAACTCCCTAAGCTATGGAACATTACACTCGTCACTCAACTACAAACCATTCACTTCTGACGAAATTATTCAACGACATAATTATTAATAGTTTTTTGATTAGTTACATGTCCAAATTAGTCAACCAATTTTCTTGAATATTTACAAAACTCGAGCTGCCGCAAAAGGGAATATCCTTCGTCAGCGACTGCTTAATTAGTAATTAGGTGATAAGACTAGTTAATGTTTTTGTTTTTATGAGTTAATTAGATTATTTTGCGCACTATGTGTCCAATAACGGATACTTATCTAGTAAATTATGATTAAATATGTATAAATAGAGATATAAATTGGGAAAGAATTTTAGAAAAGTGACATATAAAGAGCTATTTAAAAAGATCCGAAAGAATAATTTGAAAGATAATGCCCATTTTCGGCAATCTGTGATGTATTTTCAATTACAAACCCTATGTCGGCATAATTCCCCTTTGAAATGAGAAAACATAAATTTCCTTTGATGGAAAAATTAGTGCAAACAACAACTTTCGACGATTTTGATATCGGATAAGTTTTTTCATTGAAGTAACACCGCAATCATATAATTGTGGAAGTTATTATCAGTTACTACCCTTTTCTATATAACATCAAAAGATCAAAGACTTGTTTATGTTCAATAATAATAATGGTCATTATTTATATAGAAGTAGACGTCAGCAATTAGGTCAAGGTAAAGGGTTAATATTGAATTGAAGGCAGACAAATCGAATGCAATAATAATCATCCCTAAGCACGATTATGAGGATAAAATGCCAGTATTTTTTCAAGCTGAATTGAGCGACATACATAGAGATCCAACCAACCTTTCTCAAGCAAAAATAGTGATTCTCTATTTGACAGTGGTTTCGAAAAATATAAACTTTTTAACAGTAATCCATGCTCTCCTAAACTTATTAAAAATCATAAAGATAATGCCCCTATACGACCTGTAGTATCTTACATAATAGTCCAACACGAGATCATGCAGTCAAATTAAATCAGAAACTTAGAAAATTACTTATTTTAAACAAAAATTTGCTGTAAAAAACTCACTCGAAATGTCAAAATCACCATAAACCAACTATTGGTTTTATAGTATCTTTTGCTGTCTCCAACATGTTTTCAAATATTCCAACTACAGACAGTAAGTCTCTGATCAAGAACATTTTAGATAGATCACATATTAGCCCTTCGATTTATAACGAAATAGCACTTGCGTCGTTTGACCTATGCTTAAGTCAAAACTATTGTCAGTTCAATAATAAATTTCATATACAGAATTCAGGTCTTGCTATGGGTAACCCGTTGAGTCCACTATTCGCAGACATTTTTATGTCTGATCTATCTCCACTACACTCGAACAGACTGATATATGTTGAACGTATTTTTGAAGTGAAAACTTCTTATGGCGCGTTGGGCACTTTTGTGGGAGAGCATTTTCAGCCGTTCTCGCGACAGATGAGATTTTACACAGATATACTCCGCGTGTATTCTTATAATATATGTATACTATACGCGCTCTTTGCATGGGCATTCGTTCGTGCTCTCGCGACAGACGAGATTACATACCTATGTATACTCAGAGTGTATAGGTATGCGAGAGCGCTGCATGCTATACGCAGTCTTTGCATGGGCATTCGTTCGTGCCCTCGCGACAGACGAGATTGAGAGTTTTTTATATTTATTTTATAAATGAATATTAAACGGAAAATTTATTTATTTAAATATTTCATTTGACTTGTGTTGCTGCTATGGTATTGTGTTAAAAAAACAAATCTAAAGTGTAAATAGAATTAATAAAAACATTGTTGTAGTGCTTTTGTATACTATAGTGTTACTATATTTTGTATACATTATTACAACTGCTGCTCGTCTTCACGTAAGTAAATTATTATTTTATTTGGTAAATTTTGTTACGTACATGATACGTACATAAACAAATGCAACACGTTATTAAATAAAATTATCTAAAAAAAGAGAAACACGTAGGGTATATATATGTTTACAATAGCGTACAATACTATTAGTATACGCATAGGTATATATCAGCTGTCTCTTTCTTCGGCTAGGAAGACAACTTCCTGTTTTACCAACAGTTACATTACAAGAATACAAGTTTGGCGCTAGCGTTTAAAAAGGCGCTGCATTTAAAGTTTGAAGTTGATAAATTTTTACAAAATTACAGAAAATCTCGAAATTTTGGGAAATTAGGATAATTAACTCTATGCTCATTTCAGCTAAGAATTAAAAATTATCGGAAAGCCGGAAAAGTAGGAAAACCTGAAAAATCGAAAATATACTCATTTTATTAGAGAATTTCATGTCTATTCAAAAAGTGCCCACATTGCTTTGATAAACTTGATTTTTTATGAACAATTTCTCATGTCGCGAGCGCACCTAAAAATGCTCACCCAAAAAAGTGCCCAAGTTCAAGTTTTCACTTCTGCCTGCACTCCCGGAGTGCGCTGATTTTTTTTCATGTTTTAACGCTGAAAAGTACTGGAGTATCATCTGCATAAGGTAACATTGTACCAATTTGTTAATTTCAAAAATATATAGTAAAAACAAGATATACCATTTCATAAGGGCGAAGTAAGTATGGAAAAATAGTGAATTTGGTCGATCTCATCGATTCCGATACAACGCCATCAGGATCAGCACTCTAAAGGGTGAGAAATTCGATTATACCATTGGTTTTCATCTCAGACGCTAAGGCAAAATGACGCAGCGTTCTGAAAAACTATAAGTAAATACGAGTAGATTCACCGACTGACAAACTGCACTCGAACCGACTGATATATGTTGAACGTACATCCGTACATGGCACGCGATTCGGTCAGCCCGACTCGATCATATGTCAACAAGACAAAATACGGGCCTTCCATTCTAGTAGACTGTGGTTGAACATACCTCTTGGTTATACCAAATACCCTCACCGTTGGCGTTTATCTTGAATTTTCTGTTTTGTTATTGTACAAAGACTTCCAATCTGATACAGACATATACATTCGAAATACTATTTGATGATTTAATAAGTCAATACATATCTGAATGTTGACCTTTCATTTTATAGTCGCCATCACCCTGTGTGTATAAGACTCGTTCTGGATTCAATAATTAACGTATTCAAATAAACTCATTTCCAGTGTAGTATGTGTGTAATATCTAATTTGATCTGTTCTATATTTAGTCAACGTGCCATAAAACAAGTAACAGACACATATTTATTTATTTAAGAGCTTCTTATATGGCATGTGTTGGTGCATTTAAATAGTTCCACAACATTATCTTACGCTTGTCAAATTCTATGAAAAGTTTATTTACGTAATCAGTCAAATCAGTTCTTTGTTGAAGACATAATAATTCAGTTATAAGCTACGATCGGACATAATTTGTCAAAACATTATTACGTTACATGTGAATGCTGTTATTATCGAATTTTACACCAGATAATCAGATAATTTAACCGATTCAATTGATTTATCTTTGCTGCATGCCAACTTCATACGTCTACGTTCAGAATGAGGTGATTACGCAATTATCCCAATGCTCCGTGATTTTGATTGTAGGTCCTCACTCATCATACATAACTGTAGCGTAAAATAATAGAGATAGAACTTGCTTGACTGGTTACTGTCGAACTAAGTTATAATTGATCAAGAAGTTGATCGTGAAAGGGAGCACACATACGGAATTCTTGTTACACGAAACTCTCTCCTGCTTCACTCGGTTCTTGCCGAGTTCTTGCTAATTTCAAAGGTACTCCAGAATATCTATAATGGCAGGGAAAACTCTACACAAATCAGATCAAAACAAAAACCGAGTTAAAACCATACATCGATTATCCATTTCTATTCCATTCATCAGTGTTTACTTTTGGGATTGCATCAATTGAATAATGCACGTCGGTAATGCGAATAATAGTCTAGGAGCTAGAGCGGTATGGTGGGCCTACATGGATACACAAAAAGGCCTATCTCCTCTCCCAAAATTGCATCGCTGTATCACACGAGGTTCTTCGAACATAATAGGATTTCCTCTCGTGTAGTCAGAGTATATATAAAAAAAAGAAACGTGTGGCACTCGGGGACTGCCGCGGTAAAGCTATTGTATAGCACTACGCCACTGGAAAAAGTTGGGCAGAAAAACATCCACTACTCCTTCAAAATCTTCACGAATTATGAGTAAAAAAGAGTATCATCTTGATCTCTATGAAGAGTATTCTGTGAAAAGCATAGATAACTCTACTACCGGTAGTAGAGTTATCTATGGTGACAAGTGTCAGTTGACTGTTGACTTGTAAACACAATTTTATACGAAAGTTTTAACGTTCAGATCTCGATAGCGCTTCCGGCTCCGGGATTTTCACGTGGCCTATCGAAATTAGAAGGTTCGAATTGTATAAAAACAGAATTGCATGAACGCCAGACGTCTCATGTAATTAGCTACGAACGTAATAATTTTGACATATCCTCGAAGAGCTCGCTGCGCGTAAGTTAGAGTTTATACATTTTACCTCTATTTTGTTAATTTGGGGCCGTTTCGAACCCCGTGCGGCCGGCGCCAGTTGTAATAAAGTATTTTGGGCTATGGGCCGCTAGCTCTTACCCGCTTTCGGTATATTTAAGTAGCTAGAAAATTCCCTTTCGTACGTCGCATGTCAGATGCTAGTAGGTGACAGCTGAGAATACCTCAAACTGTTTTAATTAAATTTTCCTATTTAATCGACATTTTGGGGCCCGAGACTATGCTATTTAGTTGGCCTCGTTCATAAACTAACGACATGGAGCGAAAACCGCATGCGAAAAGTCCTCGTTAAGACGTTCTATGTACCGTAAATTTGCACTTTTCTAACTCGCGAGCTACGCGCTTCTCACGTGAACGTTATTCGATTTATCGAAAATTAACCAATTCAAAACGGTTTTCGACCCACTTTGGGGCTATCACGACCTTTTAAAAGGTTCAAAGTTAACATTTCGACAATTTTAAGCTCGGCCGAGCTACATGGTAGGGGGGGGGGGTCTTAGGATATTTCGTTACGGTATTTGTTTTTTGTTTTTTTTTCTTGATTCGGTCGCCGCGCTCAAAGCCCGAGATAAAAGCTATATGCAATAGCTCAAAAATACTTTTAATATGATTAATGCAAGAAACAAAAACATTTTGTTTGAAAAACGTATCAACTCTAGTTTGTTCCGCTCCTTTCTTCTTATTTTCATTCCTTTCTCGATAACACTGATAGGCAGTAATCTCATGTTTTTTAATAACATCAATTCTTCATCCAAAATTTGGATCAAACATGCAAAGGGTAGTTCTTTACCAGCGGCAGACGATGATGATTTCGGCCGCGACAAATGAATTATCAAGTGACGTAACTTGAAACAATCGATGCTAGATTGAGGAGTGGGGTCAAAAAATTATTTGACGTAACTCTAAACGACTTAATTCGTATCCACGTAACTCGAAGACTGCCTGTATAGTCGTATATTCAATCTCTGATTTTCTGATAAACACCTCAATAAACACAGACAGGAAGCAATAAATTGATCATCGTATACCCTGAGAATCTGAACATGCATGCAAAGTTAGATTTCCAGTATATGCGTTGTCGCCTCCGGTTGCTTACATTCGCCTTCCTTCATACTTGTTATTCATCCAAACACACGGTGTAGATAATCCCCGTGATTGATCGTTTATTCTCATGAACGATACGAAATAAGCAATTTGAATTATGATGCGTGAATACTTTTATTGAGAATGTTCCGCATGGAATATGTTAAGTACTTTCTTTTGCATATCCACACGATCGCGTTAACACGCTTAAAAACAGGGTGTGAACCACTGAGAAGATGGTGCAAAACAATGACATTTATGACAATAAATGGAGGAAAATTGCTAAATATAGTGTTATTGTCTTATATTTGTATGCTCTCGTATAATTTCTTTGATAATCAGGGAATTTTGAAAAACATTTCCATTTCAATATTTATATTGTAATCATGTTATTCATACCAGAATGCCATATTTCAAAAAGTGATTTGGTTGAAGGGGAACCAGGTGAAGGATAAACAATTGACAACTTATGATTAATTCTAACGTTTTATTGTACAAATGAGGGGTGGAAATTATGGCCGAAAAGGAGTGAGTAATAAATTATTTATGGAAATCTCCAGAGTTTCGGGAACCCACATTTTTCAATATTTTCATTCATACGAGGTGTGGCAATTAAGTTCCGAGACTGATTTGAAAAAATTAAAACCAGCTTAGCGAGAAGAATGTAAAGGGCTGGTTTTAATCTGTATTTATCCCTTGACCTTGGGTGAAATTTTCAAGTGGCTTCAATAAACAGTCTTGTTGTAATCGTGAAATAACAAACACGAAAAAATTACACTCGCCGAAAAAATGTTGAATATAGAAATTGAACAAAAAAGTTTTTGTTAAAACTCTGCAAGTCCGCGACGGAAATCTATGAAAATTTGCAGACGGTTTATGGGGATCATTGCCTATCCCTTGCCAGAGTTTATGAGAGGTACAATCGTTTTCAGGAGGGTAGGGAGAATGTTGAAGATGACGAGCGCCGCGGGCGGCCTGTGACTTCGAAAAGTGACTTGAACGTTCGAAAAGTAACCGAGATTGTTCGAAAAGACCGTCGATTAAGTATAAGGGCCATTGCGAAGGCTCCGAGAAAAGATTCGCAAAAAGAGGCCCGAAATGTGGAAAGAGAACTCCTGGATTTTCTATCAAGACAATGCGCCGGCTCACAACGCGTACTCTGCCAAGGATTATTTGGCCAAAAACCAGGTCACAGTCATGGAGCACCCACCATATTTGCCTGCGACTTCAACCTGTTCCCAAAAATCAAATCCTGCTTGAAAGGAACCCGCCATGAGTCATTAGAAGACGTAAAAAAAATCGGCGCAGCTACTCAACAATCTGTCGGAAGATGACCTGCAGCACTGCTTCGCACAGTAGAATATTCGCATGAAGCGGTGTAGGGATGCGGAAGAAGAGTATATTGAAGGGGAAAAATAAAAAAGTGTACAAAATTTAAAAATAAAGATGTTATAGCAATAGACTCGGAACTTAATTGCCACACCTCGTATACCTATGGTTTTGGCAGTGTAAAATTTTAAACTTACGAAAGTTAGAAAATAAAACTCAAATCAGCAGGGAGGATAGGGTGAATGACGAACCAATTCGTTGCGCAATTCATACAATTTTGGCTTATCGAAGCCGAAACAGGCCAAAGTGGGTTTATCAGCCAACAAAATCATGGCGACAGTTTTTTAGGATGCACACGGTATCGTCCATATAGATTCCTTGAAAAGAGCAAAACGATCACCGGCGTATATTATGCAGAGATCGAATCGACGCCGATTTTAAGCCAAAGCGGCCGCATTTGGCAAAGGAAAAAGTGCATGAATTGCGCTAAGAATTGGTTCGTCATCCACCATGTTCTCCAGATTTGACCCCATGCGATTTTTATCTATTTCCAAACTTGAAGAAACGGCGGAAAGAGATTTGGCTCCAACGATGAGGCCAAACGCCTATTTTGAAGGATTGGCCAAAAAGTGTGTTTGTGTGTATCGGACTACAAGGAGATTATGTTGAGAAATAAAATAAGTTTTGACCAAATAAATCATTTCTTGTTTCATTTTTCAGGGACTTTTCACCTTGCCGTCGTAATTACAACATATTCTGAAGAACAAAGATACTGCACGAATAGTGAATGAACTAAGCCCATGATTACACGTTTAAAAATTCCTATAAACTTTTATCTTGACTGTATGTAGTATTTAATGGTCAGTACAGTAGCCAAAGATGATGGACAAAAAATAACTATAATACTCTTTACAAAGTAAAACTGTAGTTTAACAGACAATAAAAGCGCGAACTGACAACTTGTTTTACACGCTTAGTTATGTGTTTCTACTCAAAGTACGTCTCAAGTCCGGATATGGGCTCCATAAAGCTTTTCATTGTTGCGCTTGTGTGGACGTTTCAAATTTGATATGTTTCATCGTTCAATGAACAATGTAATTGAGACTATTTTTCTGAATATTCTAACCTTTTTTAACCTAATCATTAAAACCGACTTTCTAAAACCCGTTAGTAATCTTGCGAAAAACCCATTTCACCAGCTAATTGTTACTGAATCGTATAATATTCAACACTGATGGTGATAGACGCTTGAATTATCTATAAAATGTTGGTTTCAACAATAATGTTGCTTTTGCTTCACCTCCACCATCGAAACTTTTTGTAATGTCGTCAGCTAACACAAAGGTTGAAAGCCACAAATACTCTTCAAAATTGTAGTTTTATTACACAATTAGTCATAACTACAAATTACCGTAAATGGTTTAATGTCTTTATTTCAGCGGATATCATTCATACGAATCGGGATGTGGGCATAAATAATTCATCTTACATGAGCTCTCTTCCATCAGAGTCGTTTTATCTAGCAATAAAAACCATCGTGTCGGTAGAAATTGTCCAGAATGTGTAAGAAGTAGTACTAGTTTTTTATGTTTACTTAAAAGTATTTCCGTTCGTATTGGCTTCGAAGATGTACACAACATTCGGTTAATAGTATATAAACATACGTTTCTCTTAAGCTTCGATTTTCATCCGTAGAAAGAAGGCTTGGCAAGGTTAACGGTGTGGTTCATTTTACATACAAATACAAATTTTGACAATTGATCATTTCGTCTAAGGCTATAATGTACTTACGATGCATTCTTCTATAACAGTCTGTTCTTTATGAGAACATGATATATACATTTTTTTTTAATCTTTTGACTATACGAGAAGAAAGCCTATAATGATAGTAAAACATCGTGTGAGCCAGTGATGTTGAGAGACGAGAGAGGATGAAGGCATTGGATTTTATGTAAAAATTTTATAGAATCAGGGAAGATCACATTATGCAGGGTTTGATAGTAAAATAAAGTCTCGAATCTGACAATGTAGGGGTGACTAGCCTGACTTGGTTTAATCTGCCTACCTGGAAGCACTCATGTAAATATAATAAAAAACTTTTTGTTGCAATTAGATACGAAGTCACATGTGCTAAAAAATAATGTGAACAATAATTGTAGAGCTTTATTGCAGTAGTAACTGCTCAAGTATACGTTAGATATGGCTGGAAAGACATTATAGGTGTGGTACTCATTCCATGCTCTACAACTTTTAAATAGGCCACCTTTTTGTTTTATGGAGTATTTTCTTCTTCTTTTTGAGGCACATATACCCCCATGGGGCCGAAGCACACCTCGGGGGAGGTAGGAAACCTAAGATACATATTGAGTCATAACTGAAGTGATTAAAACGATAAAACCCTTAATAAATTATAAAAGAGTCCACTAAAAATACTGTTAAAGTACTAAGGCCCTTTCGGCTACCAAGTAGTCATTATCAGAGTAAACTAAATTACAAATCAAAATGTGCCTGTTTAAATACTAATTAGGGATAATAAATAATGCAAACGGGGGGTTACCCCCAGCTGGGGATAAATCGGAATTTAATAACTTGTTTTTTCGTTTATACATTTCCATCCCTTCTAAATTATTTGTCCGCACTGCATTTTAGGAGAGATCTCCTTTCTTGAGAACTGGTACGCCCTGTACTCAAAATATGTTCGTCTAACGCTCATTTTTCACCATTATTTTATTTACATGGACAAAATGTTCTTTTCTTCATACCGAGTTCTTTCTAGTCTGACCCACATAGCATTTTGAATACGACTCACACTCTATTATGTAAACCTCGAATTAGTCGAAGTCGGAAACTTCAAGTGTTGCCTGAACGGTTTTTTAGCTTGTTCTCACATCTACAAACTGGTTGTATTGTAAATTTAGAAAACAAATTATGGAATTTATTATTCATAACTAAAGGACGATAAGTGCAAATTTTGAATTTTATTAAACTATTTGAAGGTAATGGATTTCATTTGGTTAATTTCAATTTCTTTTTTAGTTTAGAAATTAAATTAATGATCAAAGATTTGTCTTAACCATTGCCCAACGCTATTTGCTGAAGTTTCTCAACTTTGTTGTTATAATTTTGCTGGCTCAAAGGGACGTTCAATAATCTATGAACAAGACTATAAATTTATAATTAAACGGTGTAGCTGAATCCGCCGGAATGTACATATTAGTTTTTAGTGGATTTTTTGTTCATGTTGAAATCCAAGTTATCTTTTATGTTAATATCACCCAATGTTTCAACTGGAAATGAAATAGGAAAATAGCACTGATTTAGCACTATATTTTAATAATATTTTAGGTGGCAATCCTGATAACTTCGTTTCCGTTTTCGAGGTTTGCCGTAAGCTCTACGTTCAGCCGCATTATATGAATATTTCAATTTCAATATACTAAAAGTATATTTAGCACATGAAGTATGTTTATGCACAACACTAAATTATTTTGTATTAACCTTTCTGTTTTGATTCACGTCGCATAATATTTTTCAAATACTTTGGCAGCTTCATTTTAAGCAAGCAAAAACATTTCTTTGTAAACGCTAAAGCGTTCAATTTTCCAAGCGTACCCTAAATTAGCACTATATTTTAATATAAGTTACAAATCATTCTGCTCACATTGCTTTGCTAGCTTAAGGGAGCTATTCACAACTCGCTTTTCAATAACTACTTTTATATAAGCATATCTAATCTAAAAGAAATAAAGATCTAGCGAAAGTGTATATTCAACATATTATATTCTCCGACTTAGATACATGCTCCATAATTCGAACCACTATAAGACCCAACGGAACAAGTTTAAATCCCCCCACGTCAAAATATTTATCCAGTATACGATTGTCATGGTACTGATTTCCATATCAATAAATCGGAAAGGTTACACAATATATATTTATTTTTAGAAATAAGTGATATGACGAACAGCTGCTCGACCGTTTTACAGAATATCTATCTCGATATCCACCCATATGAGCCATTATAACATTATGTCGCTCTAACTTCTGTATTGAACGTGTAAATACTGGGATTTATCGAGAATTAAATGAAATTATACAGATTTACCCGATGTAGTTGCATCGGTGAAACGAATATAAATTTAATTGAATTGGGATATATATAAGAAATGTATAATATAGAGGAAAGGTACTTCAATATTATACTTTCAGTCCAGCTATTTTAGCTGTACAGGGTGTCCCATTTTGGGTACTTTTGCGGGGTATCTCCTTTATTTTTAAAGATAGAGAGTTGCGGTTTTCGCGACACTGTGCTACTTTTTCGTGAAACTCAAGATGCTGTCAACAGAATTTTCATAGCCCTTTTAGTTTTTAAGATACAGGGCATTTCTGAAAATGTTGCATTTTGTGACCCCCCTCGTATCTCCGTTATCCTTCAACTTATCGAAAAGGTAAAATAACATACTAATAGATTTTTTTCCGTAGAATGCAGTGGTGTAGATAACTTTTGTTACATATTTACTGTTTTTTAGTTATAAAGTAAACTTATGTTTTTTTAAATGGAACACCCTGTATATTTATAGACTATAAAATTTGT
This sequence comes from Endomychus coccineus, assembly GCA_958510875.1. Lineage (NCBI taxonomy): Eukaryota > Metazoa > Arthropoda > Insecta > Coleoptera > Endomychidae > Endomychus > Endomychus coccineus. The sequence goes on from OY294067.1 coordinate 287,984,680, forward strand.
CTTTTTTTTACATTTTCAAAAATATAAGATAGTATAAACTTTTTTTCAGAGACACGCAAATAATTCACAATTTTCAGGAATTAAATACATATTTTAATAGTAGGCTATGGATAACAATAATAAACAAGTGCAAGTTACATATTACTAACAAATAATTGGATACCTTGTATATAGGTATCTATTATAAAAAATTCCCATAGATCTTTTTTCTAACAGTAAGTTTGTAACAACAGTTTTGTGGCGTAAAGTGACAATATAACAAAAACACAAAAAATAACATTATTAAAAAAAATTAAATGTGATGTTCAAATTGACTACCATTTTCTCTAATGCAAAATTGGCACATCTTTGAGATTCTTTGAATAGCGTTCAAAAGAACCATTGTTCTCATTCGCAGATTTCGAAAAGCTAAATGAATTGCCTCTCGAAGTTCTGCAATGCCGTCATATCGAGTTTTATATACTTCATTTTTTATATAGCCCCATAAAAAAAAATCTAAAATTGAGAGATCTGGTGATTGTGGAGGCCATCTAACAGGTCCGTTGGTACCTATCCATCTTTGAGAAAAGTTATTATTAAGAAAGGCCCTTAAGAGCCTAGAGTTATGACTTGGGGCACCATCTTGCTGTAGGTAAACAGCAGTATACTGGGCTAATGGAATGTTTTCGAGCAGTTCTGGAATAACTTCCTCATAATTTTCTAGGTATCTACGTGCTGTAAGACCTCCTTCAAAAATCCTATAAGCTATATGTCTACCCAAAATAAAACATGAAACCCCAACTCCAAAGCGTCCTTGTTGTGCCCTTTCAAACATTAAATGCTGATTTTCACTATGCCAGTTCCTGGTAATGTGACGATTGAAAATGCCAGCACTTGAAATAAAGCATTCGTCTGACCAGATAACAAGTCTGCCAAATAAATCGTTAGCATCGATTTGTTGCAAATACCACTGGCAAAACAGTGCCCGGCGCTCAGCATCGCCAGGATGCAAATGTTGTAGTATATTAAATTTGTATGGATGATACTTATATTTCTTCAAGATCCTCTGAGCGTTAGTTTTTGGCACACCAATTTCCTTCTCAATTTTTCTACATGAGGACGAAGGTGTTGCTTCTATATATCCTAAAGTATCTATCTCTTTTCTTTCCCTGTTCTCTTTGTTGTATGTTTTAGGGCTCGGGTGAACAAATGATCCGTGCTCAACTAAATTTGCTTTTGAACGGGCAAATATCCCAAAAAACGGTTGCCTTCTTTCTGGATATCTAACAAGCAAAAATTAAAATGATAATAGAGATTTTCATAGCCATAATAGCTTACTTACCTTTGGAAATATAATTCCGAAGCTTCTTCAGAATTTTCATTACTCTGTATAAAACATACCATCATATCATATTTCTCATAATTTTCGTAAACTGCCATTATTCAAAAAAAATTTATAAATATCTATCGAATAATGGTACAAAAAGAACGGAAATAAACAGCTTAAATGCGATAGAGATTTGACGTTTATTTCTGTTTCTTGTCATAAACAATATCAATGGCCTATTATTAAAATATGTATTTAATTTCTGAAAATTGTCAATTATTTGCGTGTTTCTGAAAAAAAGTTTATACTATCATATATTTTTGAAAAGGTAAAAAAAAGACAAATTTTATAGTCTATAAATATACAGGGTGTTCCATTGAAAAAAACATAAGTTTGCTTTATAACTCAAAAACACTAAATATGTAACAAAAGTTATCTACACCACTGCATTCAACGGAAAAAAAACTATTGGAATGTTATTTTACCTTTTCGATAAGTTGAAGGATAACGGAGATACGAGGGGGGTCACAAAATGCAACATTTTCAGAAATGCCCTGTATCTTAAAAACTAAAAGGTCTATGAAAATTCTGTTGACGGCATCTTCAGTTTTACGAAAAAGTAGCACAGTGTCGCGAAAACTGCAACTCTCTATCTTTAAAAATAAAGGAGATAACCCGCAAAAGTACCTAAAATGGGACACCCTGTACTTGCCTAATAATAATATGCCTAGCACTGGTTCTACTGCTTGACCCTACAACTCAAACGACGAATTCGTTTTTGAGAACATATGCATACGTCATTGTGACTACGTTGTCTACAGTTTAGATACTGTCCCCACCTATGAGCCAGTTGGAAAAAGATTGCAGATAGGTAGCTTACGACCGGAAGAAAAAATTGGGATATAAATTCTGTCTTTTGTTCTGTTGGGGTTCGGTACAGTACCGGTGTTTGGTGTTGATAATATTATTAGGGTTGGTACTTAAAATATTCTTTCATGTTGATGAAAACTAGGGTGATAATTGTTGGACCTACGAAATGCACGAAAAGTAAATATTGTAAAGTATTGCATATAATACAGTTTTTTAGGAAAGGTAGGAGGATAGAACCTATTAGTTTGGTTTACCAAAAAACAAATACTAATCTCCTTTAATCACGTCTAAACGAAAAAAAATTGAGTATTCTTTGATTAGGTAAGTATAATAAATTGCGATAGTTGATTATCTTCTTTCGTCAGATTATTAGCATCACATGCGATTACACAATTATGCAGGATATGATACAATGTGCTTCCAACAGTCCTTAACGCTTCCAACAGTCCTTAACTTTATTTTCAATTGACTGTTCCTTAATCATCTGATAATAATGATTATATAGTAGTTTCGTGGATGCAATGTATTTATCACAACAGGGAATATCCAACTAATACGTTTTTGATTACTCAAGTAATGAATAAAATGTACAGTAGGCATCACAATTTTATTCTGTGCGTATTGCCCAGCTTTTTAACCTTCGTTTGTTCGGAGTTGATGCCTTAGAATAATGACATGAGTTTCCATGACGTTTTGATCCTAATTCTACTACGTGTAGTAGGGAAGTAGTTCGGATTTGAAAAATTCTATATGCATCGTGTTTCTTGGACCCACAGGAGTATTCATTAAACTTAACCCGTTTGCAGACGGCAAAAATGAAAAAGTTGGGGGCTGTTAAAGCCTCCGAAATTGATGTTTCGAGCTATTTTCCATAAAAAATGTTAGAATGGACATTTTGCCTTGAAAATATATACTCGGGGGTTTAATTTGGCAAATTCAAAATGGCGGAACGAAAATAGTTATTTTCTCAAAAAAATCCTGGTTTTCTTTTCATTTTTGCTGATGTTGAAAATTGAATTTCACTTCTTACAAGTAGGGTTGTAACAAGACGCAAGAAAAATAATAGCCCACTCCAGTGTTTTTCAAGTCCGAAACAATTTTACTTCATATTTTTTATAATTCATTTTAATTAGACCTCAGATTCGTAATCAGCGACCTCACAACCACCCAAATACCCGTTTTCAGTCCAAAAACTAAAAAAAACAGGATTTTCATAAGAAAATGACTTTACTTCCGGTCCACCATTTTGAATTTACCCAATTATACCTCAAATTCGAAATCAGCGATCCCGAAAACCGCCGAGTACAAATTTTCAAGGCAAAATTGTCGCAAAAAATAATTTTTTTCAAAGCTTACGATTTTTAATCGTTCCTTCGTCATTTTGGCCACCCGCAAATGGGTTCAGTGTAATGAATGAATACTCCTGGGGGTCCAAGGAACATGGTGCAAAAAGAATCTCTCAAATCCGAGCTACTTCCCCACTTTTGAAGACTTTTGGCACTTTTTCCCGGCTTATTTACTGGACTATATCCAACAACAGATAGTGGAATACTACCAACCAGAAGGAAACAAATATTATGCCAAACGGATCACGAACAAAGCTACGGTAGAAGGAGTAGGTTTCCAAGTGATTCTGAAGAATAGAAAATATTCCAAATAATTGTGAAATATGACGGAAAGGCTATCCATTCAATAATGGAGCATGATGGGAATATCTTCTGCACGGATAATGATAATTCAACCAATTACAGTTAATTAAATGTCTTCAGACAATACTGTAGTCAATGCCCATAAGTTGCTTCTGACAACAAATATTTCAGCTTCTCATGTTCCCTCTATAAAAAAAATATATGTATATTCGATGTCTAAGAAGTTGTTATGTACCTACCTACACCTAGTAAAGAAGTAGACAGTAGGCAAACAAGCGCTCAATAAGTAGCTGTGAGAGAAATAAATTACTATAAATAAAAAATGACTGTGTTACTTACAAGTATATGAGCATTAGTGGATATCTTTAAATAATAATACGCTGCATTTCTAATCAACCATTTATTGTTGTCCCACCTACTGCTTAGCCGAGGTGAACCAATAAATAACGTAGTGATAAAAGTATTCCTAAACAGTAATTAACTTCGCGCCATTGCCTACAAAGCAATCATATTCGGAAATCATACATAAACGTGAAGAATAACATCTTGAACTTGACCTCTGGTGCAGTGCAGCCACATAAATAATCACACAAATAGTCAAGACCTTAGGGCATTAACTTATTGGTCTACTTCAGGTAGAAAGTCTATTCGTTTCTGTTTGCGGGTCATTACTATAATTGGAAATAGTAAATGTGGTTTGCATTTGAATATGCCTACATACATAATACAGTACAAGATATAACACAACTCGCCGGATATAAATGTAAATGCAAGTGTGGTTTTATGTACGGCATTTGTTTTTGTAACAATAGATCCATATTTTTATATTTTGAAAATATTTTCTTTGTACGGTGTAGGCTATCGAGACTTGCTAAAAAGCACACACGCCTACAGTTGAATATTAATGTTCCTTCCAGTGACTTGAGAAAGGAAATAACAATACTGGTATTGAGTAAGATGAATTTTGCACAGTTTCTGACCAAATTGAGAAACACGTTTTCTATTTTTTCGCTCCTTGTGAATTGAAATCAAAACATTCAAACTGCTATTCAAGGTAGACAGACTAGACGACCTGGTGCTGGTCTTTCTTCTATTGTCGGGCTCGAAACCAGCCGAACTTCTTTTTACCAGGTCTCATTTTTCTATCGTACCGCGAAATTGCCTAGTGAGGAAATTCTTGATGCCTACAACCTCCAAACTTGTATAAAACATTCCAATACCTACCTTCTCCCCCAACTTTTCATTGCTGACCCATCCGATGTTCTACTATCACTAAAGGTTCGTGTTGTCTAGACAGAGAAGACGAAATCTCGCGAAAAAAATCAGCATTTTCGAGGAAATTGAATACAGAAACTGTGCGCTGTATTCGCCACATGAAGACCCTCCAAAACTTATGTTGTGTCTGATGGTATAATGCGGTCTCGAATCTCTATGGGCAAAATCGAAAAGAAACTTTCTATAAAAGGGATATCTTGTCTAGATGCGTATACAAATAGGTACAGGATTGCCTACTGAAGACGCCTCGGAACGTTCCGAAAAAGTATAAAAGGTACTATTTAATAATAAATCTTTTTTTAACATGAGAACTGATCAGCTCAAGTATAAGACATCCCGCTGGACAACCTGTACATATTTTACTTGAAATTCATTTATTTGTTCAATCTTAAAATAATATAAGTGTAGGTTATTCCATTTGAAATAACTTTGTTGATCAAGGTTTCTAAGTTTGGCAGCCTTGCAATAATAACCCCCAGTATACTTAATATTGTAAAGAAATTTTTATTTACGTATTTCGTATTATGCTTTAAACAATAACATAATTGAAAAATTTCCACTTGCACCAATAAGTTATTAGCTCTGTTATTAACGTTTAGAAATGGAAGTCAATCATTCAAAAATTACTAATTTTCGGTATGAGGTAACTTACATGGGTGTTCTTTTTCAAAAAACAAAGTTAGTATCGACACCACCAAATTTCAAGACCCGGTAGAATTACCTTTTCCAACCGCTAAGGAGCTAGACTCCTAGGCGACTTACGTGGACCAACCTGTATAAAGACAACTTACTTTGGGATATTGAATAGACCGAAGAATATACTTCCTCTACATTATTGCATTTCCATCTGGATTACCACTATCCTGCACATTAAAGCATGTTTTCCCAATTCCCAATTGATTGTAGATCGAGTTGTGGATTAAAAACATACTTAGGGCGTCATCCAATCAGCTAATATTATCCTGCGGCGTCAGCGGGACTAATCGGACGCGTTCACTGAATAATGAACTTACATGAAGTTACTCTAATCAAAATTATAAATGGCTTATAAGCATATCGTCAGAGAGCTCCCTTGTATAAGAGTGAACACCCTAGTGAAAACGTGATTTTCTTTACAGTAGATTTTGAGTTGTTCGCCTTTTTGAAAATCGAACTATACGAGAGGGACCTATAATGTTCATAGAACATCATTTGAGCCAGCGGTGGAATGAGGAAAGGAGGCTATTGGAATGTTTCCTAAACCTATGGAGTTTCTATTACCTCATAAATCTTTAACATCTAGTTCGGAAGTGGATATTTGAGCGTTATATTTTTAGTTTCAGCCGTATACAGACCTTGTTTGACATGAGTATATTATAAGAAAATTGCTAAGCAGTGAATTCTTGATACATATACATATACTTAAAAACATTCAAGTGTTACAGTTTCGGCGACGTGGGCATTTTAAATTTAAATTGGTGAGATAAGGACGCTTTGTGCTGATACAATTAGTTTTAAGAAATCCCGTTTTAGTCAAAATACGTCTTCCGATGATGGTTGTGAGACCGAAACGTACGTTAAGACGAAAATAATAAGCATATGTATTAGTGTCACCTATTTCCCGCGAATTTATATATAACCTATGGAGTTTATAATATTTGCATCAGCAAAGACCCGAGGAAAGAACTGAAATATAAAATTAAATTTACTTTACAGATGATTATAATTGCGTTGTATCATCATCTTAGTTCCTCGACGATTTGTTTGGGAAATACCTCGGAAAAGGCAGATACTATCAAGAAAAACAACGTTATGAATTAATTGTTGGAATTTGAAGTCTAGTTGCTAACTGTATTATTATGTGTAGGAACATAATACTAGGCTCAAATAATCCATGATGCAAAAAATAATTTTTTTGATGGCTTAATAGCTTTAGTAGAAAGATGTGGCGTTTACCAAAACATTATCATTTTTTTTTAAACGATGAAGCAACAAATAATTTAATTATTCACTAAAATAGAACTAAAATAGCACTATCCACTATTTGCAAATATAAAGAGGCAATTTATAATCAACAACAACGTCCAATAAATAAGACTAGTTCATATAAATGGTCGGTCATTCACGTTGGTGGTCAATAAATAGAAATTACGCGAGCTCTGAAATTGTTTCATTAACTTTACAAATTACTCCACTGCTAATGAGCGTATCCTCAGTTCACTTTAAATATTGGTAATTATCGATTGATACTGGAGGAGTGGTCAACGTAACTGGCAATTATTTTTAATAAACCATTCATTCAACGAATATACTGTATAAACAGCGTTTTGATTAAAACGTGTTTGGTTACGATTTGATTTATGGCGTTTATAGCGTACGGCAGCGATGAGGACATTATATTTAATTCGACAACACAAAAAATAAACAGTGATAGGATGGAATTTATTCGCGCTTTCAATTTGATAATACAAATACCAGGACAGACAATGCAAGCCCAGTTTCTTCGATATTAAACTCGGATTAACAATGTTATAATAAAGATTCTTGACCCACGTATGAATTAATACACAATTCTCGGGAAATAGGTCACATTAACACATATATTTTTATTTTTACCCTCGTCTTTACGTACGTTTCGGTCTCACGACCATCATAAGTCTTCTGATGATGGTCGTGAGACCGAAACGTACGTAAAGACGAGGGTAAAAATAAAAATATATGTGTTAATGTGACCTATTTCCCGAGAATTGTGTATTAATTAACAATGTTGTTTGAGCCAAAACCATGGAATTTAAAAATCGGTGTTTGTGTAGCAATAGTCATTAAAAATTTAACACTACCTTTACGAATATGAATGTGAGAAACTTAAATTTGTGGTATTCCGAAATAACTAAGTAGTATAAAACAAATGAATGCTATTTAACATTAGGGGAGAAATGTGGGTATATCGCCTTTGTCGTCGGGTTATGATAACTAAACTAAAGGTCTGTTTGGAGGAGATTCATAATTAATCAATATGCTTCTTCTATAGTAATTTAGTACACATACAGTGAAGTTCTAGGATTCTACACTGATGAATTCCATCAATTTGCTCTTGGTTAGGAGAACTTATTATAATGCAGATTTCAGTTTTGATGGGTTTAGTCAGCGAGCACACACAACCACATGAAATTTGCTTTCGTAATTTCTGGTTATAAATAAATGTGTTGATCGAATACTACTGGGAATCTGATGATAATAGACAATTCTAGAATTTAACAAATGACTCCTGATTAATAGTGCATTGTTTAGCAAATCATCAACTGTCTTCGTGATTCCTACTAACTAATATCAAGAGATCCTGGATTACATTATTTCTTTAAAGAATTTTTCAAATAGAAAGTACTAACTTCTCCAAATACTCAGCAATATCAGTATTTTTCCTTTGCTGTAATAATTGCCGTCTGTCTATGCGCTATTTTATCATAATATTCCCAATTAATAAAAGAGCGTATTTCAATTTAATCATTGAATTGTCTAAAAAAAAATATGAAAGAGAGATAGGTAGGTATATCATATAAACTTATAAGGTGTGTCGGTATCAGTTGTACGATATCCTGGAATGTATCAATACAAAAAAGTGTGTTTTCTATCACCTGCTATTGGAATCGGCAACATTATCATCGTACAGTTATTTTTCAGAAGCAAAGTACCACGGAAGTAATAAATTGTGTTTTTCTTGACTAAGATGAGAAGTAGTTCATAGAAAATGTACTAGACTTAGCTTACAAACCTCAGTTGTAGTAACTTTCGTTAGTTCAGTTATAGTTTAGACGTTTGGAGTAGAAACAGTTAACGTTCATCTTCCAAAAAGAAACTTTATGTATAGGACCTAGAAATTACTATCACGTCCTATTCACCAAACACAAACTGTCAAATTGTGATAAAATTACTGCTCGATCGGACGAGCTTAAAGCATAATGATACAATTCTACCGACCTAGCGATAACACCCGTTTGAAAAAGTAGCATGAGGATCGAGATTACGGTATCCATATTTGGTATATTCAATAACTCATGGTAGCCAAAATCGAAATTAAAAACGTAGGTACATCATGTCATTCCATCAATCAAATGAATATGAGGTACACTATTTTTACATCAGGACACATGTTCATATGACCAGCCATGACATGAAAATATGTATTAATTATACCTACTCGATTTTACCAGAATTCAGATTGTTGCCAACCTGCATCAAAACCATTAGATTTAACGAAACATTGATGTGCCACTGAATAAAAACACCGTGAAGGTGTAGAATAAAACGGATGTATCTATAACAGACCTACCTTGAAAATGAAATTACACAAATATTTAATCCAATGGCGCATAATATGTACAGGAACTCAACTGAATATATTCAATATTGCTGCACAAATTCATTTGAATGTCACACACTTCAAAAATAAGATCGCGACGAACTACCAACAGACCTTAACCATTACGATACAACGACATCAACGAACTACTCCATTCGAACTAATGAAACAAATCAGAATCACAAATGGTCGCTTCGATTCATAGACACGCAACATCGAGCGGAACATACCGAAAGCCAACGAGGAAGAGCGACAATAGCTTATCTCATTCTATTGCTATTGCTATTCCGGCTCCGTCGTTCATGCTTGCCAACTGCAGTAACTGCACGCGTTAATGCATCGTCGAGTGCATCGTTGTGGAAGTTCAGCATCACCAATTTCTTTAGGTGGTGTTGGAACGTGACAATAATGTGCGGTCGTTACCGGTTGCTTTTTTGTTTTGATAATTGGCGAGGAATGTTAATCACTTTAATACCATTTAATACGGTATTAAATAATTAAAATTAGGTCAACATGCGTTATTTTATTTCAGTATGGGACAAATATCCGGGAGAACAATTCTAAATATATTTAGCCTTTGTTTGGAACTTTGTGAAAAATTGTAGTAACCTCCCAAATAGAAAAATGTTACAAATGAATTAGGGTTGATTTTTAAGATGGAAAATGACGAAAAAAAAAGGGGACTACAATCATGCTAATCAACCTTAAAATGGTATAAAAAATATTTGCTTTTTTGTGGCAATGATTCAACTCACGCTTTGAAGTTTCTACCCTAATCAGTATTATATTTTAGTTTACACCATCACCTCTTTTCCACTTGAAAGTATAACTTACCTAAAACACTTCTCAACTGCGATGCAGCCATTATCAAAGACGGAAAACGTAAATTGAGTCTCATTTCCATATTTCTACTTACTTAGTAGGCTAGGTTTAGAGTGGGACCTGCACTACCAGGAGTGATAGATACAAAGCCCCTGGTGTGCATAAAGCATTTCCTCTCCACCGAAAAAAAAAGTTAGGTTAGATTATGTTAGGTTAGGTTAGGTCCTGGAAAACAGGAGCCTCTTCTCTTGTGCGGAGCCTGAGAACCGCAACCACGCGCGTCCCCAGGTGGCGGATAGGGGAATGCTCATGGCCCTGTTGCCAGCAGGGTCAAGGGCAGGAGTAGACATGCTCCAGCGGACGAACAGGCACCCAGACCCTGGATAGAGTATGGGTCTCTCAGTCACATGTTCCTGAGAAGAAGGTGACGGATAGATTGCGGCTGATACGGAGAACCATATGTTCCGGAAGAGTAAGTTATCCTATCATAGATAGTACTGAAACACATATTGGGAAAAACAATATTAAGAAACTCAGTTCGATATAACATCGACAAACAAAGAGAAAGACGCAGTCCATATCCTGAAGGAATGTGATAAACGGTCCCGGGATATGGATGAAGATATTAGAGGATTTAGCAGGTATGCTCTAATAAAATTGAGTGAGTCCTGCACTACCTGAAGTGATAGATAAAAGCTGACGGTGTGCATCAAGCATTTCCTCTCAACAGAAAAAAAAAGGTTTATGTTGAGTCAGTTTAGGTTAGAAACAAAGGGGGTACAATAAACAATCATTATTGGTTATCTGCTGAGAGGGGAAACACAATAACTATTGAAGTTTGTTTCCACGCAGCAGGAACAAACATGCCTCTTACGTTTAAGTTTCTGGTTTAAATTTACGCGGGCTCGAGCAAACGAACAGTTGATGAACGATTGACCTCCTGGAGCTACATCAGAGTATCACCCTAGTGGATGGATGCCATCTGCAATATTTTTTTCCTGGTTCAAGAGGTTTGTTTCATGGAATCGTTCAACTAAAGAGTAGTCAGTTCTACTCCTCTTGGATGGACATTTCACCCATACCAACAACAATGAGGTGATTGACTGCGCAAGAAACAACGGCGTTATCTTGTTGTGTTTTCCACCACTCTGCACTCATTGCCTCCAACCCCTCACGTTAGCTTCATGAGACCACTGAACGTATTCTATGACCAGGAAGCTTCTATATGGCTGAAAACAAATCCGAGTCGTGTTGTTACAAAATTTCAACGGAAACAACTGATAGGCCTGCTCCTATTCCACAAAACTAAGACCAGACTAATTCCATTGATTCAAGTGGAAATGAAGCCATACCTGACATGCCTGTTTCTGCAACAAAACTGGACCATCATCAGTGTTCTACTGTTCCATCTCTGAATGGATCCACAAGTAAATCAGCCGATTACACTAAAAATCAGATAGTTGGTAATTTTGATGATATTTCTATCATGCTTACACCAAAAAACACTAGTGCAAACCACACTGTAAGCCCAATACTGAAGATATCATACTCATACCAGGTGGTAGTGGCCTTCATTAAGCCAAAAAAAACAACGCAAACAAGGCAAAACTTACACTATCCGAATCGCCCTATAAAAATGAGCTGGACATGGATATAAATGATAAAAAAAAAGAGCAGCTGAACAAAGAAATAGCTAAGCTGAGGCTGGAGAAACGTGTTTCTGGGAAGCCTAATCTACGTTGACATTCAAACAGAGCCAAAAGCTAACCTGAAAGCTCGCCAAAAAGAAGCAACTAAAAGACAGCGATCAGCTGATTCAGATGCTGAATGTGCATATTGTGGGTATTTATACTCTCAATCATCTGAGGAATGGATTCTGTGCTGGAAGTGCCAACGATGGGCGCATTGGTTTTGTGCGGGAGTGGAGGACGAAGATGAAGAAACTCTTCATTGTTGTAAAGACTAATCTATCTATCCCATCTTACCTCACATGTGACCCCATCTTACCCCATCAAGTGGGGCAAGATGATGTGTTTGACGTTGTTACTATTAATTATTTTATTTGTTGAATGAACAGATTATTTTATATTTTTCTACTCCCGTTGGTTATCAACCAGCACGCAGGGCCGGAACTACAATAGGGCAACCGTGGCAATTCCCCGGGGCCCCCGGGCTCGGGGGGCCCCCTGAGCGAAGGACAAAAACAGAAAAAATGTTCCGAAGTGCAAGCATTTTTAGCGCTGTCTCATTGTTCTTCGTTATGTGAAAATTTATTAACTGATTAATTTATTTATTTAGAATAATAAAAGCTATTGCGACAAATTTGCTTAATATAATTACCTCTAAACCTATAAGTTTCTGTACAAATCTTGAGCTTAGAAAAAAAAACGGTATTGTTAGAAGTGTGAGATTTTATAAAGGTAAAGAATTTATCATTTTATGGAGCGTTTTTTCCGAAGTTACCCTTTTCTCAGATATACATGTCGTCAAACAGTTAGCTCATTTTTTGATAATTGAAAATGCCTTACTGTCATCCAGCTACCCAGATGTTTGTACAGCCCTTCTCATGTTTCTGACAGTCCCAGTCACTACGGCAAAAGCTGAACGATCGTTTTCCAAATTAAAATTGATCAAAAGTTACTTGCGGAGCTCGATGCAACAAGAAAGGCTGAGCAACTTATCATTGTTATCAATCGAAAATCTGAGAGCGCGCACAATTGATTTCGATAAAGTCATTGAACAATTTATCTCTTCAAAAGCAAGAAAAAGAAAGTTCTGAAATATTTTCCTCAAATATCGAATCGTGATTATGAGCATTAGTTTAATCTTTTAATACTAAAATCTTATAGAACAACTTCTGCATAATAGCGAATTAGAGGTGATTTATAATCACTACTCGAATATGTCATCCTTCTCTATATAATTCATAATTTTGTAATGTAAGGGATGAAAGTACCGTATAATATTATAGCTAAGAACATATTACTACTTCACATGATTGATGATGTTATAATGTCTGATATTTTAACTTACAAATTAATATGTAATACAACGTGAAAAATTTGTAAGACAAATAAAACAAATTATTTATGAATAGAAATAATAATTCCTTGTTTCTTTTTTTTTACAAAAATTTTGAGAAATTGAGTTGACAAACTCAATAGAGAAATAGGGCCCCGAACTTAGTCTTGCCCCGGGGCCCCTTAAGCTCTAGGTCCGGCCCTGCTAGCACGTGAATGAAAACATATATTTTTTAAATAAATCCAAATGTTATTTTTTTGTATATGAGCTCAGAAACCCATATATACTCCGTCTTGGCCCTATCTTCCCTATTGCGCACTGGAAATATGACAATATGAAGATTTTCTGATTTGGTAATTCAGATACAGTAATGGTCATATCATTAGCAGGCATTGAACAAGTGCTGTATAATCTTATTACCATATCAATGTAAATTGATAATAGTAATAATGAAGCAATGACATGGGAGATTATGAATATTCTTCATTTGTGTCTATGAACTATTCATATAATTAAATTTACATTATTTCAAATTTTAACTCAAGGATAAAGATAAGTTGGACTCATGTAAAAACAGGCTGCGAAAATAATTATGAGCTTCAAAGCCGGTGGTCTTATATGTGTGTTGCTGTTAAAATTCTTTAGAGCTGTTCATATTTCATTTTTATTCATGAATTCAATGAATCTTGTTAAAATGATCACACAAAAAGCTTTGCATAATCATTTAAATAAATAAAGGATGATTCATTCGAGCTAAAACAATATTATTTATTATTTGAAACATCATCGTTTCGTATAAAAGAAGCAAGAATTAAAGGTGACTCCGGTCAGGTAGAACTATAAAGTAAACAAACGAGATGACGCGATAACAATGGTTAAATACGTCAATCTTAAACAGTGACAGTCAAAATAGGCCCACGTATCCTGTCCTACAACGCTTCTGTCATATTTCATAACGAAACGCTTCCCTCTTATCTGATTTGAAGAACTTTAAAGTGTCCTTTCATTATTTTTTATTTCAGCGTCCGTCTTCAATTATAGTCGAAGCACGTTGATGTCGTGAAATTATGGATTTTGACAAGTCTGGGTACAAGTCGACATTTCGTTTAGGGGCTTTGCTATTTGATATCACAATTTTAAAATATTGCTGGTTCGTAACGACAGGTGTTCTAGTCAGACAAACGTAATTAATTATCTGGTAAATTTCTGTCCAATTAATTTACAACGTGACTATATGTCCTTTCAGTTAAAATGCGGTTATAAAACAGAGAGAATGCATTCAAATTTGAGATCAAATTTTCAACGTTATAAGCTAGGTTAGTGAAAAAGCTTCAAAAGGTCAAGCGATAATTGTGCTCATTGTCAAAAGTTGTCCCCATGGAGGGGACTATCACTTTTGTTATGATCCAGATCCATAGCCTGAATGAATTCTATTGGGTTCATCTCACAGTGATAAGAGGGAACCTCAACACTTTTTTTGAGCCACAGCCATTCCTACAATAATTACTCAATTTTCATATGTTCTCTGATGTTAGTTGACAATTGTCAAAACTTCCATTGAACATAGTTTCATCGGATTGTAGCCACCCCGTTGTATATTTCCTTTCCGAGTAGGTTGGTGTTGGTTTTTTTCGAGTCGCCTAGTGTGATAAGGGCCGTTATCAAACAAGATGATGCTGTTGTCTTCTAGTTTAGGGAAGATATTCTCCAATCATCTTTCAAATGAAACTCCGTTCATTACTTCGTGCTAATACACAGTTTTCTGGGATTGAAATACCCATACTGCACCAGAAACAAATCCATCATTACTTCCAATATGACAGACTATTAACCTCTTCTATTTAACCGATATTTTTTTAATCTAGTTACAAGACGATCCGAAAATGCTGGGCTCGATTTTGATCAAGGTAATATTTTTTTCTTAGATCTTTGGGACTCAGGGGATAGTTGTCCTGTGTTTTGGGGAACTACGAAAAACAAAAACGAAAAGTTCCAAACTGAGATGTCTCAATAGTAGCAAGGACCACAAAACAACAACAAAGCACATTTTTAAGCTATTGCATATAGCTTTTATCGCGGGCTTTGAGCGCGGCGACCGAATCAATAAAAAAAAACAAAAGACAAATACCGTAACGAAAATCTAAAAAAACAAAAAACAAATACCGTAACGAAATATCCTAAGACCCACCACTCCGCCTACTATGTAGCTCGGCCGAGCTTAAAATTGTCGAAATGTTATCGAAACCTTAACTTTGAACCTTTTAAAAGGTCGTGATAGCCCCAAACTGGGTCGAAAACAGTTTTGAATTGGTTAATTTTCGATAAATCGAATGACGTTCACGTGAGAAGCGCGTAGGTCGCGAGTTAGAAAAGTACAAATTTACGGTACATAGAACGTCTTAACGAGGACTTTTCGCATGCGGTTTTCGCTCCATGTCGTTAGTTTATGAACGGGGCCAACCAAATAGCACAGTCTCGGGCCCCAAAATGTCGATTAAATAGGAAAATTTAATTAAAACAGTTTGAAGTATTCTCAGCTGTCACCTACTAGCATCTGACGTGCGACGTACGAAAGGGAATTTTCTAGCTACTTAAATATACCGAAAGCGGGTAAAAGCTAGCGGCCCATAGCCCAAAATACTTTATTACAACTGGCGCCGGCCGCACGGGGTTCGAAACGGCCCCAAATTAACAAAATAGAGGTAAAATGTATAAACTCTAACTTACGCGCAGCGAGCTCCTCGAGAATATGTCAAAATTATTACGTTCGTAGCTAATTACATAAGACGTCTGGCGTTCATGCAATTGTGTTTTTATACAATTCGAACCTTCTAATTTTGATAGGCCACGTGAAAATCCCGGAGCCGGAAGCGCTATCGAGATCTGAATGTTAAAACTTTCGTATAAAATTGTGTTTACAAGTCAACAGTCAACTGACACTTGTCACCATAGATAACTCTACTACCGATAGTAGAGTCATCTATGCTTGTCACAGAATACTCTTCATAGAGATCAAGATGATACTCTTTTTTACTCATAATTCGTGAAGATTTTGAAGGGGTAGTGGATGTTTTTCTGTCCAACTTTTTCCAGTGGCGTAGTGCCATGCAATAGCTTTGCCGCGCTTGTCAAAATGTATTACTCATCTTAAAAATAACTTCCCCTTTTTCGTTATACATGCTCGCCCACATAAAAGACCTCGTTAAAACGATTTCTATCCGCAATCGCAAGCATTCACTTTTTTCACATTTCCGCATCTTTCGGCACTTTAAAAACAGAAGTTTCTTGCTTTACACTTTTGTACCCCGTTTTGCCTTTCGGCACAATGCACGATTTCGTAATACGTTTCTAAAAACGCAGGTTTTCCTTGTGTTTACAAGTCAAGTATGACAGTTGTCAGATAATTTCGACTACTGCGCCATACTTTTTGGTACTACGCGACAGTCGACGCTTAGCGGACCCTCTTCTCACATAGGAAACAGCCTGTATGTACGACCGTGATATGAATAAATTAAATATCAAGTTCTTCGCAAAAATCAGGTGAACTGTCAATATCATAGATTTAGACAGCTACCTAAATCCATGCTTTAGTACAATCTCTCTTATCCCCTTAGGTATTCTTAGGTTAAATCCATAGAATCATATATTAGCGTATTAGGTATGTAATAATAGAATAGTGTATTCAGTTCATTGAAACATTGAAATTTGTTCATCCGCAATTCATAATTAATTCCCCACCCAGCTACTGCCATCATCACATTAGAAATACTTGCATTAATAAGTTAGTAATTAGTACACAACTTGATGAATTCTGAAGTGCCAATTAAGTTTTCATCGATAAGATTGATGCCTAGGTGCTTCATAAGAAACGATATAGGTTTCTAGATGCAGTCTGAACACACATTACCAGCAAACATTCAAAATAAAACCAAATAATCGTAAATTGCTCTTATAAATTCGAGCTGCGTTGAAATATTATTGAATAATTTAACATGTAAAACGATCTTGGCATGTTTATTAAGTAAGAACACTTGTATTGAATACGAAACGAGAATACTTTCAAATAAAACAATTACGTATTTATATCGAGAATTAATTCGCATTTCATTTCGAGTTAAATGAAACTTGAAAAATGCAGATTGACCAGATTTCTTATTAGTAAAAAGCACACCTTTAATCTCTTCATATTTTGTGCGTGAGTTTGGTAAATGTCGATTATGTATTGCACGTATCAGTACATCCTGTTTGTCTGCCATCATCATTAAGACTTGAAACCTTTCAGTTATCCTTATATCGCGATACAAAGCATCGACGTCGAATCATTTTTTACCAATGTTCACATTCCAAACACCCTTTCCATAATTTCTCAACTTTTACCTGCCAAAACATTTCAATGGACTCACTAGCGTTAATTGATTTTTGTCTATCCTCCACATATTTTCTGTACGATGGCAAGTTTTACGAGCAGTCCTCGGGAGTTGCCATGGGTTCCCCTCTTTCTCCGGTCATAGCTAATATCTTCATGTGAACTTTTGAACAAGATGCTATTAACTCATCTGTTTTCAAGCCGAAATGTTGGCTTAGATATATCGACGACACTTTTGTTATTTGGCAACATGGTCGCGAAATTCTTGCTCCCTTCCTCAATCATTTAAATTAATTACATCCCAATATCCTTTTCACCATGGAAGTTGAATCGAAAGGTTCACTCCCGTTCCTAGATGTATTAGTTATTCGACAAACTGAAGGTACTTTAGCACATCGAGAACCCACTCACACTGATAGATATCTCTGTCTTTCCAACCACCACCCTGCCAAAAAGCAATCTAACATAAACTTCTTGGTCCACAGAGCTGTCAATTTATCTCAACCCCAATCCTTAAAATCAGAATTAAAATATCTTTTATCTGTTTTATTATCAAATAATTTCTCCCATTATTACATTCAAGAAGATTTCTCCCATTACAACATTCAAAAAGCCATAAAGAAATTCACTTCAACCTGAGCCCCAAACCCCCCCGCCTGGTTTGTCCACTGTCTATCTTCCATGTATTGAAAATGTAACAGATCGAATTTCCAAAATCCTTAAAAAACATAATATTTCTACTCGGTTTTCCACACTTCCAAAACTATCTCTGTTTTACAAACCTATCAAAGATCTCCTTCCAACTCTTTACTTGGAAGATGATCCTACGGTAAAGTTCTTACGGTAAAGTCTACATTGGTAAAACAGGTTGCACGGTAGCTACTCGTGTGAAAAAACATGTGCGCTGTACAAGGCTTCGTGACACCAGTAG
This sequence comes from Endomychus coccineus, assembly GCA_958510875.1. Classification (NCBI taxonomy): domain Eukaryota; kingdom Metazoa; phylum Arthropoda; class Insecta; order Coleoptera; family Endomychidae; genus Endomychus; species Endomychus coccineus. The sequence goes on from OY294067.1 coordinate 288,003,259, forward strand.
ATCTGCACTTGTGGAACACAAGTTTGACAGTAATCATCAAATCCTTTTCGAAAATACTAAAATCCTAGCCCGAGCCCCAAAATTCTATCAGCGAAAAATCCTTGAAGCTATGGAAATCTTAAAGCACGCAAATAATCTAAACCGTGACTCAGGATATTACCTTCCCAACATTTGGAAACCCATCTTCTAAAATTCCAATTTCCCACATGATCACACAACGGCAGGGTCCGGTGCCAGAACGGAGTAAACCACCAGAATAAAGGCAGTGAACTGTGTAGGGTGGAGGATTTTTTCCTACAATAAATACGGCTACAGAAACCAGTAGAATCAGTTTCAGTTCAAGCCCAAGCCTACCCTGAAAATGCCACCTGTAATGGTTGGCGAAACGTCGGTATCAAATCGTACTATTGTGACGCGGAATTCTTCCGGAAGCCAAGATTTTTCCACTTCTACATGACTGTTTGTTTATGAGGAGTGTCTGTGCATGAATTTTTATGTGTTTTCACAGAAATTGTTTGTATCTATGGTCATTTAATCTGGATCATTTTATTTATAGCATTTGTGATTCCATTGAATAATTTTGGGGACAGGGATATCTAAAGGGTATCCACCCAAAAAGAAAATATTAAAATTTATTGAATATGATAAACCACTCACCTATGCCCCGTGGTTCATTATCTTGTCACACTGGTATGAAATATCCTATTTTCCGCACTACTTGCATAAAGCACAACATACTATTTCTCTGCCTTAGCAGCATAAACTATAGTTATTGGAGCAAGGATATAATATGCCACTTTAGCTTCTATGCAACCTGCAGAATATTGTCACTTCAATAACGTTTGGAAAAAAAACTTGCCTTTATGCTCCTTAATGACCTGTTATGGTAGATCCCTAACTTTATGCATGAGTATGCGAACCAAATGGTACTTGGGAAAAAAGTGAAGGACAGACTGGGTGTGTTCCTGTTGAATTTACACCTTCCAAACATCTTACGAAGAAATAAAATCACTCTCTATTACAATATCGAATGAATTTCCATGTTCTTCTTCAAATATTACTATGGTCTATGAGCCAGAGCGATATTGTTGTATTGAACAGTAACCCAATGGCACTATGGTTTATCGGTAGAGGACAGTTCAATGACCAATTCATCTCACAGACCGAATTTTAGCCGGCTGCTAGATCTCGAGCTACAGCCTCAGCAAATTGTTTATTTTTGGACTGGAAGTAAACCCTTTTCAAGTTGCGGGTTTTGGAGGGTTGAAATAAGCAAGGAGTGATGGCAATAATTTTAAATCTTTATTTGACCTCCAATAAAGTTATTTAACATGGTGCCATCATGTTACCTTGTATTCCGCAAGTTTTATTCACAAAATGAAAAAAGAAAAGAATATTTTTGGTCCAAATAATGGCCAATTACTCGGAAATGGACCGATAACTTTTGATGGCATAAGGTATGTTAACAATTGCCAATACCAATGAACATTTTCCACCAGGTTTGGGAGGGTTAACTTGCAGTCCATTTTCGGTTCAATTTTAACTGGTCGGCATGATAAACGGACACAATAAAAAATGATGTATATATATATATACACACAAGTGTATAAGAATGGCATGCTTTCCAAGTTACCGCAACTTGAAATAGGTTAACCTCCTGTAACGAAGCTTAAATTTTGAAAGATTATTTAATTTAGATCAGGCAATAAATACGGATGTTACATGTAATTTCAGTTTGAACATTTCATTATTTCAATAGATATGAATGAATTCCGAATGTGTATTCCGTGATTGTCACTTGTATAAATCTCCGTAAATTCGAATAAGTATAATTATTCAAATAGATGAATCTAATTCATACCCGTTCAAAATTGCATTTCATTCCGAAAAAATATGTTGCAAAAACAGGGGTCTGGCCAGTTAAGACACCAAACAGCCTTATGTATAAAAAAGGCGAACAACCAAAAAACTCCGATAACACTTGTTTAGTCCGCCGGGAGGAACTGGTGTGATATCATGAGCGCGAATTTTAGATCTAAAAAGTAGCGTCACTTTTAATCATTGTTCGGGGCATAAGTAAAAAATCCTCGGCACAAAATAAGGAATTGGTGGAGCAGACCTGTCCAGAACCTCGGGAAACATATAAAAGCCGTGACAGACAACAGATCGCTCTCTTTTGTGATTTCAAGTTTCAAACCGTACAGTATCTCTTGTGTTTTTAAATTTTGATCAATTTTCAAGTAGTACAGTATCTCTTGTGTTTTGAATTTCAATCAGTGCAGTTACTCTCTTGTGTTTTTGAATTTTGATCAGTGAAGTAGCTCTTTTGTGATTTCAAGTTTCAAGCCGTACAGTATCTCTTGTGTTTTTTTTTTTTAATTCATCCGAGTTTGAGTCAGATTTAGAAAACTGTGAATTAACAATAGTGTTCCGTTGAAGTGAATTGTTTCAGAAGGTAAATGATAGCCAAGCTAAGTTATAACCAGGTATCAATTGTAATTAAAGCCTACAATTTCGATACTGTTTTCTGCCCATTGGACTCTGGCTATACTTCACTGTAGCTACCCTAGGGACAAGGCTATCTATAGATAGCATAGTAACAAGCCTTGTGGTGAAGACCCTAGCAGAAGTCTTCAAAAAGGAGTTAACCTTTAGAAAAATTTGGCGCCCGAGGAGTCGAAGCTTACGCAGTAAGCAATATGCCGAAAAGTCGCAAGGACACGTTATACTCCAGTCAAAAAATAATTAATAAAACAATTTGGGGAGGCTGTATCTCGAGATCTAGCAGCCGGCGAAAATTCGGTCTGTGAGATGAATTGGTCATTGAACCGTCGTCTAACGATAAACCATAGTGCCTTCGTTTTAATGTTCAGACCATCAATATTGCTCTGGCTCCTAGACTATAAATGATGCATGTGTGATTAAATAAATCATGATTTCGTTTCCTTTGGAATAAATTTCGATTCAGTTGGTTTCAACAATTAGCAACAATCTTATGAAACTAGTTCAATTGAATTGGAATTTATCACAACCCGTATCTAAAACGAGTTACGTTCAAGTGAAACGTTCGTCAATTTATCTCATAAAATCGTACTTAAAATCCTGACACGAGTGATTGCATGAAACTGAATCTGCAGTCTGTAGTGAATCTTGTGACAAATATCACTACAAACGGGTTAATCGCAGCCAGTCTGACTGTTTAACATTCTAGACATGTCTACTGCCATGTTTAGGTAATTTTATATTGTAATTAATTTTATACTTTGTTTGTGTATGCCACAGTGCAGTTTAAATCAGTGTCTACATATCGGGTTTCTTCACACATTTTATAAGCAACAACTGCAACCTCTAACGCAGCTTCCAAACTGTATTCATAATTATTCATTACAGTTTCGTCATTTCAAAAACCAAGCAGAGACGTGGATGATTATTTTGAAAGAAGTATTAAACTTATCTAAACATGGATCCTTCAACTTGAATCAATTACATTCCAATCTCTGCTCATGAATCAACGATGGAAAATAATTAATGAATTTGTTCTTTCAAATTTGAATTCCAACACCAGTTGATAGCTGAATTCACATGATGCTAAACGTTTTTCTTTGTACAAGAACTTTCAGTGATTAATTGATAACAAATACCTACATCTCTTATACATAAATCAGATTCTGCTGATTTTATCTGTTGTTCCTCTTATATAAGGTAAACATGCAGTGCCTATAAAATGTTCCTCTTCTACAGTTATATTTCTACTTAGTCCCCTTATGAAACTGGAAGGCGGAACCGCAGAAGAAGAGGAACAGGTTATATTATAATCGTTGACTTATATGTTTTTGCCGTTCCGCCATGAATGGCAGAAAACCATGGGGAATCGCTAGCTGTAACATTGGATATCTCCAAAGCATTTGACCGAGTCTGACATCAAAGGCTTCTTGGGAAACTTCCGTCATACGGTTTGTCGCCTCAACTTTGTCGCTTGCTATCGAGTTTTCTGTCAAATAGATCACTTTCTGTGGTGGTTGATGGAATATCCTCCGATATAATTGCTATCAACGCTGGTGTTGATGTGCTACAGGGATCTGTCATGGCACCAACTTTGCTTCTGCTCTATAAAAACGATCTACTTTCTCATCTAGACCCCCAATACCATCCAATAAATCCAGAAGAGCGAGACAGAGAAAGCTTGACTCAATTAATGGACAACTGGCAAAGATTTTGAAATGAGGATCTGATAATCTAGTAGAGTCCTAGAGTCTAATGCAACTAAAAATCAAGCTTGCGTCTTCTCCATGAAGGCAGATCCCACAATCCATAATATGATGATGTACAACTATTCCCATGAAGTCTTCCATACCCGACCACCAACCGATGATCACAAAAACTTGGTTTTCTATTCCGTGCCAAGAGCTACTTTACCTCCCAGCAGCTCCTCATAATCTACAAAGCACAGATTTGATCTGTACTTGAGTACTATTTTGAGTTCGGCTTCTAAACATACGCTGAAGTTCTTGGATTCTATCCAGAAGAGAGTTATTCGTCTGATCGATGATGTCCCACTTACGAATCTACTGACCTCTCCAGAGCATCTTGGAAAGATGGGCAATCTCTCTTTTCTATAGATATTTCCATTGTCGATGTTCATCCGAAATCTCGTCTATTGTTCCACAACGAGAGGTTTCAGATTGGCGGACTTGAGCTCAAACTAGTCCTTTCATTGTCAAGCTAGAGCCTACCGAACTTCTTCGTATCAGACTTCATTTTTCTATCGAACAGCAAAAAGTTGTGGAACTCTTTACCTAGTGGGCTCTTTTCCTATGCCTATAACCTCGAAGCCTTCAAGAAAAATTTGAATTATTATCTCCTCCACCAGCATTCCACCGGTGGTTCACACAATGTTCTTCGAGAATTATAGGTTTCCCTCTCATGTAGTCAAAGGAAATAAAAAAAGTTGGGCTAGATTAGATTGAGAGTAAAATTTGCAATAATTAATTGACTAATTGTTATAAGACCTCTCTAGATCGATCGATATCAGGATAGCACAGCTAAAAAGCTACAGACAACTGTTTCACCTTATCCGGGTGATCAGTAGAAAGAGTAAAGTTTTAGTGCCACGGTCCCACCGCTCGATATCTTTGCTGATGAATACATAAACCAACAACAGAAAGAGCTGGAGGGTGATAGAACAACCAACGTCATCTACCATCTAGTAGACCAACGCAATGTAAACATTGACTAAATTGATCTTACTTATATAATAAAAGTCACGAGGGGCAATGTTAGGACCTAGCGGTTTCTGTTCTTGGTCTTTGTATATATCAGCAGAGATTTCTAACACGTAAAACCACACAGCGGGCCGTAGGGACCGTTGAGAAAAATATCTATCATGCCATGTCGGTCCAGGCGAACCGCTATGTTCTAAGCTTGATAAACAATCATGTACCCCACCAGACCACAATGCTACCTATTTTTAGATGTGTGGTATATGTGCATATGCCAATTTTTTGATTTGGAAAAAACGAACTCAGAAATTGTCTAATTGAAAATTTATTTTTTGTTTACAACGCCTTAAGCAAATAATATATACAAACTTTTTTTGACCTGTAAACTACTTATGAAACGCCTAACAGCTTAAATATAAATGGGGATTCTCTTCGCAGCCACTACAATATGTAGTTACTTTCGGCACTTTGTTTTTTCTAAGACACCTTCCATTTTTCCTCTTCATGTGCGTGCTTTGATGTAGCAGGTACATTGGACGTATGTTTTTCAGGAAACATTAGACCTTATACTATATATTCTTTGAAATCCGTTATGGAAATCGAAGAGTCATGAATGGTTTTATAAGGGTAACTTGCATTTACCATTGCGGTACCAAAAATTAGCTCTATCGCAATTTTTCTATGCCATTTCAGTGTCTTCTTCAAAGAACTGTTATAATAATATTTGATCCACGAGGTCGACTGAGCTTTTGCCTTTATTGTAATCTCGCACAGTTAGGGGATTCTCGACATTCCCAGTTCATCTTTGTACTACGGCAGTGTCACGAGTATTTTAAGTAGAGAGTATAAGGACGTCCCTTTTATCTTCATTTTAAAACATATCTGCCTCGATTATTTTCCTTTGTCGCTATTCCCTACGGAAAGGGCTAAAGTCTGGAGACGGGTAGGTCGGGGGTAACCTACATTTCTTAACGAGGCCCCAGGAACCGCTACGAAAAAAACCGGGTAAATTGCAGCTAAAAAAGTTTCGCGACCTTGCAAAAGTTGGACGAGATTTATTTTAATATTTTAACATAAAATTTCGAGTTTTAAGGGTTGGCGTTTTAAGTACTGGAGATCAATGTTCATTTTGCGATGGGTTTCCTCTCGAGTAGATGGCGTTAGTTGATTCATCCCTCTCTAGCCCTTTCTGTTGTCGGTTTGCCATATGGGCAAGCATTTTATATTCGGCTTCCGAAACTACATAAAACGTTTAAGACCAATTGTAAGTAACTTTGAAGCGCCTACCTACAATTTATCAAAATCTATCAACAATATAATAGGAAAAAATTAATTTTATGTGAAGGACTCATGGCATATTAATGAATTAATATAAAATCAATCCGTACTCGTAAATCATTTATTAATTTCCTTGGACGTTGTTTCTTTATATACAAATATACTCGTTTTGAAATGAATAGCATCAAAAAACGTCGGGCAGAGATTAAAAATCACACACCTCTAGATCAATCAGAATTTATAAATGAAGTTTTGTTTAGAATGCACTTATTTTCAATACGGTGAACAATATTTTGGGCAAATATTCGGCACAGCAATGGGATCACCTATTTCAGCTAGTATGGAATATGTCTAGTCTAGACGAATCTGTAATAAATTCTTTAGATTTTCAACCCGTATTCTTTAAATGGTATGTAGATGATTGCCCCTTACATGTGTTCCCAATGATAAAATTCAGTATGTGATTAATAAATTTAACAATTTCCATTGTAAACTTCAATTCCAGAAGTGAACAAAAATATAAATTTCCTAGATATTAACATTAGGCATGATGCAAATGGATAAATGGAAGCTTCGTGGTTTATTAAAGAAGTTTGGTCTCAATGTTATCTTCACTTCAATTCCTTTGCACCAACAAGTTATAAAAAAGTAATATAACCAACCTTACAGATCGCGCTGTTAAAGAAAGAATAAACAGAATCCATAATGGAACTATTAATACTAATAATAATAGCTTTCACATCAATAGGTATTTGTTTAAATAATCAAGAGAAACTAAATTATTATCCACCGAAAACCGCATTTACATTATTTTATTAAAACATAATCATTATGAGAATTGAATTCATTATGATTATTCTGTATTTTCAAATAAAACAACAGTGTCAGTTTCCACGAATGGTTCAAATAGTGAATATATGATGGTACTGGACCTTTTCATTTTCCAGATCAATGTACCGAATTCTAATTATTTCATTTCTATATAAAGATATGCAGTTTTTATCTAACAAGGGTTGCTGCACGCCTATAAAACTTCTGTCTATTTGTTATGGGCGCGTGTGTTTACATTACTTGTTTTTACTAACAGGGGAGGCGTACACAGAGCTGCTGGATTCATAAAAGTTCAAGCTCAAGTCCAATGTGAGAAACCACACATTTCCTAACTTTTCTTCTTATTACGTTGACGTGAAGCGAACAAACGACCAGATATACGAATGCATCGTTTCGTTCGCTTCCATGTGTATAACAGTTTCGGGTTTAGAGGACGGGACAGACTGATGATGTGGTATATGCCCTGAGGGAATTGTAGAAACAGTAGCTAAGAAGGTCGTTTTGACCACCTAGCTTTAAACGCTTTCTGACCATCCTGCCCCTCGCTTTCTTAGCACGATGGCCGTTCAACTCTCAGGTATATAATTTGACAAAGGCGATTGTTGATTGAATTATTAAGGTCCAATTGCATTCCGTTTAACCTAACAGTTCTGAAAAAATATACAAGTTGCATTTTAAGAATACTCCTCATTAAGTTTCTACACTGTTCGATATGAAGCCACGATTGATTTATTTGATCGTTAATTGTTCTACCAAATTTTATACGTGAAGTTATGTTCAATTTCCGTATCTATTGGAACACTGTTTATTGTATGTGAATTCTTGGGAAATATCAAATTAACACTTATATCTGTTATTTTCAACGAAAATATAATATATTCTTGACCCAGGTATGAATTATTTATAAATTCTCGGGAAATAAGTCACCCTAAAACATATGCTTATTATTTTCGTCTTTACGTACGTTTCGGTCTTACGACCATCATCAGAAGACGTATTATACCCTACTCACGTCGTCGAAACGAACAGAAACACGAATAATCGAAACTGTGGCACATTAATGTTTTAAGTATATGATATGTATTCAGAATCTACTGCTTAGCAATTTTCTTATAATATACGAACTCATGCCAAACAAAGTCTGTATACGACTGAAAGCAAAAAATATAACGCTCAAATATCCACTTTCGAACCAGATGTTGAAGATCTATGAGTAATAGAATGAGGTTGTCAGACTTTATTATAAATATTACTATTTGAGCATTCTACCTAAAATATACTTTTGACTTTATAAAGACGCATGTAGGAATTTGCAAGGGTTTTAATTAATTAAATTAGTATAAATATGACTTAATGATTGAATGTCTGCTCTATGATTTACAGACTTGGAGTCACGTTTCATGTGAATCATCTCCAGAATAGATCTTTTATAATAATTGGTTCCCTTAGTTAAAATATTAACATTTTTCTAATCGAATTGATGATTATAATCAAAACAGTGTTTAGCATCTAAACAATTTAATTTGTATACTGTGTGGGCTTTTTATTTTTAGGTATTAAAGGTTTTAGATTTGAAAAATATATCGCAATACAGTTAGTAGGCTTATGCAGATACTATTTTAAACATTTTCTAATTTTGTCTGAGGTCTCCGGAATATATGGTAACGTTATAAATGTATCTCTATTACCGTTTATGTTATCTATATATTTTTGTTGATTCTTTTAATTTTGGGGTTGAAAAATGTTTTTGAGTAGCCATTCGTTTCCGGTGTATAACGAACAATTTTAAATTTTTGCGACGGTCCTCTGGGTGGGACAATTTAACAGCACCATCTGTAAGGCTGTTTATAACACTTTTTTTTAAATTGGTTACTGCAACGGAATTGAAGTGAAGATGACATTGAGACCAAACTTCTTCAGTAAACCACGAAGCTTTTATTTTTCCATCTGCATCATGCCTAATGCTCATATCCCATTGCTGTGCCGAATATTTGCGCAAAATATTGCTCACCGTATTGAAAATAACTGCATTCTAAATAAGACCTTACTGCATTTATAAATTCAGATTGATCTAGAGGTGTGTGGTTTTTAATCTGTGCCCAAAGTTTATTGATGCTACTCAATGCCAAAACAAAAATGGTATATTTGTAAATAAAGAAACAACGTCCAAGGACATTAATACATGATCTACGAGTACGGATTGATTTTAATAAATTCATTAATATGCCACGAGTCCTTCACATGAGATTAATTTTTTCCTATTATATTGTTGATAGATTTTGATAAATTGTAGTTAGGTCGTATACAAACATTGTTTGACATGACTTCGTATGTTATAAAAAAATTGCTAAGCAGTGGATTCACGATACATATTCATATACTTAAAACATTAATTTGTTACAATTCCGATTATCCGTGTTTCTGTTCGTTTCAGGGACGTGAGCATTTTTAATTGAAATTGGTGCGATAAGGACGCTTTGTGTTGATACAATTAGTTTTAGTCAATTTCATTATTAGACGTTGATACGTCTTCCAATGATGGTCGTGAAACCGAAACGTACGTAAAGAAGAGAATAATAAGCATGTGTGTTAGTGTGACCTATTTCCCGAGAATTCATATATAATTCATACCTGGATCAAGTATCATTATTTATCAATTATTACAAGCTAAGAAGTGGATTATTATTTTCAATTTTTAAATATTTTTTTTGGTGTTTACGGGACGTTGTTAAAAGTGGGCTCTAGGTCATGACTTTGTGGGCCTACTGGGTAAAACGGCACTCCCGGTTTACCATAATACATTTTCTTAGTAATGGTAGGAAACAGTTGATATAGATATATACACCTATATATTCTATCAAAAATAGTTGTTAAATTACAATCACCTTAATTCTAGTGAAGCAATAATAAATTACTGACGCCGTGACTTTTATACAATTCAAATGTGACCATTCCTTAGTAAAATATAATTCGCCAGAACGGAACAATATTAGGACATATTCGGTTTAAGAGATATTCCGGTCAAAGCCCCCATGACATCTATATCAATTGTTTGCAAACTTCGAAACCATTCGGTTGAGAAAGCAAATCACCTACAGCCAGTTCCCTGCACGACTATACATAAAGTAGGCAACGGCAGATTTATTACAATTTATGGTACCCTAAGTGAATAGCTGGACCTCCTAAACTGCAATTCAGTTTATTACTTTTCTTGCGAAGTGAGAGTCACAAAATGCTACATTAGGAAATCTGTCCGGGTCTTGAATAACGACACATTAAATGGAATTCTGGTATTGAAATTGGGATTAGGCAGATTAGAGTAGGTACCCAAAGTCACAACTATTACCACATTATGATCGTAATCATCGATTTATAATATCTTTAGAAAGTCAGTCTTAAGTCTTATTCAGAGGTTTGACTTGTCTGCGTGATCGTTAACTCTAACGTTTATTCACCCATCGGGGAGTCTGAACAATTTGATTGAAAGATGTAATAAAATACATGATGCTTCTTGTTAAGTCAGTAGTTTCTAGATGTAACATGAAGGCTGGAATTGTACCTGGGATAGACATCATGTGTTTTATTTTTATCAATATTACATACCTACATCTTGAATTAAACTATCACCAAATAAAGATAAACACAATCTCGGTTTCCAGTTTATACCATCGCAGCGATAATGGTTCAATCTATCAAAAAAATTAGATAAGAAGTATTGAATTTATATTATTCATCATTCATGTTGTTTTGGAAACATAGTTATTAACAGGTGCTATAATAAATGTGTGCGTCTTCTGATGATGGTCGTGAGACCGAAACGTTGGTAAAGACGAAAATAATAAGCATATGTGTTAGTGTGACCTATTTCCCGAGAATTGTATATATAATTCATGCTTGGGTCAAGATTGTGAAAAGTTGGTTGTCTTTATTGGTTCATTAAACCAATGTTTATCGTTCAATCGGTTTTCTGTTGTGAAAGCTTCATGTCTTTTACAAACAAATCATCCTAAAATTTTTTTATAGTGAAAATAGGTATGTATTATGGTAATGAATATCTTTGATAGTATTGGCTTATAAAATACATTGATTTCCAAGAAACTAGATGAATTTATCTACAAGAATTATTTATTGACGAGAGAAATCACTAAAATTAAAAATCATAACATTAGGATATAGTTACATCAAGTGGTATTTAAGTAACTCTCGTTGTTTTCTTGAAACTTCGAAAAGTCTGTTTTATATCTCTAAGTCAGGTGTTTACTTTGCTGCTAAAATAATTGCCTTCATTGTTTATTGACACGACCACAAGTTGGTGCATTTCAGATCTGAATATACTAAATACGTGAAATTTATTCTATGTCTATTTTGTTGACTTCAATTTCCTATTAATTTATTATGATTTTATTCGCGCGGAATTTTTATTTATGATAAAATTGTTAAAATTGCAAGTTTTTCGAGAAGGGATTTTTTCTATAAATAACTTCAACTCACTTTTAACACGGGATATTAAACAATCTACAAACCTGAAAATGTTAATAAGATTATGAAATTACGAAATTGTTTTACCATACGTATCGTCAGGAAAGTAAAAATTATCACTTTAACAAAGAGTTCTTATACGATATTTAGGTCAACCCCCCTCAGTACAAGTTTCTTTCCCTGACAAATTGCAGGTCTGACAATTTTTTTTATTCCTTTTTTACACGATAATTTATTTATTTTTTGTTCTCAAATTTCATGTAAAAAGTTTTTTTCCGATGATAAATGTACAGGACGTTATGTACGCCTGTGTTAATGTCTTCATTCCTAGAGATTTTTTAAATCAAAATCATTTGTTAATTTGTAACAAATGCCTGAAAATAAGTATACTTGAAGTATGTCGCCAAAGTCGATCATTTTAGAGAACACTGGGTTTAAAATTAGTGCTGCAAAAGTATGGACTACAATAATTTGTCAATTTCAGAATGTTAATCTAATAGGTTGTCTAAATTCCTCTAAAATTTGAGTGCAATTATCCAAAAAATATACATATTCTATTTTTTAAGGGGAATTGTATAGAGGGGAGTTGACTTGAATTACCTTATCGACATATAAGGAATCTATTTCTGAAGTACATATTAATAAGATTCTTGACCCAGTATGAATTTTTATATATAATTTCTGAAGTATTGTTCATTATTCATTGAACATCCTGTATATAACGAATAACGATACATTTTTGATTGAAGAATGCCATATTAAAAATTCCGCTTCTATAAGTGTTTGTATAAAAAAGTGACTTTCTTATTTCGTTTCGATTCAAAAGTGCGAAACGTATTTTGAGATGATCGATTATAGAGAATTGAGATGTTGGGTAGATGTTACCTAGAAAATACTTTCCTTAATTGGGCTAATCTAAATATGCAAATCCTTTCAAACTTCTTTCTCACATCCCACTCCAAACGATATATCGGGATTTTTTCAATGGACTATTTACAAATAGTATGAAGCTTAACAATTTGTGAGGTTCAGTCAGTTTCAATTAAAATCATTTGCGGCATTGCGTAAGAATCTTTGCGCTATTTAAATCTTCAATTTTTTTTCCAATAAAGTGATAATAATTCAGTGAGTCATAACACGGAAAGTTAAAAACTGAGAACCTTTAATTTGAAAGTATTTAAAAATAAAACATGCCTGATGCATTTCCGGTTTCGGATTACGAGGTGTTGTGGTTTTAGCTTGACATAGTTTATGAATAACTTCCAGAAATTGGTTGATATTTGATACTGGCTTCTTCTTATTAGTCGCTTATCTTTATACATAAAACCACACATTTTTCATTTGCAATTCGTAGCTCACGCAATTACGGTGGTTTTATAAGGTAGAATGAATTACATTAAATAAGATTAGGTAATGAAAGATTGTAAAAATTCTTACTAGTAGAGGAAATAAAGCAGAAAAATTCGAAAAAAAAATCGGCCGAACCGATTTTGATTTTATTTAATCCATTCTAGAAATCATTTAAAAAAGATATTACCAGTTTATTTTTTCATGATATGCATTTTTGCATTTCTACAGAGGAAAATGCATCTTTTTGAAAGCATTTTCAGGAGATGATATTAAAAATGTTGAAAAAATGGCCAAATATAGCCAAAATTGGCTAGATTTTCTTTCTCGTGGGCTTTTGGGGTGTCGCTGATCACGATTCCGGTGCCGGATTCTAAGTACGACGCACCTGGGGTATCCTGGTATTATCGTCGTCTCCAGGGAATTCGGTGGTCAAGATACCCTGGTTGTGTAGGTCATCTCAAGGTATTTTTTTATATGCTCTGAAATGCAACCAAATTCGTATATTTGTTAAAATCTGATTATAATAATAGTTAGTGAGAAAATCTAAAAAAGAGTAGTGGTCTGACTTTTCGGTATCCTAGCAATCTAAATAGAATGTTTTTTAATTGACAAAGCAGCATCCAAATAAACTCATCGAATAGCGAAATTTAAAATAATTATCGAAATGGCTGATGAAAACGACTTGGAAGGTATCTTAAATGCATCCCGGGAAGCTTGTTCTAGTTTACTTCCGGTGAAATCTAAGGAGAGGTACGAGACAGTATATAATATGTTTTGTGACTGGAGAAAAATTGAGAGATTTAGAGGAATTGATAAAAACTTAATGCTGGCTTATGCTTACGAAAAGGTTGGTTATTTTATATGGTTAAAGTGTTGTACATGGTACTAATTTCATCATTTGTTTTAGGCAAAAGTCCTTAATTTTCTAGTTTATGCATGATCAAAAGTACGATACAAATCAATGAAAATACGGATATTTCACAATATAAAAAGGTAATCGCTTTCTTGAAAAGTGAAAATGACAAGTATGAACCTAAAAATCAGTTTCAACAATGGAAAAAGTTTTTGAACGAGACTCCTAACGATATATTTATGATAATGAAAGTGCTAGTAATTTTTGGATGAATGGTGCATGTTGGTGTACAGAATTAAGCAATTTAACAACTGAAGATATAGAAGATTCTGGAACAATGTTGATTGTAACGTTACACGATACCAAAACAAAGAAAAAACGTATTTACTGCAGCCTCAAACTGCAATGGATATGAAATCTACCATATGTACTCACTATTAAGACCCAAAACAGTAAGCCATAATCGATTTTCCCTGTTTCATCGTCATGGCAAATGTACAGTACAGCCAGTCACTTTTGCAAAAATTCCATAAAAAATTGCGAAATATTTAAAACACTTCCTGATACTTCAAGTTACACCGCTCATTGCCTGAGAAGGACTTCTGCAACTTTTCTTGCTAACAGTGGCGCTGATATTCAGGTTCTTAAACGGCATGGGGGATGGCGATCTACAATCGTAAATGAAGGATACGTGGAAGAAAACAATTGGTAATAAAATAAAAAATTCTAAAAGGATATTTAACAATGTCCAATTGGACAATTCCAAGAAGTCCCTTTAGAAATTGTGGTGAACGAAAAAAAATGTTCAGCAATAACTAGTTAATGCAGCGAGGTCAGAAGTTGTAACTTTTTCTAACTTAAACAACTGTTCTTTTAATAGTTATTGTAATAATACTCAAAATAAACATTTTCCTTTTTAGTTAAATTGTGTTTTAAATGATACTGACGTTTTTATGCAGTACTGGTTGCTATGTTGTAATGGTTACTATGCAGTAAAATGTCTTGTTACGGTACGATTCTGAGGTCGTTAATACAGTGCATTACTGTACAAAATGAGAAAAGATATATTATTATATATTATAAAACCATTACACAGTAATGTTCCTATAGTTTAAGACGTCATATCTTCAGGACGCGGCAACATAGTATGACCAGACAACATTGATCCTATGGCGCCAAGTAGGTACAATGTTGAACAGATGTGTTTAAAATTTCATGAATACGATAGAAAAGGTCTTTGCTGTACCAATATTACTGATTTATTGTACCCGCTTTCAACATAATATACACAATTTTAAACAGTATCAAGAAATTCGTAGAAATTTGCAAGTGTTGAATAAATTACATCTGTATGAATTTGACTCAACGACTTTACATCGGTGCTATGATTTACAGACTTGGCATCACGTTTCATGCGAATCATCTCCAGGATACATCTTTCCTAATAATTGGTTTCTTTAGATGAAATATTAACATTTTTATAACCGAACTGATGGTTATGATAAAAACAATATTTCGCAACATTCTATTTTGTAAATATGGTTTAGAGATTCCTTCAAGTATTTGATAGTGGATAAACTGAAGCTGAATGCATTGAAAACTAAAACGATGATAATCACGATCAAATTTATATACAGCCAAATAGACTCAAAAAATATTAATCTCAACATTGATGATGAACTAAAAATCTGGGATTCCAGATGGGTAACACTTTATCGTATGATGAACTTTTGAGTATATTCATGGAAAATTTCAAAGAAATTATTCTTTTTTTTTCACGGTTTACAAGTCAATTGTTCAGCCACACATCGACTACTGTTCCTCTATCCTGATCAATCAGAATAAATTGTCTCAACTCAAAAACTTTAGAGTCGTGGTATGAGGATCACTTTGAAGTGTGGTAGGGATACTCCTATCACTGTTATGCTTAATGTTTTAAATTGGCAATCTATTTCCCAAAGACTGTTTTATTTCACCATGATATTCGTATACAAAATATTAAACAAATTAGCACCATCTTATTTCAAACAGCACATTGTCTTCCATCATGATATTCACCACCACCACTCGAAATAATAATAATTTATATATAAACAGAACAAATCACAAAAACACAATGGAGAGTCTTTGTTTTTCAGGTCAAGAAATTACCAAATTTAATTAAAAGTAGCCCATCTCTGAAAAACGAAAAAGAAATTTGCTTCAAATGTACAAATATGATATTTATTATGTGTTAGCTGTAGGTACAATTTTTGTATTGAAATATTATTATACTTATCTTATGATTAACTTTATGATTAGTATTCATTCAATGTTTATCATATATTTTGAATCATTTCAATGTGTACCACACACCTTTTTTACTTTTTTACTTTATGCTTTCTGGCTTATTTGTATATTAGGATATCCTATTTCAATAAAGATCTATCTCTATTTATCTATAAGTCCCATCACAATTCAAACAATTTGTTTGACATTTTTTCATAGAACTGAATTTGAACTAAATTAAGAAGTAACATAATTTCATTGTTGAATTGATTTAGTCGTAATTTACTAGTAAATAACTGAACCGGACCTATGCTATGCGTTACGGAATTTGTTCAATGTTGTGACGTTGGCCTTTTCCGGCTACCTACCATGAAAAAGCAAGAAAGTAAACAAACAGACTTGACGTACTAAACAGAATTTGTCCATCCTTTACGGGTCATTTTTAAAACGTCTTCTGTCTCTTTCCCAACTATTTTAAGGTCGAACATTATTCAGTTGCCTACTCACCAAGAAGGGAATAATTTATGACTTGTCTAATGATTTATATCCCGTCAATTGTTCCTACGACATCTCTATAAACGAGAGACGCAAAAATATCATTGTGAGATACTTTACGACCGTCACATCACGTAAAGAAAGTACTTGCTTATCCCCAGGTGAATTATTGAAGCCTTCCCTCGAGTTGCATATCTTAAATTATTTAGAAATATGACCGTCGTAAATAATCGTTGCTTTATGAAAAGTATAACATTAAACTCACCTTTATATCTGATTGGAAAGGACTTCTTGATTGCTTTCTGAAAATAAAATAATAGTGAATAACGCAGTACGGCAACTTGATTTAAGGTTCTACATTCAACTTCGAATCGATTAATAAATAAATTATGTAGGAATGTATTCTTCTTGAGTTACGAGAGACAGTATTTGGAAGTGAAATCAATAAAGATAAAATTCACAAGAATATGGAACGCCTTTTTAGTATTTAATTAATTAGGTTGAATGAAATATTCGATGATAAGAACATTTTCGTTAAGTAAAATTCAATTTCATCAAGCCAACTTTAATTTTTATTACACTTTCAGTTACAATCGATTTTATACTACCAACATTGACACCTTAAAAATGTCTAAGTTGTTGTTTCTTTATTGAAAATATCTACTAATTCAACTAGCGAAACATTAATTTTATTATATGTTTTTATACAAATGTTTGGCTGCCAACTAAAATTCAAATTCAAAGTTTGATAATGCGAATAAATTTAATTCAAATATAATAACATGATGTACTGAAGTTTACTTATGGATGTTGTTTTAGAAACGTTACTATTAAAGTAAATAATATAGTACTTTCATAGAATCGAATAAAATGTAAATCATTTGATAGTGATTTTTATATGATTCTTTCACACTTTATAACATAATATTCGCATTTGTGTAAAGATAATGGATTAAATTACTTATTTCATTATATTTACACTATTAAATAATATTCAAATTAATACTGTTTTTAAAATATGTCATTACAAAAAATAATGTTCCGTTTCTGGGAATCGAACCCGCGCCTACTGAGTGGGTACCAACTATCCTAGCCCCTAGATAATACAATAATAATAGATGTAAATTTAAGTTTACGTTGTTATTGTTGTTGTAGTTAAACGTTTTTGTAGAAATTTAGGTGAAAACAGTTTTAAATTGAGTTAAAATCACTGTGAAGTTTTGAATCCATTCAATGTATACCTACTTAGGGAGTTATGATTTTTTCTAATTCAATCCTCCAGAAAAGGGTTTGTTATCATACAATTTTCCTGAAAAACAATAAGGTTTGTCATCGATACGCAAACGATTTTTGTCAACATTTGAGTATGATAAGACCTTTCGTTTTTGAGTTATCATGTAGACAAGCAATCGTTGACGGACATCCAGACAGACAGTCTGCAATATGCAATTGAAATTTTCAATTGTTACACATATTTGAGTATTCAGATACATACGAAAAATTGTTCTTAATAATGTTTTGTCATTTTAGACGAGAAAACGGCAACGATTGAAATATCTTTGTACAGTTGATCTTCGTCTGAAACTTGTTGCAAATTGTTTCTGATTTCCTAAGAATCATTGGTCACCCAGTCTTACCAATTTCCAGATCCCAAAAAAATTGTTATTTTGAGACAGAAATACCCACTCGTGGGTTTTGTGGGTCTCTTATCACGATTCGGAAGCCAAAAATAACAGAATTATTCATTATCACCTGGAAATTGGCCAATTGGCAAGTTGATGATATTTAACATAATTTATACCTTTAATTTGCAAAAAAATGGATCCAATTGGTTTTTTTGGGCAAGCAATGACTATACGGAATTCAAAGATGACGAGGTTATTCATAATCGCTAGGAAGTTGGCCAACTGGAATCGAAAGTTGATGGAATTCACCATAATTTAGACCATTTTCCTGCAAAAAATAAACTCAATTGGTTCTTTTGAGCTATCAATCTGTATATAAAATTCAAAGATGACGAGATCATTCATAATCGCCCGGAAATTGGCCAACTGGCACCGGAAGTTGATGATATTTAACGTAATTTATACCTTTTTCTTGCAAAAAATGAACTCAATTGGTTTTTTGAGCTAGCAATCACTATACCGAATGAATGTAACGACGAACTGTAAATGTAAAAATAATAATAAGTAACTAAAACTTTTCATTTACTTATAACCCTCAAATGGTGAATGTGATCATTAAAATAAGATGATTACTGATTTTTTTAATATGTCATAGAAATATGAAACAGCATCAAATCTTGTGCACTCCATCAACTTCCGGTTCCAATTGGTCAATTTTCGGACTGTTATAGATTGATATTTTATCTTTCAATTTGGTGTACTGATTGTTAGCTCAAAAAAAAAAACAGTTGAATTAATTTTTTGCAAGAAGAAGGTCTAAATTTTGGTAAATTCCATCAATTTCCGGTTCTAATTGGACAAATTCCAGGCGATTATGAATGACCTTGTCATCTTTGGATTCGGTATAGTGATTGCTAGTTTAAAAAAAACAGTTCGAGTTCATTTTTTGCAAGAAAAAGGTATAAATTATGTTAAATATCATCAACTTCCGGTGCCAATTGGCCAATTTCCAGGTAATGATGAATAATTGTGTTATTTTTGACTTCGGAATCGTAATTAGAGACACAAAAAACCACCGAGTGGGTATTTATGTCTCAAAATAACAATTTTTTGGGATCTGGGGAATTTGTTAATTTTAATTGCTTATAAACGGTCAAATTGTCAATAAAACAATTGTTGTGCCAATTTCTCATGATGATTCTTCTGACATCAAAAACATTTCGCAACAAGTTTCAGACAACGATCAACTGTACAAAGATATTCCGAAATAAAATCTTAAAATGACTGACTGTACTGAGACTTTTCTATCGAACAGCAAAGTTGTGGAATTCTTCACCTGGTAAGGTCTTTCCCTATGTCTACACCTCCAAACCTTCAAGATAAATTCGACCGCTGGCTCACACGATGATTTTAAACATTATTGTTTCCTCTAGTGTAGTCCAAGTGGGGGCTATATGAAGAGGTCTCTAAAAACTGAATCCCATGGTAGTAGCAAAATAGGTGTTTGCTAATTTCGATTCCATGAATGCTGTTACGATTCTTAGGTTATGTCTGATTCCCCATTATATATACCATTACTAGTGGCGGATCCAGGAGGTTTCTAAGGGGGTAGTTGAGATACAGATTGGAAAATAAAAGAGACGTTATAAGTTGGTAATTAAACATAACGTTCAAATTAAACCTTTGACAAACTTAGATAAATAATCTACATTTTGATTTTGAAAACCGATTTATGAAATTTTTCAATCCAATATGTCTGAATGTGCATGTAGTTGCCCCAACAATCTTTCCTGCATCATCCAATTGCTTAATCATTTACTACGATTTGCGAAAATTTTTGAAGATAGTGCAAATTTTCGAAACAAAAGGTATAACTTTTAGTTCTCGGCAGGAAATCGTTATAGACAAAATCTCATCAATATAAAAAGTGTACATATTATTTTGCATAACAAGTCGAGGAAAAATGAATGTTACTTTTTGTTTATGGTCGAAAAGCTCAATAATTTAACATGTGAAAGATTTTTCAATAATGCAAGATTGAACCTAGTTAAGAGTAAGCAATATGGCACGATTATACAAGGTGAAGGTGTATAAACTAAGGACGAAGCACGCATACAGGCACTAAATCATAAATAATAAATCATCATTTTAATTGGGAATTGCGGCGAGGCGTTGCTATCGCCCGTGGTGGCACCTGCGAGTGGGATCCGGTACTAACGAGATTTAAATAACAGGGAGTGCGCCTTGAAATTGGGCGATTTACATAAAAGCGACATAATTAATAGCACGCTTTTTTTTAGTTATTCGCGTAGATCAATATTTTATTCAATAATTCAAATACAATATTCTACAATCGTTCATATACGTGAAAATCTGTAATTATACTGATTTAATAAATGAATAATGAATTAATGAATATTCAGCAACGAACAAATTAATCACGCCGCTGGGAGGAATATACGGTAATTTATGACCATTCTAAGCATTCACTTTCCATGTTCGCTAATAAATAAGAATGTAACTAATGAGTTATTATTCCGAATATAACCACTTTCAACATGATTCTCCGGGTACCGATTCTATCAGAGGCATTTTCGAAGATAAAAATTAATGCTGGAAGCCCATTTTATGGTGAATTTTGTATAGGCACATGTATTTCGGTGGTCCATGTTAAAAGCAATAAATGGTGGGCCTTCTGGAATGTTTGCAGCAAATTTCACGTTGGATCCACATCCTTATATTGCTGCCATCGATAGCATATTCCTGAAATTGTCTTTCGTCAGCGTCTCAATTATAAACTTATAAGTTCACTTTTATTTTTCAATACGCATCTCAAGTATCCACCTTGGAAGCCTTCTGGATCCGCCCCTCCTAATGGTATACATAATGGGGAATCAGAAATATTCTAAGAATCGTGACACCATTCATGGAATCGAAATTAGCAAACCTCTGTTTTGTTGGTACCATGAGATTCAGTTTTCGAAGACCTCTTCATAGAGCCCCCACATGACTTTTTTTTTACTTGGACTACATGAGAGGAAAATTTATAATGTTTGAACAAAATCGTGTGAGCCAGCGGTCGAATTCTTCTTGAAAGAAACCATATGACGGAAGTTTCCTTAAGAAGACTTTGGTTCCACCTCTCCCGTTCACAGCTTTGAATATTATACAGTTAATATCGCTTTCTCATCTAGAGCCCCAATAACATCCAATGAAAGCAGAAGAGGGAGACACAGACAGGTTGACGCAATTAATGAAGATCTGACAAAAATTTTAAAATGGGGATCTGATAGCTTAGTAGAGTTTAATGCAACCAAAACTTAAACTTGCGTCTTTCCAGGAAACCGGATCCCACAATTTCTAATATGATGTTGTCAGGTAAAACTATCCCTATGAAGTCTTCATGTCCATACTCGGGATCACAACCAACAGTACCATCTCATGGGAAGATCATGTGAGGTCCATTGCGAAAACTGTTTAACAAAAACTTTTATATTCCGTGCCAAGAGCTTCTTCACATCCCAGCAGCTCCTCATAATCTACAAAGCACAGATTCGACCTATCCTGGAGTACTGTTCAAATGTTTGGAGTTCGGCTCCCAAACATACGATGAAGCTGTTAGATTCTATCTAGAAGAGAGCTATTCGTCTGATCGAAGATATCATTCTTACGAGTTCAACCTCTTCAGAACATCGTAGAAGGGTGGATCTCTCCCTTTGCTATAGATATTTCCATGGTCGCTGTTCATCGGAAATCTCGTCTGTTATTCCATCACGAGAGATTCCAGATAGACTAGATGAGCTGAAGCTTGAGCTAATCGCCCCTTGCATTGTCAAGCTCAAGACCTGCTTTCTATTGAACAACGAAGTTGTTGAAATATTTTCCTAGTGAGATCTTTCCCTCTGACTATGCCCTACATTCCACAGCAGGCTCAGACGATGTTCTTCTCTCTCGTGTAGTCAGAATATATAAGAAAATCTCTTCCAGACTTTGTATATTGGGACAATCCTCATTTGGAAGAGAAACGTAAAGGATCAGTCTCTAAGCATACTCTATTACATTGTTGTCTTCCTGAGAAGACTTAAAAGCAAAGTGCTGAGTATATTGTATTCTTGAAGAATAGAATCTGGTTATGAAATAATGGATTAAAGGCTTGAAAGGACAAGTTGCAGGCTGCAATATTTGCTATTTCGGAAGATTATACGTCTGAATACAAAAATAATGGCATTACCATTGTTTTCAGTACCTCCATCTCATTTGAATTTATTGCTGTACGGACCGCAATCGTAACACCGAGCATAAAGTTGACGACCACTGCCGAGCTGTAATTGAAAAAACGTCGCAACACGCATGAAAAACTACTAACAAGGACCAAAGACATTACAATCCTGCAAATAAATTGAACTGTCACGGTGCACTAGCGCTTACAGCTTATGTGTGTGTGGTGTTTGTGTAAGTCGTTATGCGAACCTGAAGCCATTAATTATATTTGGATGCCATAACTGTTAGACCGTTTAAAACCATTAGTCTACCCCACCTGTTTTAGGTCTTATCTGATTTGAAACCTCTCCAGACTATTGAATATTATTTTAAATTTTCATTATACTTATTACTAACAATGTCATAAATTGAACTTCATACACAATTATATTACAGAGTTGATATTTATTTTATCCAAGAAAAAACTTTCTCGATATAATTGATAAAGTAAAATTAATTATATATAAATTCTTGGAAAATAGGTCACACTAACACATATACTTATTTCAGCATACTTCTAAATTTCATTCATTCCGAGAATTTCGTTTCGTTCAATTCCTGGTTCAAAGTAGAATATCAATTGTTGGATTGTTTAAAAAGCCAGGAATCGATAAGATCTTTTTTATTTTAATTAGAACGCTGCTGCCTCTTGAAATAACTAGTTACGAAAAGCGTAAATGCAGTTATTGACATTGTCATGTGAAGAGTTTTACTATTACACAGACGTACAGGCTCAACGGGTTAATTATTAGTTGTTGGTTTTCAGCTTCAAAATTAATTGGAAGGAACGTTAATTTAATTAGAGTTCACGCCTATCGAACCTTCATTCTTGAAGCAACGTTCAGTTGCAGGCGCGAGTTTTGGGAAGTCAAACATGGCATATTGGCAATTCATCTTATTCATCGGCTGTGGTTAATTTATTTAAGATTGCTGTTAATAGAAAGTATTTACGCATGCTCAATCATAACAGATTTAGTTTGTAAATTCATGTTGTAAGAATCTCAATTTCTGTTGCCTTAGAATTAGAAGGAACTATTGAGTATTGAGACTTTAGACCTATATCTGAAACTTGCGATTTGAATTAACCCTCGCCCAGGTCTCCCAGAGACAGATTCAGTGTTGCAAGTAATACATTCACATCTAACCGTTGACACATATCTGTATAGGTATCATCGACATATACGTTTTTGTATCAACTCGAATAAACTTAATGTTTTTGTGTTGAGCACACTTATGGAATCCTATTTAACCAAAGTAGCGACCCTTTCGAGAAACACCGCTGAGAGTCCACAGTCAATTGACGAGGAGTGGAGCTTACCAGGACCACTATAACTCAAGGAGGAGCTAGTAGCTAGTACGTGACGTCAGAAGATACGTGATCGCACAAATTTATTCATCTATGTCTCATCATATAATATGCGAATCGGTCATGCTGCAGATACACAAAAACTGCGCACTATAACTTCCACCGTTGGAATTTGGAATGTATCTAACACAAAAAGAGGAATTTCTCCAAACACGTGTGTGGTATGTAGATCATTATGAAGATCTTATCGAAACAGAGGGAATTGTAATGGTTAAATTAATAACGGTTTGATGCCTTTTTTTACTTTACTTCTGAAGACGCTTGTTGACATAAAGTGGCTAGTATTTTCCGGAGATATTTTCTATACGATTAGTAGGTACCTGCGTTGAACCGTTCAACATGAGGATGAATAATGGCTGTTTGGAAATTTGAAACTGCGATGATAATGAGAAACTGCTCGAACAACATTTTGTTCGAAATGAATGAGTACGTAAAAATTATCATCTACATTGTATAACACTATTTACACCAATGACCATTTCAATTTAAACACGTATCTTATCGTTAGTAAAATATGCCGACAAGCAACTATGTAATAAAGTATTCAATGGTAGGCATTCTATAAATAATTGCAAATTATACCGTGTGAAGCTATATGCTGTATTCAAATAAAATATGCTAAATTGTTTTCAAATCTCGTGTTTTCTTAATAAGCACGTATGTGACTACAGCAAATAATTCCAAGAGCTTTATCGTAAGTCTGAAGTAATGGACATGTTCAAATAAATATCATGCTCATGTACATTCATAATATGGTTCAACTTCAATTACATGATTGGTTGAGTTAATGTGAATCATACATTTCAAGATGAACTGATGAACCTACTTCTTACAACCTTATAAGTTACAAACTTTTATCCACCTGTTAGTTCATTAGTTTGATTCAAATCTTCTGGTTTGTAATTGATAAAGACGATACTGTTTAACAATATAAAACATATGCATTGTTCACTGAACATTAGAAAAGGTATGCACGACTGAAGCACGCTGAGACTGTTATACAAAAAAAAATTGAGAATTATTCTACAGGGATGTTCTAGATGGGAGGAATCGAAGAAAATTTAATGCATCGGTATATATTTCAAAATAATAGAAGGATAATTTGAAGAATTCCGAAATATTTCAGCTAAGCTGTCATAAACATAGGACAGACATGACGGAGGTTTGGTGTAAGCTTCTAAGTTCATTTGAGAAGTTGCAGATTTTAAAATAAGCCAAAACACTTGTTGGAAAACAATCATAATGTAGTAGACCAGATATTTTGCATTTAAAACAAAAAGGACGTTACATTGAGTAGAATAAATAGAAATAAAGAATTAAGAAGGAAGTGTATTATTAAGATTCACTTGCTTACACCATTTTTTTTTGCCGTCGTCCGAGATAATTTTTCTTTGGTGTTCTTACTCTTGTTGGTTTTGTTATTGCATACGAGTATGGTACGTGATGATCTACAAACTGTTTCAACAACCTTAGAGTCTGCTTCCCCATGCAAATAGTTACGCTGGTTCTGTAGTCAATTGTAGAGCCAACTGCAGTTGGTGTTTTGTCTTTTGCAAGTGCTACTAGAGAAGTTACAATAAAAAGTGACTCATAATTTTGCCTTTGTCAGGGTTTCATTCTATTCATAATACTAGACCACTACTCAGTGATCGACCAGCTAAAATGACTGATTATTTGGTTTTCGATTACGTAGTTCACACCAAGACAGAGCCTTGATGTTTCTGTTATTATGATAGATATTTACATTAACAAATTGATTCAACGAATTCCCGATATTGTTGAAGTCGAAATGTAAAACGATCAGAGTGTTTATAAACTGTCATATCAATATACAAAACATATTTCAAAATGATTAATTTCTAAGAAATATTCACGAGTATGTGATTATTTGGTTATGGAAGTTGTTATTTGTATTAAAGTTTGAAACTTATGTAAATATTCATAAATATTAACTATTTACTGTGAGAATGAATGACAAGTGTCAAGTTCACCGATAATGGTGGTGTGGAGTTCATTGATTTTACGAAATAATACTAGTATGATGATTTTGAGGTGTCATGACAGCAAAGAATCCAAATTGATGAACACTAGTTAGTAAACATTATAATTATAGCCAGAAAGATCCAAAAATATTTATCAGAGCCAGAGAGAATAATACGCTGGTAACTTTACAACCTCGTGAAGTAAACGAAATGCGAAAAATATTTCTGGACAGGTCTTGTTTGCTTACTTTCTGGTGAATTCCAAGCACTAGGAAGAATCGCCGCTTTGGACTTTTCAAACGATAATTGTTTAAGAGGCATTGGTATTAGCAAGATCATCAAGGAAGCTTCAGTTGGAACTGTTTCGACGACAAACAGTAAACATTTTTATATTTATATTAATAGTTCGAATTACTCATAACCAAACATTTTTCTTATATAGCTACCATCTTGGGAAAATTATTGTTCACGATAGTTCATAGATCTGCCATGATAATTCATAGACCCGCCATAACACTTCCACCGTGACAGTTTACACACCCGCTTTGACAGTCCATACACCCTCCATAACAGTTCCGAAATTCGCCATGATAGTTCATAGATCCACCATGACACTTCCACCGGGAAAGGTCATAGATCCACCACGATAGTTCATCGTTTGATATACACATACCATGACAGTTCATACAGATGCCTTGACACCTCCTCGAAGATAATCACGTGATTGACGTCATAACACATCTTACAAACAACCTGTATATATACACCATCAATTATATAACCTCCACGCTTTATGGTGTGATAATCTGTGACTTAGGTTAGCTCTACGTTCTGGGTTAGCTGCACCCAAGGTCGTATACACAGGTCTGGAAACTCTATGGTTGACTCTTACGGGTCGCCTAACTCGTAGTCCCTCGCTCAGCCACCAGCAAGCGCTTGAATCACGAAATGGTAAAACGATTCCTATCCGGAATCGCAAGCATCCACTTTTTTCGCATTTCCGCATCTTTCGGCACTTTAAAAACAGAAGTTTTTTGCTTTACACTTTTGTACCCCGTTTTGCATTTCGGCACAATGCACGATTTCGTAATTTGTTTCTAAAAACGCAGGTATTCCTTGTGTTGACAAGTCAACTGACAGTTGTCAGAAAATACTCCTACGTGACGACTTTTGGTACTACTGGCCAGTCGACGCTTAGCGGACTCACATAGGAAACAACCTCGAGTTTCGAGACCTGTGTATACGACCGTGGCTGCACCTAGTAAATTCCTAGTAAATCTCCGCATTAAAATTTTCTAATTACTTTATCAACTCTACCCTATTATCCTATTCCAATTGTTCAATCCCAGCAATGTATTTCATCGTAACTAAACCGAAATCCCACTTGTTACTTGTATCTTATAAATATCTTAAGATCTTTCACGTTTATTCACACATTAGTATCGTTTTGAAGATGACATGCTAATAGATGTCGAAACTATAGTCCCGTTAGGGCTTATGAATATAAGTGATAAAAACCAAAGAAAAAGGGTTTTAATATATCAATATGATTAATTATCACAGTAACGGTTTCCACCATAGATTTTTTGAAAAATACAGTATTAATTGATCCTTCAGTATGTAGAAAGACACCCCTCGCAATCTCCTCATATTTTAGGGTTTGGGTGATTTCCCCGACCTTGTTGTTGAGTGCTAGTTCTATTGATTTGCCTGCCGTCTGGTATGTGTACTGATGTGGATCCAATATTTTCTGCAAACTTTTTCAACAGAAGGTCATTTCAGCCTATTTTTTGTATATATACCACACTGATCATCAATCAGCTCGATATGGTATGTGATTTCATGCCAGACTACGGCTGAATGTATTTATAAGGAAGGATAGTAGAATCTCCAGCCTGTTTTGGAGCTAGAAAGATTCCATCCTCGCCAGGAAATTTAGATGGGTTAAAGAATTCAATTGCCTATTTAATCGTCGTTGCTGTTACTAGGTTGCTGAGAAGCTCTAAGGTTTTTCTCTTAGAGTCAGTGAAATAGCCATCTGCTGGCTTTCCAGATCCGATTCCTCTTGCGGAATCTCAGGGAGCATCTTGTGAATTCTGGTGCTGCTAGGTATCTCAAAACATAGCTCTGATACTTGACCATGTTGAGTGATCATGTGCGCAGTGTAATTCAAGGATGGGTTACGGAGATTTAAGCGATTGCACTTTCTCATATATACCACTCACCGAATGCAGCTCTTAGCGGATGCGACACCACGTCGACCTCTTATCTTCATTAAAATTTTAGGCAAATCAAAACTCGTAGCGCTAATCGCAAAGGATGAGATTTTGATAAATACTGCAGAAATTTGCAAGAAACCAGCAACCATCAAATAAGCGTCGAAGCTGCAGAACCAGTCATCTTCGTGGCATTGTACCAGGGTGCCACTTGCACAAACACGCTCCCTCGTTTCACAACATTCACCCAATTTGGTAGGTTTTTTTCGGCCCTACAACTTTAATATTCCCACGGTAACTTTTTTTCGCGTCTAAAAAGAGGAAACAGTCATTTTCGCTAATTTTGGCACCCTCTACTTTTTGTACTTCTGGTTATAGCGTAGCGACTGTATGAGACAAATTGTAGATAATATTGTTCTCTACAATTCCGAAACCTTTGTTATTCCCAAAAATGCTCAATGGTGGGGGGTAACAACTTTTGGGTCTTAAGCTCGTTACATATCCTGCTAACGATTCATAATAAAATAGCTTGGGTCATTTTTTCCTCAAAAGCCTTATTTTCATGGTACTAGATGTATATATTAACATATAAATAGGCTTCAGGTGTTGGTGTTGCCTGTTTTACTTCCCGACATGTATTGCGTTTTAATGCGAGTGTTTGTAAGTATTCAGAGAATTCTGTAGGAACAAACCTTCATATATTTATTCATTTTAAAATTTAAATTATACTAGTGAATATAAAAGATGCCTCATTTTTATCAAAAAATTCCCAAATATTAATAAAATGTATAATTTTCAGTAAAATTATTCATTAATAAAGTTTTGAAATTAAAAATTTTTGCAAGAAAGCACTTTCAAAGTTTCAACTGAAAAACGTATTTCCTTACTTTAACAAAACTTTATTTTAATTAGAAAAAAAAATAAACATACATTTTTAATAATGAAATTAATAAACTAATTAATTAAATTATTTGAATAATATTAATAAATAATTTATATTTAATAATAAAAATTTAAAACCTAAAGCGTTTCTGCCCAACGTTTCCTTTTTATTGCCATTTCCATCTTCAATTTTTTCCAACTAAAAAAATCAATTTTTCATAAGATTAAAATACCTCCCATATAAATATTTAAAGAATAATTTTATAAAATTAGTTCCTCACAAATTAATATATGTAATTAAATATTTTGATTTTAATAATAATAATACTTTCTATTTATTTAATAATAAAATTAAAATTGAAATTGATATCATACAAATTGTTTTGAAATTAAATTTTCAATTATAAACATAAACAAATTTGCTATATTCTAAAACCATAAAAATTTATCAATAAAATTATTTATAAGAATTTTAAAAATGATAAGGATGAAAAATTTTTAATTATATGAAATTTTATTTACTAATAATAAATTCACCAAAGATAAGTCGATATATCGCAATTCGGTGAACCACCGACGTAAAGTTAAATGAGAAAACATTTCCAGCTAGTAGAAGTAAATTTCCAGATCAATTTATAATAAATACCGAAATTATCAAATAAACAAACCGGGTTTAACGAGCTCCTAGCAATTCCACTCCATTCCGCGATAAACATATTGAAAATATACTCCTACTCTGATGTAGAATAACTATAACTTTCATAGATTTATTTATTTTATTAATACAATCAATGTATTATGTTTTATATGCAATGCCCTGCTATTCCCGAACGGACATAAAAATAATCCATGACTTTATAGCATAAACAAAACAATCATTTCGTTCAAAATGATACCGGTTGTTGGAAATGTGTACAATGTGTGGGTGTGTGTTTGTACATTAGACTGATTCTTTTCAATTAGATTTTTATTCGAATAAACTTGTTCTGAAAGCGTGACTACCAACGTCAGTAACATAGAAGAAATGTTAATGAAGTAATGTTTACGTTACAGATCGATTTTGCATGAATTCGAATTACATTAGTAACTTGACAGGCTATTATTATTACAGGAATTTCAGATCGTAACTCACAATCGCAATTAAAGACCCTTAGATGGTGTATTTATGAATTTCACGAGCGTAGCGTAGCGTAAAATGAAACATGCAGTGCATTTGAGCGTAAGAAGTACCGTAAACTGAGTATATACAGAACGGCAATGGTTATATGGCACGGAGGGTTCAAATTTTAAATTTCCAGCAAACTGGTATATTTAAATTAATATTATTGTTTGTATATAACGTTAAGTTTGTTATAAATATTTACAAAAACCTTACAAAATTAACATAATTAAGAAGGCAATGTAGTCTCATCTGTAACACTTTTCAATCAATTTAGATTATTGCCTAGTTAAAAAGTTCAATATTATCCATCCATTATTTTCTTACGATCCCTTCAAAACTGCCCGTTTTTATTCCTTGCTTAATATTTCTTCTGCAATGCTAGTATTTTTTGAAAGCCCAGAATTGTGATTTTTTTTTGGTTTGTCCACACATTCACACAGTGTAATCTAGTGGTGCACATAATAAAATTTTCAGTCAAGTAACCAGTGCATTAAGAAATAAATCGTAATTGTTGAATTTCGTACTTGTTGTTTACTGTGGTATTATTAATATGGAATGGAACAATAAGCAGTTTAACTAGACTTTTGCTTAACTTTTTTCATAACTTATTTCACTGGTTGTGTTGAAGTTTAGATGTTGTGGTGTAAAATTTCCTTTTCTATTTTTTAATCAAAGGCCCGGACTTTGTTTTTAGAAAATACGAACTTGATGATAATTTATAATATGTCCAAAACGATGTAAAATAGTCAAGTGTGGAACATAGTAATTACTTCTATCAAAATCGACTGTTACTTATTATGAGGTGAATTTAATTCAAAGGCTAAATTCTTATCTAATTTTAACTTTGAAGGTCAATAGTTTTTTTAACTTAAGTCCTTTAATTTAAGTCAAATTGTAAATTAATATGAAAATATTATTTGAAATATATAAAGTCAACAAAAAAAAGTTCTGAATAATTGAAAGAATTTTCTAATGAAGAAATGTTTTATTGTGTTGAATATAATACGAATATAAAAATATAAGGAAAATAAAATAAAAAATACTATTAAAAACGAAATAAAAATAATATTTCTCTCGACTATAAAATTATTGTATTGCATTTAGGTACAAATCCTAAAAAATGAGGAAAAAATTGGAATTTGAACATTTTTATTTGACTTTTCAATCGAAATTAATTGTTGTAAATAGGGAAATAGTTGGATACAAATGGAGGTAATATTTAAAGTAATTAAAAAATTAATTATTCATAAGGATTGATCAATAAAATTAATCCAGTTATTCATCTAAGATAATTAATAGAAGAATAAGCTATAATATTTCTTAATCTAATTTGATTTAATCCCATAACTTCTCCTATAATTGTTGATAAAATAATAAAATGAAAATAAAATATTATTACTAAAACTACAGGGATTCATTATTATCTTATAGATCTTTCATGTTAATTCTATTCATACATTATAGTATTGTAGGATGACACGCCAGTTGACGAAACTCTAGTCACGTTAGTGATTCTATAATATAAGTGATAAAAAACAGTGTCTCATTTTATCAAAAAATATTTGACCAGCTCTAAACCAAAGAGATTTCTCGCAAATGGTCTTAAATTTCCATTTATCGAGAAAACATGGGGGTTTGACTTAAATTAATATCTCATTATATTATGAAATGAAGTACCTTTGAAAAAGGATACTTCATTCTGCCTAACCTTGTACTAGGATCATATAATCTAATGATATGTAATTAACTTTTGTCAACTACGGTTCTGCATTTATGTTAATGATCCCGTCATATTTCTGTGTACCCGAATGAGCAACACAACTATAAATAAGTCTATTTAATAATATCCTCTCGAACAAAACGCCGTGATCTCCCGTTGCGATGTTAAATTTATAGGAATTTCTCATGTTAAGCAGGGAAAAAAGAAAAAAGCCAATTCCCATGCAGAATTCAAAGCGACTGTGTTGCAAATGACATAAATTTTTAATAATTGCTCAACTTCGGTATGCAAATAGCTATTTTTATTTCACATTAACTCACGTACACGCAGTTAGGCCTAACCATAATACAATGTTGATATAATCATCCGCGCGAAAATGACTTGGCTCAAATAATTTGAGAAGGCAAAAAAAACCAAACAACCATAAAATTGAAAACACTCGCAGTTTCATTCAAAATGTCTTGTGTTATGCTCGAAGATTTGAGTCTGCCACTTATTTTATGTCGTCTGCCACGTTCACAGCATTATTCAGTTTCCGATTCATAACCCTTTTATTCGTAGGATGTCATAAAGATGCATCATAGTTTTGAGCTTCATCGAACTTAGAATTTATCAGGTGGATCGTGATTGCAGGCAGAAATGTCACACTTACAAACTGCAGGAACGATAAAAGTACGATAATATGAGAGTAAGGAACTCTTATTGATAAATTAACACTACTATGTTGATATCACTTTTATTTGTAACTTCCGTTACTCGAGTTTCAGCTTTATTACGCCATCTTCAGACGGTATTCGGATACAATTAAAATACATAACTTCAACTATAAATATATTTATCGTTAGGTAGTAAAGGATTACTGTGGTCGGTCATTCATGAACTTAGAGGATTATTACTTTAGGATAACATGGTGGGTTTTTACATTCTAATAATGACGAATTGCTTTTAGCAGCAGGATTTAGAATATAATCAGGACAATAATTTGTGAAATGAGAACATCACATATAGCTTTAAATAATGGTGATTAAATTAGGTAGAGTATAATTTCAAGGTTTGTAAATTCCAGCAAGTTGAGTTTCGAGTCTTCGTCAGCTATACGTAAAATATGTGTAAGAAGGAATGATTATTATTGATAAAAAATATTTTTGGAAGTCTAAAGCTTTTATATTCATTGAACCTAATACAACATAACCGTCGCATTCCTGGCAAGCTAACTTATAAACTCCAGATTTATGAATTGTCTTTGTTTTGTCTTTATTATTGGATAAGATATGTCCTAATTTGGAATGGGTTTGAATGCAATATTCAAGTCATGATGTTTCAAAACGTTTTGGATTCTTTCAGTGATATTTCCAAAATAAGTAACTACATTTAATGCATTTCGGCTATATTACCTTGATTGTTGATTCCACAACTTTGATTTTTTCTCGCCCATTACAATAACGCTACAACCGAAAGATTTGGTTTTCTGAACTTCCGAGTGACAACAAGGCGTCTGCAACAAATATGCTTGCCGCTCCAGTCTTGCTTTACTCTTTTGGAATGGTGAAATGGGCAACAGCATATCCATCATCCATCACAGTTTGCATCCTAGGTCGTCCGTTAGTAAGGAGGGTCTGCATCGAAGTGTGGTTCTAAGTATAACTTGTACAGTTCTTAGGAGTTCGGAACCCCTCCTGTGCCTTGTCAAAACACTCGAATGGGCCGGAGTAGGGGCATTTATCGTTGAAGCATCACAACAAGCTGCGAAAGCACTTGGTCTCCAATATCAAATCAGTCGAGAAGGCCAACCAGATGGCAACCCCGAGTTTCAACCTTCTCGCCTGAAAGCTAAATGCCAAGGAGCAAGATTTCATGTTCAGGTGGCATGTTGACAAGCCGATACACGGTGATGTTCTCTACCGAAACATCGAAACGCTCGGCTTGTCAACCAGGCCGATCTTAGGCGACCTAAGGTCAGCTGGGCTTACATCCGAGACCGAGGGATTCACCGCAGCTTGCCAAGATGGCGTGTTCAACACCTTGGTCTATCGCCGCAACGTGATGGGTGTGCAAGTTCCTGATATCAACTGCAAGGCCTGTCGAAAGGCGCCTGAGAGGCTTTTCTACCTGCTGTCGGCATGTCCGGCAAAATGCCGGCTCGGCGTACACCCATCGCCATGATGCAGCCCTACGAGCACTATATCACCATCTAAGGCACTCGTACGGAATAGACCAAGAGCCAGTACTGCCTCACATGCCAGGAGATATTGAGTTCATTGTAGGAAACGAAAAATGCCAGATCTACTGGAATAACCCGTTGCCGACGGTCAAGTAAATAGGCCTGACGTTGTGCTCCTCGACAAACAAACAAAGACTATGTATGTCATCGAATTCTCTGCTCCGGGAGAGAAGAACATAGTCTTGAAAGAGGAGAAAAATGGACAAGTATCAAGATCTCCTGTTCGAGCTCCGCACGCTATACCCTGGCCACAAGGTTGTATTAGTTGTTCTGATCATCGGTGTTTTGAGCGAAATTCGGTATTCGCTGCATTCTAATGCAGTCATTCTGGGTTCAATAAGACTACTTCGGGCACACGATTTGGGAACCTGAAGCTATTTACCGACCGCTGGGGAGGAGTAGCTTCGGTAAACTGATTAGGTTATTCTGGCGTGATTGCTTCGATGTCGTCGGAGCGCGCAGCAGCCCCGACCAGGTATTAATGCAAAAAATATGTATATATACATGGTTTCTTAGTGGTGTGTCATCTATCTATTCATAGGTAGATGGCGTTGCTACAACAATGTCTCTCTAATTAGTTTGTCTGTAGTATTTTATATATCGATAGATCGGTCCATCAAAAGCATCACAACCCTACTGGATCTTTTGATGAGCCCGACAAAGCAAAACAGCTGTCCAGAACTATTGGATTCTAAAAGTCTTATCATCTCAGAAAATATTTTTTTCATTCAAACTTCGTTCTCGTAAATTTTATTAAGTGGAAATAGATAATAAAATGAGGATTCTCCCTCATATCATTTAATAGCAAGTGAATGTAAGATTAGATTGAATTATGTCATAATGATGGAAAGCAATAATGATACGATTCCAAAAAGTTATTCCAATTGTTAAAAAAATTGAAACCACGACTGATTTCGGGTAATTCTGGTCTTCAACATGTTACTATACTATTGCTGAAATAATTCCGGATAATAGCGCCTATTGAAAAAAAATTCTATAGCTGCGATAAAGATTCTGCTAAGATAGATATAGGATAGGGCGTGATTCGAAAAACGCGCCTGGAGTCAGTACCAAATGTCTAGTTGCATTGGATTGATTCATTTTCCTTGAAGCGTTTGAGGTAAGCATAAATTATTTTCTAAGATTACTACTAACATAACCGTGGGCACATCTTAAATGACCAGTTCCAACCTTCTAAATAGGTGATTGCGTTTTACCTGTCAATCTTGTAAAGCAATACAATACGTCTGGCTCACTGTGAAATTCAAGCTACATACGCAATATATGTTGAACTGTTTAGCCCGCAAATAATGGAGTGTGGCTTATACGTTCATTATTCACCATTCTGAGTCTCAGAATGAGATCATTATAGCATTGAGGAAGAAATTGGTAATGACTGAAAAAACGTTTACTTACTTACTGTATAGCGAAAATCAAGATTTTTTAGAAAACATAAAACACTGAGTTAGATACCCATTGAAATGGAGGTTTCAAGTACATTACAAAGTGTGGGTGTTCTGAAAAGGAAGCTTGTATGTGAACAAATAAAACTCTAACGTACGTGAATTTGTTAACCGATTTCCCTGAAATGTGGGTCAAAAATTACTACCTACGTACCTTCGTTGATTAGTTACCTTAATGTCTCATAAAAATAAAAATAAAATTCAGTTAACATTCTAGTTTCCATTATGATGGTATAAAAGTGAATAATTTGCACCAAATACACTCAGGTTATGGCTCTCCAATGCTTAATTTATTACTCAAAAGCAGTTAAAGAGTGATCGTTGGTGATAATTTGAGAAATCTCACTCATTTCGACGCCCAAACAACTCCTTCTAAAGTGTTTTACCATATTAAACGAGTAAATTAATTCAATTATGTATCTGATTTAACTGTGCGAGGTAGTTTTATATGTATGCTAATCCTTTAAGATGAAGTCAACATATTGATATGTCAAACTTATTAATGTTGCTATAGGCTAAACGGCGCCAACAGGATTAAGAACAAATAAATAATGGTTTATGGAATATGAACTTCTAATATCTACGGAGACCAACAATAACCTATTGTTAGTAGGCACTATTCAAAATGCATGATTTGTGATTTAATTTTTCACTCCTTGGATAATACATTGACAAATGTTGAATTACAAAAAATAGAATGGTGATGAATGTCATAAGTATGTAGCAAGTAAAACTGAAATAATTGTGTAAGAGTTATTTCTTATGCTTCTGCTTCACAAAGGACATTGACACATGAAATGTGAATCAGAATCTTTCTTCGATTAATCATCAGACATCACCTCGACTCGTCACTGGATATAACTTTAATTTATTCATGAGCTCAGTGTGCAGAGTGTGCTACACCATTCGAAACGATGAACGCGATGTATTATCGGTGGTAATGGTAGGTACAGAAATGCTTTGTATGAAAGAATGCCAAAAGACTTCATTCTGCGATAAAAAGATTTCATGGAAGTTTAACATTGCAAAGCTTCCATCCAGTAATTTCCAATTGCTCGAACAGTAGAAAACCTTAGAACCGCTATCATCAAGTATTGGTCTCCAACTGCTCTGGTTTTTGTTAGAACACCATATCCGCGGATACATTCGTGAAGAACTTCGCCAGACCACCTGGAACAACATTGGTCCGGGAGCGGACGAGCCCAAAGCACTTAGACCCCTTTATTGGGTCCATAGTGCGACCCTTGGAACAAGACTCAGTCCATCAGACCTGGAGCAACGCTAAAAGAGAAATTACCGCTTGGACTGATGTCCCTATGGCCTCAGGCGGTATTTACACACTGCCGAGGTGTTGCAGCTTAAGAAAAGCGAGTGCTGGACATTCTACTAGGATATGGGAGGCAATTTCGTCCGACTCTTCGTATCTTGTACAACCTGGGTCGTCAACAATGCCCATTCAAGTACAAATGTATGTTGAGGAGACATTGGCCTATAAGAAGTCCTGTCACCAGTGTATGCCTCTTTTGATAACGGAGAAAATAGTTTTCCGGCGTTTGGTTGAGAACTCTGTGTGAAGTTTCCCCTGCCTGATACCAGGAGCATCGCGTAACTCCTAGGGCCATTCTATGTCCAATGGCTCTCTGAGGATGAGGAACACGATGCTAGATGAAATTCAGGTCGTTGGATCGACACCAGGAGTTTCTAGGGAACTTGTCGTCACCACATCGAAGCTTGAAACAAACACTGGTATCACGAAATATTTGAATGAAAGTGATAAATTCGCGGGTAACAAGTTATCAGAGTCTTTAAAACTGAGTTTTAGAAGCACGGACAGCCCCGTCAATTG
Source organism: Endomychus coccineus (assembly GCA_958510875.1). Taxonomy (NCBI): domain Eukaryota; kingdom Metazoa; phylum Arthropoda; class Insecta; order Coleoptera; family Endomychidae; genus Endomychus; species Endomychus coccineus. Next base: position 288,040,775 of record OY294067.1, read on the forward strand.
TTAATAATTTTTCAAACGTTCACAAAATGTTTCACTTCCATCAATCGGTAAACAGGTAGCCCAATGAAACATTTTAGTAGATTTTCTCTTACACCCGAAACAAAAATAAAAACCCATGCTATCCACTTAGCAAATCGAACGAATCCTTCAAGTTTTCTAGCCCCACGTTGGGCGCCACTATGAAAGGGCCCCAAAAGGATAATTTCGAATTTAAAATGCACCAAGGAGGTTTTTTCGGTCGCTGATCACGATTTTGACGTCAGATTTACTTTTAATCAATTCTGTGGATGGAAAATCGTCAAGTTTTGGTCAAGTTCTGGCCGCCAAGTGGCGGGGAGGATGACCGGTGAGGTTTAATGTGTTATGAATGATCCTGATAATCCCACAAATCGAATCCCATGAAAATTTTTGATTCTGACCTGTCTTATTTTTAGTTTCTGGTTCGTTGCTTGAACTATAATAAATATTTCGATATATTAATTCTATTGACAGTCTTATTATTTTCATTCAAGCCTATTCCTATTAATAGTTGACGTGGTACGTGGGATATGTATTAGAATATTACTCATGAGGCATACTAGATTTTTACGATAACACTATTATTGCAAATAGCATCGAAAAGGCCATAATTGAATTGCAAAAGCAGGTGTGTGGAAATTTCTTGTTCAATTATATCCACACGTCCCTCGACACAATTACCGTTGTGTGGGAAAAAACAATAACGGGCGTAATTCGAGGAAACGTACAGATAAAAACGAGAGTGAACGATTTTACACACACCATGTCGGTTAGAATGACATGCCTACCTACGTATAAAAAGTGCAACCCGGTACACGGCTTTCATACAGTCGATAAGTCAGTCGCCTTGTGACTTCTCTACACCATTCAATCCTACGTGTACATAAGTGTAATCTAGTTTGCCAACTTGTGCTTGTTGTTCACTTCAAACTGTCTAAATTATCTGTCATGCACATCTTAAGAAACTGCACCACATTTGCATGTTTGATCGGCGATGAAAATTAAGTATAGCAGGACCGTAATCGCCACTTTCCATCTCATTGAATTCTTATTTGATATTATGATAAAACGCATTTTGCTGTGGTTTTTTTATCACTTATATTATAGAAACGACAAGCTAACGTGACTACAGTCTCGATCGATGCCATAGCCAGGAGTGGTTTTGGGAGTTTCGATACCCGCGCCACCAAATGTGTGCATACCTGTTTGATTTGATGATAAAATATAACAATACTATAGTTACATAGCTTTTTTATTATACCAGTCGAAAACAAAACTTTAAACGTTCAAACGACCTAGTAAATATGAGATTTTGGAACCATTAATGCCCTAATCCCAGTCTCTCAAAGTTAGGTGGTGTCAGAACGATGTTAATAAAAATGACATGTTACTTATCGAAACTATAGTCAACGTTATATGAAAATTCTTAGGAAATAGGTAACATTAGCACATATGTCAAATATATTTACATCTTAGTTTCGGTCTCACGATCTTCATCAGTAGAGGTTGAAAACTAATTCACATCAAGTGAAGTGATTCCTTGAACGAATTACACTTAAGCACTTAGGGTCTTTTTCACATTAATTTTAATTAAAAATTACACTTTAATGTGTAAAATTTATGAATCGTATTAGAAAACTACTACACAGTAATGTTTCTATAGTGGAAGGGCACTTATTTCCTTGTCAAATGCGGTCGCTTTCGGTTCAAATCGGCGTCGAATCGATCCAACAGCTCTGCATAACATACGCCGTTTTGCCTTTTTCAAGGTAATCGATATGGACGATATCGTGTGCATTCCAAAAAAAAGTCGCCATGAATTTATTGGTCGATTAACCCACTTTGGCTTTTTTGGCTTCGATTCACCAGGACAAATCCACTGTTTCGATTCTTCTTTGGTGTCTGGTATGTTGTGATGGATCCATGTTTCGTCCACGGTTACGAATCGGCGCAAAAATACCTTCTTATCGCGCTTGAACTTTGGCCAAACTCTCCACTGAAGTTGTCACACAACTAGACATATCATAGAATAATTAGGATAGCATCGGCCTCCCTAAATACGTGTAGCAGATGCAAACGGATTGACCCTGATTTGTGAGACCTTGTAGCTTTTGCCACCGGAAGCACGATGGCCCTGAAGATGATCAGTCCCATGCAGAACCTCCAAAAAATGAGAGGATTTAAGAGGCAAGAACTACGACCCGATATCAATATATTAGATGAACTCGGGAAGAGTCTAGGCAGATTCCCGATCAAATCTACCGGAAAGTTCGGTCCAGAGCATTGAGTCATGATAAGGTGTCAGGGCCCGAGAGCTTTTAGAAAATACAAAATTAAGCACATAGATTCTATGAGAATACTATAGCTTCAATGGCATTTATCAACTACCCGTCACCCGACTCGTTAGTCACCCGCATCCCGCATTTCATAAATCGTAAATGAAATTGAACTTGCAACCAGGCTTCTGGTTTAAGAGAAGAATTTCAAAATTCTTCCAAATTCAGTTCTTCCTAGATATTGACTATCTTCAAAGTCACTTACCCCCCTTCACGTACCCTCACTGCATTTTGTAGTCATGCTATCAATTTTAGAGACAATTGTCAAGACATAGAAAGAAGAATTGACGGGACAACAGTTGAATATACTACCGCCAGGTGATGGCACCGCAACAATCGTTAATTACTTAATTGACAAAATTCCACATACAATCTTTACCTTACCGAAAACAGTCTCGATTGCAAGAATATACCATTCGCGAGCAAAATTGGCAGAAACGCCTTCAAAGCGAGATACACTTTTGCGAGAGTACCACAAGGTTTCAACTTGGTTCATATTTATCCGCAGATGTGCCAAAATAGCAACAACAGAGTGAGCAAACCTTTATAAATTAACTTAGACACCCTGTTTCATGCCAACAAATTTGTAGCTGCGGTCCTGGAAACTTGTACCACATTTACATATTTGATATAGTATGAAAATTAAATACATGCCAATTTATAATGTTTCTAGCACATTATTTATGCGTCGTTATCTCAACAGACTAATTATGTTCCTTCATGATGTTTCATTATGACATATAATTGAGTAAGAATTACTTGTTATTTCGTACTTGATATAAATATCAATATAATTAGTCAGCGCGATGCGAGCATGTAGAAATCAATGTTCGAAGAAAATTGATATGGAGGAGTTTTTCATGTGTTGGGAATACCGTTCACATCAGAGCCGTGCACAGAATATCTGTTGGGTACATCAAATCTCACAAGAAAAGGAAATATGTAGGTATTCACCTATACCTACGTACAAGGTGAAATGTCCCTGAACAATAAAACAAATGGTGCCACAATCGAAAATCCCATGTCATATTTGTGATTTGCTATCCTAGAAAGAATTAAATGGCATTTCAGACTAATATGCCATACAATTCTGTTTTGACACCCATGCAAAGAAAGGAGATTTTTATAGAACATGGGAAAGAGTGAATTTCGCGTCTTAATTGAACATTATTTCTTGCATGGAAAAAACATTACGCAAACCAAAGCATCGGTTGTTAAACATTATGGGGACTCCTCACTATCGATTGGAACGATTCACAAGTGATTCTCTGATTTTCGTTGTGATAGTATGACCACAGAGGACGCCGAACGTTCTGGCTGTTCAATTGAGGTTAGAACGCACGAAATTCGATAAAATCAATAGTATCATATTGGTCGATCGGCGAACATTCTGCATAAGTTTTTGAATATGAGAAATCTATCTGCCAGGTTGGTGCCGCATTTGCTCTCTGTTGACAACAAGAGCCACCGTGTGACAACTTCAAAGGAGTGTTTGGCGATGTTCAAGCGCGATAAGAAGGACTTGTTGAGCCGTTTCGTAACCATGGTCGGAACATGGATCTATCACAACACACCAGAGACCAAAGAACAGTTGAAGCAGTGAACTTGTCCTGGAGACTCGAAGCCGAAAAAGTCCGAAGTGAGTTGATTGACCAACAAAGTCATGGCGACAGTTTTTTGGGATGCACACAGTATAGTCCATATAGATTACCTTGAAAAGGGCAAAACGATTATCGGCGTATATTATGCAGAGCTGTTGGATCGTGTAAGGGTACAAATTACTCTTACTTAAGGATAAACTAAAAGCCTCTATTTTATCACTTGGTTGCCGACAGCTACAGTGAAGACGGTCGTGAGTTATAATTTCAGATGTTAAGAATTCGGGCGCCAGAGTATTTTAACCAACCAATGAATTATGTATATAACTAGGGGATACAAATACTCAAGTCCCCAGGTTAAATTACCCTGAAAGAAAAAAATAAAAGACCTGTACCCAGAATGATTGAAATTTACTAGTGATTGAAATACTAATATTGATACAGTTATGACAGAACTTATATTAATGAGATATGAAGCGAATGAATTGAAAATATGAATGAAGGTAATTACTTAAATCATTAAAACAAGTGAACAGTTGAATTTACACAATATACAAATACTCAATGATTATTTCAATTGTTACATAAAACCAAAATCGGTAGCCTGACCTGGTGAGAGCTAGATGTTGTACTTGCTTGGCTATGGATTAATACTTCTTATTGACGTAGGGGCTCCTGCCACAGTTGTAATACCGTTTCCACGATTGTACGTCACAAGTAAATCAGCGACTCCTAAGTAATCTTTTCCACACAGATTCAAGCCAACCTCAATACACTTGTTGAATTTCCCACAACATAAACAGAAAAAAAGAACCCTGAAATCACGAAATGTTCAAACCTCTATTGTTCTATTGTCCTCAGAAGATAGACATGAACAAAATACATAACAACTGTTGAAGAAATTAGGACTAGCCTCGGTTCTGTCACATACCACCTGTGAAGGCAAATTAATTCCTGAAGTCAGTGAATAAATCAAATGAAATTACCAAGATATTTACTTCTATCACGATAAGATTTTCCTTCCAATAAGACAAACTTTACTTCCGTCCACAACCAGTCACGTTGAAACTAAGTTTTAATCCCTTAAGGTGCATTAATTACTCAAATAATCCCAATTATTCCAATCCAAATTGGTAATTGATGCCTTTACTTTCAACGGAAGTATATTCCCAGAATTTGGTTCCAAACACAAGCTTGGCATCACCTCCCTGTTGGAATAACCTAGCAACGCACTTCCCACTTGAACGATTAACCAGAAGTAACGCCATTTTCTCTTTCTTTCGGGCGTCTCGTTGTCTCACAGAGCAACCTCGAAATAGAAGCGGTAACTACGGATCTGACATAGAACAACCATGACCCTTAGAATATATGGTCTAGCATAGCTGACGTCACAGCAGTTAACCGATTGTACTACAGCGGCCATTTCTAAGCCGTTAAGTGGAATTTACACGTTACAATCGATTCGACGAAAGCGAAAGCGGTTGCATTTAGCGAAGAAAAAGTGCTCTTCCACCAGGACAATGCACCGAATTGTTTCGTCAACCACCATATTCTCCAGATTTGCCTTCTGCTATTTTTATCTATTTCCAAACTTGAAGAAATGACTCGGCGGAAAGATATTTGGCTCTAGCGATGAGGACATCGCTGAAACAAACGCCTATTTCGAGGAATTGCCGAAATCGTATTATTTGGGAGGGATCCAAAGTTTTTCTAATTTTTTTAGAAAAACTTTGGACGAAGTGTATCGGGTTACAAGGAGATTATGTTGAGAACTAAAATAAGTTTTGACCAAATAAATCATTTCTTGTTTCATTTTTCAAGAACTTTTCACCTTGCCCTCCTGAATGCATCAATATCTCTTGTAATTGAGCGTGTAGTTCCCCAGTTTATGTATATTTTGACAGCAGCCTTTTTCAGGTTTATATGATTTGGTCCAGTATACTGGCATGCTTTTGCATCATTCCGCACAGTTCTTTTCCGTCCAGGTCTTCCTTTCCTTTGTACTAGAACACTGCCTGTACGTTGAAACTTCATGCATATACGTCTAATTGCTGTGTTTATAACATCTTATCCATATTTCTCTAAAAATATATCTGTAACGTAGTTGATATTTGGTCTATTGTTTCTGCCGTTTCCGTATGAGCGGTTATTGTGGTTGCAAATAAAAATGTTTTCCTCGATAGTAAGCATCTTGTTATCTTGTTTACCAAACTCAGCGAAAGGGTATAGAGACAAAATTGTGAGCTAACCGTCAGTGGGACATTTGTGGAGTTTTTATTTCCATAGTATTTATTACTTTATCACATTCGATTTAGGTATCCTATATTTGTTGCCAGATCGTACTATTCTGTTTATATTCAACTACTATATCGAATTATGTTTTTATGATACAATTATTGGATAAAATAAATATATTTATTTGATTTTCGGTGTTTTATTCATTGTACAATAATTCCAAGAAATTCCCATTAATCAAAGTCTGGTTCAAAATTATCCTCCATCATTGGCGACCTTAGAAACAACCCTAGTTTCTTCTGTAGACTTGCGCAGGCTCGAATTTATTAAAAGTTTAATCATTCATGCTACGCCACTGATAGCAATCGGAGTTTTGACATTCGCATGTGTTTAGATTCAAAATGAGGTATGCAAATTTTGTTTACATGCTAAATTTGTAACGATTTAGTAAAAGACCAGTGCGATTCGCCAGTAAATTACGCCAAAACAAGAGATTCCGGCGAAGTAAATCTTCCGAGGGCCTGCAAACCGGTTGCTGGAAATTCTCGCATCATTAAAGGGGCGTCCGTGCTGAATCAGGCGCGTGTTACTTCAGGACCATGATATTGTTATTATGTGTGCAGAATTCGCAAAGTAAAACCAAATTGAAAGCACACTATCCATTTCATGAGGCTAGGGCAAATAGTGGATCGTAATGAAGCTAAAATTAAAACATTTCATTCCATTATATTTAGTAGACGTTTATAAACCTAATTGTATTATATTCCAGTGTTCCCAGTATCGACTAAAATTTATATTTGCGCTGCAATATTGCGAATATGGCGTATATAACGTGAACAGCAAAGCTGTTGAGGGTGATGATTCAGTTCTTTAGTGAGTTTTTAATGATACCTGTGCTAAAATGCCAAACTGAAGTAGACACCTCAAAGAAGGTGGAGCAGTTTTCAAAGCAGGACACATGATATTTTGTTAATTGACGGAGATGTAAATATTATAGGAGTTTGAGTTAATAAGCCTCCGCTTTAAATTAACAGCCCATGAAATTTCAATTATTTTAAGTAAAGATGTGACGGAGTGAGAATGAGTTTGTTTCTGTGAAGCTGGAATATTGTTGCAACTTCAATTCCAATAAACAAGTAAATACCTTTCTATTTTTACTTCCCTCACTATACGTGGTGTATAGTGTGAGGGAAGTATTGCGATCGGCCCAAAATTTTTTTTCCGCATTGTCGCGGATATATTCGTTTTGAGCATTTCTGAATTGATACAATGTTTGTACGTACGAGGGCAAGGTGAGAAGTCGCTGAAAAATAAAACAGATGGCGCCACAATCGAAATAATTAAATATATTCTCATGCATTAATTATTACCTATCCAAAATCATAATTTTATCATACAAAATAGTATTCATTAATTTTTTCCAATAATTTGCAATTGATCAGCTACCAAAACGATCGAGATGCAAGATGTATTAATCGTACGTAACGTTTTTTTTATCTCGGGCAGCAAGCAGGTACGTTATGTCGCCCACACTACGGCCGTAGTATAGTATCTGTTCCAATATTTATTAGGAATTCGGTAATCGCCAACGTTCCGACTGGACGTCTGACCTTTCTAAAGTGGAAAGTTAAATAAACCTCCTCATCATCGATTGGAACGATTCACAAGTGGTTTACTGAATTTCGTTGTGGTAGTGCGACCACGAAGGACGCCGAACATTCTGGTCGTCCAATTGAGGTTACAAGGCCAGAAATAGTCGATAAAATCCATAGTAACGGACGATCAGCGAGTTAAAGTACACGAGATTGCTGAGGCCATGGCCATCTCAACCGAACGGGTACGGAACACTTTGCATAAATTTTTGAGTAAGAGAAAGCTATCGGCCAGGTTGTTGCTCCATTTGCTCTCTGTTGACAACAAGCACGACCGTGTGGCAACTTTCAAAGGCGTGTTTGGCGATGCTTAAACTCGGTAAGAAGGACTTTTTGCGCCGTTTCATAACTATGGACGAAACATAGATAATAACAGTCGAAACAGTGGACTTGTCCTGGTAAATAGAAGCCGAAAAGGGTCAAAGTGGGCTTATCGACCAACAAAATCATGGGGACAGTTTTTTTGGATCCACACGGTATCGTCCATGTCGATAACGTTGGAAAGGGCAAAACGATCACCGGCGTATATTATGCAGAGCTGTTGGGCGATTTGACGCCGACTTGAAGCAAAAGCGGCCGTATTTGACAAAGAAAAAATTGTTCTTCCACCAGCACAACGCACCGGCGCACAAGTTTGCAGTCGGAATGACAAAATTGCATGAACTGCGCCAAGAATTGGTTCGTTATCCACCATATTCTACAGATTTGAACCCCTGCGATTTCTATTTTTTTTCAAACTTCAAAAAATGGCTTGGCTCCAATGCTGTATTATTTGGAAGGGACCGAAAAATTATAAAAACGTTGGACGAAGTATATCGGGCTTCAAGGAACGAAATAAAATAAGCTTTGACCAAATCATTCCTTGTTTTTTTTTAGAGACACTCTAACTCGCCCTCGTATGTACGCAATTTGCAATAGTGTTGTGATAACCTGTTGATTATCCTGTAAGCAGAGGATGGTAAAACTCTAATAAAATCAGCAACGACAATTTGCATGTTAAAGCAGTTGAAATAAAGGTAGAATGCAACGGGAACGTTCCTTTGTTAACATCACTAGTTAGGACCACTATAACTGGATATATTGAAGCATATAAACTTGCTTAAATAAAACAATAAGCTACCTAATGTTTGAATTTTCTTCAAAATTCGCATTTTTATTTCGAGGGAAACTAAAATGTTTCTTAGGAAACCAAAATTTACCCCACCTTAGGGAACGAAGACAAATTGAATGAATTCAATTTTATAACATCATATTACATTTTTAACTTCTTCTGGATCGATAAAGAATAGGTCCATAGAGAGTTCAACACGAAATATTTCCATAACGATATGAACATAAAGAAAATATTCTAAAGATTCTCTCTAGTCGTAAATTCAAGCGTTATCAAGAGAATGTGGGTATTCAAACATTCTCGAAGTTAACCTTTCTGCAGTTGTTATAACAGTATGAAGATCTGTCACTGAGTAATGTTCATAACATTAAGGCGATATGACTAATACACGAATCGGCAGGGGGCGCATACATCACCGCCCCCCCATTTAGTACATGTCTAGTGAGATCCTTACTTCTTGTATGCGTTTCTTTTAGCATAACCAGTTTGGAGTACACCAACTGTATAAATTACTAGTTGCATTATGGTCAAAGCCACGGTATTGCATTTACAGCATCTCGAATGTAATTTACGATTCCATATATCACTGTTGATAAAATGCTTTATTTAGATGATAATAAATTTCGTTTTCATGCATAGTGGCATATTGAGACAGTGCACCAATACACATTTAATGACTTGTTGCTATTCAATTGTTAAACGTGACGTATTAACAAAGTAATTTATTATTGAATTCACTTCATACTTATTCGTTAGCAGTTTTAAATTAAAATAGGTATTTTGGAATAGTCAAATAAGAACTATTGAAAATGAATAAGGGTGTTCTCCAATTTGGGGGAAGTTTCACCCCCAAACTCAGGGATTTCGAAGAAGAACTTGTAGATAGTCGAATTCGTTGATTTTTAAGCATAAAAACCTGATTTTATCAAATTACTCAAAGGACACATTTTGGAGGAAGTTTGTCATACTGAAAAAGTTAGCTTATGAAAATAGGAATAATCCATGGAAAAAATGTATCATAACTCTCGAAAAAACCTACCTCGAACCAAATTAAAGCTTATTACACTAGCTTGAAATTGTCTCTTGGCAAATTTTGATATTTGCAAATCAAGAAGAAAAATAAAGGAAAGCTTCGATTTTTATACAAAAAAGTCACTGTTTTTGGTTCCCGTAAATTCCAAATTGGAAAAATATTATTCTAATTCTGGCTATCATAATATATGCCCAAATCAAAATGTATTTTGGAAATTTGTCAAAAATGAATTCTTTTTGGCTTAACTCAACGACGGACTGTGACCAAAAGTCACGAGATAGGTCAGGTGGGGTCCAAGAGGTCCCATATCTTACTGAATGTATTATGATTTGTAGGGAAATATTATCTAGCTTTTTTAAACGATGAACTGCGCTTGGCATTAGATAGAGGTACATACAGTATCGGAAATAATTCTTCTGGGGTATAGACATAAATCTACACATGCAACAAGGAACGCAATGATATGATAATACCACATAAACAAGAGAGATGCACTGCTATGCGCCACTCCCCTTACCCCACATGAGGCGTTAACTGCTACTCGCACGTTCACCCAACTGGTGCTGGTATGATACTAACGTCCTACGTTCTGAGCTGACCGGCCTGAAATTGTAATGCTCTCTCTATCATATAGCAAGCTATTCTTTACGCTCTCATGAAGCCACCATACCCAAGATAAATAATTTCCGAACCTGTATAACTAAGGGGAGGCTACTGAGACGCATGGCCGCGCAAGCACATGAATCCGGAAATTATGTCGCCTGGTTAGAGATAAATAACAATAGCAGGAAAGTAAAGATATAACGTGCAAAACGGGTCAAGATTTTGGAAAGTAGTTCTCCGTTTTCGATGCATGACCCGGAAAATACTTGGCCTATTATGACCAAATAAAATGAAAATGATAACTTAAAATCTAAGCTAAAGTCCTTCGTTTGAATTTTTAATTTTTCAAACGACAATAATGTGACGCACAAAACGCATCATGTTTTCAAAAAAGGTGTTGGTGAATTTACCGGAAATTATTGATTTGATGTTATAATATATCAATCAAGATTATATAAATAATTTAAATTAACACAAATTTTAAAACTATTTTTTCACTGTACGTAGGTATAGGGGTTCAAATAATGAAAACTTGAGGTTGAAAATTATATTTTCTTATGGGGAACATTATTCTGCACACTTTTGGTTCTTGCCATTTTTTTAAATCCACATTTCGGCCGTAAATCATCTTTTTTTAATTTGGTGCATTTTCGGTGATTGATCATTTTGAAATTTTAATTTTCAACCTCGGTTTCACCATCTGCATAACAGCAAAAAGCTCCTAGGTAACATAAAAAAATTATAATGTTATTTACAAAATATTACATTTGTTATAGGTATAGTAGTTAACTTACGTCATTTCGGCAAGTAGAGAGTGGAGAACGAATAATCCTTAGGGTATCCCAAAAGGTTTCAGGATATTTTGTAATATATGTTGGAAGAAGTTATGGTGTTGGCAAAACAAAAACTAAAACATGCGAAAGCTTTTTTATTCTACTCTTCGCAGAGAAAGTCTGAACAGTATATTGTATTTACTTATTGTTTTTATTCCGTGCCAAGAGCTACTTTACATCCCAGCAGCTCCTCATAATCTACAAGTCACAAATTCTACCTGTCCTGGAGTACAGCTCACCTGTTTGGAGTTCGGCTCCCAAACATACGCTGAAGCTCTAGGGTTCTATCCAGATCTATCATTTGATTGATGATGTCACACTTACGATTTCATGTCCTCTCTAGAACATCGTAGGAAGGTGGGAGATCTCTCCCTTTTCTATAGATATTTCTATTGTCGGTGTTCATCAGAAATCTCGTCTGTTGTTCCATAACGAGAGATTCCAGATGGGCGAACTAGACGAGCTCAAACTATTGACCACTTCACTGTCAAACTCGAGACCTGCGGAACTTCTACCTACCAGACATCATTTTTTTATCGAACAGTGAAGTTGTGGAACTCTTTACCTAGGGAGGTCTTTCCCTATGCCTATAACCTCGAAACCTTCAAGAAAAATACGAATGCCTATCTCCTCTCCCTACATTCCACTGCTGGCTCACACGATGTTCTTCGAACATTATAGGTTTCCGTCTGGTGTAGTCAAAGTATAAAAAAAAACTCAAGCTATTTCTAAAATCGTGAAAAAAATTCTTGTTCCATGTATTTTTCATGGAATTTTAAGCAATTTTGCTAAAATCTGTCTGTCTGTCTGAATGTCCGTCACGAATTGCTTGTCTACACGATAACTCAAAAACTAAAGGCCCTATCATATTCAAATTGTGGCAAAAAATCGTTTTGCTGTTTGGTGACAAACTCTTTTGTTTTTCAGGGGAATCGCGTAATACACACATCCTTTTTTAGAGGGTTGGAAATTAAAAAAAAATCATAACTCCCAAAGTATACATTGAATCGATTCAAAACTTTAATTGTGAATTTGAATTAATTTAAGACTGATTTCACCTGAACAACAAAATCGTTCAAATAACAAAACGTTAACTCAAATTTACTCTGTACTTTAACTGTTTATAACAAATGGCAAGGAACCAAAGGTGTGGTCTGGGGAGTAGGACACGGCTCCCACTTAGTAGGCCCGGGTTCAGTTCCCACTTCTGTTTGTAATACCATTTTCTTGAAAACATTATTAATTTGAACATTATTTAGTTGGTTAAAGATAATGAGATACATAATTTTTTTCATTATCTTTACACAAACGTGAAACAATTATATGAAAATGAGTAACCAAATCAAATGATTTAGAAAGAATTACTTTGATACGCACACTATTTATCTATTCTCCAAGCGGAAACACTAATTTAAGTTTACAACGGATGAATGATTATTAAATATGTACAACTTTTGTTGAACGACTCAATGCAGCTAGAAACTAGAAGATTTATAGAGCTTTGGCGAACCGATATATCTGGTTCCCAGGAAATTACATCCGAAAAGCATTTCGAAATTAACGACATCGATTGCAACACATCGAAAGGAAATGCTATCTGCGGTTGTAAGCTCCTTGTAGTTCCTGAGATAAAGTGTGTTTGTTCAAATAACGTTTAAAAAGGAAAAGCTTTCATTATCCGAAGGATAAGATCAGCAAATTGACTCCTGTAAAGAAGATTCTGGTTTATACGAGCTTTCAAGTTGATTGCAAAGCCCATTCGAACGTTAACCTTAAAGTTCGCTGAAGCTTTTGTTTAATTTATTCTGAAACTCATCACATCTAAGTACATTAGAAAGAAGAAGAATTATAGTATATTAATATACGGTCCGGTTCGTTAAACACAATAAAATTATGAGGAAACTTTCAAAATATTATTTTGACAAATTATGCAGAGATTTGGTAAGTGTCATAATATTTTGCTTCTCTATAAAATATTGGGTCTTCCCTTGTCTGTGTGTAACATATTGTGGATCTCAAATACGGGCGCCATCTTGTTGATTTTGACGCTATAGAATTTCCGCACAATATATTATAAGTTTAATGCAGTGTTCGCGTGGTAAGGGTGCCCATTTATCATCTTTGTTGCTTCTAATCCTGCTATGTCACTTCATAACAGATGCGGTTTTCCGCATTTATGGGGTGTCCTATTTCCACAAACTCGTTATTCAGCGTAGAACAGCACAAACGAGACCTAATTTATATTAAGTTTTACTCATTAACATTAAACGTACACAAGACAGAACTGAAATTCAAGAAGATTTTCAATATTTCACATTACAAACATTAGCTGTTATGATTCTTCTTGCACAGTGCAGTGGGGGCTCGTGAATTTTTGAAAGAGGAGGCTGGAATTAAAACGTTTTGGTAAAAATATACTCTATTCACAGCCTTTTAACCTTTGCACAGCGACCGTACCAGCTACTTCAGTGACAAAATTAATTGATACCCAGCAAGAACCAACGTGGAGGTTGCCAAAAAATTTGTTTGTTCGTTTTTTTTCTTTTATTTTTTTTGGATTTTTAATATTTTTTCTTTTTTCTTTAATTTTTCATATTTTGTTTTTTTTTTATTAATTTTATTAACTTTTTTTATATATTAACGGAATTCTACGGTCTTTAGTTTGCGAAAAATGATCAATAATATTAGCAAAAAATGTATCATTTTGTTTTAAGTGTTTTACTAAATCTTTTTCAATAGATATTAAACTAACATTGTATAAACGATTTTGGCCCATTGTATTTGGCATGTAAGTTTTAATTTGTTTGAGAGTAGAAAATGATATCTCCACCGATGCCGACGTGACAGAAATGGTGACTGTCAAACAAAGTAGTTTATAAAACTGAGGTAAAACTTGTTGCAAATCATTGTCTATCATATATTTTATCATATCGGTGTGACTGTCATACTGGCCTAAAATATCTTTATCCGAGTATATAACGCATAATTCATTGTGCAGTGCTATTTTATCAAAAAATTTATATTTTAGAACTAAGTTATCTTAAAGTGTATTGGGGAACTCTTTTGAAAAAGATTCGAAAAATCTTCTATTCGTCAAGTCAAAAAACTTCAATTCATGTAAATGGGAAAATCGAATCTCAATTTGACCTTTAATAGTATCTAAAATTTCATAAAAAAGTTGTTTATAATGTAGTTTCTTGTCTACCAAATTATATGTTTTCCTCCTTTTCGCGGGAGGAGAGTCATCAGTTGAAAAATTTTCAAATAAAATATTAAAATGAAATTCTGTATTACGGAAACTTGGAATTTTTCCAATGAAATGTTTCAAACGATCTCTTGAATAAATTATATCAGTGAATTTATGTTGTAAAATTTGAAAAATAAGATCAGTTTGTTCAAATATTAATTTAAAATTATCAAGAAAAAACAAAAATTCTTCATTTTCTAAATAAGATTTTAAACCAACAGCAGCATTTAATGAAACCTGATCTGTTGAAAAGTCATCACTGTTTAATACAAAATCAAATGTTTCAATTGATTTGTCTTTATTTTTATGGATGGTAAATACTGCACGTGATGTAAAGTTCCATCGAGTTGGAGCATTACAGGGAAATCAATGATTTTTTTTTAAACTTCGTCTTGTCAATACTGCTATTAGTATTAACAATGATCGATTTTGATAGTTACCTGACATTACTAATCCTTTCAAATCCGGTAAAGGCCGTTTATTTAAAAGAAACACTTTTATCATATGTTAATTCACTAAATGGATTTTCTAAAAGGCAGCAACTAACTCACTAACACTCATTTTAAATTTACAACAGACAACAATCTAACCTTACTTCGCATGGCGTGACAACACATAAACAAGCACTGACTGACCTACTCAGCAGTCGGCAGAACGCCCGTCTCGTATTTCATAGATTGCTAGCGGCTGCCGCTGGCTAGCCTCCAGAGGGTGTTGCCATTTTCGCTGATTTACCCAGTTGGCGTCCGAACTGGTCGGAAAAACGGCAACTGCGTTGAACAACACATGCTCAGCGTTTGAGATATGTAGAGAGTCTAGCCTCAGGGCACTGTTGCCAGATACTGAGAACGGCGAATTAATTGTAAAATTTTAAAAATTATCAGAGCAACAGGAAACAAAATGGAGAATGAACATTAAGATAAATTGGTGAGGAGGCTGAGCCTCCTTAGCCTCCTTCGAGGAGCCGCCACTGGCACAGTGGTAGCTTTGGGGCATTGGACAAGTGTAAAACCAAAAAGACGGAATTGTTGCGATACCGAGAAGTTGATAATTCAGGCGGTAGAGGGCACTGAACCTACCAAAAGTCAGCAACTTCGCCGCTTACTATCGAGTTTCCTTTCAGATAGATCACTCCATATAGTGGTTGATGAAGTATCCTTCGATACAATGACTATCAAAGCAAGTGTTCCACAGGGATCTGTCTTGGCATCAACATTGTTACTTCTCCATATCAACGATCTATTAGAAGCGATCACCTCTGCCGTCCACAGCTTTGCTGATAATGCTACACTTCATACCGCTTTCTGATCTGTAGCCCCTATACCTATACCATTCCATGAAGTCGGAGGAGCGAGACAGAGAGGTAGATGTGAATAATGGGAATCTGGCAATCGATTTTGAAATGGGGATCTTCTAGTATAGTTTGAATATGATTTTTTATGTTTTTTTATTAAATTGAATAATTGTATAGTTTGAAAAGATTAGATTCAATGCTATCTGTGAAAAATATCAATGTTATGTCAAAGTCTTTTTTTGATTTGTAATTGAAAGAATAAAAAATGAAAAATCTGTCATCATTTTTGAGTTGAATTGAATTTGTGTGTATATTTTACGAGAAGAAACATTTTAAACAGTTACTTTGATTTGATTTCGAACATTTGGTGACCACGACGTGTGATGCTTATGATGGATGTGTGGAAACGAGAACGTAGGCCTATTCGAAATGTTGTCAAAAAGTGTGTAGCTGAGCTGGAAGTGTCTGTGCAGTGAAATATCTGTAGATAAAGATAGACTGATCTTAATCGTGGGGGTGTTGATGAAGACACAGGATAAAGTTAATGAGCTAGATGATAAGATTTTAGAACAAATGGCCCACGATGACACTCCAGAGGCACAGCAAGAAGAAGAATATGAACAGATTCAGAATTTACAGTTGAAAATTGATGAAATCCGAATGAAGACTGAGAAAGTTTCAAATGCTTTGGAGTCACAGGAACTATCAATTCCTCCACCGGCACATGCTATTGGTGTTGGATCGGATAGGGGACATGGTATGAGAGGGAATCGACTACGAGAGCTGGAGATGAAGAAATTCAGTGGAGAACTCAAGGATTGGCTTGGTTATTGGGCTCAGTTCGAAAAAACTGATAAAAACCCAATCTTATACGAAAATGATAGATTTGACCTGCTTCTTTCGCTTAAGGAAGGAATTGACGCGTGTGATATAGTATCAAGTTACCCATCGAGTGCAGAGAATTAGAATGTAGCAGTTGAGGCTTTGAAGAATCGTTATGGGAACGTGGACCATTACATCAAGTCTACATGAGGCAGATTTTGGATTTTGTGATCGCTAACTCCAACTGAATCAACAAGATTCCCTTCAATAAGCTACACCTGAAGTTGCAGCCTTATTAGAGAGCTCTGAAGAATTTGAAATTGGAGAATGCTGATCCAGCGACATGGTTATATCCATTAGTTGAGTCAAGTCTTCCAAAAGAGATACAGTTATTGTGGCAGAGGGACCGTTTGACCATGCATGACAGTGTAAAGGATGAGCCACCCAGAAATCGATTGGATTTGTTGATGGAGCTCTTAGGACAGGGAGCACTCATTCAGTAAAGGTTAGATTTGGTTGATAGTGGGTTTGGTTTGGAGAAAAAAGTAAATAAAGATAATTCTCTTGAGAAGTTGAAAACCTACTCTAAGTTTAGCTACTTGTCACATTGGTAATGTTCCTGGCTTTCTGTTTTGCGACAAGAATCATGGAGCGATGGAATGCAATTCTACTCGTATCTGGACTTTACAAACAAAGAAGAGTTATCTGAGAGAAAAGGGTTTGTTTCATTTGTTTTTGTCCATATTACAACGCGTGTTTCGATGTGGTGGCAATTATTACCCAGTCATGTGTCCAAGCCTTGAATGCAGTAAAGGTTCCCCAAAGAGAGTTTAAACAATAAAAACAACAAAACAACAAAAATTCATCGACAGTGAAAGGGATGTTCAAATCATACATGCTCGAGTACATTGCAGACATTGCTTGCTTGTCACTGTTTGTAATGGGGATAAGAAGAAACTAGTGCGAGCATTTATAGACAACGACGGATCACAAGGATCGTACATCCCAAAGTGAAACGCTGAAGAATTAGGATTAAGAATGAAAAAGTCAAGAATCTGTCATAATTTTTTGAGTTGAATTGAATTTGTGTGAATATTTTACGAGAAGAAACATTTTAAACGGCTGGTTTGATTTGATTTCGAACACTATCATTGAAGCAATTGTTCTTTTCAATATTTAACCCCAAAATTATCTTAGTCGAAAGAATATTTTGTGCTCTTCATAAAAATTTGTTCATTGCAGTGGATGAATTTGTTGCATATCTGTGAACATTTAATCTGCTATAATATCTAATATCTACACATAGTATCAAATTTGAAGCCAGCTTGTTTTGATCAATACTGCAGAAGAATGGCTATCTCACTATTGGAATGATGATTGGAATCATCGTATGTAAATTGTTACTTCGCGTTACTTGCGAACTCTAGGCCGTGTAAGTACTTATGATTCCAGAAGAAATGAAGCATATCAAACATAATACGCTTTAGGTCCTCGATTATTGTTCTTGAATCCGAGCCATATTACTTGAAAACGTGCAAACTGCATACTGCAATCTATGCGAAGAAAAGAATAATTGCGAATGGGAAAATTCTACATACGGAATACGCATAGATACTCACATTACTTTCACCGCTGCCACATTATTGACTTTTCAGAATCTGAAACAAATGATCCAATTATTGTAACTTTCCCGATTGATTTGGAAATGTTACTTGAAATACTATTTGTCACTTGATGTACCTATTCCTGACTGATCTAAACAGAAATCACAATTTTCAACTACTGGCCTACTTCCACTAGAAATGGAAGAGCATTAAAATAATCTTTCCGCCAGCATCAATAACTTTTGTATTACCTTATTATGAACATAGCAATTTGGGAAAATCAATATATTTGTTCTTTTTAAGGTAGAAAATGATCCAGTTGTGTGGAATCCTTGTTATATATATTTGACTAGACTGGAAGTATGAATCGGTTTCAGCCAAATATGCATTCTTTGAAAGAAGCAGGAATTGATGTAAGAGAAATTGCTTTTTGCATAGGCAATATGTTTTAAGCTATTGCATATAGCTTTTATCGCGGGCTTTGAGCGTGGCGACCGAATCAAGAAAAAAAAACAAAAGATTTAGATTTCCGTAACGGAAATCTAAAAAAACAAAAAACAAATACTGTAACGAAATATCCTGACACCCACCATTCCGCCTACCATGTAGCTCGGCCGAGCCTAAAATTGTCGAAATGTTTCGAAATGTTAACTTTGAACCTTTTAAAAGGTCGTGATAGCCCCAAACTGGGTCGAAAACTGTTTTGAATTGGTTAATTTTCGATAAATCGAATGACGTTCACGTGAGAAGCGCGTAGCTCGCGAGTTTGAAAAAGTGCAAATTTACGGTACATAGAACGTCTTAACGAAGACTTTTCGCTCCATGTCGTTAGTTTATGAACGGGGCCAACTAAATAGCATAGTCTCGGGCCCCAAAATGTCTATTAAATAGGAAAATTTAATTAAAACAGTTTGAGGTATTCTCAGCTGTCACCTACTAGCAACTGACGTGCCACGTACGAAGGGGAATTTTCTAGCTACTTAAATATATCGAAAGCGGGTAAAAGCTAGCGGCCCATAGCCCAAAATACTTTATTACAACTGGCGCCGGTCGCACGGGGTACGAAACGGCCCCAAATTAACAAAATAGAGGTAAAATGTATACACTCTAACTTACGTGCAGCGAGCTCCTGGAGGCATATGTCAAAATGTTTGCGTTCGTAGCTAATTACATAAGACGTCTGGCGTTCATGCAATTGTGTTTTTATACAATTCGAACCTTCTAATTTCGATAAGCCACATGAAAATTCCGGAGCCGGAAGCGTTATCGAGATCTGAAAAACTTTCGTATAAAATTGTGTTTGCAAGTAACTGTCACCATAGATAACTCTACTACCGGTAGTAGATTTATCTATGCTTGTCACAGAATACTCTTCATAGAGATAAAGATGATACTCTTACGTGACGCCTTTTATGTTTCCCCTATGTGGCGTCTTTTGGTACTACACTATATGTTCAACAGTCGATAGAAAATTTGATTTTGAGGAAAAAAGCTCCTATTTAACATATATGCAGACGCTTAGTTTTTGAGATACAGGGTGTTGAAATTGAAACAAAAATTTCGTTTTTTGCAAATATCTCCGGAACTGTTTATCGTACAGAAAACATCTTTTCCGAACATTTTATACTCATAGCAAGCTATGTTCTATGCGATCAAAAAAATTTTTTACTCATAATTCGTGAAGATTTTGAAAGGGTAGTGGATGTTTTTCTGCCCAACTTTTTCCAGTGGCGTAGTGCTATGCAATAGCTTTACCGCGGCAGTCCCCGAGTGCCACACGTTTCATTTTTTTTTGCATATGTCTCAGCGGCACGTTTTCGTTGTATATTCCTATACTTTTACTAAACGAGAAGGAAACCTATAATGTTTGAAGAACATCGTGTGGGTCAGCAGTGGAATGTAGGGAGAGGAGAGGAATTTGAAGGTTATAGGCATAGGAAAAGACCTCCGTAGAAGGAACCTTAGTTGTGGAACCTTCGCCGTTTGATAGAAAAATGAAGGCTGGTAGGAAGAAATTCGGCAAATCTCCAGCTTGACAATGATGGATTGACTAGCTTGAACTCGTCTAGTCCGCCTATCTAGAATCTCTTGTGGTGGAACAACAGACGCCCACTTTTCTACGATGTTCTAGAGAGGTCATTGAATTCCTAATCAATCAGATGAATAACTTTCTTCTGTAAAGAATTCAAGAGCTTTAGCGTATATTTGTGAGCCGAACTCCAAACATGTGAGACCCGCCTTCCTGGGGGAGATGCAAGATTGAGTTTTTGTTGCATTAAATAAACTCTACTAGATTGGATGGTATAGGGGCTTCAGATGAGAAAGCGGTTTGAAGTGTACCATCATCTACAAAGCTGTGGACGGCAGAGGTGATCGCTTCTAATAGATCGTTGATATGGAGAAGTAACAATGTTGATGCCAAGACAGATCCCTGTGGAACACTTGCTTTGATAGTCATTGTATCGAAGGATACTTCAAAGTTGGTGTCATGACAGATTCCTGTGGAACACCAGCGTTAGTACTTATATCCAAAATTTCGTGTTCCTATGTATTTCAGCTCGGGATATCATAATTATAAGAGAGTCAATGAGTGCGTGACTGAATGAAGACACTTAGCTTATATATTTTTGTTTACATTAAAATCTGGTTGGGGCTACAGCGTGCTGCGACAACATCGCAGCAATCGCGCCAAAAATCAAAGTCAGTTAACTGAAGCTACTCCTCCCCACGGGTCGATTAGTTGCTTCATGTTCCTAAATCGTGTGCCCGTCTCCCGTTCCATGTTTCGGCAGAAAATACCGTATATTGGCTTGTCAACATGCCGCCTGAGTATAATAAGATCTTGCTCCGCGACATTTATCTGCATTTTCAGGCGAGAAGGTTGAAACTCGAAGCTGCCCTGAAGTTGGCCTTCACGGCTGATGTGAAATTCGAGACCAAGTTCTTCCGCAGCTTTATGTGCTACTTTAACGATAAATGCTTCCACTCCGGCCAATTGGTGACTTTTGACAAGGCACAGTAGGGGGTCCGAACTCCTAAGAACTTCACAAGGTATACTCAGAACCACATTGTTATGCAGAGCCTCCAGAATGAGGAGTCCCTACCTCCCCGGTGGCGTCGGAGATAAATGCTGGAAACGGACGACCTAGGAGGCAAACTGTAATGGATATGCATCATTTTCCGGGTGTTTTTATCGAGTATATGCAGCTCATCGACCGCCCATTTCATCACTCCAAAAGAGTGAAGCCGGACTGGAACGGCAAGCATATTTGTTGCAGATGCCTTGTTCTCACTCGAAAGTTCGGAAGACCAAATCTTTTGCACAAAGTTTCTGTACTTGCCGCGGAGAGCCTACCTTCACCTGGGACGCTGTTCAATTTCCAGGTATCGATAAGTATCTCCAGCATCAATATGTTTAAATATGCTTCGTCGCATGTTTAAGCATCTTGATGCTGCAGATGCAACAAAATTTCACAAAAATATTAATTCATGCTTCTTTTAAGTGTTTTTAAAAATTAGAACGTTAAAAATATGGTTCCTTTTGCAATATAACACCCTGTTTGGACTTTCTAAATTCGCAGTTATTTCTATACTACTTTCATTGCTAAGCATGATAAATTAGCTCTACTAAAAGGCAGACTCCTTCACAAATGTTCCACGTCCATCGTAGTATTCTATGAAAGAAAACCACATATTGGGAAAGGATTTAGATTAAAGGATTTTTCCAATGAATCTAAGCCAATCTAAAGATCTTCTGAAAGGAACATGAAATGACTTTCCTGAATCAAGTAAGCCGATTACACGAGAAAGGTGGAGACCAAGACTAATCACGGTAAACCCCCGTTGTTGTATTCAGCGATTTCAAGGTATTAAAAAGCTCAAGAGATATAATTACATCCAATCTGTTTTCAGTATTTCATGCCACTTCGAACAATTCCTAATACTATTAATTGCGAGTTTCAACACGACCGATCGTTCCAATTAGTATAAGTAGCTCGCCGACTGCGTTCCATCAATAATTAAAATTTTCCGAACAAGATTTTCCCAATTTAACAACATGAAAGTCAGCACTGTTTTACAAGAAAATGATGATATTTTTTGATTGATTGTTCAAAACATAAAGGACTGTATACAAGTGTCTTTTCAAAATCATGGAATAATGAGCTAGCAAAATTCAAATATCATTTGGGTCAGGGCGTACCTAAAGCTTGGGAGCCAGAAACATACTGGGTGATTTCTTATTTGTTAGGTTAATATTTATACTGAAAAGCAAATATTTTTAAAATCACTTTTAATACAAATTTATATATTTTCGTATTCTTGTTTATTATTTGTTATCAATATTTGAAAGCCGTTTCTTCAGAATGCTTATCGACTCAGGGATTGGGGTATTTGTATTTGTTCAAGTTTGAAATCTTTAAATTGTGAAATAAGTTCCAAACTTTACTCTGAATAAGGAACATTTGCCAATATAAAGACAAAGTATGGTGAGAAATCAGCGTTAACCGAACATATTTTGAATACAGGTCACACCATTTCTTAAGAAAGTGTATCACTTTTAGAACACAGTTCAGACAAATATTTAAGTAATTTAGAAGGGCAATTTATTAAATTCCGATTTATCTCCAGCTGGTTACCCCTTGTTTGCATTATTATCCCCAAATAGTATTCAAACAGACACATTTGGATCTATAATTTAGTCAACTCTGATGGTGGCTACTTGGTAGCCGAAAGGTCCTCAGTACTTTAACAGTATTTTTAGTTATACATAAATTGTCGGCTATTATATATCTTTATTATTTTCGTCTTTACGCACGTTTCGGTCTCACGACTATCATCAGAAGACTTATTATATCTAAAACGGGATTACTTAAAACTAATTGTATTAGCACAAAGTGTCCTCATCGCACCAATTTCAATAAAAAATGCTCACGTCGCCGAAACGAACAGAAACACGAATAATCGAAATAGTACACAACAATGTTATAAGTATAATATATCAAGAATCCACTGTTTAGTAGTATTCTTATATTATACGAACTCATGTCAACGAAGTCTATGAACGACTAAAAACAAGAACATTACGGTCAAGTATCTACTCCCGGACCAGATGCTAAGATTTATGAGCTAATAGAGAAAGGTTGTCAGACCTTATTGGAAATACACTCCTGACACTCTACCTAAAATGTACTTTTAACATTATAAAGACGCATGTAGGAATTTGCGAGAGTTTTAATTAATTAAATCTGACTTAATATCTGAATATCTGTCCTATGATTTACAGATTTGGAGTCACGGTTATCTCCAGAATAGGTCTTTTATAATAATTGGTTTTCTTAGTTACTTATGACCATATATTCTCTTTTCTAAATATTGCTTAGAGATTCCAGTAAAGTTCCATTGCAATCCAAACAATTCAATTTGTATACTCTGTGGGTTTGTTTATCTTTAGGTATTAAAGATTTCAAATTTGAGAAATATTTCTCAATACAGCTAGTGGGTTTATGCGCAACATTTATATCATACTTTTTCAAACATTTCTTAATTTTCTCTGAGGTCTTCGGAATGTATGGAAATGTTATTAAATTGTCTGTATTACCTTTTATGTGATTTATATATGACGATCCATTACAGATTTTGTTTATTCTTTCTTTATTGATGGGATTAAAAAATGTTTTTGGGTAGCCATTCATTCCCAGTGTCTTACGAACAATTTTTAAATTTTTAGAACGGTCCTCTGAGTGGAACAGTTTAACCGCGCGATCTGTAAGGCTGTTAATAACACTTTTTTGTAACATTTTGGTGCAACAAAATTGAAGTGAAGATAACGTTGAGATCAAACTTCTTTAGTAAACCACGAAGTTCTTATTTTCCCATCTGCATCATGCCTAATGTTCATATCTAGGAAATTTATGTTTTTGTTCACTACTATTTCACAAGTAAATTGATGTTAACAATGGAAATTGTTAAATTTATCACAGATTCTTCCAGGCATTCCATGACTAGGTTAGCAATAGTAACTGAAATAGGAGATCCCATTGATGTGCTGAATATTCGTCCAAAATATTGCTCACCGTATTGAAAATAAGTGCATTCTAAACAAAACTGTACTACATTTATAGATTGATCTAGAGGTGTGTGGTTTTTAATCTCTGCCCAACGTTTTTTGATGCTACTCAATGCCAAAATGACTGATATGTTTGTAAATAAAGAAACAACGGCCAAGGAAATTAATTTATGATCTATGAGTACGGATTGATTTTTATAAATTCATTAAAATGCCATGAGCCTTTCACATAAAATCCATTTTTTCCTATTATATTGTTGATAGAATGTGATAAAATTTTGATAAATTGTAGGTAGACTCTCCAATATTACTTACAATGGGTCTTAAAGGTATATCACTTTTATGTAGTTTAGGAAGCCCATAGATATAAGGTGCTTGCCCATTATGGCAAATTAATTTATTTTTCAATTCAATAGGGCTTAACTTATTTTTGCACCATTTTTTAAATTAATTTATTCATGTCATGGTCAGATTTTAATTTTTGTAAGTTGTTTCTATTTTGTTTTCGTAGTAATTTCTATGCATTTTGACGATTTTATTACATTTATTCGCGTTCAAAACTAATATTTGAGGGTTAGCATCCAGTATTTTTAGTGGATAAGGATGACACATTTTGATTTATAATTTAGTTTACTCTAATGATGAAGGTTCTCAGTTCTTCAACAGTATTTTTGGTGGATAAGTGATTATTTCTTATTGATAATCATACCTTTCAACAACGAGATATATACTCAAAAATCAGCCTGTATTGTAACAATTATTTAGCTTGATATCTATATCTCTTAGTTGGTTCGGTATTGAACAGTCTACTTAATAATGGTTTAAGTCATTAAAGCTAAAGTATGCTGGTACTATAATCTATATAATATTGTAATTCAGCTCAAGAAGTTCCAATAAATTACATCGTGCTTCGTGCATAGTTTCATAATTCATTTTCTGCATGATCAATTAAGCTTATATTGCTTTATGCATAACATATTTCGTTCCTCTAATATTTGTTGCATATTTAAAGCAGCTTGTTCTCTATAACGAAAGTTATCATCTAACCTTCCACCAATTAAAACTTATTAACTAATAAATATCTTCAGCTCCAATTGGACGTTACGGTCGTATACGCGTATTTAAAGCAAGATACACGGTCACACAAGTAGTCGGGAAGCGTTATTATTTTCACAAACATGATATGTGTGCCTAATAACTTCTTAGCATAGTGATTTCGAGAGATAAAACTGTTCTATTAGTGACATTACTCTGCAACATGCGACTAAATTATGATTTCTTTATCAGCAGCATTTTGATTTTGTCTTTAGCATTATGTTTAAGAAGGCAGAATGGTTTGAAACTGATTCTTCAAATTATAGTGTTATAAAATGGTAGCAATATTTTCGCTTACGGAACCAAAAACTGTCTTCCATATTCATCAATAGTTGTTCCTTTTTTGATTTTTAATGATCAATCTTCCATTAATTTGTAAATTGTGAATTGATCTAAAACTGTTTCGTTGTTTGCATAAGACGGAAACGATTATCCAACAACTTTCCAGAATAACGCTATCTAGATATCTTAACTGAACAAATTCAGCTGAATCAGGACCCTTGGCATATGTAGTTGCACCTGCAAAATGTTGTTTGAAGAAGCCATGAGTCAGGAAACAATGAAATATTGGAAATGATGTAGTATCTTATTCCACATTCAATATGAATCAATACTATACGATCAACATAGTTCTTTTTAGAACTCCATTGGATAAATCATATTACCAATGGAAAAATGTTGTGGAACCTTAGCCCAAAACAAGGATGTTAGTTCGTAGTTTAAATGATGAAGCTTCAGATCCTGGCGCTATTCAAGTTCGGGGATTTTTGGATTATACAATTGGAGGGACCCATGAACTAGCGATACTGATGCTTTGTTCCCAAAGGAATATAGCTATGTAGAATACCAACCAATACTGAACGTTCGGATTCGGATTTTTATATATAAATCTTCCTCGAGTTGAGCCATGTTCATGTTGTTTTCCGTTTTATAGATATCCACTCGCAAATAGTTGAATGAATATGAACTGATTATTTTGAATAAACACATTTCAAATTAGTCCGTTAAGTGGCCATGAAACGTTGGCAACCAAACACAGACAACATTATGACACTTGCCCTCTTATTAATTAATGAAGTATTAAATATAAATAATTTAACAGTGATCTAAAAATAAGTGTAGATAATATCTTTATGAATGAGCATTGAATTAAAAATGCATAGCATGGCAGTCGTTTAATTCTATTTCGGTAAATAATTGAATATCATCATTTTTATTTCTATGTGGTCGGTGTTACCTTACGAGTTTATTTCCATCGTGGAACATAAAATTAACTACGTTATTTGGGCAATCACGTTGAAATTCGAAACCGAATGTTTTTTCCTGTTCGAATTTTAAATAAATTATTGCCAAAAGCGTACACCATGAAAATAAAATCTGTCAGTTTTGGGTAATTATAATCCAGTATGATCAACGAAATTTATGAGTTGTTTTATTTAAATGTGAATTGGTTGGTACTATATTGATATCTCTTAATGGAATTTTTAATTAATTAGACGAACAATTGTTAAATTTTCATGTTTCAACGTTAGGATTTATAAATTTATGATTGGTTCACAATTACATTATTTATGTTTATTGTTCTATAAACAAACAAAATATGTTACTCAGTAGATTTCAAAGCTTATCATTTATTTCTTCAAAAATTTGTACGTTTCATTGAGGTATGATGTTTTGAATAAATGGTCAGTTTGTTAGATATCAATATCTTTATTGAAGCAATGGTATGACCCAACCGATTTAACCCCAACTTTTTATAGAGGTTGTCCCCTCTATGCTAGGATATGTGATGGCGCTACTAACCAGTGAGCAAACCGAGAAATGCTCACTACTGCATATTCTTGTATTTATATTCTTGTATTTATATTCCTGAACCTTTTGGGGATGTGTGTTACGTTTTCTTGGTATTCTGGTTCTTTATATGACTATATAGGTATGAGTAAAATGAAATAAAAGCTCTCTTTTTTCACATTTCGACAATTTATCAACAATTTTTATTTTCAGTCATTTAAAGAACCAGAATACCAAGAAAACCTAACTTATATCCTCAAATGGTTCAAGAATATAAATACAAGAATTTTCGGTTTGCTCACTGGTGAGTAGCGCCACCACATATTCGAGCATAGATGGGACAACCTCGATAAAAAGTAATATATATATATATATATATATATAAACAAGTTTAAAGTTTCTTTGCCTAATTGGCCACTATCGTGTATGTAACTTAAGAGATATAGAATTAAATTTTCTGAATTATGAAGATAACTTAGATAATTTAACATAGGATTATAAAGATGAATAAACGTAAAAGATTGAACCATAGGCGGGATTCGAACCCACATTTCTGGATTTCTAGTCCAGGGTGTTTACCAATTACACCACTTCGGTCCTGTTAGATTTTTATATTTTTGTAAATATAAACCTCTGAAAGGATAGTAGATCATTGATGAACACAATGCGATTCGATGCCCTACCATAGATCAACTATTCACGCACATTCATCTGAAGTTCAGTCGTTTTTTTGAAGTAAGGATTGTAGGTTAGTACTGCTATGGTTGGCAGTTACTTGACAGTTCTTATTCAAATGACAGCATCCCGGTTCTTATATATTTCAATAGAACTGACTGAGAATTGTTCTGGTTAATTATAAACAAGTTTAAAGTTTCTTTGCTTAATTGGCCACTATCGTGTATGTAACTTAAGAGATATAGAATTAAATTTTCTGAATTATGAAGATAACTTAGATAATTTAACATAGGATTATAAAGATGAATAAACGTAAAAGATTGAACCATAGGCGGGATTCGAACCCACATTTCTGGATTTAATTCTATATCTCTTAAGTTACATACACGATAGTGGCCAATTAGGCAAAGAAACTTTAAACTTGTTTATAATTAACCAGAACAATTCTCAGTCAGTTCTATTGAAATATATAAGAACCGGGATGCTGTCATTTGAATAAGAACTGTCAAGTAACTGCCAACCATAGCAGTACTAACCTACAATCCTTACTTCAAAAAAACGACTGAACTTCAGATGAATGTGCGTGAATAGTTGATCTATGGTAGGGCATCGAATCGCATTGTGTTCATCAATGATCTACTATCCTTTCAGAGGTTTATATTTACAAAAATATAAAAATCTAACAGGACCGAAGTGGTGTAATTGGTAAACACCCTGGACTAGAAATCCAGAAATGTGGGTTCGAATCCCGCCTATGGTTCAATCTTTTACGTTTATTCATCTTTATAATCCTATGTTAAATTATCTAAGTTATCTTCATAATTCAGAAAATTTAATTCTATATCTCTTATATATATATATATATATATATATATATATATATATATATATATATATATATATATATATATATATATATATATATATATTCTTTTATTGATATTCTTGAACCATTTGTAATATTTGTATGCTTTCTTGGTATATTGGTTCGTATATATACTGAAAATAAAATGAAATAAAAATTCTTTTTTAACGTTTCGACAATGTTTATTGTCTTTTTCAAAATGTGAATTAGTGTTTCCATGTAATTTAGAAAAGAATAGATGATTTCGATTAATGAAATGCGTCTGCAGCCGACTTGTGTTTTAAGATCCAATTAAAACACAAGTCGGCTGCAGACGCATTTCATTAATCGAAATCATCTATTCTTTTCTAAATTACATGGAAACACTAATTCACATTTTGAAAAAGACAATAAACATTGTCGAAACGTCAAAAAGAATTTTTATTTCATTTTATTTTCAGTATATATACGAACCAATATACCAAGAAAGCATACAAATATTACAAATGGTTCAAGAATATCAATAAAAGAATAATTTCGCCTGGTGAAATAGGTTTTCTATTTTTCAAGAATACACTACTCTCAACATCAATATACATACATCATAAGAATCATGGCTTTTTATGAGAAAATTGAAGAAAATTATGGATTCTACACCGTCCATTTATTGAAACCGTCTCAAAGATGATGAATACTTTCGCCAATCAGAAGGGAAAATAGGAAAATATACTTATTACGACTATAAAGTTTAAGAATAATACCAAACTTTTCAAAAATCAATGATAATCACATCATTCTCAATAGTGAGTACTTAGATAATGCTTATCTTCAATTCAAGGAAACATTTCAATTGAAAGTATTGAAACCTCTTAATATCTGACATTTGTAAATGTCTATTCAAAATTCAACCTAAAAAAGATAACGTATTGTTTAACTATGACACTATGAGTAACAATTTCGAGGTTAAATTCCATAGAATTATCTTTAACTTGAATAGTCGATTATAATAGATGTGGATAGAGTGTTTATCATAGAATAACTAATTCATACAATAATCATAGATATTTATAATTGTACAATCTTAGAATGTCTTGTATTTAATCAAATTCAATCCATTTCAAATAGTAATTAGCCATACATTACTCTTTCACACACAACCGATCCAATGTTTTCTGCAGTTTTAATTGGATCTTAAAACACAAGTCGGCTGCAGACGCATTTCATTAATCGAAATCATCTATTCTTTTCTAAATTACATGGAAACACTAATTCACATTTTGAAAAAGACAATAAACATTGTCGAAACGTCAAAAAGAATTTTTATTTCATTTTATTTTCAGTATATATACGAACCAATATACCAAGAAAGCATACAAATATATATATATATATATATATATATATATATATATATATATATATATATATATATATATATTCTTTTGTTGATATTCTTGAACCATTTGTAATATTTGTATGTTTTCTTGGTATATTGGTTCGTATATATACTGATAATGAAATAAAAATTCTGTTTTGACGTTTCGACAACGTTTATTGCCTTTATCAAAATTGTTGATTGAAATTAGTGTTTCCATGTAATTTAGAAAAGAATAGATGATTTCGATTAATGAAATGCGTCTGCAGCCGACTTGTGTTTTAAGATCCAATTAAAACTGCAGAAAACATTGGATCGGTTGTGTGTGAAAGAGTAATGTATGGCTAACTACAATTTGAAATAGATTGAATTTGATTAAATACAAGACATTCCAATATTGTACAATTATAAATATCTATGAATTATTGTATGAATTAGTTACTCTATGATGAGTATTTCTATCATAACTATTCAAGTTTAAGATAATTCTATGGAATTTAACCTCAAAATTGTTATTCTATAGTGTCATAGTTAAATAATACTTCATCTTTTTTAGGTTGAATTTTAAATAGACAATGGAAAGTGGCACTTCAAATTAATAAAATTTTGTTAAGTTTGAATTAGATTACAACAATACAAAAATTTTAAATATTGAAACAAACGACAACAAACGTTTGATATTAGAATCTATTCAAATTAAAAAGAACAATTGTGTAAATGACAAAATAGATTCCAATCTTTCGAAACTGTACAATAATCTAATTCAAACTTAACAAAATTTTATTAATTTGAAGTGCCACTTTCCATTGTCTATTTAAAATTCAACCTAAAAAAGATGAAGTATTATTTAACTATGACACTATAGAATAACAATTTTGAGGTTAAATTCCATAGAATTATCTTAAACTTGAATAGTTATGATAGAAATACTCATCATAGAGTAACTAATTCATACAATAATTCATAGATATTTATAATTGTACAATATTGGAATGTCTTGTATTTAATCAAATTCAATCTATTTCAAATTGTAGTTAGCCATACATTACTCTTTCACACACAACCGATCCAATGTTTTCTGCAGTTTTAATTGGATCTTAAAACACAAGTCGGCTGCAGACGCATTTCATTAATCGAAATCATCTATTCTTTTCTAAATTACATGGAAACACTAATTTCAATCAACAATTTTGATAAAGGCAATAAACGTTGTCGAAACGTCAAAACAGAATTTTTATTTCATTATCAGTATATATACGAACCAATATACCAAGAAAACATACAAATATATATATATATATATATATATATATATATATATATATATATATATGTATACATTTTTAATTGTTATGTGCGCCTCTGGCTGAGTTTATATTTTCGTGGGAGCACCGCGGTTATTGCCACGAAGGTGCATTTTATATCTGCTGTCATTTGGTCGGTAGTTAGAGACTTTATGGCATTCTGAAATGGCACGTTATGTGTGTAATCGACCCGTTCCCAACCTCTCAAGTGACACAACGTTTCTCATATCGTATTTCACCATGAGATTAAAATTGGACTTACGCGATACGTTTATTATTTGTTTTCGTTGGCACCGGTGTTGTTTCATTCAATCATAATTCATGTTCTTGGTTAAAATAAAATTTCAACCTACGTTGCAGTACAAAAGACTGAACCCAGAATGAACGAAAGAACGGCTGATAAAATGAAGCAAATTGATGAGCTCGAATTACTAAGTATCTTCACATCTGTAACCAAAACCAGGAAAGAATCCCAGCATTTTGTGCTATTCGTCATCAAATCATCCTGGATAATACAAATAGTTCATAGAAACATTTATTATCAAGAAATACCCCTTAGTATTTTTGGATTCTTTAGTCAGTTAACATCATTCTCCTGGAGACGTAACTGTCAATGCAAGAAACCTAATTTTTCATTTTTTTGACGATTTAGAAGACTTGATAGACGAACTACTTCAGTTTTCTTAATATTCGGAAACTTTAGATGATGACCCTATCTCTAGAGTTCATATACAGTTCATATTTTAAATAAAGGTCACACCATTTCTCAAGAATTTATTGAATTCATCCATCTTCAGCTGAGGGTAACCCCTTGTTTGCTTCTCTAACCCCAAATAGTATTAAAACAGGCACATTTTCATTAGTAATTTAGTTTACTCTGATAATGGCTACATGATAGCTGAAAGTACTTTAGCTGTCTTTTTACTGAATAAAGGTGATTATTTCTTATTTATGGTGCTATCAACATGTATCCGAAAATGCTTGCCAAGTTAGGTCTCTAAATGCAGCTTTTTCCAGTATTTTTGATACTATCGCTACAAGAATGTTGTATTAGAGGATAATTTAATATCCTAAATCGTTTTATAGTGTCAAAAGCATAATATAATTTACAGGGACGTGCGAAATTCGGATCAATGCAATGAAATACCCCTATGCTTTTCGATTTACAAAATAGTCATTTTTTAGCAATAGATTATGATTTTCCAAATATTTTTGCATGGAATGTTACTTATTAGAATGCCATAGAACGAACCGTGTTCGATTGTTCTACTGCTAAAATTGGGCATCGATCCGGAAGTTCAAGCGATAATCAAATTGGAACCAGAAATATTATTTTGTTTTTGAATACGGTTTTACAGAAAAATAGTTTAACGAATTGGGAGTAAAATATTTCCTGTACCTCCTACTCTAAACTGCTGGTGAAACAAATAAGGTTTTAATCATAATAAAAAAATGCAAAATTCCAATTATCCAGTTATTAGGAACAATTTTGATAGGATCATACTTCATATTTTTAACTGTAGAATCAGTTCCCGGAGTATGCCAATGTTATTTTGAATCACCTTTTATGTAGAATTCAATATTTTGATTCTATTATACTTCATATAGAATGGGGAATTATGCCATCTTTGTTCATATGTATTTAAGTCCATATAATGAAACTCGCAATTCTATTTGGTGAGTTTTAAAATAGCCAAGCTTTAACCCGAACTGGTAGCTATTTGTTTTCAGTGAAAGACATTCCACTTTGAGTGATCTAAATAGCTTGTGAGAAAGATCTGTCAAGCTTCTTCATTCTTGAGTTGGCATAAATGGCATGCTCTGGATTTAAATGATTGCGAACGACATCATTGATTAAGTCTCAACATTCGTTAGTTCTTCCTACTTCAAATGTATTCTAAACATAGACATCCATTGTTTTATTAACGAATTATAATTTCATGTCGAACAATATATTCATGGATTCGGCGTTCACTCGATGTAAATTTATTAAAACAGTATGTAGAATAGAGATAAAAAAACACAAATTTGAATTAAACTGTTGATAACTCGCTTTGATGTCACTGTGTGGCAGTGGTAAGCAATTAAATTTTGTAGTTCGTTTAAATTTAAATTTGTATTTTATTTTACTATTCTTCATGTTTTTCATATCAAACTTTACAACTTCCCATCTGATATTGATAAAATATAACATTTAGTAAGTTCTGTAATTTAGTTCATAAAAACTTAATTTACACTTTTGACTGTAAAATTTTAACAGTTGCTTCACCAACACAGTGATATCATCAGAATATAGGGTTATCATCAACAGTGGAAAAAGGAATTCAATAGATGAACTTATTTAAATGATTTACAAAATTATTATTAACAGGTGGATTATACAAGGTGTTCCATCTCAGACGAGCCACCCCGTATATTTCTTATCCCATAGTGAGTGGAGAAATATCACGAAACACGTCGAATGATTTTGTTTGGGGGACATCTTTTGACGTATATTTGAGGCTTGAACGAGCCACCCCCTAATAGGGGGCGCTTCAACCCCTCAAAATTGAATGGAGGGAGGGGTTGAGTGATACGTCATTTGGAAGGTCTTGGAAGCCTCTTTACAACGGTGTATGAAAAACGTAAAATAATGAAACGTTTTCGCAAAAAATTAATTTTGTTGCTCGAATGCGCCACCTTGAATATTTTGGTTATTTGTACAATGTACAAGCTCATTTTTATTAAGCCTTTTTTACAAACTTAAACAATCTTCAAAAAATCACATTCGTACAAAAATTGAATTGGGTTGTCATGCTTACAATGAAAAAAATTAAATCTGCCTGTTTAAACCAAATGTTCAAATTGTCCTCCATTGACTTCCATACAATAATGCATTCTCTCAAACTAATAAATAAAAAAACAGCAACACATTTCCTTATGTTGCCTTCATTTTTTGTTCTTAGAAGGTGTTTATCTGGCTTTAACGTTTCTTCGATCATTTCATGATTTTGATCAATCTGTTGAGTTACTACTTTACTGATTTGTTTAAAATTTCAAAAAATATGGTGTACACATTGCAAGAACGTATTGAGCTGGTTAGCCTTTATTACCAAAATCAAAATTATGCCCGAGCGGCTGCAAGGATATTTGACGAAAACCATCCTGAGCGTAGCGTTCGCCATAAGTACGTAATGGAATTGATTTCAAAATTTGTGGAGACGGGTTCTAATGGATAAAAAAAGGGCACCCATTGGAATTGTTAATGATGAAGGAGCAGCTGTGGCGGTATTGGGACATTTCCAACTTATGCCAAACACGCAATCTGTACGACAACTTTCTGCAGCTTCCGGTATTAGCCAATCTAACGTTTTCGGAATTTTACATAAACACAAGTTCCATCCGTACAAAATTAAATTAATTCAGGAATTAAATGATGATGATTGGGATCGAAGGCAAGAGTTTTGCGAAATTATGGTCGAGCGTATCAACAATAACCCAAATTTCTTGTACAACGTTTGCTTTTCTAACGAATGCACTTTTTTACTTAATGGAGAGGTTAACCGGCATAACTGTAGAATTTGGAGCGATACAAATCCTCATGTATTTCGAGAAGCTCACACTCAACATCGGGAAAAGCTAAACGTTTGGATAGGAATTTTGGGAGACCACCTAATTGGACCTCTGTTTATTCCTGGTAATTTAAATGGCGAAATTTATCTTGAAATGTTGGAAAATGCGATTGATCCGTTAATAACTGAACAATTAGAAAACGATCCTCTACTACTTGAACAACAATTGCATTTCCAACAAGACGGAGCTCCTCCTCACTACGCCGCACCAGTTTGCCAATACCTCAATTTGCAATACCCCGGTCGTTGGATTGGAAGAAGAGGTCCTATGGAGTTGCCTGGCCGATCTCCTGACCTGAACCCTCTGGACTTCTTCTAGTGGGGACATCTTAAGTCCAAGATTTTTGTGACTGAGCTTGAAAATTTGGACGAACTACGCCAACGAATTGTAAATGAGTGTCGTCAAATAACTCCAATTATGCTGAACCATGTTAGAGGCGGTTTTCAGTCAAGATTGTATTATTGTATGGAAGTCAATGGAGGACAATTTGAAAATTTGATTTAAACCCGCTTGAGTTAATTTTTTTTCATTGTAAGCCCGACAACACAATTCATTTTTTTTTACAAATGTGATTTTTTGAAGATTGTTTAAGCTTGTAAAAAAGACTTGCTTGTACATTGTACAAATAACCAAAATATTCAAATTTACGTTTTTCATACACCGTTGTAAAGAGGCTTCCAAGACCTTCCAAATGACTTATCACTTAACCCCCCTCCCTATTCAATTTTGAGGGGTTGTAGTTTGAAGCGCCCCCTATTAGGGAGTTGCTCGTTCAAGCCTCAAATATACGTCAAAAGATGTCCCCCAAACAAAATCCTTCGAAGTGTTTTGGGAGATTTTTCCACTCACTATGGGATAAGAAATATACGGGGTGGCTCGTCTGAGATGGAACACCCTGTATATCTAAATGATACTATTACAGTTTTTAATATGAAATTTCCATCCCATAGGGCCAAGGTCAGACACAATCTCCTCAGTTATGATGATATTTGTATATATATTTTTATTTAGAATTATTTATGATAAAACAAAGTATGCCTATAACCTCCAAACCTTCAAGAAAAATTCGAATACCTATCTCCTCTCCCAACATTTCACACGATGTTCTTCGAACTGAAGCTCAGTTTCAGAATCATACATTATCCAGCCCTGGATTATGCTGAAATTTCAATATTCCATATCAAACTTGAAGCTATCTCAGCTGGGTTTGCAATTCTGTTAGGTAGTTTAGTTATAATTGGATAAAATGAATGTAAAACTGTAGAACTTGCATCAACAAACTCGGGAAACTTTCATCGTAATTCAATTCATTCTCTTTCCGGAATAAACTCAAGTTCAATAAATTTTCTAGTTAAAATTGCTTGTAAGAATCTTCGAATCATTTTTCTGCAGGAAAATTTTTAATTCCGGGGCGTCCAATTTAGAATGCAAACCTCAAACCCAGCCGGAAACTGTTGGTCACCGAATGAATTCCATCCTACGAACTTTTCAAATTAAAACACGGTAGTGTTAGAAAGACACATTGCCCTTATTGAAATGTCGATTAAACCAAATGATGGATCACCTGGTAGCAGTTGAATAATTATCTGTATCCAACAGCCGCACTATGTTTCTTTAACGGACGATGATGAATTATGACAGTTTTATAGATGCATTAATTGTAAGATAGACCGCTTGTCAGGCCCATGATATATCTCACGGTTAGTTGCCCGAGTTTGCCTCTTAGTCCAATATAACCCAAAATATGATAATGTGATGCGCATAAGGAAATTCTGTTTACTTATGACCTTGTGATCGACGAGGGAACTTTGTTTCCGAAATCTAAGGTAGGTAAGTGAAAGCTTCTTGTTCACTCTCTTGAATATGTATAGAAACGTGAAATATATCACAAATTCACATCAAAGTTGCCTTTCATATTTTGAATCTCTGCTTTATTTTTATTTATGAATTGAATGATGAATAACCGTCCAAATATGGCTCAGTATTATTAATGAAGTGCGGTGTAAGATCACGATTAACCAACGTTTAGTGTATTTCATTTCACTTATAAATGATTGTATTGAGTCATTAATTTTCATCGAAATCAACATCATGGTTTCTGGATCTAGAGAGGCCTTACCATTCTTATCTATGTGGTGGAAGCTTATAAGAAGTTTATTTCTTGATTATATATAAAATCTTGGGTAATAAGTCACATTAACCCTAATGTCTAATATATTTTCATTTTTACGTACGTTTCGGTCTCACAACCATCACCAGAAGACGTTCGAAAACTAATTGACATGGACTGAGGCACCAGATTTTTTAAACAAATTGACATTAATAGACATTAATTAGTAGAATCGAGTTGTGTTTCTTTTGGTGAATTTGTTACCTGGTGTCGTGAACCGGCGCAAAATGTTCGTATTGATAAGACCAACAACACCCTAAAATTGCTATTAAAAATATTTGGAGCAACCCTTTCATATTTGCAAAAAACAGGTTTTTAACCCTTTTTTTGAGGTGGTTTTTGAGTTTTATTTTTTTTTACGCCTTACACTACTGGCTAAGTTTTGAGATTTGAACCCTTTTATTATCAATGCTTAAGTTCAGTTCAAATTTCATAAGGTTGAGTTTATCTCCCCTACTGGAATTTATATATACATATATATAAAAACGCTATCCTGATCAAATCTTTACTAAACTGGATGAAATTTTGTTTGAGAGTAGCTCATAATAGTTACAAAAAGGTATCTAAATTTAGCCAAAAATATTAAAGTTCTGTTTAAAATTCAATTTTAGGCAATTTTTCGGAAATTTTCAAACTGCTCTCCCACCCCCGCCCCTACTAGCGAAAAAGTCGTAGCTTACTCTCTCTGCTTAGGCTCAAATGAAAGATTATTTTATGTGCTTTAACATGATGTATGGCAAGTTGAACTTTTTTTTCAAATTCATGACATTTTTGGCCATTTACGGTATATAAATATGCACGCAATGATTTTTTTGTTCTAGTGGCCCTGAAATGTATATATTTATTATATATACGTACAAATTTCATCCAATTTGGCCAAGATAGCGTAATTTGAATTTTTTCCAAAAAATTATTATAAATGTAATTGCGCGGAAAAATTTAAAACCTACCAGATTTCTACAAAAGTTGACAAAAATTTCGAAATTCGGCCCCCTTTATTACTTAAGCCTGCCCCCCCCCTTCGCTACGCCTCTATTCTAAGGATATATGTAGATAATATTATAATAATAAATTCCGTATCACTTGAATATCAAATTGATCGTATTTATGAGTTAAAATCGATATAATGCTTGGTGCAAGCAGATTGAGCTGGTTTTTAGCAATAGTTGAGTTGACAATACTCAATATTATAGAATTACAGTAAAGGAAGAAAAAACTTTCTATTGTTGATATTGATCGACAGTTTAATAGGTTGAAATTAACAATAATTAATTGTTATCATCGACTATATTCTTATCATTATGAAATATAAATATTGCATTGCTAATTGAAACTAATATTCAGCAAATGTATTCATGTACCGGGATTTCAAACATTATCTTGGTCAAGGGTGGTTGTGGAATCTAAAACGTGTGTCTTACTTTACGTTTGAAATAATTATGTCATAATTGATTTGAAGTTTCTAAAAGTGCGAAATTTCGCAATTTTATACGAATATTGTAACACTCAGAAGTCTTTAGCGCTTTGAACTCCGGGATTTTCACGTGGCCTATCGAAATTAGAAGGTTCGAATTATCTAAAAACATAATTGCATGAACGCCAGACGTCCTATGTAATTAGCTACGAAAGAAATCATTTTGACATATGCCTCGAGGAGCTCGCTGCGCGTAAGTTAGAGTTTATACATTTTACCTCGGTCTTGTTAATTGGGGGCCGTTTCTTGCCTCGTGCGACCGGCGACAGTTGTAATGAAGTGTTTTTGGCTATGGGCCGCTAGCTTTTACCCGCTTCGTTTATATTTTAGTCGCGAGAAAATCCCCTTTGGTACGTCGCACGTTAGACGCGCGTAGCTGAGATCTGAGAATAGCTCAAACTGTTTTAATTAAATTTTCCTATTTAATGGACATTTATCGAAAAAAGAAGGGCCCTCGGGCACGGTCCGACACTAGATCTAACTACATGGAGCGAAAACGCCACGCGAAAAGTCGTCGTAAAGCCGTATTAGGTACAACCAGTTTGTACTTTTCTAACTCGCGTGCTACGGGCTTCTCACGTTAACGTCATTCGCTTTACGGAAAATTAACTATTTCAAAACAGTTTTTGACCCGGATTGTGGCTATCACGACCTCTGAAAAGGTTCAAAGTTCACATAATTATTTCATAATTTGTAGTTCATTATTGTTTAAAACAGAAATAAATAGGTTTGAAATTTGTAGGTTATTGATGATGTCAGTGTGACAGTGACATAATTATTCCAACGTAAAGTAAAACACACGTTTCAGATTCTACAACCACCCTTGACCAAGATAATTTTTGATATCCCGGTATTTCAAGTTTCAACTCTATATAAATTAGAGACAATCACCCTTATACACTAAAAATACTGTTAAAGTACTGAGAACCTTCATCGTCGGGGTTTACTTTGACAGTATTTTTAGTGGATAATGGTGATTGTTTCTTATTTGTATAGTGTATCCATAGTGTATAGTGTATAATTTATTAAGTACCTTAAGCTAGAAGACAACTTATTAACCATTAATGGAACTTCTTGTTGAAACATTTCGAGTTGGAATAGAAAATTAATGACCCATTTATGTTAACAACATATTAAACTACTTATTAACCAATTTACATAATTTACGTGAAGGGTTAACTAGTTTAAAGTTGCAACAATGATAATGAGTGTGTATCCCCGGATTCAAGTACTGAAGTAAAGTATGACGGACAGATCAACATCCCAGATCATGTCAATCAAATTAAGGTTAATACATCGTTAATTCCAACTTTTCAATCACGTTCGACCACTTAATACTCGAAAGGTTATTATTTTAGGGCGAATAACAGCGAGCACAACGTGATCGTCATATTGATATAGTATTTCTCCAAGTTCAGTTGGGACGTCAGATATTTCAAGTAACTCGGGACTAATCAGCTTACAACGATTGAAGAAGGTGATATTACAATAGGCTTCCCTGTAAACCATTTACCTGTTAATGCTTTTGTGGTTCAACAGCTGTCAAAGGAGATTAGAAGCTTTAAAATTTACGTACCCACTTTAGAAACTTAGTGGGAAACTTGGCAAAGATGAGATTATTTTTACATCTGGGGCGGTAAAGTAGGCGGATATTATTTAAAAATAATTATGAATATTTTATTTTCAAAGGTTTCCCCAATGTGAAAGTATGCTATAACTGAAGTTGCCACATGTTTTCACTTCCAGTGAAGTATAAGGACAAATTTTGACAAGATTTGCTGATTTTAGCTATCATTGTTTTTGAATACATCGGGCAACTTCATTACAATTAATACTTGAATTAAAATAAACTATAAATACATTTTATATCAAAGTAATCGCAGCTTTGTTTGTTTCCTCACGCCATTTCAACTTTATCTAAGAAAATACTCTTTCGGTTAGCGAAAGCTAAGAAATATTGAAGTGGCAAAAACATATAGGAAACATAACCAATATTTTATAAATAATCGGAAATTTATTGTTACTAACCAATGTATGAGTTGAGTACTGTCTGAATGAACTCGAGTAACGGACGTTACAAATAAAAAGGATTTCTATAGGGTATGTTCAGAGAAGGTGACAGGTGAGACGACTCAACGGAATAGTTATTATGTTCGTCACTGGGAAAAGATAATATTGACAAGTGTATCAGCACAAAGAACGCGATTGTCGGTATCTAGAGCAATAAACAATTAAATTATTAGTAATATAAGTATTGACTCATTTCAAAATTTTCATCTGCTGCTACTTCATGTCCCGTTACTTGCATTAGATAAATTTTTGGAATATGTAGTATATTCGTAGTCATTACGTTGGTGTTTGGAGGTTATGTTATTACAGGTGCTCGGCTTAGTTCGTATTACATTTAGGAAAAATTAGGTGAGCCATCTATTCAGTAATGTTTGGGTGAGATAGCTCGATGAAGTATTGCTTCCAAGGCAAAAAGGTCTCCATCTATTTTCTCGTGAAGTTCATCGTTACTGAATAATTTACGGTTGAAGATATACATTTTTCAGTCAATAAAGCAAAACATTGTTGAATTTTAATGTGTTTATTCCGTGTCAAACTCAATACTACCCATGAGCCATTAAGATTAATCGGTACTGTCGTAAGCTACGTCTCAACCCCTAGCCTTTTGTTGATGATGTCACACTCACGTAAGCCAGCGCCTAAGCGTTGTGTTGCAGAGGCTGTTGGTGTAGCTCCTAGAGGCACGTAGGCTGTCGGATTGGGCCCATTGTGTATCAGAAGTGAAAGTAATAGAGTACATAGCCGATA
This sequence comes from Endomychus coccineus, assembly GCA_958510875.1. Taxonomy (NCBI): domain Eukaryota; kingdom Metazoa; phylum Arthropoda; class Insecta; order Coleoptera; family Endomychidae; genus Endomychus; species Endomychus coccineus. Next base: position 288,082,385 of record OY294067.1, read on the forward strand.
AATCAAGAGACAAACGCGTAATTGCAGGGAACAGCTTCAGATCTATCAGGCATTCGCCAGCCAAAAAATATTATGTTAAGCTCCGATACCTATCAGATGGAAATATTGGGTGCAACAATTCTACTTTCATGGAATTGCAACACAGTTGTCTATAAAACAGCAGAAATACAAGCAACTACATTTATGTCAACAATTGTAATCTCTTATTGAACCAACAGAATGACATAAAGTAAAATTTTGTTTCATATTTCAGACCAAAAAATCATATACCTTTTGAAAGATAAAACAATACAAACGGAGGATGAAAGCTTCGTTGAAGTTTTGTCAATAATAAACCCGGCAATGTAACATGTAATGAAGGAAATAAGATGAGATATCATGAAAACCAGAGATGATGGAAAGGAAGATAATCACGGAAACGAAGCACTAAAAACGGCCAAAGCTCGAAAATTTGAACAGTAAGACGGATTTGAATGCGGTTTTGCATTCGATTCGTTAGAGCTTCAGGAAACTTTGTGACCTAAATTGATTTATAAGAAATTAAAAATATGCAATTTGCATAAATAATATGCATTTTATAATTGCATTTTGAATTGACCGTAAATCCTAATAAATTCACAATTCGGTTAATAGTAATGAAAATGATTCCAAACTCGTTACTCGGGGGTTTTTTGGGGTCGCTGAACACGAATATCACGACAGAATTGGTCTCCGAGGTACCTGGTGCCCACGGTGTCTCCTAGAATTTTCGGGAAATTCGTTATATAATCAGTCCAAACTCGTTACTCGGGTGTTTTTGGGGTCGCTGAATACGAATATAGCGACATAATAGGTCTCCGAGGTACCTAGTGCCCAGGGTGAACGGTATCCTCGTTGTCCCCATATCGAAAAACCCAAGATCCATAATCATACAAACCAGTGAATGCAAAATTATAGGAATACATTCAGGAGTAATATATAAAAGTGAAGCCTACACAACAGGAAATAGTAAGAATACCTACTGAAGATAATAAAAAAGGCATGATAACGCATAATTTTGTTGACGCTGCCTTCCAGAAGATCTTCTGGAAGTAGCTCTACTTCGCCGAAGAAGTAATGCCTGAGAGATGCTAAAGTTCAGCATTCCAACAGAATGTGAGAGGCTGTTTCTTCTACCTCTCGACATTTCCTACATATAGGATCACCTATGACAATAATATGTAAATACTGACCTTTACCCATAAGGATTCCTGTCATCTCCCTACAAGGTCCGTAGTGTGCATTCAATTTGAGAAATAGAAGGTGGTAAAAGTACCATTTGCAAGAGGGCTACCGCACAGACAAACAATATATTTCCTATTATTACCTCTTTAAAGCGATTTGAAAATTAGTACGAACCTTGATTAATAAACTTAATCTCCATAGTGGGTTACTAATGCTCGAACCCGCACATAGACATCATCTCAAAAATATCATAAACAGATTCAGAAAGACTGAAAACATTTACGCGAAAATCCAAAAAAATTTCAGCCCTACGTATATTAGCGCAAGTAAAATCGTAGAAGAATGCTGAACTAAATCATTCTCAAACCATGTTGCTTGCAGATGGAATAATAATTAACTTATCAGAATAAAGGTCGTAAAGATATCTTTTCTAGTCAGATTGAAATAAATTTGTCTGCAGATAAATATAGCGATATCTACCAGTAGAAAACAGTATGAGATAAACGGGGAATCGGGTCTGGTGACGCCATTCGAAACCGAAAGCGATTCAAATGATTACATAAAGTGGATAATGGTTGCAGACCCATCCCAACTACCAACTTCATGGTGGCATGTGACACCAAATGATTTATTAGACAGCCTCTCTAAAACAACGTCCCTCTTTTGTGTGTAAGCTGCTACAGAGACTCCAACACCGTAGGAGATTGATAGCTGATTAATTATTACGTATTACAACGTCAAAAGACACAATGTTCCCCACTTTTTATATTTCATAGTTCACTTATGCTCCCTTGTACGTCGTGATTCTGTAATTTGAAACTAGCATCTTTTGTGAGATTATTCGAAGCATTTTAGATTTGTTTAAGATCATATCGTGTTACTTATTGAACTATTGAATCGATCGTCCATTATTCTGACATGTCGGCGCAATCAATATTATGAACATACCCCAAAGTACAGGTAGCTTTCTGAATGGAAACGTTGGGGCGTTAGACATTTCCAAGCTTATGGGATAGAATTAAACCGTTAATACCGCAAAAAGGAAGCAGGTGTTTCTGATAATCTAAGAAATTAACACGAAACGATCAATAATTCATGAATAAGAAAAATTGGTTCTTCAACTGCATTATAGAATGTTTTCCCAACATTCAAGAACCAATCAATTCTGAAAAATTATATTTGTAGTCCAGTGTACTAAGGATTTGAAGTTGCAATTGGATAACGAATTTCTTTCCTACTTCGCTCACTATACGTGGTAAAATCTTGTAAGGGAAGTACTGTAACCGGCAAATTTTTTTTCCGTATTTTCGCGGATCTGTTTTGAGCATTTCTGGATTGATCTACACAATTTTCCCCAAGATGTCTGTGTATGAGTGCGTGTGAAGTAAAAACTGTATTCCAACTACTGCAAACTGTTTTTGTAGTTATAACTTAACAAATAATGATTTTTTTTATTTAATCATGGCCTGGAAACATATATCATAAATGTCCCATTCACCTAATGATTTATCAGCCTAACTATCATTTTGTCAAATAATATCCTTCAAATCAGGTAACAAACTAAAATATGCTTCAAAATTTAATTGAAAATCAGGAACTACTTGTTTTATCAAATTAGAAATATGAATGACCCTTTTACAAGTTACAATGCGAATGGCTCCACATAACCCCCCCCCCCCCCCTTCAGTTCTAGCTTAGGAGAGTATCTCTCGAGGAAGCTGAATATCCAACTTCCTTTTTATTCGTTTTAAATAATTCCTAGGTAGTTTCTTCATGGAACATTTGCATACACACTACTATAATTTGTAAATTACATTTAAGATTCAAGAATTTTAACTCTTGTGGTTCTAGATTCTCCACTCGGGGACATGAGAGATCATTTCTTGAATAGAGACAGACACCTCCTTTAAACCTGAAAGGAGCATGGAGCTCGTAGATTGAAATGAGGCTTCCCATTATTATAGAGTTGAAAAATAGCTCTGTACCTCTGTATGTGTGGTAAGAACCCAATGTCTTCTTTAGATTTCCTTTTTTTACATTTTAGAATTTAATTTACACAACAACTTTTGATATTCTAAGAGATCATTCTGTATTAAGTACCTATATTGAAATTATTGCTAACCTACATTCGGTAAAGCTTTTTATAAGAGTTTAAAGTCATAATTATCTGAAATTTGTCAGTGAAAATTCAAAATACAATTAATATTGATACAAACACTTCCTATTTCTTTGTTTTAATCATCTTCATAATATTTCTTGGGACTGTAAGTAGGTCTATTGGTATTATTAAATGACTATCACGAAGTATGTTACGCTCTATATAGGTGAATATTTCAACGGAATCAACATCTTGCACTGATAGGGATGTACTTTTGAGTAATTTTGTGTCATTTTATATGGCAAAGAAAAGTTCTTTCATTTTCCTGGTGAATTATTCCATTAATGATCTTCTAACGGCCCTCGAACATAACTCATAATCAAATTGTAGTCTATTTTCAACACCATTTTGTCACAAAACATACGAAAATTGACCTAGAAATTAAATCTAAATCACTGGATGAAATAAGTCATGTTCTGGAAATCGAGGGAAGAAATGCATTGCCTAAGGATCTCTGCAAAGTTAGATCTGACACTTATTCCTAGAAGAGCTCTTTGAAGTCACATGATTTTCAAGCATTATTTTAGTGGTAAAATCGGAGTTTAAATGATGCAATCATTTGTTTTGATTATAAATGAGCCTATCTACAGCGGCAGTATGTGTCTCTCGCTGCTAATCACCCTGTATAATTGTCACTCAATGAAGAAATAATATGTTGAGAACTCATTAGTAACAATAATTCACATTCTAAATCGGACGCATCCTATTTTTAAACCTAATTATGATGTTAAACACACAACAAATCAGAGTCTTCAATTCTTTGACAAGCATCCTACGCAATATGGGGGAGAATGCACGCTGTTTCCATTTCTTTTTAATACGTATATTGATGATGTTAATCAGTTTACGGTTCAGGAAGAGCGGCGCCGAGACGCCATTTTCATGTCTTTAGTGTAGTCTGTTCCATAAAATGTTCGTCATAAATGTAACGTGACCATATTTAATTGAGCGCGACAGTATGACACTCTAATTATTTAGTGTCTCTTTCAACTGCCGCATAATTACTGTCAAACGAAGTTATGATGTACTCTCTAAGCGCGGATCGTGTTAAGCTCAAGTTCTGTGTAATAGTATACGGCACCTGAAATTTAACATTGTTATGGGTGGAATATGACGGTGAAATGCGAATTTAATAATTTAGGCTCTGGTTGAAGCGAATTCGAGTTTAGATTGAAGTTATTATATTCCCGTTAGTTTCACTAGAACCGTTTTCGCTATTTTTGGAATGAAATTCACCGTACTGAGGATAAAACAGTGTATTAAAACGATATTTTTGAAACTGTAGTAGAAATCATTTCATTCATATACTAATTTACTTAATTTCCATACATACAAATCACACCTTATTTTTATTATTATTCAGAGTAGAAAGAATTTGTTATATGAGCATAACGTCAACTTGAACGGGTCGAACGAAGGCTCGTATGCTAATAGTTTCTACTATGTGTATAATATGCTTACGGACGCAAGGTTACCCACCGATGTCAATGATTCCGTCAGTGTGACGGAAACATAGCTAGTAGTTAGTCTCGTGGAAATTGGAATTTGATGGAAAAATGGGAAACGCAGAGTCAACGTAGGAGGTCATCAACCTCCAAGCTGCTAACAGTGAGGGAATAAAAGTTGGTTCCACATACCAGCGAGGTATTTCCTTACCAGCAATCAGAAAACCGATTCACAACCATTAAACTCAAAAACAATAGAACATTCCTATTATATAGTAGTTTAGTCTTAATGGTGAGTGGCCGGTATTGACTTTGAAAGGTGATAAATATTGGAATTAAATAGAGTGGACCTCTCCTTGTGGAAAAGTATATGTTGCACCTGTTCCTAAGGACTCCTCGTATGATTGGAAGGTACTTTACCTGTAAATAAGCGGGTATAAGAGTTTTATGACTAAATAAAGTGCGTTGCAAAATGGCTTCTTACGTGAATGCTTATGTTGGTTCTTCCTGCCACATCAGGCTATCATGCTTATCTCGCAGCAAGTTGCAAAAAAGTAAGTATCGACCTTCTGACAGTGTAGGATTCCGATCGGAGGAACATATAGGGAACATATCAAAATATAGCACTATAGGTCACTATATGTCAGCCGTAAGAATCATGATAGCTTACGGTACACTGATCTGGTTGCCATAATCAGACAGAAGACCTCCATAACAGAACTAATTGAGTTTCAAAGAACAGTGTACTACAATATTATCCTCTCTATGGGGTATTGACAGAACCAATAACCTCTATAACACAAGACCTGAAAGTTGAATGCAAACTACAGTGTAGCTTAGTCTCAATGGTGCGTGGCCGGTATTGAGTATGACCTCCATAAAACAACTAATTGAGTTTCAAAGAACAGTGTACTTCAATGTTACAGGAGCCATGCGAACTACAACAATATCCTCTCTAGGGATATTAACAAAACCTTGGGAGCCTTCCTGGACACAAAAAGACCTTCAACAAGACCTCTAGGAGCCCTATTAAACCAAGGAGATCTTTAACAGGCTAGCTGGTGGAAACAGGCTCAACTTGACCTGGATTGCGGGTCACTGAGGTTGGTAACATTATGAGAGTGAACTAACTGGCCAGAGCGGGGGCCAGTTTGGACGGTGCTCAAGACCCCCTTGCCATACAAAGGGTGTATACAGATCTTGTGTCTGATAGATCAACAGGCCTCAGCATTGACGGCTGCCGAACTGCCAAAGTGCTGCTTGGAACTGAGGTCGGTCTAAGTTTAAGCGAGATACTCTCGCTGAGTAGGCAAAGCATCAGGATAATCTTAGAGATCTTTACAGGTCACGGAAATCTGATGAAAATTAAGCATACAGTGGGAAGCAGCGACACCGTTTAAACAGAAAATAAATAAAACTTTCGTTTTACTGTCGGTATTGTCGTAACCTAGGCCCTAACATACAGGTGACCAGCTGCAACATAACCCTGACTTATTACGTCACGATTGAGCGTTCAGGCCTTGTGTTATAGAATGCATCACTTGGTAGTTTGGTTGGAACAACAATTGGTTATTAATCATTTTATCTAATGCGCGTGAACTGAACCTTCCAACGAATTCTATTTCTTTTTATTGGAACAAACCTATTATTTACGATCGACTCACATGTCAAAATAAAACTCTTTCTTTATGATGTTATAGAATATTGAATGAGTGTTTGAAAAATATATTTTGGCAGTTAATTATTATCATGAATGATAAAGGTTGATGTTTCTACATCCTTCACCATTTACAAAAGCGTTTATAATCTATACATTGCTTATGTTGGACGTGTCAAAGTGGCAGGGATGGTTTAAATTTTTCCCAAATGATAATATCAAGCCATAACGTGAACGACATTGACAGAGCGAGCTACACGTCGGAAATCAAGATAAATTAGCTTCATCGTAACCGAGACCGAGACCAGCGGTAAAGTTACAGTGAATCTTTGTTTCGTTAATGGTCCATGTGAATACCGGAACCTTCTCATAATTGTTCATAGTTCATAGTAAATGAGATTCATAATGATCATACACATTCCATATTTCTGATGAATACCTCGGATTCTGCTCCAGATTCTGATAATCATAAAAGAAAACAGACAAATCGAAATATTTTCTTATTAACATCTTGCCCTAACCGCTTAGGATATTTTGCAAAGATGGATAAAATTACAGTAGCTGAATGTCATCTCAAAGAAAAATATATCTTTTAAGGGATCAAGAATTGTAATTTCATTCAATCTTCTATATCGTTTCATTCCTTTATTCTGATTTATTCATATTTATTATTGTATTTACTCTCAAATTTGAGTGATTTCGTAGAATTGCTGATTTAGTCGAAACACAATTCAATTCATCTGAATATTTGCCCTCTTTATTGCATTTTTCATCTTCAACATTATTATAGAGTTCTTTTATTAAATAACATAATTAATATTAAAAAAACGTTTAGATTCTCTGAATAAAAGAAAATTCAGTTGCACTGGTGACCGGTTTTCATAACCGGTTATGGAAGCTGTTAACCGGCTATCATGACCGGTTATTCTATTATCATGATCGGTTGACCTGTTGTTTTGACCGGATATGAAATGCATGACCATAACCGATCTCGATAATTTTATATTGCAAAAGTAGGATGACATCTAACTAAATCTTAAGAATCGCTGCTAATAGATACGAATAATAATATTATATTATTATTATAATGATGTATATGTTATTCCAATGTACATCAATACTTTAAAAGCCCACACAATTTCCATTTGATTTTCATAACCGGTTGAATTTTGTATAACCGCTTAACTGGTCCAAGAACTTTTTTCCGACCACTCTATTTCAAATATTGTAAGAATTAATCATGAAGTTAATAACAATAAGTACATTAAACGTTGTATCACCTCGCCTTTTGAGAATGCGTACTTGGCTGCATACAACTAAGATAATATAATTTACAATAATTCATTCTGAGTGTAATTTAATTTACACGATTCTTTCACTTAATACAATACCTTATCTAAAGCACGTTTCAACTGCGATGCAACCATTATCAGAGTTTATAATTACGTCTTTGATGATGGCTGCATCGCAGTTGAAATGTACTTTAGATGAGGTTATAATTTTGATTGAAAAAAAGGTGATCATATTATATTACTTTCCCCAGTGGTATCTCATATCATCATTCTGAGTGACTGTTTATTGTTATTGAATAAATTTTCATGGAGTAAATGCCAATACGGACACATTATTTTCACTGGCGTAAAAAGGTCATCATGGTTTATTTTTTTATTTATTATTGAATTGGACATCATCTGTGAGGTTGCAAATTGCATGGGTAATTCATTATTTTTCAACATGGCGTAAAATGTAAGCATTTATAAATGCTCCAGGAATTTGCATGTGAGTAATTAATTCCGCCGGTGATAGTTTTATTTGTTTTGTGTAGAGTGTATATATAACATAGTAATGAATTAAGGAAATTTGTACATGTTACCGCGAGTTTGCCAGTGAAGCAAAGAAGCTGTTCAAAAAGGAACGTCTGAATTCAACTGAATTTCATTAAAAATAGTGTCTTATCTTATTGCTGTTTCTTAAACCAATATTCAGTTTTCCCATGAATGGATAAATTCACATAATACACTATTGGTTTCAGGCCTTCATTCAAGTGAACTATAATTGTAAAACTATGAAATAAAATGAATATTTGATTCTTCGATGTCATATTGGAAGGCGTCACCTGGATTATTCCAATTAAACGCTTGCTGATCTTGGAGGCCACCAGATTTAAGATGATATATTTTTTCGTCTCGATTCATATGACTGATACCATTTACGCAGTTACTCAGTCCCCGTGACACGCTGGCCATATTAGAAAGAACGATCTAGAAAGTATAACATTCAGCAATTGACTGATTTATAGAAAATAAATTGAAGTAAAGGGTCAATTTCATTATATATTAATATAAGTTGGTAGGTCCAAAAGTAGTTCCATAACTCAAAGCCTCACGTAGTTATACTTATTATTAATCGATTCTTATTTGTTTTTGATTTGAACATCAAGGCGGAGTGAGCCTAGCGAACTAAGTCTTTCCTCAAATCGGTTCTCTTCCTACGTTGTTGGTTTCTACATAGCGGTCGAACAGTGACTCCGATTTACTCAAAATTTTCACAGAATATAGAAATGATGCGTTAAACTTACTGGTTTGTGAATTCAACGTCGTACCTTAAGCCGTTTTCGAGTTATAGAGCAGAACGTTACGTTGAAATACTCTATCCGCTGCGTTTCGCGCACTGTTCTGTGCACTAACTATGTGGCCGATTGTATACATCAAATATTCAGTACAATGTAGAATGCTTTCTCCGATATGAAGAATGAAATGAATCTAAAAAACGTGTGGCACTCTTGGACTGCCGCGGTAAGGCTATTGCATAGCATTTTTTATCAACTTATGCAATTATAATTATTTATTTATGCTGTATTTTTTTTTCTTTGATATTAATTCAAGTTACACTTTTGTGAGCGTGGTGACCGATAAGAAAACAATTTTTTTTCTTTTATTGAATAAATGAGAAGTTAATATCGTTTAAAATATTTTTATTATCTTACAATACATGTAGGTTATTCAGGAATTTTTATCATTGAAACTATAGGTTTATGGTAACTGAAATAAGAAACATAAGTTTGAGACTTGATATCCTCTAAATATCTGGAAAATGCCGCGTCAATGGTGGTCCCATATTTTGTTGTGGATTCTTGTGGATCATTATTCATTTTCAAATTCATATTTTCCGAAAGAAAAGTTGTCAACCGCTCTGATTTTTTATCAGCGGAGTTGATGTTGAAATCGCCAGCCAAGATAAGTGGAAATTTATTACCATTTGTACCAAGTATTTTCGACCCTTCTTCAGTGTACTCCAGTAAAGTGCGATGAATAAAATGCTCTACCTCGTCCAATTTTGGATTCGGATAAATGTAAATTGCTACCATGACTATGTGTAGGCCATTTCTAAGTTTGCATAAGCACACACAAATATCTCCAACAAATGAGCGCCTAACATTAACATGGCTAACGTGTGCAATATTTATTTCAATATTCGGAGTCATAATATTAGTAACATTATTATTATTTTGGTAAATAGCTACCCCACCTTTTGGAACAGTATCTACAACAGTATATATACCTACATGTATACTTACGGGGCGCTTACGCGGTGAGTGTGGCATTATAAAGATATGATATGATACCTATACACCTATATACTTTCTCACAAACAGCTGCTTACGTATTCGTCCGATTTCGGAGCAGCTCGTCTCGATCCGTGTGAGCTTCGTACAGTCGTACCATATACATACACGTTAAGCGAACGCTCGGCCGAGCTACATGGTAGGCGGAGTGGGGGGTGTTAGGTTATTTTCGTTACGGAATTTCTTGATTCGGTCGCCGCGCTCAAAGCCCGCGATAAAAGCTTTGCAATAGCTTAAAAACTTACATGTAGAGGTATGAATGACAATATCTTTCCATCATTGAAATATCACCTAACTTATGTCATTTGGACATAGAATGTGTTCCAGATGGTACCTCATAGTGTCGTTATTTCTGCAGAACCGTACAATCGAAGACTGATTTAAAAAAAAACTATCTCGCAACGTAGTGAGATATGAAATCAATTTCATTACCAATAAGAATAAGCTGTGATCAATCGGTCACTGACTTCCCTCACTTTTGTCAATAGAATATCTTTCGGACACTTCTGCGGGTCAAATGTATGATTGTAGGAACAGAAAATATATTGGACATGATTTAGAAACTAAGCCAATGAAAGACTTATTATATTCTTTGTTGCATTGAAATTTCATTCAGATGGTCTACATAATCTATCTTATTATAATGTGAATTTTTGGGGCAAAATAGGTCACATTAAAATTTATGTCCACTATATTTCCGTCTTTAAGTACGTTTCGGTCTCACGACCATCATCAGAACACGTTTAAAAATTATTTCCCATCGAATAAGGTGCGGGATTCCTTAAACTAATTGTATTACGCCCTAAGCCTCTTTATCGCAATTAACAACACATTAAAAATATGTGTTAATGTGTTAAAATTTTAATTATTCGTGTTTTATTCGTTGTTGTGCCCTAGACATTTTTAATTGAAATTTATGCGATAAAGACGCTTAGTGCTTAATACAATTAATTTGAGAAATCCGACGATTTAGTTGATGTGAATTACTTTTCAAACGTCTTCTGATGATGGTCGTGAGTCCGAAACGTACCTAGAGGCGAAAATATGGGAGGCAGAAGTTTTAATGTGACCTTTTTACTAAGAATTTACATATAATTCACACCTACTGTCACATGGCCTATCAAAAGAGAAAAACATAAAATTGACTTTGACTTCATCGCCTTAAAATTAAAATTTCGAACACTTCTGCTTGTAGAATATATGCGTGTGATACAAAGTTATAACCAGAAAAAGACATGATGATCATGATTCAATAAAATACTATAATTCCATTCCAAAAATTGAAGATGGATGTCAAAAATACGACTTGAAACAGTACTATTGCGTCCAAAAAAAAAACAATGGAATACTATTTCCCCCATGTTAGAGCGATTTGGAAAAATGTAAATCTGTACGACCAATATGAACGGTCCGGCGATAATACGTAAATTTTTTTTAAACCGATTTTATTATATTACGCTTAGTGAGAGAAGTAAAAATAAGACCTGATTTGTATTTCATGATGAAGAAGGAATGTTAAAATTGGAAAAACAGTAGAATCTTTGAATAGTTCAATTGGTTGAGAACTGATGAAAAGTAATAGGGAATTCCGAGCTACGCCGTCGGAACCGCAACGCACCCGTGACTGACGGGCTGCATACCAAGTGCCACAACTGGGGATTCCAAAACCACTCTGTTTGATTTTCAATTCACAATCGCGATTTGTTTTCCTCTAAATTCTAAATGATTTGAGCAGTCGTAGAACGTGTTGTATCTATCTTTAATGAAAATCATTTTTAGCAATAGAAGTTCGTTGATAAACTTGCCATCTAATAAATTCAATGAACAAATTTATTTATTTATTTATTCTTTTACATAACTAAGTCTGTAATAATATATACATCAGATTTCATAATGAGATCATTATCCAATTATGTTACCAGCAACAAAAATATATAAGCGAATTAATACATTCACAAAAAGTCAGTACGTTTCGATCTCACGACCATCATAGAAGACGTATCAAAAATAATCACTGTCTAAAACAGGATTTCTTAAAGCTAACTGTTTCAAGCACAACCCGTTCTTATCGCATTAGTTTCAATTAATAATACCTACGTCGCCGAAACGAACAGAAACACGAGTAATCAAAATTATACCACATTAATGTATATTAAGTATACGAATGTGTATCAAAAAACCACTGAAAAGCAAGTTTTCTATAGTAATTGAAGTCATCTCCTGTAGTCTGAGAGTAAGACTGACAAAACAAACTCTAATACACTCAAGTAAAAATAATAATAACAATAATAATAATCTAATGTAGAAAGATACACTATGCTCTAAGAGAAGAAGAAACTTTATCAATTATCTCCCCGACTAACATAGTATTGATATTATATCGGATAATATGAAGACTATGTCAGTTGGGAGGGATAAGTTTTCTATATTTCTTAGAGCATAGTGTATGTTCTTACAGATAGAGGTCACTAAACTATAAGCAAAATGTCTGTTGGGGAATCACGTGAATTGCGTATAAACTACAGAATATTTTTCAATATTATATAAATGATCCAAAAGTATCTGTACATACAGTAACTATAGATTGATGACGTGAAAATTGTGCGATTTAGTCAAAGTTACCTAAGCCCAAATGTTAGTTTTTACTAACAAGGATCAGAGTTAAGTTTCAATTTTTTACTTTTCAGTATCTTTTTGTATATATTTTGTATGTGTAGGCTTTTTGTTACAAAAAAGTCAGCTGCGAGAGAATTTTCTGGCTTTCAAAAAGTCGTAACAGTTTGTTTTTCACCGTATACATTAATTTTTTTCAGAAATATTTGTTCCTCAATCTCTTTTAAGAGAAAACGTGTATCTCTCAAATGTCCCTGAAGCTAACGGTTTTGGATATATGTGTTTTTTCTAAGCTTAGACTACACAAGAGGGAAATCTATAACGTTCGAACAACATCGTGTGAGCCAGCAGTGGAATGTTGGGAGAGGAGATAGGCATTCTAATTTTTTTTCAAGGTTTGGAGGCTATAGGCATAGGGAAAGACCTCACTATGTAGAGTTCCAAAATGAATTCGTAAGTGTGGTGAGGAATCGAACGAATAGCTTTCTTCTGGAACTCCAAACATGTGTGAAATAATCCAGTACCGGTGGAATCTGTGTAAATTATGAGGAGCTGCTGAGATGTGAAGTAGCTCCTGGCCCGGAATGGAAAACAAAGTTTTTGTGAACCGATTCTCACCTCACATGATCATCTCATAAAAGAGCGTTGTTGGTGGTGATCCCGAGCATGGATATGGAAGACTTCATAACAATAATTGTACCTGAAATCATCATATTAGGTATGGTGGGATCCGCCTTACTGGAGAAGACGCAAGCTTGAGTTTTGGTTGCATTAAACTTTACCATATTATCAAATCCCCATTTCAAAATCATCGCCAGATCTCCATTAATCGCATTAACATGTCTTTGTCTTACTCCTCTGGCTTCATTGGATGGTACAGGGGCTCTAGAGATGAGTAAACGGTATGAAGTTGTACCACCATCTGCAAAGCTGTGGTCCGGACAGGTGGTAACTTCCAGCAGATCTTTGATATGAAGCAGAAACAAAGTTGGTACTAAGAGACATCCCTGTGGAGCACCAGCATTGATAGTCATTGATATATATGACAGAAAACTCGATAGTAAGCGACAAAGTTGAGGCGGTAAACCATATGACAGAAGTTTCCCAATAAGGTTATGGTGGTAGACTGTCAAATGCTTCAGAGATATCCTAGATGGATATTTCCCATGTTGTACATTTCTATTTCTGCCATACGTGTGTTACGTAGGCAAGTAGGTCTTCTGTTGATCTCTGCTGACGAAAGCCATATTGCTGGTCATTAACGATTTTGGAGCTCTCTAGGGGTCTATTGAATGAGCTCAATATTCATTGGTTTCTCCTTCACTTTAGAGATTACAGATAATAGTGCAATGGATTCATAATTATTAGGAAGGGTTACTTTCTTTTTTTTTGAATTTTGGGACTCTAGCTGTCTTCAAGTTGGAAGGAAAGACATTATTGGCTTCCGAAGTTGGCGGTGAATTCTCTCTACAAACCCAAATAAATTTGGGTAATGTTCTCGTAGTAGGCTCAATAGGCCTTGAAAATAATGACAGTTGCTTCAGATTGTACACTTTTCAGACTTTATAGATTAGTAGAGTCTAATTCATGGAACTAAAACCTTTTTTTTGAAACAATTAAAGTTATTGCCGGATAAATAACATCCTAAATTATCTCATTTTGCACAAAACACTATTTGCACGTAGTAATTCGGAGTTGAAAATAATTCAAAACAATGCAAAATGCAACAACTTTATAATAATATGTCTCTCGAAATCATCTATTTTAGTAATGCAGTATAACAGCTTTTGCGCTATTAAATTGGCGCTGTAGCATGTAACTACATGAGTTTATTATTTGTTAACTAGAGTAGCTCCGTGTATTAATTAACAAACCAGATATTCAAAACGTGACACAACGATTAGTTAAATGTAATACTAACAACCAGTGTAGTTCTAATTATAACCTCACCTTTATTTTCGAATTCCAACTTATTTTGCCTTCCTATGAATAACCTGGTTGAACTTAGCTAGTTAGCAGTTTATCTGGAAAGAAAATAGAATTTTATGAATAGATTGAAATATGAACGGAATATTAGAAGACATCATCACGTACCACATTAAACAAACATCGTAAGATCCAGATTAAAACTCAACTAAACGGTGATCAGGTTCTATTTTTTTCTGGTGTCTTAAATCGCTATTTATGTATCAACACATATCTAAAAGCGATTTAGTTTTATAGTCATATCAGAATGGTAATTTATTCACAATTAAGAATTATTTCTTTTTTATCACACTAATTATTTCCCTTAAAATTATCTTTATTATATCAGTGTTAGAGTTATTAAGAATGGCAATATAATATTTTACTGACTATACTTACGAGGACAAGATGAAAAGTTCCTGAAAAACGAAACAAGAAATGATTTATTTGGTCAAAACTTATTTTATTTCTCAAAATAAGCTCTTTCCGCCGAGCCATTTCTTCAAGTTTGAAAACATAAAAATCGCGTGGGGCCAAATCTGGAGAATATGATGGATGAAGAACCAATTCGTAGCGCAGTTGCAGGTGCGTTGTCATGGTGGAAGAGCACTTTTTTCTTTGCCAAATGCAGCCGTTTTGAGTTCAAATCGGCGTCGATTCGATCCAACGGCTCTGCATAATATACGCCGGTGATCGTTTTGCCCTTTTCAAGGTAATCGATATGGACGATACTGTGTGCATCCCAAAAAACTGTCGACATGATTTTGTTGGCCGATAAACCCACTTCGGCCTTCATCGGCATCGATTCACCAGGACAAGTCCACTGTTTCGACTGTTCATTGGTCTCTGCTGTGTTGTGATGGATCCATGTTTCGTCGACGGTTATGAAACGGCGCCTTGAACATTTTCAAACACTCTTTTGAAGTTTTCACACGATCGCGCTTGTTGTCAACAGAGAGCAAACCTAACCTATCTGGTAGATAGCTTCCTCATATTCAGAAAATTATGCAAAATGTGCATTCTCGTGCACTTTAACTCGCCGATCGTTCAATATCATACCATGGATTTTATCGAAGATTTTTGGCGTTGTAACCTCAAATGGACGATCAGAACGTTCGGCGTCCTTTGTGGTGGCTATTCTACCACAACGAAAATCAATAAGCCACTCGTGAATCGTTCCAATCGATGGTGAGGAGTCCCCATAATGTTTAACAAGCGATGCTTTGGTTTGCGTTCCGGCCCCATAGTAATATTACAATAAGTAAGAATAGTATTACGAGAAGATGATTTTTTTTTAGATTGAATTTATAAATTAGAAATGCACATATGTAAGTATTTATAGTCTCGAACATCTTTGTAATAAATAATTGAATTTGAATTTGAGTTCAACTGACATATGAAGATGATAACACCAAATTAAAAATCGTACTAATGTTTTAATCATTGGATCAATGTCCTAATTTTTAGCAATTTTAAATTTTCCGGAAGGTTGTTAAAAACTTTATAACTAATATATGTATACGTTCTTCGTTCAATTTCTTTATATACTTCAGGTAAATTTAAACTAATTAATAATAACTCTTTTAGATTGCTGTATTTTTTTATTGTATTGTGTTCTTATTGTTGTGTAGTTTGCAATTGCTCATTTCTCCATGAAATATTTTTTAATGTTCAAAATGTTTCTTTCCATAAATAATTGATCGGACGATTTTTATACATTGTCTTTATTATTCTTGTTTGTATATTATTTATTGGTTTTAGTTGTCTATTGTAGGTTCCTCCCCAAGTTATGATGCCATATGTTGAGACTGATCAGAACAATGTATAATAAATCATTATAAGTTGGCATTCATTTAATACGGAGGGTAATTTATAGAATAAATAAATAAAATACCTAGTTTTTTTATTCATTTGTTTAATATGCTCAATCCCATCAAGTTATCGTCAATCATTAGGCCTAAGTATCTGCAAGATTTCACTCTCTTCGGAATAAAAGTTGTTTAAAATCAATTTTTCCATCAGAAAAAAAATTATAAGAACTCACATTTTCGGACGAAAATTTTACGACAATTTGAATTTTTTTTTAATGTCAATTACTTTGCTTCATCTCTATTGTAGAACAAAACCATTTGATAAAAGTTGATTACAAACATTTTCCGTAAGATAATATTCTGAAAAACTACATTTTCCCATAAGCGTAAATTCTTTTAAAGTTAATTACTTCGTTTCTTTCTGATTCATTAAAAAAAATTATTGTAATAAAAAATTGTTAAAATCATTTTTCCACAAGTTCATACTATAAAAATATATATTTTGAGAAAATTTCTTTCCTACAATCAGAAAATTATGGTCGGAAAAGTGTTCTTATAGAAAAAGTAACACCATTGTGATCAGTAGTTTTTTTTACATAACCCTATATCGTTGTCGCAAAAATCCCAAATTTTTGCAGTTGATCCGACATTTTTTCCTTCGTTTCCTAAAATACCTGCCCCTTGACCCTTTACATATTCAATTCGGTGACTTAGGAACTTACAGCTCACCTTTCCACCCGTTACCTTCATCATCTCCCCCGATCCCAACGACAAAGAGAAGCTTCTTGAAGTTCTTCAATTGTAGATCTTCCAAAACCGGGAAAAAGATCAAGCAAAAATTTATGAGCCATTCTTTTGGGCTCAAGGGCAGTTTAGCTACTAAGCAACTTTCGAAAAATGTGACATTCATATTTCAAATAGAATGAGGAAGTTATTCTATTTGTTTTAATTGCTCATAATTTACTGACATTCTGAACATCCAGTAATGACTACTTCACATTATTCCAGTCGATGGAGTAGGGCCATAGCTCTGGACTTGACTATTTAAAATTCGTTGAATTGCAAACTCTGGGGTGAGAATTATATCACGTAGAAAGCAGCTAAGAAAACATTATTGATGGTGTTGATAAAGGAAGAAAATCGGGTTTATGTGAGAAATTAGATAAGATTTTGCCGATGACAAAATGCACTGAAATGTAACAGAACTAGACTATCCAGACGCGTTGGAATAAGCGCATTGGATTGAAAAGTAGACCGCCAATCCAGTTATAAGACTGGGTATTCTACTGGATCCAGTGCACTAAACTGGGATCAAAACAATATTCAAATTTATCCAGTTGCAATCCAGGGCTGGATTAGATCGCTGGATTGGAATGCTACCGGATTAGTTCGAACCGGCCATTAGCACTAACATGTACTTCAGAAGTTGGAGAATAAAACTCAAATTTTACACAAAACTTTTAACATTTAATTTAAAAATGCTGACAAATTGTTTCACCACACTGTGGCATTATCAAAGCGAGGAGTTATCAACTAAAGCTAAATCTAAAAATATGACCTTAAATATCAGGGATCAGAATGTGGTGCAAATTGAGGGATGGGGGTGGATAATGGTGGGAGTGTGTTTACAAAATTGTTAACAAGCGGTGAATTATATGTGTCGATTTGATCATTTAATATTACATTATTATTGTTTTTTGCGTGTTTCAAAATTTCTATGGATTCTAATATATTAAGTTTATGTCCTTTTTCCTGAATATGTAGAATATCAGGATTAAGGGTGAAATTGTGGTTATGTTCTAACAGGTGATTTGCGTAATTAGAGTCTTCTTTTTTGAGCCTGTAACTTCTCAAATGTTCATTGAACCTTACGCTGAAACTGCGTCCAGTTTGTCCTATGTACAAAGCACTACAGTCATCACATAACTAACATATTTAGGTAAACATTCACTAAAAATATCTCAATTCCTTAAAAAAACAGAATAAAAACGTCGCCTTTAAAACAACAAATAACCTATGCTCGTATATTAATAACTCGAAATCTAAAAAAGATAACTTAAAGAAATCTGGAGTTTACAGACTGAGATGTGATGACTGTAGTGCTTTGTACATAGGACAAACTGGACGCAGTTTGAGCGTAAGGTTCAATGAACATTTGAGAAGTTACAGGCTCAAAAAAGAAGACTCTAATTACGCAAATCACCTGTTAGAACATAACCACAATTTCACCCTTAATCCTGATATTCTACATATTCAGGAAAAAGGACATAAACTTAATATATTAGAATCCATAGAAATTTTGAAACACGCAAAAAACAATAATAATGTAATATTAAATGATCAAATCGACACATATAATTCACCGCTTGTTAACAATTTTGTAAACACACTCCCACCATTATCCACCCCCATCCCTCAATTTGCACCACATTCTGATCCCTGATATTTAAGGTCATATTTTTAGATTTAGCTTTAGTTGATAACTCCTCGCTTTGATAATGCCACAGTGTGGTGAAACAATTTGTCAGCATTTTTAAATTAAATGTTAAAAGTTTTGTGTAAAATTTGAGTTTTATTCTCCAACTTCTGAAGTATTATGAATTTACACTACGTAAACGCCGAAACCATAGATATACTAACATGTAGATATATGAACATTCTGTAGGATTAAAGGTTATTTAATTAGTGTCATATAATCAATTTAATTATATGAAATTGGAGAAAGGCATTTTCATTGTTGGAATAACATTCAACACTAATAAAATTTTATTGCGTTTATGGTGTTTAGCATGAAATGTCAAATCACGAAGCATCAGTTAAATATATACTTTCATTATTCATGTGTATAATATATACTTGTATATTTAAGTTCGTGTGAGAAGATTTTATTAATTTGATAAACTAATAACAGCTTTGGGTAATTAGGTTTTAATAGATAATGATAGAACAAGCACCAAATCGTGACAGCAATGCTGTTATATATTTGTTATTAAATGTTATTAGAAAGTGAAGAAACATTTTAAATTACCAAGTTTGAATATAAGTATATTATTAATTGTTTCTATACAACTAAACGGAATACCGTAAAACGGGGCAACTTGGTCACTCTTTTCAGACTTTTTTCAAAATATCTTCATTATATTTTGAAGCATGTGGACCAAATTTTTTCCCCAAACCGACTTCAACTTAATGAAAGAGCTGAAGTTCGTAAAAAGTAATGTTTTTGTTTAATATAAGAAAAAAATATATATATGTGGGGTGTCCAAGTTACCCTGGGTTTGGGGCAACTTGGTCACTTTTGCTAATTTCAATGAAATGAACGTTTTTAATTGTTTGCATGGCCAAGTTACCCCGAATTCGTTTGGAAATTGATAAAACGAACCCGTAGCTACTTATTTCAGTTCGAAAATTTCATAAATAACACAAAAATAACGACAAAAATTTCCCAAAAATATTTTATTTATAAAAATATCAAACTTAGAGATACAGAAACAACATAAAATGTAAAAGAAAATCTAAACTCGTAACTCCAACTAAATCTTAGCTCATTCACTGGGGTGTAAAATCTTTGTCGGCGTCAGAATCGTCTTGATATTCCAACGGCTCTGCATCAGAATCGTCACAGTAATCGCTAATTTGAAATAAGGATCTTTACTTCCGTTGTTGCATAGGCCACATATCCATTTAAGGCACTGAATACATTTGATCCATTCTTGTCCGCCAAGAAAGTCTTTCCAGTTACAAAAACAAAGGCCACACTTTGCATCTGTTTCACTTTTCTTTTGTCTCTCACTTTTTTGCCTAGGCTGAATTGGATGAGATTTCTTCTTATTTTTGTTCTTTCCGACTATACCAGACGATCCTGGGCCAGCTAATGGCTTCGATGCAGTTACAATTGGTTCATCTGTGGGAGCCAGGTTATCATCTTCATCTGTTGCCAAATTTTTACCAGGCTGAAGTTTCTTGCCCCTTTTTTTCTTCGGATTTGCTTCACTGCTAATTCCTCTGTGTTCTTTCAGAAGATCAATCAATGATGCATCAAGAGATCTTCCAATGGTGTCTCGATCGTCTGGTGTTAATCCATCTGGAATTCTTTTCAGAACCTCGTTTGCATTAGGTGGATAAAGCCCAGTGGCTCGAAATCCAGATATCAAATTTTGGCTGACACTCTCAGATATGGCTTTCCATAACCTAGAAAGCAAATTGGGAAACTGCTCTTTGGGAAGATTTCCTGGATATCGGCTTTCCTTTCTCCAGTTGTCTAAAATCTTTCTCCAGCACTTTTTCATGGGTCCAAATACAGCTACATCAAGTGGCTGCATTAGATGGGTGGCATTTGCAGGAAATGGAGTTATATAAATACCATGCTCCTTACAGGACTGAATAACTGCAGGTGAAAAGTGGCTGGCGAGATTATCACCTACAACAATAGTTGTAGCACCAGGTTTTCGTGTTTCCGTTATGTGCGGGAGGAGGATTTTGAAAAACCATGTCTCGAACAGGTTCATATCAAACCAACCGGAGGGGCTACTGGCATATTTCGTTCCAGGAGGGCCGCCTTCTGTCCAGTTTTCATATAAATTTCCAGATTTATAAACGACCATGGGAGGCAGTAGATCCCCCTTTGCATTTCCGCACACCATAATGCTAATAGAGGTGCGAGAGTGGTTCTGTACCCTTTCAACCCTTTTTGTGTTTCTGGGGATCACCACTTTTTTTGCTCCAGGATCATCTGTGACATTTGTCTCGTCATAATTGTAGATATTGAAATCATCTGCATCGTTCAGGGCTTCATTGATATTGGTGAAAAAATTTAAAATGTCTTCACGGTCGACGGATGATCTGGACCTTTTTATGTTCGAGGCTAGGCTAATGGACAACCTGTTTCTCTGGATGAATGCATCAAGAAAATCTTTTCCTGGAGTGTTGTTTTTGAAGATCGTGACTGTTTTCCCTTGTTTGTCTAGGTATTTTGCGATGACCGTCCTCACATCCAGCCTGGTTAACGGGAAACCCCAATCAGCCACAACTCCGAGGGTCTCAGATATACTGCGTTCTTCCTCGGATGAAAGGACTCTTGGGCGGCCCACTGCTCCAGAATTTTTGCCAAGAATCTTACGACCCAAAGTTGTCCGAGGTACCTGATACGTTTGCGCAGCTAATTTTTTCGACATCCCCTCCTTAACAGCTTGTACGGCTTTTTGCATGTTCTCTTCTGAGTAGTCTTGGTAGGGCTTTGCCCCGGGTGTTCTCTGGTAGTTTCTCACCATTTTTAGTTACTAGTTACCTGGAATAAAAGATGGGCACCTGAAAATCCAACTAAAAAAGAACAGGAGGAAAAGTATTAACCGAAACAAAAATTAAATCATAGGTGACCAAGTTACCCCGGGGTGGCCAAGTTACCCCATATTACGGTAACATCATGTATTTCAACCAAATATTAAGGTTTCTTGAATAGTAGACTTCCGCGGACAATTTTATCTTGAAAATTCTTGGCTTACGGATGGATTCCGGGGCAAAATAGCAATGTTTCGTCAAGCATGAAAGTTGACACATTCAGGGCAGACTGGAGGCTTGAATTAAAACTGTCAAATTTATAGTTATCCCAGTTTTTTCAATTTTCCGTGAAAATGATTGTTCTTAGATGTATAAAAATCCAATCATCCACTAATAAGATGTGTAGTGAAGCCGAATGTATTTCCTCATCGGTTTATATCACATAAATTAAAAGGTAACTACAATGTATTATTGCAAGTTTGAAAAACAAAAAATCGCATAGATCCTATACATAATTTGAATACAAAAAAATTAAAGCTTCAAAATCGTGAACCATCGAATCAAATATAAGGAATTTTACCATTGATAAAAAATATCCCTTAATCAGTCCTACTTCGAGTAGGCTTGTGACAATGTTATTTTAAACGTAGCAACAACAGATAGCAACTATCAATTTTATGTTCTGTGTAAAGTTTACAACGGATATGTGGAAATACGTAAACGTCATTAGTAGGCACCATTAAAATTTAAAGATGCAATGAATGCAATGTTCAATAAACATTTCAAGATAGAACGAAAGCCATTGAGAATATCTGTGGGTCTGTGATTGTTCGTGAATACTTAAAATGATATGGATACGTTATGCAGCACTTAAAATAGATAATAAAATCGTTACTTCAAAATTATGTGTTGTTTATTTAATTTTTCACTTAAAGATAAGAAGCGGAGACTATTCTTTTAGGTTTCTGGCATTCTAGTGATCCTTCAAATCAACCGTTATTACGGAATGAGACGGGATGAATTATTGAAGTAACAATGATAATTTAAGAACATGATTGTGAGATATCGGAAGTATATTAATAAATTTTCCTTGGACAATAACCAGTTCTACTATGACATTTTATATTGGAAGATATAAATTTACATACCAGATATCACTATCAAATCAAATTCTGCATCATATATTTTACATTATGATAATTATGATCAATATTTCATCAGATAAATGATATGACACCGATGAATAAAAAAATAAATTGGATACAAAATAATATACGTAGGTTTATTCTGGGCTAATAATTACATTGGGGGATTATGCCTATATATTTGAACATTAATTTGTTCCTTTTTGAACGTAAAAGTTGCTGTTGATCCGTTATTGATTTATAATAAATGTTAGATTCAAGGATTGAGAAACAATCAGATGAATCAGATAATGGTGATTCCAAAATTAATTTGAACCAGATCATGCTTGTAGATGTGAAAGTAATCCAAACCCCGGTTTAGCCAATTTTTTTTAGCACAGTTTGTTTTGTTGTCATGGCGAAATTACGCTCCAGGATTGCTGTCTACAGATTTTTGAACAGTGCTACAAAATATTGATGACTAATAATTTTTCCCTTCTCCAGGTAATCAATCAGGATGATATTTGGTAAACGTATGACGTGGTATGGTCTATAGTTATTAAATAATATTTTTTTTCTGTAAATGAGCTTGTATAAGAGTGTTATGACTTGATAAAGTGCGTTGAAAAATGTCTTCCTAAGTGAATGTTTATGCTGGTTCTTCCTGCTTTATGTAATGTGTACAGCCTACTGACGTGCTAGTTAATTGCTCATCACGAATAAATGTTGTGCTCCTGGATTACAACAAATGGGGTAAAAAAGATAACTACGGAACCAATGGAAATCGGTTGTCCCTGTGAAATGTCAGAAGAAGATTCTCTTAGTGGTACCATAGTAAGTGTACATTTTGTCAATTATTCTGAATTATAACAAATTGGATACAAAGTATTCTGTATTATAAGGGACAATAATGCACTTAACAGCAAAGCCATTAACAATTTTCCTAAGCATAACAAGTTGAGTATTGTGTATCATCATCCAGTTGATAATTCAAGGCTATTATTTTATCTATTCGATTCGGTTCACATTCTCAAATGTATTAGGAATAATTGGCTGAATTCAAAACCCAATCAAATTATGCAGTAATCCTATTTTTGCTCGGGAGACGTGGACATTGTCTCATTTTATGTTTTAAAAAGATGTAAAAACTAGATAAATTGATAAAATTCTTCAAATTTGAGAGCACTCTTATCCTAGAAATTTGGAACGTCAAATGTAGCCCTTATGATTTTCAATGAATATGTCATACAGGCCTTACTTCAATTTAGTTCAAAAATAGAGCATTCCAAATCCACACTCCAAATTACAAATATTATATTCTTGGTGGAAAATAATGAATGTAAAAACTTCCCTCAAAATACAACAATTAAGGGACATTTTCCAGGAACCTATCGTCAAAGGTAAAGGTAGAGGATGATACGAAAATCAAGCTTTTGAGAAATTTATTGAATCGTTAGATACGTGGAAGTCTAGTTCGGCTTCAAGTAAATTAACAACACCGAATATTTGAAATAATCATTACAATAAAGCTTTTTTCTTAAAAAAAACCAAATGGGGTACAACAAAGGACTCAGTTCACGTCTGACAACCCCGTTCAAGCAGGAAGACCTCATTTACCCTATCGATATTCTAGCATTGTGCGATAACGTAGGAGTGACCAGCGGCAACATAGCCTCTGGCGTGTGACGTCACGATCGTGCTTTCAGGCCTTGTACTGTAGATTGTATGTGTCTCTACGCCGTTACCCATTTCTCATCAAGTCGACATCTTTAACTGTTTTCACGGGTGTTAGCTAACAATGAAATAATATCGCGAAATCTCGACTCACTTGGTCGATTATTGTGACCAGAGTAGTCTCGAATTTATCATTGTGGTAGTACATTTAAATACTAACCTTTGGACGTTGTGCGGCTGTTGCAAATGACAGTCTATAACTTTGGCAAAGTAATATTCTCATGGCCATTGCGATATATGTCAGATAACGACAATCAACATCCACGCTAACCGTTGGATCTCCCAATGCAATTATATCTTTCCTACTACAATAAATTTTCGAATATCATTCCTAAAGCAATTATAGAGAATAATGTTATCTTTCCAGAAGGTGGATATAAACTGTGTATTAGGGATGTGTCTATCTCACAAATATTACAGTGAACATTTTTTTAATTTTCCAAAATTCTATAAGAGGTACTCTTCTGGAGGGTTTATGTATTCAAATATTATGTCGAAATGCTTCTTATAACATACACACAGATTTCCAGCGGCTACCTCAATTTTAAATTTTTTACCCCGATCCTGTCTTCTCGGTCTGGTTATTTTTGTTTGTTTATAGGTAAGCCCGTAACACATTTTGGATGAATTTATTGTATACTCAACTAATGCAGATTCTTGATCTTCAGAGAACATTTAATGGCTGGTAAACTGGAATGAAAATTATGCTTTAAGGCGGTAATGCAAAGCTGTATGAGACATTCCATAATTTGCTGCTGCTCGCAGTCATTTTTTGCTCTCGTACAGCCGTCATGCTTTCTTCATCATAGGAAGGTTCTCTCTTTTTTTCCGCATAATTTCTTACCACACCTACTTGATCTGTGAAGTTAAAAAAATCTATTAATGAGAAGGCAAAGGATATGCTATTAAGTTTAAAATATTTAAATATTTAGGCTACTAGGTTTAGGTCTTTTGTGAAAAAAGCCGTCAGAGATGTTAATTTTTGTATGTTCAAATGTGCCCCATTTTCTCTTAACCTACATAACAAAGAAACACAATCACAAAAAGTAATATATCAATGATAAGCTGAAACTTACCTGTTTCAAATAGGATGCAAAATATTATGATGATTACACAGGAACAGCAAAGAAAAATTTGGATCGAAAAATTTTTACCACAAACTATATTCTTGTAAGGTCACAGAGTCAAGCCCGAATTCAGCTGCAAATGTGGACAGATGTGGATGTAGCAATGTTATCAACATTAGTAAAGTCAATTTGAAGAATGTTATAGACATTATTAACTAAAATGTTCAAATCTTCCCCAGTCTCCCCTATAGATACACAATATATCGAAAGTAGAAGTATCGATACAAAATATCTTGTATCGGTCTCTAAAGTATCGATCCTTCCTAAAATCGATACATCCCTACTGTGTATGTATCTAAGTTTAAATGATTTGTTGAGAAATATCGTACGTTATCTTATAATTGAATAATTAATGCGTCGTTCAAATAATGTCGTGAAAGGCAATATGCATAAAGACAAATAATTAAGTAACAGTGTTTTGAAATAGAAACAACCTATTTTGCCAGTTTATTACCACTCATAACGTCTTCGAGGAATTTACCAGATCTTTTGAATATGACCTATGAGACTCGACGATCTAACAAATGCAGAACACTACAATGAGTCTAAGCATCTACATTTCAGGATTATACATTTTAAGATGCACATGCATTTCTCAAGTTATATTCATACTACTTGTGGGAGCCAGCATGCAAGAAGTGAATTAAGAAGTGGAGTGAGTATTTGTTTACATCGAGGAAACGGTAACAGTTTTTCATAAACATATAAATCTGTCGGCAGGCCGTGCATGTCTGTACTCTGTATTTCTTCGGAAAACAAATCACCAACTGTCTACAGCGGAAAACTTAATGGGAATCTTGTTCTCTAATCATGTGAAACTCACTGAAACACCGTATAAATGGACCTTGAATATTCCCATTTCTCATGCGGCGGAATGAATCTTTCTCTTTTCAAAAATAAAACATGAGCAAACGTCAGAAATTTATGGGGAGAACTGATAAATTTACGTTTGATGCTAAATAAATATGGGCTTCTCCATAATAGTTATTTATTGTAAGTATATTTTAGACGGCGAGTGTTTCAGACAAAAATGGATAAAAAGCGGCCTAAAACATGGATGCAATACGCCCAAATTAGTCGAATTTAATAAAAAGAAAATGACATTCAAATGTTTCACTACGAATCTACGAAAGCAAAGCAAAGCGTGCTGGTTATTAGTGTGTATTCCTCCGATTGTTCTAGAAAACTTTGATGAAGCTCAAGAAGCAACTCAGCGTTTATTACCAAACAAGTGTAACGGTTTTGAAAAAAGAATTTGCTGAATTTAACAACTGGAGAGAAAAAGGGCGAGTGAAGTGGAGGAAGTCAGCCTTTCATATTTTTAGAACCTCAAGAAAAAGTACGCGGCTTCATCAATGTGGACCATGTATCCCATGTTGAAGACTACTATAAAAATTCACAAGAAGATAGACCTGTGAAAATAAGGTAGATTGACGGCTGTCCCAAAAAGCGTTTCTAAAGGATACAACGCAAAGGTAGCAAACGTGTTTGGCAGAGATATCGAAGCATTTCTAGCCAAACTTCTGATTAACAGTGTTTGATAATTAATGTATACTTTTTTTAGATAATATTAGGTATACATTTTGGATTATTCTAGGTTGCATTGATGATGGAGCTGTGTAGTATTTTAAATATAAATGTTAATGTCAATAAGTAATTATTCAATAAATTTAAATGATTTGTATTAATCATTCTTCCATTCTTGTAACAGTGAAATTAAGCTAGTTTATTTCACTTTTGAATAGAATGCCATTTTATATGGCTTGAGTGAAGATGATAATGGCCGTTTATGATCTGATTATGAATAAAAATTATTATTGCCTCGGCAAAACATGTCCATTTTTAATTTTGATGAAACTCTAAAGAAACTGCATTGTTTTTGAGTGAAAAATAAGAAAATATTGAAGGGATGTATGCTATCAATTATTTGTAAATGTAATTAAATGCTGCATCATTAAGTTTACAAAATCCTATAATGAAGTGGACTCTCAGTATTGAATAGACGATATTATTTTACCTTGTACTGATAAAGTTGAGGATCTAGGGATCATGTTTGATCCGTCTCAATTTCAAGTATCATGTGTAAATCATCTATTGCAAATAGAGCACGCGGTTTTATGCTTCGTGACTGTTCAGAATTTAAAGAATCTTGTACTATATTCCACCAGGATGTGAGAGGCAGTTCCTTCATCATCTGTGATGTCCATAATGTGGAGATGTTTGTTAAGACGACAGAGACCGGTTAGGATTCCAGTCATCTCTCTGAAGTCCCTTCTGTTCAGAGAAAGGAGTTCCTTTGAGAGCCTAGGTACAGGCATTTTGATGAAGAGCTTTGGCCTGCCTCATGCGTGGTTATTCTCGCCATAGTTCAGACCAAGTTATTCAGTTGGCCCAGAAGGGCGAGACCTTAGTTTTGTTTCACTTCAATATTAATCTTCCAAATAGGGCATTAACCTTCGATAGTTATAAAGAATATGACATGCTTATGCGTTTTGCGCAGGGCAATGAAAATTCAGATGACAAGGCGCAAACGTATTTAAATAGGTACGTGCTATTTTAATATAAGAGTATGTATTTATGAAATATACTTCAGGGTAATTTTCGTTTTCATGGCCGCCAACGTCAAAAAGTGAAAAAAAAACATGTGGCACTCGGGGACTGCCGCGGTGAAGCGCGGCTCTCAACTTATGCAATTATAATTATTTATTTATTTAAATTTATGCAGCATTTTTTTTTCTTTGATATTAATTCAAGTTACACTTTTTGAGCGTGGTGACCGATAAGAAAACAAATTTTTTTCTTTTATTGAATAAATGAGAAGTTAATATCGTTTAAAATATTTTAATTATCTTACAATAGATGTAGGTTATTCAGGAATTTGTTATCATTGAAACTATAGGTTTATGGTAACTGAAATAAGAGACATAAGTTTGAGACTTGATATCCTCTAAATATCTGGAAAATACCGCGTCAATGGTGGTCCCATATTTTGTTGTGGATTCTTGTGGATCATTATTCATTTTCAAATTCAATTTTGCCGAAAGAAAAGTTGTCAACCGCTCTGATTTTTTATCAGCGAAGTTGATGTTGAAATCGCCAGCCAAGATAAGTGGAAATTTATTACCATTTGTACCAAATATTTTCGACCCTTCTTCAGTGTACTCCAGTAAAGTGCGATGAATAAAATGCCCTCGTCCAATTTTGGATTCGGAGAAATGTAAATTGCTACCATGACTCTTTGTAGGCCATTTCTAAGTTTGCATAAGCACGCACAAATATCTCCAAAAAATAACATTAACATCGCTAACGTGTGCAATATTTATTTCAATATTCGGAGTCATAATGTTAGTTACATTATTATTATTTTGGTAAATAGCAACCCCACCTTTTGGAACAGTATCTCGTTTGAATTGAACAATACAATTGAAATTAGGTATTTCAATCGGATTATCATGCGCCATGCAAGATTCGGTAAGAAGTAACACATTTGTTTGTCTCGTAACTGAATCTTGTGAATCGTATTTGTGACTATTCAGACTTTGGCAATTGAAAGTCATTATTGAAATGCCATTTCTATTACTAAGGAAATCTAAGACACTTTGAGCTGTCGTCTGAACACTATTTAAAGGCAGTCTTTTGAATTCTTGCAACAAAGATGCAGTCGATGCAGCTTGCCTTCGATTATTATAAAACTTGAATGTGGAATTATCGTTTCTTGTCGTGATATACAATTTTCCAATATTAGTCACCCGAGAGAGCGCAACATAAACGAGTTCCTGTTATTTTTCGTTACGGAATTTCTTGATTCGGTCGCCGCGCTCAAAGCCCGCGATTAAAGCTATATGCAATATATGCAACAGCTTAATAGAAACAGGTACTCTCAGGTCTCTGCTACGCGCGTCTAACGTATAAACTCTAACTGACGCGTAGCGAGCTCCTAGAGGCATATGTCAAAATGATTTCGTTCGTAGCTAATTACATAGGAAGTCTGGAGTTCATGCAATTATGTTTTTAGATAATTCGAACCTTCTAATTTCGATAGGCCACGTGAAAATCCCGGAGTCTAAAGCGCTAGAGTGTTATAACATTCGTATAAAATAGCGAAACTTCTCACTTTTAGAAACTTCAAATTAATTAATTAATTTGACACATGTTAGGTGTTTAGGTCTTACATTATTTTTCGTTACGGAATTTCTTGATTCGGTCGCCGCGCTCAAAGCCCGCGATAAAAGCTATATGCAATAGCTTAAAAACCGTTATAACTTCCCTATTGAGGAAAATAAACTTACGATGTTATACATTTTCGGAGAGCCTGAAAAATGTTCTTCCCAACGGTGTCATGGCAGACTATGATTTTGATTATAAAAAAATGGAAGCTTAGCATATATCTCAAAATGGTTGGACCGAGAAAAACGATACAAACTCAATTGGATTCTACGTGGAATTTTCCAAAATAGAGGAGCCGCTAGAGAAGTCACCTGAAATCGAAGATTTTTCAATTCTTCGCTGTAGCTTAAAAACTACAAGACATATAGAGAATCTGTCTTCAGCAGCGTTGTTTAGCCGAAAAAGTAGAGCAAGTCCGCGGAAACCACATCTTTTTATCTTCAAAAATAAGCCCGATCCCTTATAAAACCAACGAAATCTGAACATTCTACGGGCGGATCCCTGGGGGTTCGCGGCATATTTTTGGGGGGTCCGTGAACCCCGTGAAAGATCATTTTTTGGGAACAAGATTTAACGTTTCGAATTTATACTCGTAACTCTGATTTCAACGAATTTGACTTCGAAATTCCTAAACATTTCCACTTGCGGCGCATTCACCTACTACAGATCTTGGCTGCATCGCCGCTTGCTCACCACTTCGAGTATCCAAGACAATGTTGAAGTTCCGACACCCCGAATGAGGTTCCATTGTGTTAATGAGGTCCGAGACTGGAAACACTGCTCTAATGAATACCTATCTTAACATGTGCGGAAAATGTCAAACTAATTCACTTTTGGTTACTTGTGCATTTGGACGTGTCTATAACGCTGATTCGAACATTATCTCTTCGCATACTTACACAATTTCAATTAATCTGTGACATTTCGATTTAATCAAATAGTCTTTATGCAAAGCGTAACAACATTCTTAGAAGAATGTACCTTTAAATTACTTATCCATTATAAACCAAATGATTGATTGACCGCTCATTGGGATCTCTTTGAACATGCGATACCGCTGTTACGGCCACACAAAAACTAATAACAAACTGTATTGCCTCAACACATCAAGACCAGCGTGTAATTCATTTATATTCAAATACATCGATATTTACTTGTATCAACCATGACAATCAACTATTATCGGAGGACGATTCGTGTTTTCAAATAGAATTTGTCTTTGGTACATAAAATAGGCAAATTACGTCGTATGTTATGTCTCTAATTGTGTTGTGTAGTCAATCGATCGAGCAGTAGTGACCACATTAACAAATGATTTAATATTGTCTTTGGTGTGGTGATTAACAAAACAAATGTATTTTTTGGAAAAAGTCATTTATAAAAAAGTCTTATTTCAACAGTCTGTAACATTTCTCGCACTTTCATCATCCAAATTAAAATTTTGAAATAAAAAAGGTAAATTTTTTTTGTTTTAACATTTAAAAATGGTTTAAATATATAGATTACTATATTTTTCTTATAGTAATACATATAAATTCAACCCATCTTAAGAATCTTTTGATATTTATTAATGTACTAAAAATTTTGTACTTTCCTCGGTAAATATGCATTTTAAAAAAACAAAAATTGTTTGGAAGACCTCAACATATACGCCAAAATTCGTTCAATTAAATATTTTTAAAGCGCTACAATGTCGAAAAAGGGCTGGTTTTTCGTGTTTTTCCAGAAAAACTCGGACAAAACGCGTATGAGGAAAGAGTTTGAAGGTGTTTGTTGAGACAATAGTGATCGGTTAGGATTATAGTCATCTCTCTGTTTTCATTTCTGTCCAGAGAAAGGAGTTTCTTTGAGAGCCTACGCACAGGCTCTTTGATGATGGCCTACCTCATGCGTGCCCACAGTTCAGACCACTTTGTTCAGTTGGCCCAGAAGGGCAAGACCCCCCATGCATTTTGATATGAGGCAACCACTGGCTCCGGTCCGACTGGGGTATTTCCTTCAAATCCAGGGACCCAGATGAGTTGAACTTTATTTCCCTGGCTAGTTCAGCTAGTATATCTCTGCATTCTTTGACAAGCCTTGATGTAACTCTGGGTGACTTGAGAGCTACTAACATAGTTGTTTCGCAGGGTTTCCATGGCAATATTGCATATACCTCCGCCTGAAAAACCAAACAAACGCCTAGAGTCACTGAAATAGTGACCTTTGGCATTTTTAGGTACACTCCCGCCACATAAGCCTGACCTACCTTGGACCCATCTGTGAACCATACGAGCACACCTGGTGGCAGTAGGGCTCTATCCGGGATGAGGGAGAACTGAGACATATAACTGGGATCATGCTATCTTGTTTCATTTCTGGTATGGGGCATTTAGAGAATGCCTCACATAAAATCTGAGTGTTCACGAGAGTTTTTATATATAAGTGTAGGGGTAGTAATCCGGCGGAAGTTTCAAGGGCCCATGTTGGAGCCTACCTCATACTGCTCAATATACCCACGTATGCAAGCCGCTGCAGTCGGTCCAGGGAGAGCTGGAATATACCAGTCCTTATCCCCGACCACCACACTATCGCAGCATAGGTGACCATAGGTGACCATAGGTCACACAGCGGTATAGATCCAATAAAGAATCTTTGACTGCAATCCTCAGGTGCTGCTGAAAGCTCTTCTGCACGCCCAAAAGGACGCAGAGGCCTCCCTCACTCGATATTGAAGGTCAGGTTCCTGAGCCCCTCCATGCGGCACCAACCGTCCACTACGCTGAGCAGCGTGTATCCAAGGTGATGCCAACCAGATCATTGGCATAGGCTTGGGCATGAAACGCAACCTCTTCCAATTCCTCCAAGAGTCCATCGGCTACGAGACACCACAGAAGCGGAGATAGGACACCTCCCCCTGAACAGCCTTTTGCAGCGGTGGTTTGTACAACGCTTCTGTTATGTTGCACCTTTCTCGCACGCGTAGATAGCATGGCTTCAATCCACCAAACTAATGTTGAAACGATACCATGCTTCTCAGCGGCTAAGCAAATAGACTCGATGGACGTGTTATGAAATGCCCCTTCGATGCCCATAAATACCCCCAAGGGCAGCAAGACCTATTCGTGTGATTAGATGATGAGTAGCCATACTCGGAAAATATTCATTTTGCAGGAAAATTTATGAACATCTAATTTTTTCTTCACTTTCACCCAAATTCTACAAGTTACGGAACTCGTGATAAAAGATGTGTCTTCTACCCCTTCCGATCATTTCCGCATTATTATTTTTTTTTACCTTTTCTATTCACGTCATTACTAGACCATTGCTCGAGATTTCATCGAAATTCATTTAATAGAACTCAAATAAGAGATATTGGTCATTTTACTTCTTCCTTGACTGGAATAATTATTGACTTTTGTATTTATGTATTTATATATTATAAAGATGCTAATAAGTAGCCCCTAAATTCTAAACAATGATCATTATAAAATTGCACGGTGAAAATATATTAAAAATATAACTTCACTCAGTTTCGAATATGCATATAGCAAACCCATTTTACATCAGAAAATGTCTCGAAATAAAATGTTTAACTATATTGTCGTTCAGAGTGCAAATACAGTAATACAAAATGTTTACTGGATCGGCCTGTGATACTTAAACAAAGAGTACGAGTAGAAATGAATGTCGCCAACGAGCAACCGGGGGAACATTGAGATGCAAAGCAGGCTTTGATCCTCGTAGGAGTGACGGTTTTGACAGCCCGACAAAGCTCGTTCACGCAGTCCGGGCATGGCAGAATAGCTGTTACATCCCCTTGCGAAAGAACGTTACGAGTTTCAAGCTCTTTTAAATGACCGAATTTTCACACGCAATTTTATAGAACTTTTCTTCGGTGAAGTTTAAATTAGTCTTCTGGGGAAATTATGTTTAATTATGAGTACTTCTTATACAAAGGTAGATTCGTTTTTGTCTAAGTCGACATATTTAATTGTTTCGAATCGAATTCATTTTAGCGAACGTTCATAGCTTTTGCCTCATAATTTACAATTTTAAGGTGATCAAATTATGTATTATTATAATATTTTGCTCAGGTGAACTGTCAAAATCACATAACGGACTATGTCCAACTTATTTTCATGATAATTATTTCCTTTCTTTACGTGCATTGAGGAAAGTACAAGTTGCTCATAGATTTAAAACAGTAACGAAAGGTATCACGGGTAAGAACAAAGTCTATCATGAGATAAGGACTAGTCAACAAAAAAAAAAAACTTAAAATATCGACGGATGAGCACTACCTGCACTAAATAATACACTGCAGAAAAATTTGAAAATAAACTTATATTATACAAAACAAAAGGAAACCACGACATGCTTCGCTACACAGTGACTTCTTCAAGTGAAAAATGGTACCATGAAAAAGCCACTGTGTGGCGTAACATACCGTGTTCTCTATTATTTTTTAAGACGGAGTGAGAGAATTGGAAACGAGTACATTTTCGTGGAGAAGAAATTATCTTACGGTTGGAGTTGAAACAGACCGCTAGAAATTATGGATTTCAACAATAAATAATAATCCAACATTCACCAGGATTCATTACATACAAAGAATTCATCTGAGAAGGTTGTTGTAGCCGACGTCGCTAGAGAACATGGGTGTGTTTTTCAGGAATAAAAGACATCCTCATATTGATTAACAGTCATTATCCACAACGAGTTCAAAAAGGAGAAGGTTGCTGCTAACACTATCATTGGAGAATATAGATTTTTTGAAGTCCCTTGGTTACAATGTCGGAAAAACTTCAAATATTCAACGAGCCAAACTTTAATGAAGACATCATCCGAGAAGAAACTCACACCTACTATCCACACACAACATCTTTCGGCAACAGCGATGAAATGGAGATATTAATCAATCAACAAGATATGTTGGTAGATTTGGCCTCGTCTGCTTTATTCATCGAGGCAGAATTCCAGTCAGAAGCAGGTGGTGATGGTGGATGTACGCTAAACAATAATTTTCGAGCGTTTCTCTTTGAATATATCAGTTATGAATCGAATGGAAAAGAGATAGACAAAGTACGCGATCCTGGTATTGTCAGCACCATCAGAGCTTATCTAACATATGCCGAACATGAATCTATACCGCTAGCTATTTCCGGATAGTCATATAAAGATGCAATGAGTTCAGTCTACAATAATAAAATCAATTTATGGATACCGTTGAATTTTCTACTAAACCTATTCATTGACTATAACAAAGTTTTGAGGAGTAAACATAAGCTGCGATTGATAAGCTCTCGAACCGATAACGATTGCTATACTAATAGCACAGGTACGAAAAGAGCTAAAATAAATGTGAAGACGATAGCGTTAAAAGTGCGACATGTCTTTCCAAATGATCAGCTTATATTGATTCCTTTCCGTAGCTGGGATCTGCATGAAAATCCGT
The DNA here is from genome assembly GCA_958510875.1 of Endomychus coccineus. Lineage (NCBI taxonomy): Eukaryota > Metazoa > Arthropoda > Insecta > Coleoptera > Endomychidae > Endomychus > Endomychus coccineus. The sequence goes on from OY294067.1 coordinate 288,117,728, forward strand.
TGATGAAGGAGCGCACTGGCGACATTTGGGCAGTTAAACGAATCAACGAATTTGGAACGTCCCAGACATGTGATTCTAGCTTTCCAAACTGATCGAAAAAATAATCCTGTTAAGCAAAGTAGATATTTCGATAATATAAACTTGCTAAATGTAAAATTATACCTAAATTCAGAGTGCTATCCATATGAAGCAATGAAATTGAATTTCAACGATCAACAATACGTGGAAGCGTACCAGATGACTTCCAGAAATCATTTTCAGTGAGCGTTAGCGAACGAAGTCGTTTCTTGATTCAGTAGGGTTATTTGGCAAATGTATGTTCTCGTGTAGCGGTCAAATTATAGATGCAATATACAAGAAATTTTCACACAAACTAGATTGGTGGCAGGTTTAATAGAAAGTTCAGTGCACTTAGCCAAAGACCCTTATATACTTTCCCCTGCTACGTTTTTCAGGGGGTATTTGCTGCTCGACAGAATCCTAAGATCTGTTTTACGCTTATATCCTTTATGTCATCATCCGCGATTATCCCCGGGCCTAGCCTAGGTAAACCTGGTTCGAATGAGCCCAGGACATGAAGAAAGAAAGTGGGTTGACGACTCCACTTTGTTTCCCTCGCATCTCATACAGAAGGGAGTGTCACTTTTCCCTACTGTATGCTTAAATTTCAGATTTCCGAACCTGTAAAGATCTCGGACATTATCCTGATGCTTTGCCCACTCAGCGAGAGTATCTCGCTTGCCCTTAGACCTTTCTCATTGACAAGCACCTCTTTATCAGTTCGGCAGCAGTCAATACTTCTCCATGTTGAAGCATGTTGATCTCTCAACTGGTTCCGCAAGATCTGTATACTCCCTTCATAGGAGAAACCAGCAAGCGGATGTTGAGGACCGTCCAATCTGGCCCCCTCTCTGGCTAGTTTGTCCACTCTCTCATTCCCTTTCCAACCTGAGGTACCCGGGATCCAAGTCAGGTTGAGTCTGTTTCCACCGGCTAGCCTGTTGAGGATCTCATTGACAAGCCTAGAGAACACAGTCGAGCTTTTCAGTGCTTTTACTATCCAAACAGATCCAGGTAGTCTCATTTATCTTACCATAGCCGAGTAGCTATTCCGCATATCTTATAGATGTGCAAGCATCTCGGCTTGGAAGACTGTGTTGAGATACCTCGTTCGCACGAAGTACACATGAATATATCTAGGACCGCAAAAGCCTGCTCCGACTCTTGTGTTTGTTCTAGACCCATCCGTATACCAAATTGTGCAGTGCCTGGTTGTGCGGCCATCTTCCATTCTCTGAAAACTTCAAATGGTGCTTCGTGAACCACAAGGCTTTGATTTTATCTTTGACAGAATGACGACCCTGGAATGCTGGTCCGCGAACCACAGGGCTTTGATTCTGTCCTGCGGTTCTAGTTGCAGCCTTTCAGGCTGCCCCTAAATAGACGGGATTCATATGCACTCCATCTCTCTAAGAAGCCATTGCAGCTAAGCCTGTAGACCGCCATCATTGAGAGATTCCTCATCGTCAATGATAGGGGTGGCACGCTCAGCAAGGCCCTCCATGCTGCAGTACTCTTCCTCGTGGATGTAATGCCTCTCAATAAGAGCTCTTGTATTCTGTACAGAATTTGCTGGGCTTCTTTTCTACTATACGAGAACAGCATGACTGAGTCTTGGGATGATAACAGCTGAGTACATCTACATCAGCTGCTTACGCGTCAAACCCTACTTCATGCTGATTGTTCTCTTACACTGCCAAAAGATTGTCATAAAATTTTGGCACCTAGTCTCCAGTTGCTTCTGCCAGAGTAATTTTTTGTTCAGGGTGACTCCTAGATATTCCACAGTCAACTGATTTGCCCCCGGATACAATCTTCTTAAGAGGCTTGGTAGTTTTCTCAGACTGAATGGAGAGTTTGTTCCCTCTACACCGGACTTCTCAAATTATCAAGGCCTGATGTTGAACAAGATCTGGTAAAGGCACCCTCGTAGGCTCTTCCGGAGAGTATGGCGATGTCATCCGCATAACCTACCGCCACACAAGCTAGATACGGTGATCGAAATTTACTGGCATACAAATACATTGTCCTACCTCAATCCGTTGAGTCGAGCTATTGAGCAAAGCGATCTTGATCGGTTTATACGAAAGCCGATTCTTTTGGCACACTGACTCACTCCGTCTCAAGCCTTTGGGATCGTTGGGCATTTTGACCGACCTCCAAGTGATATCAGTTTATTTTGGAATTTTTTTACAGTGTATTTAGAATAGTGTTCATTTCCAATATAATGTATTTCAAACAAGTAAAGACCAGTGCAATCGTACAATTGAAAATATCGAAACAAATTGCATCGAAGATACTTCCTAGAATTTCATTTGTTATCCTATACGACTACGCTTTTTTTGTACAAAGGTGATGTGTGATATCGTGCAGAGAACAGAACATTGAATGACGCAGTAGCGTGACCGAGCCACGTACGTCAAACGTAGAGTCACCCCAAGCAATAGAGTCTAGCTCATACACTGCCGAGAACGACCCTTTCATAACAATATCTCGTAATCCAATTTGGTATGCATCATGTATTCATTTTGAATGCAACTGAATGAATTTCATGACTCGATGATATACTACAAAAATTAAGACTAGGTAGTTAAAGTGTAATTATTTCAGACACATTCTCTTTATTTCTATGGTTTCAACGTCTACGTATTGTAAAATTATTTTAACTTTTGGAAGTTGGAGAATAAAACACAAATTTACACAATACTTGTAACATTTTGATTTAGAATTAATGCTCACAAATTGCTTCAGCACATTTTGGCATTCTCAAAGCTAGGAGTTATCCACTGAAGCTAAATCTAAAACTATGTTATTAAATATTAGAAATAAGTCTGTTATGATTGGGCGGATCATGGCCATGTAGATCCAGTGCAGAACTTGTGGTCGTAGAGCCCATGTAATCGCGAATGCTCTTCTGCATGCCATAAGGATGCAACGGTCTTCTTCATCCGGGTTTCCAGGTGCATTTTCCAGGTCAGTTTGGCATCGAAGATAACCCCAAGGTACTTCACTGAGTCTTCCATGTGCAGGGATCTTCCTAACAGACGAATGTCTGATAGGGAACCCAGTTTCCGTTTCCTCGTGAAAAGAACCACTTCGGTCTTTTCAGGATTCACCATGAGTCCCTCGACCTGGCACCAGCGAGCCACGATGGGGAGTGCAGTGTTCTGAAGCTCCCACTAGGTAGTCTTCCGAGGGTCACAGCTGCCAAATCGTCTACGTAGGCTTAGGCGTACAACCCAGCCTCATTCCGCTCGACTAACAAGCTGTCCACCACCAGGCACCAAAGGAACGGAGACAGTACTCCTCCCTGAGGGCACTCTCGGGTAACGTATGTACATGCGACGATGCCATTATGGTGCGCCGTTATCAGTCTCTGCGAGAGCATGGTCTTGATCCACCTGAGATCTCTATTATACTTCTGCTTCTGGATAAGTCATAGCGACTATTTCTATGGTGGCATGACTTTGTAAAAAAGTCGGTTGTCTGTAAATTCGGCTTACTGACGATAGTTGAACGTGGCAACGTCATAAGAAAATACTGATGATGATTATTTTATAATAATAAATTTTGTATTGACATTATTTCTTTCAGCAAGTAAACTGAATAAAAGTTGTTGTTCAATTAGTTACTTAATTATTTTTGCAAATTTAATTGTAATTTGTTGTAAAAAGTAATAATTTTGAATAATTTATTATAAAAATAAACTATGATTAAATTATTGTTTATAAATCTTAAATTTAAAATTTAAAATTTGGAAACATCATTAAAATTTTTGTAACTCTAGCTTTTGAAAAGCCCGCCTCAATGTGTTTGATATAGGAGAAAATTGTTCCCTTTGACGGCGGGCTGGTCCAACCTGTCATTTCAGACACTTTGTTATGATATGTGGAAGATTTAACATCTATGTTTCAATTTTTGAAATCATAGCTACGCTCAATAATTATTTCGATCGAATAGTAAAGCAATTGATTTTTTACTCATCGTGAAATAGTTCTGTTAACTTATTGTTATAGTTTTGTCAATTATAGCATAACCTACAATCGCTGCACTAGCGGACCGATGCTATTTATTTCAATGATGAAAGCACGAATATTCGACAATATATCACTGAACATATATTTAATATCGAAAGAATCATCACCTTTATCGCCGCAATTATCGTTGCTATAAACAATTGACACCACATTCACTTTTCACTGCACTATTCAAACTTGACGAAAACATGTAAATCTATTATTGTATAGCAGCTGTCCACGCGGACGCATCGCTCACTCAAGTAGGAGAGCTCGCTTGCACTTCAAGCCTTAAATGGAACGCCGTAGAACGAGGTAACGCCACATGAGTCATGTTTTTTCGTGCGTGCAGCCGGCTCCATCGAATTATAAGACGTTGTCACGTCAAAACTGAATGGATCATAAGATAAATGTAGTACATTATAGAATTATCGATCGATGTAGATCCATCCATATCATACAAACAACAGAAAAAAAATTTGAAAACTGACCCTTCACTTTGATAAACTGAATGTTCTTGTACCACAAAGACACAAACGTCAATCTAGGTTATGTATCGTAAGTTCATACACAACGGAACATATTTCTCGTTTTTCCTTCAAGTCAACTTCTTTATAATGGATGTACTTATCTTTTATTTATTTTCAATTATTGATTAATGACAGCATTCCAGAATAAGGCAGATTATTTTTAATCCTATGGAAGCGTATTTTCAATTTGGTCGCATCTGTTGTATCTCTTCGCAGCATATAAATGAAGTTCCGTAAGTTAACGCTGCATATGAGATTGTCATTCATCATTTCGGATAAAAAGATCATTTTCCGTCGCTCCCAAAATATATTTCGTTATGATTGATTGTCAGACATAATTTGTATCTGTCCATCTAAGGCAAGGACCATTAATTTAAACTACGGCGCGAATGTAGGTTAGCGCGAAAATTACGCTTCCAGTTACAGATGGAATGGTTCATATTATCGTGTGTATAAACTGTATTAAATGAATCAAACGAACTGAGTCACAGTTAAACTTTTGTCACCAAATTAGCTTTCGGACACTTCTGCGGGTCAAATGTAAATTATTGTATTGATACAAAATATATTGGGAATCATCGCTCATAAAAAACGCTATATTATACTCTATGTTACATTGAAATGCAAATTATCGTTGCTGGTTTTATTGGAGTTTTACCATCCTCTGCTTACAGAATAATCAACAGGGTATCATATGCTATTGCTCCCATGCAACGGGGGTACGTGGATCTTATGGAACCATCTGAGAGATGAACATCTCTCAGCATGGAGAAACATTGACGGCTGCCGAATTTCTAAAGGGCTGCTTGGAAATGAGGTGAGCCTAAAGGCTAGCGAGACACTCTCGCTGAGTAGGTGAAGCATCACGAAAATCTAATGAAATTTAAAAATGTTAACTACAGCTTACTGCTAAAGTTGACTTACGTTATTGTCAAAAAAATATTAACTGCACAATATCGCATTACGTTTTCATCTTTACCGTATTCAAAAAATCAAATAAACCGTTTTACAAGAATGAAATTTCCTTACTTCAGGGAATTTTATTTAATAAACTTTCATTCGTTTCGAGCGTACAATTTCAATCGTATTTTCGAGACATAACGGTTTCGTATTGTGTAGTCATGCCGACCAGAATGAAAAGTCTACATCTACAAGTGCCAAAGTAGGTAAAATGAAAGAAATCGTAGTGAGATGCGTTTTGAGGACTTGTACTTATATGACAGTTCAAAGGATTCTGTAGTGGAAGACTAAACAGAAAATCTGTACCAAGGATGCAATAACACAAAGATGTTTGCGATTTTCAAAGCGAATTCTCAAATATGTGGCAGCTTTATTGCCCTAACATTATTACTTCCAACGGGTACAGAGAGATTAGAAAATATGAGCCTAGAATTACAGTACAACCAACATAAGACAAAGGCACTAATAATACTATAAATAAGAGATAATCACCCTTATCCACTAAAAGTACTCATACTGAGGACCTTTCGGCTACCAAGTAACCATCATCAGAGTAAACTAAATTATAAATCAAAATGCCTGTTTAAATACTATTTGGGGATAATGATGCAAACAAGGGGCTACCCTCAGTTGAAGAAAGATGCTTTTTCGCTTACCCATTTCCATTGCTTCTAAATTACAGATATTTGTCCGTACAGTGATAAATTTTATTGAGAAATGGTGTTACCTGTATTCAAAATATGTTCGACTAACGCTGATTTAACACTATTATTTTTCTTCATATGTGCAAAAAAATTTGTATACCGAGTTAAAATGTTCCTATTTTGATCCACATAGTTAGGAACATGGCTCAAAATCAATTTTGTGAATCCCGGGCTTGTCGAAGTTGGAAACTTTATCAAAGGTGTTAGCTAAACGATTTTTCAGCTTGTTCTTATACCTGTAAGCTGGTTCTATTGCAAAACAATTACAGAACTTATTAAGTACTGACGGATGAACTTTAACTGAGTTCACAATGTGGATACACTATAACATTATAAATAAGAAATAATCACCTTTATCCACTAAAAATACTGTCAAAGTATTGAGGACCTTTCGGCTACCATGTAGACCAGACTAAACAGTTTACTCCGATGATGGGTACTTGGTAGCCAAAAGATGCTTAGTACTTTAACAGTATGCTTATTGGATAAAGGTCATTATTTCCTATTTATAGTACTGAAGGATGATAAGGGAAACTTTTAAATTTTATTGAAGTATTTGAAGGTAGTGACTATAATTTAGTTAGTTCCAATTTCTTTTTTTTTTGTTCAGGTAACTTGAATTATTGATCAAATATTTGTCGAAACCATTCTCCAACGCTATTTGCTGCAGTTTTTCCACTTTTTTTATAATTTTGCTGGCTCAAAGGGACGTTCAATTATATAGGAACAAGGCTATTAGATGTAGCTATTCTATAATTAAATGATGCAGCTGAATCTCACTCGGGGGTTTTTGTGGTCGCTGATCTGACTATGATGGTCGAAAAGTCCGCCGATGCACCTGGGGCTCAGGGCGCGCTGGCGGAGAGCTCATCTTCGAGAGTTACGGTTAAATTTCTTTCAAAGTGCATAAAAGATAACCTGTTTAGGTTTTGACTGTTATATGTAGAGCAAGAATTTTCATTTGTTGCAGGTACATCAACAATACAACAGAACACTTGGTTATAAGCTACAATATTTAAAAAACGTGTGCGAAAGCTGACATGACTGCGTCTGTCCTAGAACGCCGCAGAATCGTGTCTGCCTCCACTCAACACGCACATTATTACTATTATTATTATTATTAGACCTGAAAACATCTGTCTTTAAGGATACCTGGATATATGTGCCAACGTGTGCGTGCTTATATCCGAAATCCGCAGAGATGAGCATTATTTATTAAATTAGTGAAAAGCAAACTTTTAATAGTTATTTTAGTTAAGGTCATAATTACTATGTTTCTTCAAAAGCCTACGGGTACGTTCTATTCGATTCAAATAACATTTAGTGGCATTTCATTCCATATAAAACAACAGTAAATAATCTCTAGAGGCCCGAGAATAGCATCACTGAAATCAACATAATATTAGTCATACGGAATTCCAAGAAGCGATAATTCACTTTTATAGGTCTATTAATGTTATTTGTTATGTATATCTATTACCACAACTACCCCTTTCGCTAAAAAGCACATTAGTCTGGCACATAATTCTATGAAAGTAGAATCATATACCACGCTATAAGAAAATCGGAAAGACTTTCAGTATAACGACGACATTATTCGGAGCTTGGTCGGACAGATTCACATTCAATCTAATGTGTTTCCCGAGATTCCTTGCAAATCTTACGTAGATATTGAATCTGTAGGCGGATATTTCAGTTGGCAGAAGTTTCTGCGAATTGTTATTGAAAGACATCTACAGTGTATATTTCACCTAACGTGAAATTGGGTATAACAAATTCAGAAGATTTAAATTTGCATTTGAACAATAATGTCTATCTCACTTATCTCATGTTGACTTTTGCAAGATAACAATGATAAGGTCTTTCTAGTACAGGTCGGCTAATAACATCACAAACTTATAGTTCCAGATAGCTGTTTCGCTCTTCTCACAGCAGATGTCAGTATAACACATAGAGTTGTAAAATACATTATGTAGACCATTTGTATGTAACTTCAATGCAACATAGAGTATAATTTGAACATAAAAACAGACTTTGAACTAATTCATTCTTCCATTGCTTTGATGGGGCCAAAGTACCCATATGTAAAGGCTGTTTTATATTAACATACAGATTCATTACCACAGTAGTTAGTAACAAACGTGCGTCTGCTTCTGGGATAATAGACGATGGGCGCGAAAAGTCAACTCCGGCAAACAAGACACTCAAAGGTGACATTGATTCGGTTACTGAGCATATATATTTGGTTTCCAGCTATGAGAGACTCGAAAGGACTCCACTAGAAAATACTTGCCTAGTCATTTTACTTTAGTGAGATTTTATAACGAATATAAAATGAAGAAAACAAAAACATTTTTTCAAAATAATTATGAGACACAATTCTGCAAAACTGGTATAAAAATTAAGAAGCCTCACAAAGATACTTGTGCCCAATGCGATAAGCTTCAAATGCTTATCAAAAATTGGAAAGGTGAAGCCGTCGAAGAAGTCAAAACATTGCAAGATCACCAGTTGGAGGCAGAGAAGGCTTACGAGGCTAAAAAAACATGGTGAGACAATGGCTGCGAAACAGAAGACACGCTCAATATACACTCTTGATTTACAGCAATGTCTCCCAACGCCTGACATTAAAACTTCCATTGCATTCTACAAACAACAGCTCTGAGTATTCAATTTCACCATGCGAGAATTAAACTCGAAGCACCGTGGCATGAGGCCATCGGAGGGCGAGGAGCAAATCAGATAGTCTCATGTATTTACAAACATTTTAAGAGTACTTCTTTGGATGAGATCTCAAAAATCACTTTATACTCGGACACATGCTCTAGTCAAAACAAAAACACACACGTACTTATAATATTCTCTTTGCTCATGCAAATGAATCCACCGCTAAAATACATAAATCATAAATCCCTTGTTCCAGGTCATACTCATATGGAGTGTGACTCGGATCATTCAGTCGTCGAGAAAAAAAAATGTCTCATTTCCATAGAACATCCTCGACATTGGGTGCATTTGGTAAGGTCATGTGAAAGTTCTCAGCCCTTTCATGTGAAACAAACAACCAGAAACTGATACGAAAAAAAGTATCTTATAGAGATATCAAATGGTTGAGATATACTTAGGATATAGGCACAGTAGAATATAAGGATTCTTTATATGAGGAAGAACCATTTAAAAAGATGTCGTTTTGGGGAAAAAGAGGTTTGCAACAGATACGTGTTCTTCCTTCATCTTATAAAGCCTCAATTCCAATATGAGATGAAAAGGAAAAAATCTCCTGGAAATACTTCCCTATGTTGCAGCTTTCCATCCATTTCACAGGAGTCTAGATGCAGAGTCCAAGGTAGCAAGTGATGAGAGTGTAAGTGAACAAACATAATAATAATCTTTAATATTTTTGACGTTTTACACCTCGTTTTTAGAGTAGAAAGGTACAAGTCTATTTTTTGATTAAATAAAATGTGTTAAATGGTTTTTTGTTGTTTCAAGCATGTTGAACAAATTTGGATAGCACAGTCTATATGAAGGGTGCTTGAACTATTGATTATCATAATAATTTTTTCATTAAAAAAAGTTATTTAAAAATCCTCAATGAATAAATTACAACTTCAGCTATCTCAAAACGTCAATTGTATACTCATACCCTTTTCCCGCCGAGCCGCCAATTAAAGAATGTCTTGTATTTTCCACTTACTAATAATTCATTTCACACCTTTCTAGATAACAAACAATAAAATTAATTGGACATTAGACACCAAGTTTGTATACGGTGATAAATATTAATTGCATCCATTAATTAAGGAGGCGATTAATTCGAGTATTAGTTACACGATCAGACTGTATGTAAACTAATTCCGAATCAATACCATCACGGCGAATGGGAGACATAAATCTCTGTTATTACGATAATAATTTATTCCCATAAAATTTCTCTTCGACCTGAATTTCAAATGAAGCAATACTACGATAGTTGGACAACGCTACGCTTCGCTTCTAACAATAACTTCCACCTTTTATAATTTTCACATGGTTTTGAAATTCGTTTTCAATTGCTTCAGAATCGGAAAATTATTTGTGAATTCTCAACATGACTAGACCGATAATAAGTTGTTCCTGTCACTACGTAGATTTCAGTCTTACGATCATCAAGAAGAGGCCTTTAACTGAGCCTTGGGGAGCACCATGTGACCTTACTACTTTCTTATGATGACTATTCATATTTTTCCACTTTCAATTGTGAAATTACTCTGCAAAGACAGTTGAAAGCTTTGGATGTGTCCATATACATAGACATGTTGAGCCCATCATTCACAACAACTGGTAAGATGAAAATCTTAATTTCAAACAAGGACTAGCATGAATATCTATAATATATTAAACGGGCGGCAACAAACTAATGCATTTTAAATTATATTTTACAATTAGAAACTCGGCACAAAGTTGTTGCAGATACCTAAGACCTGTAACAGGTACCTAACTAACTATATTTTGTTTTGTAGGTATATCAGTTTTCATAATTACATGTAATTTTTAGTGTAAGGTTGATGGTCTATGTACTCATAAATGTGAAAAAGTGTAAAAATGGCGAAAATAAATCATAGTAATTTTTCAGATTTAAGTGAAATGTTCAGTCAAAGAGGAAAACTTCTCTTAGTTTACGATAACTATAAGTTTAAAGAACACAACAGAAAATTAGCTTCCGGAGAAACTAAGTGGAGGTACATCAAAGATAAATGTAAAGCAAATTTTCATACTTTAGGTGAGTCAAAAAGTCGAGTTATAACAAACAACACGTGAAAAAACGTATAGGTTTTGCATATCAAAAATTAAAGAGTATTGTGATTATCTAAAAACCAAATTTGTACCACAAGAAATAGTAGTAGATTTTGAGATATCTATTCATAATGCAGTGTTAGAAATTTATCCAAATGCTAAAATTACGAGGTGTCGATTCCACTTAACTCAAGCATGGTACAGAAAAATTCAAAATCTAAGTTTATCAAAAGAATACCAAGACAAAAATTCTGAGATTGGAAAATGGCTCCATTATTGTTTTGGTTTTTTATTTTTGGAACCAAAGGACGTTCACGATTTTTATTTTTTTGAGCCCTACGAAGTTAAGCCAGTAGATGAAAGATTTGAAAAAATTTTCAGATTACCTTTTCGAAAATTATTTGACAGATAATTCGAAATTTCCACCACATATATGGGCTGATGCCTCTGCTGCATTGGATAAAACAACCAATGCTTGCGAATCGTTTCATTCCCATGCATCCATGTACCAAACGCATCCTTCTTTATTTATTTTTGTAGACGCACTTCTTAAAGTACAAACTGAAATATGTTGAATTGATATCGCATTATTATGCAATTAATTAAAATAGTAGTGTAAATATAATTTTGAATATGTTCTTCCTATGTACGTATTACGTTTATTTTAAATTAGGTATTGTTATTCATATGCCGAGTTTAAACATTTTAAAAGTGAATCTTTTAATCTCTGTGCCGAGCTTAACTATTTTTTTATTTCGTATACCTGAGACATGTGCCGAGTTTGTATTACCCCTATTAAATAATTTGAAATTTTGTGCGGTATTTTACTCTTGAAAAGGCTTTCTTGTGAAAAAAATCTGCATTTTGAATGATTAAACTTTAAGAACCATTGTAGTTCAGAATAATTGAATAATCGTGTAACTCTATCCGCTGAATTGAATTGAAATGTTGAAGGATATTTAATTGAAAAAAATGTTGTTCGAAATATAAAGTTCCACGGTATAATTTATTCCTTTCGGGTAAGATTCATGAAGCAACGACATCGGTTTATTTTGATAAGTAGCACACATATTAAACTTCCTGATGTACTCACCCGTAAGATCGCAAGAACGAGAAGGATCGAATGAACTTAGCCTATTGGAATAATATTATTGTATTTTCACTACGAACTCCTTTGAAAGTAAACTTTAGCTGTGGTGAATTTTAATGTAGACTTTCCAAAGATTCTCCAATGTTTTTACTCACACTTCTTCGTTGTTCGGTATATTTTATCAAACTGTTGTTGTTTTCCTCACAGATTGTTCCGTTATTATTTATGAGCTACTCGAATTTTTGTGAAGGATACGTGTAGAATATAATAAACAAGAACTTATAAATAAATTTCAATTTCGAAGTAGACTAAATCCCGCTTCTGACACGAGAAGATAAAACGAACATTCGATTCTAAAGCGAAACATTTTGATAATGATCATAAAAACAAAATGTTTTAACAAATCACTTGTAAGATATTATCCACAAAGGATTTTTCTAGATCTACCAGTAACACTGCATATCTTGAATAGTAGACTTCCGCGGATAGCTATTATTGAAAATACTTGGCTTCAAGATGGATTCCGCGTCACAATAGCACGACTTGATACTGACGTTTCTCCAACCATTACAGGTGGCATCTTCAGAAATATATTCCACCTTAAATGGTTGGCGAAACGTCGGCATCAAGTCGTGCTATGTGAAGCGCAATCTATCCGGAAGCCAAGCATTTTCAATTAAAACTGCAACTAATAGTTCCGAATTAGCTGGAGCAAATCAGCGGAACGAGGAAGCTATATTACTACTGGTCGATAAATTTGCCGAAGTATAAATACCCCATTGACGATTATGTTATAAATACCAAAGCATCTAAAGCCATCTACTCGCGTGTAATTAACGCCATCTACTCGATAGTAATTTGTTTAAGTGTTTTGTTCATTTGTTGAGTATTACACTGTTTGGCGTCGTCATCTTGGCACTAGGTTACTAACAGTCCTCGTAACCTCAGTGAAGTACGAGATATAAACCAATTATTAAAAAAGTTCTATCCTGCAGATGATTCACATAAAACGTGATGCTAAGTCTTTAAATTGTAGAACCGATGTATAATCATTGAGTCACATTCATACTAATTTAATTAATTGAATACTTGCAAATTTTTACGTATTCCTTTATAATGGTTAAATTTGTATTTATATGGAAAGCTGATACCAAAAATCAGTAATACTGGTACAGCAAAGATCTTTTCTATCGTAGCCATAGAATTTGTTCAGCATCGTACCTATTTAGCGTAAAAGGGGTTTTGTTGTCATGTCAGACAGTTTTGCCTCATTTTCCAGGTATCTCGAGATATGACAACTATAGAAACATCACTGTGTGGTGGTTTTCTAATTCATATTCATTTATTTCATACAATAAATGATGCATTTTCAATTGTTCGTGGACGTGGACATTTTTAATTGAAATTGACGCTATACAGACGCTCTGGGCTTGATGCAATCGGTTTAGGAAATCCCGCGCTTTAGTGCCGTCAATTCTTCGAGCGTCTTCTGATGATGATCGTGAGACCGAAACGTACGTTAAGGCGACAATATAGTAGACATATTATGTCGTGATCATAATTTGATTCCCAATTTCCTTAAAATATCCCATCCCATAAATTCACATTCATCCAAAAAGATATTTAAGCGCGCTAGTTTAGCTTTGATTCGGGAACGAATTAAGTATACTAGACGTGAGATCAATTTCATCAATATAACCCTCTTTGGCCTCCACCTTGAACTTTCAAATACCCTTTCAGCATCCGATTGGTTGGTTCTCGACCGAATTACCTACGATCAAGCCGATCAAATTCGTACCCTCAATTCCAAACGCCATATTCAAAAATTCAATAAACTTCTTGCCTCCCAACGCCCTCAGCACCAACCTTCAAGACCAACTCCTCTTGTAAATACTGTGGTTAATTTATCTGCACATACCCTTACTGAAGCTGAACAATCGGTTCTATCTAAAGGTCCTAATTTTGTCTTCTCCCCCAAAAATATTCCTACGACATCCATTATTTCTGCTGTAGAAGCATCCCTACATAAAGTTCCCCATCTCGCAGCAGATGAAATTCGTTTCGAAACTGCTAAAATTGTTCGTCATTCCAAGATTCCTAAATCAAATTGCCCTAAACCTTTAATTCAAGCTCTCAATTCACTCAAATCAAAACCTGATTTGGCTATTTTGAGGGCTGATAAAGGAAACTCCACTGTTGTCATGAATCGTTCAGATTATGATAACAAAATCCTGCAACATCTGCAAACTGATTCCTATAAGCTTCTACCAAAAGATCCCACCTCCTCTATAGAACGTTCAATTTCACAAATTATTCGTCATTCTTCCCTTCCTGATTCAGATAAGAAATTTCTTATCCCCCATTGTTCAAAATGTCCCCGTTTATATGGTTTGCCTAAAATTCATAAGCCCTCAGTTCCTCTGAGACCAATTGTCAGCACTATCGGATCTCCTACTTATAAACTCTCCCGATACCTGTCATCTATTCTCAAACCCCTTGTAGGTGATTCCAATAGTTTTATCCTGAATTCCTTTCATTTCGTTGAAAAACTTCAAACGTTGAAAGTTGACCCATGCGATTTGCTCGTCAGCTTCGACGTCGAATCACTGTTTACCAATGTTCCCATTCCAGACACCCTTTCCATAATTTCTCAATTGTTACCTGCCAAAAACATTTCAACGGACTTGCTACCGTTAATTGATTTTTGTCTATCCTCCACATATTTTCTATACGATGGCAAGTTCTACGAGCAGTCCTCGGGAGCTGCCATGGGTTCCCCACTTTCCCCGATCATAGCTAATATCTTCATGGAAGCTTTTGAACAAGATGCCATTGACTCATCTGTTCTCAAGCCGAAATGTTGGTTTAGATATGTAGACGATACTTTCGTTATTTGGCAACATGGTCGCGAAAAGCTTGTTCCCTTCCTCAATCATTTAAATTCATTACATCCCAATATCCGTTTCACCATGGAAGTCGAATCGCAAGGTTCACTCCCGTTCCTGGATGTATTGGTTAGTCGACAGACTGACGGTACTTTAGGACATTCTGTGTATCGGAAACCCACCCATACCGATAGATACCTCAATGGTCTTTCCCACCACCACCCTGCCCAAAAGCAATCTGTCATAAACTCCCTGGTCCACAGAGCTGTCAACCTATCTCAGCCTCAATCTTTAAAATCAGAATTGAAACATCTATCATCTGCCTTATTATCAAATAATTTCTCCCATTACAACATTCAAAAAGCCATAAAGAAATACACTTCACCTAAAATTCCAAATCGACCTGAGCCAGACACCCTCCCACCTGCTTTATCCACGGCCTATCTTCCATATATTCAAAATATAACAGATCGAATTTCCAAAATCCTCAAAAAACATAATATTTCTACCCGTTTTTCCACACTTCCAAAATTATCTCTGTTTTACAAACCTATTAAAGATCCCCTTCCTCCTCTCCACTCAGAAGGTGTTTATAGTATTCCCTGTTCTTGCGGTAAGGTCTACATTGGTGAAACAGGTCGTACAGTAGCTACTCGTGTGAAAGAACATGAGCGATGTACAAGACTTCGTGACACTAGTAGATCTGCACTTGCGGAACACAAGTTTAACACAAATCATCAAATCCTTTTTGAAGATACTAAAATCCTAGTCCGAGCCCCAAACTTCTATCAGCGAAAAATTCTTGAAGCTATAGAAATCCAAAAACATCCGAACAATCTGAACCGTGACTCAGGATATTACCTTCCCAACATTTGGAAACCCATCCTCGAAAATTCCACTTCGCACATGATCGCACAAAGGCAGGGTCAGGTGCCGGAACGAAGTTAACCACCGGAACAAAGGCAGTGAACTATGTAGCGTGAAGGATTTTTCCTACAATAAATACGGCTACAGAAACCAGTAGAACCAGTTTCAGTTCAAGCCTCAAGCCTGCCCTGAAGATGCCACCTGTAATGGTTGGCGAAACGTCGGCATCAAGTCGAGCTATTGTGACGCGGAATCCATCCGGAAGACAAGATTTTTCAAGACATATTATGTGTTAATGTGACCTTTTTATCAAGAATTTACACATAATTCATCCCCGGGTCAAGAATCGTTATTATACAAAAATTGTAACAAGACGAAGTCGTTGTGGTAATTTTTTTTTATTATGAGACGACGAATGATTAAATTCGCTTATAACATATAACGGCGATCCGCTTGTTTCCCCCACTTGGCAACGGAACATGGTATTTCAACGCATCATTAAATATACGTGAGTGTTTGAGAAGAGAAAGCGTTGCACTAATGTACTTTTGAAAAAATTTTGGCATTTGCCAGGGCTCCTGTTTTTCTAAAGTACTGAATTGAATTATGCATGTAACATCATAATCAGTGTTCTTATGATAACCACATGGGAAAATCTCGTGAGGTAGGAACCAAAAAAGGCAGTTTTATTCGTTTCTCTGTGCACAAATTTGAATAGCACTAGGTTAACTTTTACGAGTAAATATGCCACAAGATGTTGTGATCTACGAATGTTTTTGGTAGTTTATATTTGAATGTTAACTGACCTACCTCAGCATGCTTTGAAAACTTTTTTAGAGTAAGTATAAGTCAATGAAGGAAGATAAAAGTTGGTGCACATTTTATTGGAATATGTACAGATGCACTTTTGAGGAAAATGAATAACCATAATATTTATCCCTTCATTTATCAACAAGATGAAATGTTCTTGTTGATAAGGCAAGGCGATAAGATTTTCCTCATCTATCATAATGGAATAATAGTATATTATTTTATAAGGAGCTGAACTGAAGTTTTATGTAGCAAGGTTACATAATGTATAATGTATAATTTTTTTTTTAAAGATGACAAAATATCTAAGAACGATTAAAAAATTGGGTACTTCTATATTTCAAGATCGTGTTTTAGTGAGTGTTTTAGTTTGCTCTGAGAAACGTTTCTATAGTTACGTTGTAATAAAAACTGTACGGACACCAAAAACTATTGTTATTGCAGCAAGGATATAATGAACCTTTACCTTCTATGAAAAAACTATTGTTATTGCAGCAAGGATATACTGACACTTTACCTTATATGCAAAAACTATTGTTATTGCAGCAAGGATATAATGACACTACCTTAAATGCAAACACTATTGTTATTGTAGCAAGGATATAATGACACTTTACCTTCTACTCAAAGACTATTGTTATATTGTAGCACAGATATAATGACACTTTACCTTCTATGTGAAAACTGTTGTTATTGCAGCAAGAATTTAATGACACTTTACCATATATGCAAGCACTATTGTTATTGTAGCAAGGATATAATGACACTTTCCCTTCTATGCAAAAACTATTGTTATTGCAGCAAGGATATAATGACACTTTACCTTCTATGCAAAAATGATTGTTATTCCAGCAAGGATATGATGGCACTTTACCTTCTATGCAATCTGGAGATTATAGTCACTTTAACTACCTACGTTTGAAAAATAATAATCATTTAAGCTTTTAATACGTCTACTTACTAGAAATAAATAATTGTAAAGTGTCAAAGATTATTTGGACATGATCAGGACGTCAACCAATGATCCTTAACACATCAAGATATGTGCCAATAGATTCTCAGTGATTCTGTGGTATAATTATTTAAACGATCATCAATTTGAAATGGCTTCTTTACTATTATTATAAATAGGTAAACCGTACTCAATAGTCTTATAAAGATTTATTGATAGGTTGTTAATCAACAAATTAAAAGTTTCAGCCAAAAAAGTCAAATAAATCAAAGAAAATTAACCCATCTTCCTTATTATAAGCACGTGGTGTTAATCTTTCATAATATAACACTAATCACATACCTGGTTATGAGCTTCAGGGCAAGTGGATAATCCAGGAAATGTTCATTATTACGTGCTCAAGTCTGTGTTATCTGCGACACGACCTGCACTTTACTAGATCTAATTGTCAAGTTTATATGTAAATAACAACACCTTATTTTCAGTTAAGATTGTCATTCAAATTATTAAACACTTAATATATTGAGATCGTTCAAGACAGGAAATTTATTTATTTATGTCCGTTTTTCTTAACCAGTTTATATTAAATGTTACTTGTCTATTTCTGCGATATTGTAGGTATATTTCCACTGTTTCAATCCCTCACAATGATAACAGATCATATGATAAAAGCAGGCGAGGCGACCAGGCCAGACTGAATGTGTTCCCTACAAGCTAAATGTGTTTTATCAGACGATAAGATCCCTCTAGTTGCCACCGTGCGCGACGCATTCTAACCGGCGTCTGTTTGCGACGCTGTTACGGCCCCTCTTCTACCCACAACATTTACACAGCCGGGCCCCCCTTACTTTTAGTTGCACTATACAGGGACATTCTTTATCCTGTAATTCATAATAAACTAAAATGTGGGGTTTTTCTTTACGAAATCTACTGCAGGTTGAATAGAAAGTTTATTCGGAAGGCATGACTATAGTAAAAATAGACTGTTGGTAAAGTATGGTTGTTTCCAAGTTTCTAGAACTATTTTAACCTGTGAATATATTTTCATCTTTGAAATTTATGAATAAATATATAAATGATATAAGGGTTTTCTCAAGTTTGCTTCTATCCAGAAGGGAGCTTTTCTTCCAATTGATGATGTCACACTTACGAGTTCATTGACCTCTCTAGAACTTCGTAGAAAGGTGGGAGATCTCCCTTTTCTATAGATATGTCCATGGTCGGTGTTCATCAGAAATCTCGTCTGTTGTTCCACCACGAGAGATTCCAGATAGGCAGAATAGACTAGTCACCCCTTCAAAGTATAGTCTGCTACTCGGTTAAAATGAGAATTCGTGATACTCGCATCGAATTTTCATTCTAACCTTATTACAGAATATACAATTCTGTACAAGCTGTGTGGTTTCTTAATAGATTCTCCGCAGCTACTTTTTTTGACTCTTACGCGTAGCGATTCTCCTATCACTAGAATGTGTAAGATTTCTAATAAGCACTGTGCATATCTGGAGTGTGGATTGTTCAATGTGAGCGTGCGACAGTTTCGACAATGTTTGTTTGAGTTGAGTATTCAATTCAACGGGAGGCGGTTCGGGTTGGTAGGAGTGATTTTTGATGGATGTGGTGTATATGTTGGCGAGTGCTCTAGATAGTGACAGACAGATCTGGGTGGTCATCTTCCTTGGCCATCGGTACCCACAAGTCAAGTGGGTATCGATGGCCAAGGAAGTGGTGGGGTAGTTGTGGGCCAGCAGTAGGGTTGTAAATTAGTTTTAGTTTTGTTGTATTAATTGAGTATTTGATTTTTCTTACTTTTTTTTTGTTTTTTCTTTAAACTGTATATAGTTTTTTTATATTGAACGGGTTTTATATAACTCTAGAACATGTAATTAGGTTATAAGTGATTGTAACCTGTTTGTTCTTGTGAAATAAATAAAATAAATGAATAAATAAATAAATAAATGAATAATGATACCTTTGCCTGGGCGTTTGCGGTATTTCCATGGGTTCTAGTTCCATAAATGAACCAGACTTCAATCGATAAAGATAGGTACTCACGATAAAACTCGGAAAAATCACTCAAACCGTTTTACCAATTTAACACTTTCTTCGATGTATACACGAAAGTAAAGCGCGAATGTTTCGAGGAAACTTGCAGATTAGCATTAAGGAGCTCGTAAATAAATGGGTGACATAGCCAACTCCTTCAACTATATTGCTTTCATAAAGATTAATAAATCTTCAATTTGATGAATCATTATTGCCATATTCAAACCATAAAGTCTTTCAAGTTTAGATTGATATGGGTTCTAAGCCAGTGAAGCACAGAAAATAAACAGCTGAATGAGGAAGCAACCATTACGGAATTTAGTTGTAATTATTGACGTTTCAATTTTTGATTCAAACGTGTTTGTATCATTCATATTTTGTGAGTAACCAATCGAAATAACAGGTCTGTCCGACATACATCTGAACAGACATTGAGACAAAAGTAATTTACTTGTAATAGTAGTTAGTTTGTGACTCGATATAAGAGCAAAGTTTCACAAATATAAATTACATGTCGAACGTGTCTCTTACAGAAGTTGAAGGAAACTTCAAGAAGTAAATAGATGATTAATTGTAATTGGGGATAGGTAAATTGGAACGGATGAATTTAATCCACATTCCATCTCACGCATTTACGAAGATTCGCCATCTTCTAATGACTTGGTCATGTAAAATTCTTTGAAATTAAATTCCCATCAATTTTACTTCAACATAAATGCTATAAGATTACATTCAAATAAGCGTACCTGTTGAAATATAATGAAAGAAGATCAAGTTCGCATAGAAGGAGATAAGCACAGAGCACAGTTATTCAGAAGTTCTTAACTTAATAAAAATGAAACATTTTGCTGTTGGGGTGTGGAAAAAAATGGACTATTCATTCCTACAAGTTTCCGGAATAGCTCTTCTAATAAATTGAACTTGTGCGGATCTACTTTGCTAAAACTTGGGAATGATAAAGTATTTCTAGTCCAGATCAGTATCGTCAGAAACTCATAGTTCCAGACAGCTGTTTCGCTCTCTTCATAGAGCGTATCAGTAGAACCAGCACATTTGCAACATTACTGAACGATCTCTGTAGGAGGTAGTCATAACCTGCAAACAACATGATAAAAGTACTAAAAGTGTCTCACGCCATCTATGAATAGATGTCCCACTTAAAAAATCAATCAATGTACCACATTGACTGATAGATTTCTTGAGCTTTACGGAAGTTGCCGAGAATGTGAGACTACTCGAGTGCGTCAGATGGCGACACCCACTTAGTAGAAGTTCGTTGAGTAATGTTGTAAACTTGCCGTTCAATGATGAGCTCTATGAAAAGAGTTAATCTATAAGTTTGTGACGTTACTGATCGATCTGGACTGTTTTAGCAAAGCAAACGGCACCGCTCAAGTTCAATTTATTATAACTTAATGTTCGCGTAGGAACTATTCATAGGTAGCGTGAGGTATTTTTGGTCTTTTCACCATGTTGTTGCCCGGTTATGATTATCTTGAACAGAGATCCCAAAAATCCCCAGATAACAAGCGAAATTGCATGTTTAAAACATTTTAAGGAAGTGTCCTAAAGATGACCTACGTAACTAGGATATCCTGGACTCCAGGTATAATGTCAATGAAATATATGTGATCAGAGATACGAAAAACCCCCGGATAAGAATTCTTATTTCATTTTACAGAGAACTGACGAGCATTCTCTGAGGATGACCTGACACCCTGGTTGCCCGGATCCCCAGATGTCTTGTAGCACTGTTCAGACATCAGAATCGTGATCAGCGACCCCAAAAACCCCCCGCGTAACAGATTTAGTAAAGATTATTATACGTGCAAAAAGTGCATTGAAAAACTGCATTTTTGCACTTAAAAATGCAACTGAACATTTCTACTAAAAACAAAAAGCGTACAAAGTTTCCAAATAACTTCCAGAATATAATGCAAAAAATCACATCTCGATCTATCTTAGAGCAAACATTCTATACGTTGTTGTGTTTTATTTCCTCGACTAATAATATCAAAGTCAAGAATCTAAATTTTTCATGCTTCACCTTTCGAACCAAACGGGCTCCAAACAATCCATTGCGTCATAAATAAATCAACAACGTTGCGAATAGTGATAATCATTATATTTTTCACAATAAAAAATATACTACATATCACTTAATTTTCAATCAAAGCTACAGCTACTAAGATATAAGCACACTGAAATTTCGTAGCGCGCTCAAAGTATGAGGTCTATGCTGTATAGGAAACGAAACAGTCGTTTTAACTGGTGATTTATTTGTATATGATGCATCCTTCCATCCTTGCGATGATATTTCACCTCATTAGAGGACGACAAGCCCCATAATTTCATTTGTGTTCTATCAATTTGAGGAATATGAAGAAGAATAGTACATGAGGGGACATTTAGGTATGTAGGGTGTTTTGTGATAGAGATGTCATCTGAACACTTGCACCCAAAAACATAAGGGTCTGCTACGAACGATAAAGATTACAATCCAGCCAGAAATTAGGGGAGAGTTAATTTAAAGCTGTCCATTGAATATAACAATCGGGAATTGCACAGTGGTCGTTGCTGTATATGAAGTGTTCGAGTGAAAAATTCGAACAAAAAGAAAATATGTGTTTGACTGTTTTATTATTCCTCTTATTATACAACAATCATAGTTTCTAGTAAGTATATCGAGCTAAACGTCTACCTTGACCTCCCTTAATGATAGAACTAGCAGTTTTCAGAAGAATATCACAACCAAGAGTCGTAGGTTTGAGGCTATCAACATTTAATTTTCGGGATGCAGCTTGCATAGAATATGGAGCAGTATTGCAACTCTCATCATAAAGCATAGTCATAGTCATAGGTAACTTTCGGAGTTGGAAAATTGCACTTATTTATTACAAACGTGTTTTCCTGGTTATAACTGTATAACACAATCATACTGTCACTATTCCGTTTTTTACCAGATTCAATTATAACCAATTTATATTTTTCTTCATTATTGTAAATCACTTTTATTCCTAATTCATCATTTCCTATCAGTCGGTGTTAATTTCATTTTTAGATACTTTGTTATTGCAAATAATAAGTAATGCCGTCATGTCAGCATTATTTTATTATTCTGCCGGACAAGATCAATACCGTGTGAATTCTAAATTGCAAGATTTCATCTATAAAGTTTACATAAGCGATCGACTAAGAAAAAGGAAGGATTCGAAATTAACTTTCGCGTGTGAACCCCTGCATCAGAATTATCTAAGTAATTATTTTTTTATTCACATTTACTGGAGAAACTATTAAATCACTTGTGATTTTCGCGAAAACCAAAGAGGGTGAGGGAAGTTTGGCATCTTCGGATCAGTTAATTTTTCTTAGCAGATATACTATTGCGTATGTTTCACGTTATGATGATGTGAATGCCAATATTATCCCGTCTTTGCTACTTCCCCTACATGAATCATGTTCGTGGAATTGTGTCATTTCCAATGCAGATTTCTGAAAAGTGTGAATCCCTGTGACACAAACAATAAATATCCTAGATTTAGATTGGCATTTGGTGAAGTTGAAGCTGATAGATAATATGAAGGACAGGATGTTCTAATAAAATCATCTAACGTCAGCATCCTTTCGCAGATACAAATAATATTTGCAGTGTGAAACACTATTTTCATCTAATATGTGGTTCATAAAGTTATTAGCATTGTTCTCCGTTGTGGTTTGTGCTACTGCTATTTCAACGTTCGTATTTTTTCAAGGATGCAACCGAAATGGCTTTACATGCCTTACCACGAACGGCCTTATTCAACTTACCTTTACCTGCCCTACTACTATGTTGGTAAGACAAAGATTTTTACTAGAACAGCTTTTCTCTGGTATCCCAGTACATATCAGACTACATAGTTAACGCTCTCAATGAACCCGAAACGTTGTGACAGAATTAATTCACAATTGATCATAATGAACTGCACAATCAACTTTTGATACCCAATCAGATCTTGAAATCCTATTATGACAAAATAGAAATGTTTTATTCCTGTTCGTAATGAACTGTTCACATCTGCATATAAAAGTGCCATTAATTAAGTAAGTTAATGAATATCAAAAACATAAAAGATTTTTTTTTAACTTCATATTCGAATTTAAGATATCTTAGCTTATGACACATACTGTTGCATTTGAAAACATGAACACAGCTTAAAGGTTATATAAGCTGTGACATGAAGCTGATGTGATTTTAGCACCTCCGTGGTATAGATTTCAAAAATTGTGCAAAATATGTGGTCGCAAATAAGAAACAGTTGCCTCGGAATTTTATATAGGAACAATTGATTTAGTTTTCACTGAGTGGCGGACGTCCTCAAGCAATGACCAGTGTAAACGGATGTATCTGGGAGTTTTAAGTATTCTGCAACTTTTTGGGAAATTTTTGCAAATTTGTGAAGTAAAAGAAAAAACTGTTTTGTTTCATTTGCTTGAGTCTCAATCGTGAATACTTATGATAAATTTCATATCCCTTGCACTCTGATCCTACGGAAAATACACGTTTCTATTTGGTTTTGATATCATGTAAAGAAATAAGCAAAATTTTCCTCGTATCTTCTATATCTTTTACAGTTAAGCTGCACAATTCTGCACGCCGACATGCTCCAGTTAAACCAGATATTAGTACCACTTGCATTAATAAGAACTTACCGTCTGGAGCATCTTTTAAAAACATAGTAACGTTTTCCATAGACAACCTTTTTGTTTTCTTTGCTTCGTATGTGTCTAATAAACTATAAAAGAATTTACACTGTGGATATGTTACTGTGAATGTCCGATATTAGTGAATGTTAAGATGCACCAATGTATGTCGACAATCACCAATATTAATGGTGTAAGTCCGAAATTATTTCAATATTTTTCTTGTTTTGGACATACACCGGTGAATGTTAATATACTCCAAGGCGATTTTGTGTGTCTTAGATACTGCAATTTACTAATTACGTGAATGTTAACACACGCCAGTGTTTGTTCGAAATGAAGTGAGAAAATTAGAGTGCTATATTGTTCTCTATTTTTTCCACGCTGACCACTAATAGGTCATCGACTGCTCCGCTTAGCCCAGCTCACATTCGAAAAGAAATAGAGGACGAAGAAGTTCGAAAATGTTTCGTATGTGAAACAATATGTCAAGGTTCAAGGTTGTGTTCAACATGTAGTATGTCAGTCCATTCATCGTGTTGTGTAAATTTATCAGAATCCGAAATATGTTTACTGTGCAACAAAGAAGAGGCATCTGAAAGAAATATAGAATTAGCAAAACTTGGACTTCAAGATCAAGGGAAAAAAATGATTGAAGTTTTGCAGGCAAAATTTCCTCCCGCAAAATGTGGAGATAATGTAAGATTGCGTGTTCCTGATGTCGACAGAGGTCGTACATATTCCAGAAATATCCCTACATGTGTTACAAATGTGGGGATGGTGACTGTTATCAATTGGCTACAAAACATGGGACGTCATCACAGATGTATACTAGAAGTATACAGTATACAGTATCAGTTTTCCATCTGTAAGAAAAATGTCATCAATATATCTGAAACTTCTTCTACAAAAATATCAATGCTTGAAATTGTTGCTTTGGAATCAAGATTTGGAGGAGAAGAATATAAGCGTTGCAATTGTGCACAGAAATGCAATACCAAGAATTGTTACTGTAAAGCTCGTGGAATTATTTGTTATTCTAAGTGCCATAACAGTTTTCCTTGTACTAATAATTACGTTTTTTTTTAATTCTTATAGCGAGAAATGCTGTAATACCTAATTACCTATGAGTAGGGACTTTGTAACGAATGAGTATTTTTTAAATTCTATAGCCAATAGGGCAATAGCATTAATAATAAGTGTACGTTATTGTTAACCTCACTTGGCAGGTGATGCTATTTGTATTACTGATTAAAGATTTTGATTAATAAACAACTTCTACGTTATTGTTTACCTTACTTGGCAGGTAATGCTATTTGTATTACTGACTTAAGATTTTGATTAATAAACAAGTTCTATTTGTTTTATTTATTATAGTTCTATGATTTTATTTATTGTAACAATGTGTGAGTTCATTTCAACTAAGACCCGAACATCAGTATTGCAGATATCTTTGCTAAATCATCATAATTTAACTCATCATGAAGAGAATAAAGATTAACCAAGTCGTCATGGTGTATGATAACATTCACTGGTGAATGACCGAAAACATAAAGAACAGAATAAATAACAAACAATCACCAGCTAGCTTGGTGGTTGTTAACATACACCAGTGTATCTTAAGATACACTCCGCTTTGGACATTCACAGTAACAGATACACTACAACACAATAGATGAGAAATAATCACCCTTATAAACTAATTTACTAAAGTACTGAGGAGCTTTCGGCTACTAAGTAGCCATCATCAGAGTAAACTAAATTATAAATCAAAATGTGTCTGTTCAGATACTTGGGGATAATAATGTAAACAAGGGATTACCCTCAGCTGGAGATAAATCGGAATTTAATAAATTGCTTTTTCATTTATACGTTTCCATGCCTTCTGATGTACCTAGATATTTGTCTGTGCTGTATTCTTAAAATTGATAAGCTTTCTTAAGAAATGGTGTGACCTGTATTCAAAATATGTTCGGCTAACGCTGATTTTCCATCATTATTTTTCTTTATATGGGCAAAATGTTCCTTCTAGTTTAACCCACGTAGCATTTTAAACACGACTCATAATCGTTTTTGTAATTCCCGGATTTGTCGAAGTCGGGAATTTTATCAAAGCTGTTGCCTAAACGGTTTTTTAGCTTGTTCTTACATCTATAAGCTGGTAATATTGCAAACTTAGAAAACAAATTATGGAACTGAAAAATGAGTGAAACTTTTGAATTTTATTGAAGTATTTAAAGGTAATGGCCCAAATTTGGTTAGTTGTCTACGTTCCAATTTCCTTTTTTGTTTGGAAATTAATTTATTGATAAAAGATTTAAAACATTTGTTGTAACCGTTGTCCAACGCTATTTGCTGAAGTTTCTTAACTTTATTATTATAATTTTGCTGGCTAAAAGGAACGTTCAATAATATTATTTCTGTAGATTTTTTTTGAAATACTTCTGACGATGTTGCTATGCAACGAAACATGTTAAGTAAATAAATCAAATTTCAATAAGTATCTGTTTTTTTTTTAAATTATAATAATTTCCATTTTATTTTCAGGACGTCACCATTAAAATTTGGGACGTTAGAGAATCGACTACAACCAATGTTCTCGTCTTAAACTCCTGCGAGACTCTGAGAGTAAGCTTCTTAAGTCCTGGAGTTCACAAACCGTTCGATAACCTAACCATCACAAATATAAAAAACCTAATAATCATACAAACTCCAGGCACAGTTAAGAATCCCGGAAACCTAAAGCTGGAAAATATAACTCACTTAGATTACATCCCAGAAAATGTTTTCTCAATACCGCACATGATTCCGTATAACGGAAATGCAGATGTCAATGAGCTACGGGAGATTTCTTTAAAAAGAGTTAACATTGGAACGATCCAAACAAGCGCTTTTAATTCGTTACGATTGGTCAGGAATTTCGAGTGGGAAGAAGTCACAGTGGGTCGTATCGAGGCTAGTGCTATTAGAATATCTTTCAATCATTCTGGATCTTTCACAATCAGAAATTGTTCATTCGAAGTCGTTGAGCATCTAGGGTTCCAATTCAACTCCAAATTAGGAAATTTCATCAACAACAAATTTGTAGAAATTGCACCAAGTGGTATAAATGGGACAATAGAAAACTTCTATTTCTTGAGCAACCAAGTAAATACATTACAATCTGGATCGATGTCCATATTAAGCAAAACCGTCAGGATAATGGATAACAGATTCAGCTACTTGCGATCAGGAAGTTTCGAAAAAATCAGTCCAGGCTTATTAATTGATTCCCATACGAATTTCGGGAAACTGGAGTTCAAGTATACTTTCAATAACAACAAGATCAGTTTTGTAGATGCCGGCAGTCTAAATCCTGATATCGAAGCCTACGATAAAGTGGCTACAGATCTGGTATTCGATCACAATACATTTCTCTGCTCTTGTGAGAATCTGGGATGGTTGGTGACGTCTATTGGTCATGGCTACTCGTCCAAAGTGCTAACTGGTTTCTACGAAACGTTACTGGAGAAAGAGTCGAAAAATATTTGTTCAGATTCATCTTGCAGCCTCCCAATTAGTTCAATCGAGCGTGTTATAGAAAATGGAAAATGCGTAGAAAACATAACTTTAGCAGAATTATGCAAGCCTCCAAGAGCACGTCCCATTGTTAGAACTACCATTTACCATCCAACTACCATTTTTCGTCCAACTATTAGACCTTATGATGAGTATAACATCAATGACCCCAGTGACGCTCGCCAATTAATATATTTCAATGGATCGAACATGTTCTACTCGCATCATTCCCTTATTTTGATTTGTTCAATTAGCTATTTATTTCATATCTTACATTGGAGGAATTTATAAAAATGGAATATTATATCATAGCACCTTCAACGAATATATTTATGTGGACTTTTCATTAAATAATGAGATTAATTTAGTGATATGTTTAGTGTAAAGAGATCTCATTTTCGAATCATTCACTATTTACTCAGCATAAAGTCAGAAATTTTAAAGGTACCCTTGCAGTGTTTGTAGAGGCTGACATCTTCAGAATAATGACCTATAATAATGATTTAAAAGTATGTAGTTTTCTTTCGATGATCACATGAATACCATTTTATTGCGAGAGAAGATACAAATTGGTAATTAAAGTTACGAACGAGATTGACACAGATAATTCGTGACATGATTCACAATTCATAAATTCTCGGGAAATAGGTCACAGTAACAAATATGCTTATTATTTTCGTCTTTACGTGCGTTTCGGTCTGACGACCATCATCAGAAGACGTATCAATGTCTAAGACGGGATTATTTGAAACTAATTGTATCACCACAAAGAGTCAGCTCTATGATTTACAAACTAGTAGTCACGTTTTATGTAAATCATCTCCAGAATAGATCTTTCCTGATAATTGGTGTCTTTAATTAAAATATTAACATTTTTGTAATCAAATTGATGTTATAATCAAATTAATGTTTAGCAAGGGCGGGAGAATTTTCAAACTTTTTGTTTATAGTACTATACTTATGACCATACATTCTTTTTTGTAAATATTGTTTAAAGACTCCTTATAAGTCCCATCGCAATCTAAACTATTTTAAATTGTATACAGATAATTGTATAACATTGCCATACATTCCGGAGACCTCAGAGAAAATTAAGAAATGTTTAAAAAGTATTATATAAATGTTGCGCATAAACCTATTAATTTTGTTGGTAAATATTATTCAAATCTAGAATCTTTAATAAAGCTAAACAAACCCACACATTAAACAAATTAAATTGTTTAGTTACGATGGAACATATACAGGAAGCTCTAAACAATATTTACAAAAAAGAATGTATGACCATGAGTGTAGTACTAGAAACAAAAACTTCACCGCCCTTGCCATTGTTTTGATTATAATATCAATTTTATTACAAAAATGTTAATATTTATTATTATAAAAGATTCTATTCTAGAGATGATTCACATAAAACATGATTCCATGTCTGTAAATTATGGAGCTGACGTTGAATCATTATGTCAGATTTATACTAATTTAATTTATAATTAATTAAAACCCTTGCAAATTCCTACATGCTTCTTTATAATGTTAAAAGTATATTTTAGGTAGAATGCTAAAATAACAGTCATATTTCAAACAGTGCTTTGAAATGACTCAGAATATTATAAGAAAATTGCTAAGCAGTGGATTATTGATTCATATACTCAAAAAATTAATGTGTTCAATTTCGATTATTCGTGATTTTGTTCTTTTCGGCGACGTGAGCATTTTTAATTGAAATTGGTGCGATAAGGACGCTTTGTGTTTATACAATTACTTTTAGAAATCTCGTTTTAGACATTGATACGTCTTCTGATTATGGTCATGAGACCGAAACGTACGTAGAGACGAAAATAATAAGCTTATGTGTTAGTGTGACCTATTTCCCAAGAATTTATATGTAATTCACAATAATTATACAATTATTATTAGAACTGGTAGAGATAAATATTTTTGCATTTTGTTATAGTTCAAACCCATTATCTATTTCAGTTATATTCACCACTTTTACACAATTAACTAATGAGATAAAAATAAAATATTCTAAATAATTTATATTGTAGAGCTTTAAAAATTAAAAAAATTAAACTCCTTATTCTTATTCTAGTAAGACATTCAACGATTACGAGTTTTTTTAGCAATTTTTCAAATAAAATTAAATGATAATTATATGCTTTGCTTCTTCTTCACCCCTCCCCTCTAGTTCCCTCAAGTATTAAAACATGGAAGATAAAAGAGCTTTAGGACAATTATTCAAGCCTATTTCCATCCTGCTACCTGTCCCAAGTGAGTATGGGTTTAACGTCATGGAACTCTCCCTTGTATACGTAATGAAAAATTAATATATTTGAATAGGAAAACCATAATTGTTTTTCATTTCATTAACACATTATGTGTATGCCATCCCTTGTAAAGATTGTGATAAAGTATACATCAGCCAATCTGCCCAATATATCGATAGCAGATTATTTGCATGGACACAAATATGAAAAAAATATCTACTGCAATAAATAATCTCATGAAAGACACACATTCTTTCGATTAAGACAAAAAAGATTTTAAAATTTGAAAAGAAATATTGTATCCAACTCGAAAACAGTAATTGGATAAATGATGAAATTGATTCAAATTTTTGCAAACAATACAATAATTTAATTCCATAAGAAAATTGAACATAACCAAATTCAAATAATTTGATGTTATCCTTCTTTATTGTTTTCTTTCGAATAAATAATATATTTTGTCCAAATCAAAATCATAATATTAGAATATTGTATTAGCTATTTAATTTATTTAAAAAATGAAACTTCATTAAATTCACAAAAAATTGAACTGATTGGAAATGTAACAATAGAATTGCATGTTAGATTCAATCAACGTAGAAAATCAAATTCACTATGTTCGATGATATTCACCACTTCAACATTTTCTCATGATACAATTGCATCATGCAGTTTTCATTGGATTTTAATACTCAAGTCATGTGCCAACAGACATATTTATTAATGATATTCATCAATTATTTTCTAAATTGCATGAAAACACTAATAAATAAAACAATTTTTGGTAAAGATATCAATAAAATATCGAAACGTCACAGTCAAACAAGAAATACAATGAGAGCCTAAATACCAATAAAAAATTGATCAATGTATGAGCAGCGCTATTATTCCATACAAGGACGGAGGAAACTGGGGTGAGAATATTTGTCAGGAAAAGAATATATGGGATTATAATCGAGCGAGTAACTCTGTATGTGGCTTATGTGCGGCAGTGTAGGTATTATAGGAATAGTTTGTACCGACTCAACAGAGTTCTTCATCCCCCTAGTTTAATAGATCGTAAAACAAGTCGTAAATTCACGCCTGTAATCAAATAATTAAATGATAAAATAACCGGAAAACCCTAAAGCTTTATTTTATTACAGTTGCTGTCTGATTTAACATCAACATGATTTATTATTCGTTTGAGAACTTGTTGCAATCAGATTCAAAATTATATAACTATTCACCGATCAATTCCGTATTCCTGAATATTGGCCATTCAATATGTACAAAAAGGAATAGTTTGGTTATAGTGAATAATATAATTCACTCTTTCGATTTTGTCCGGTATAATCAATCCCGTTGGGAAAATTGTATCATCGTAGCTCAAAGGACCACTCCTAAAATTTGAAAGGTACATTTTTCGGGGCTGGTTACTTCCGTTTCGATTCCTTGTGCTTTCAATAAAACTGTCGCAGTATTTTAGAAAAAAAATACCACAACATTAAAAAGAGAAAAGCTAAGTCAGACAGATCCCCAAAACTATTGTTTCCTAAATTCCTACATGTATCTTCGGCCTGATGAGTTTGTTACAGTTGCAGAGTTGGGTCTTGTCATTATAATTATGCTAGAATTCATAGAATATTCAGATACTTTCACGGAAAAGGGGCTCCAAAAATATACAGATTAGGCTAGTACATTCAGATAAATACTTAATATAATACAAACATTATTATAGAATAAATAAATATAAAGTAACAACAGCTAGTAATGTTAGCAGTTAGATTAGATTAGTATTAATGGAAAAATCGACGGTAGAAGCTGTTACTCTATGGTAATTTTTCATTATGACTGAATTAACGAACTGTTTTTATACCACTTTTCAACACCGAAGTGCCTCTTTCAAATAGATACAAAAGTGTGAAGTAAACAATAAAGAGTTCAAGTATAAGTTACAATAGGGTTAATGAGTTTACAATCAAGAGTAAGGGATCATCGGGAATTCCAAAACATGCATATGCTGAGAAAATACAGTTAAAATTAAAAAACATTTTGTGAATTAAGATAATTATCATTCAATATTCTAAGAATTATTCTAAAAGTGCTTTGAAAGGCACACCAAAAGATCACTTTGGTATAGGTCTAACCTTCAACTGATCATTGAGGTTATTGTTATAGGCGGTTTTGACACCTTAAAAAATCTCTATCGATTCTAATGTATTCAACTCGAAACCTTTGGTTTAATTATGTAAAATGCTTAGGCTAAATTAGGAAAAACATGACCTGTGTAAAAAAGTTTGACAAACATTGAGTCTGTTTTGTTAAGTCTGAAAGAACGAAAATCTTCTTGATATCTAAGTTTCAAGGGATCGACGTAAATTGAGTGCGGCTTTTATCAATTGCTTTCCTATGTAGGTAAATTCAGTCCCGGGCGTTTTTAAGGTCTACATAAACTGAATCCCAGGTATGTACCTGGTTGTCAGGTCAGATCTGCATGTAGTACCAGCTGCCTAGACGCAGCTATCTTTTGTACGCAAGTATTTGTACAATAACCAATAATGTAATTTGTTTCTAACCTAACTTAACTTTGTTGATATAGAATGGAAATATCGTAATTGCGCTAATCTTAAACACTCTCATGAAAACCAATAATAATTGTTTATTGTACCTCCTTTGTTTGTAGCCTAACCTAACCTAACCTAACCTACCCTTTTTGCTTCTAACCTAACCTAACCTAACTTTGTTGATATAGAATGCAAATATCATAATTGTGCTAATCTTAAGACTCTTATAATAACCAATAATGATTGTTTATTGTACCCCCTTTGTTTGTAACCTAACCTAACCTAGCCTAACCCAAGCTAACCTAACGTATTAACCTAACTTTGTTGATATAGAATGCAAATATTGTAATCAAGCTTATTTTAATACTCTCATAATAACCAGTGATGATTGTTTATTGTACCCCATTTGTTTCTAACCTAACCTAACTCAATCTACCCTAACCTAACCTACTAACTTTCAGCATTAAGATTATGGCATGATAAAATGTTACCAATACTTTCGCTTGCGAAACCAAAATACTTTAGAGAAATGAATGTTGTTGATACATCTGTGTTTTATGTGCGGGTAAATATTGTTAATAAGTTAATTGATATTATTTGCGGTTGATTAATTTTATTATTTGATCTACCGAAAAACCATTATTAATAGCTATTCGTTTTAGTATGGCATCCAAAATATTATCTTAGAATAATGTATCTTGAAAATAAGAATTAAAAAAATCTCATTTCAAATGCATGTTTTGATGGTAAAAGTTTGAATTCATCAGCAAGATTATTGTGAATTGTAATCAACAAATACATAAGATTTTTTGGTATTTATTAATGTAAGATGAGCTTTTATTAGATCATCTTTTCTGCGAGTTTCATGGATACAAAATAGTTTTATATTCTTCCATTTCTTGTTAAATTCATATACAAAACGCACTAATATGTAGGTATATGCTAGTAAAAGTAAGTATTTTATTATCCTTATCTTCGATACTACAGAAAGTACAAATTCAATCAGATTCTGATTTACTGAAGATGATAATATTGTTGTGATCTTGATTTTATAATAATTTACTGCACACATTCATGACCTTCTTGGAGAAATAATTAATTTATCATGATAATTGTCCAAACGTTCATTAAGAAGTTTTAGTTCTCACTATTGCAGGTAAATCATGGCTTGAACGAAAATCTTCATCATTCAAATCTCTGTTTCGTATTCAATAGCTGTTTTAAACTTTCAAGGGTGAACCTATTTCTTAAAACACCTGGTATATTGAATGCTATACTTAGGACTTGGTGATTCATTGGAAGTAAACAAACTTAATTTTTCATCAATGTATGTTTGGATATGAAGCAGGGCGACGGCTATCACTTTCTTGCTGACACATGAGAGGGGATGATGTACAGCCTTGCTGATATTTTAATAGTTCTCCAAAATTCCACATATTGCACACAGACAACTACCCACGGTGGCGACCAAGCAGCCGTGCATTTGTGTGTGAATGTCTACATCGATTAGAAGATACGTTTAACGTTTTATTTGATGTTGGATTTGATGCGATAACACAATATTGTTCTTGTCGTTAAATTATATAATCCGTAGGTAACTAACTTCGCCCACCCTCCATTTGTTAGCATAATTTGGGGATTACGGGGGATTCAAAATTACGCAAAATTTCACAGTACGCAGGTAAACATAAAATTCGTGTACGATATTCGTCACGTGGTATTCTGTTGTCCGATTTGGGACTACGAAATTCGTCACAAAGATAATTATTGATTTTAAAATTCTAAAATACTATGAAAACCTTGTTGATGTGACGAGTTTCAGGCACCCTTGAAATTTACCTGAGACCTTGACCGGTTCCCGTAATCAAATTGTAACGAATATCATGCCGTCTCGTAATTTTCAGCTTTTGGAGGATTCTGTGGGATGAATGTATGATTGTAATATATTGTTATAAAAAAAGGCTTTACTTTTTTATTTTTTTATTCATAAACTTCCATGAATTATATTTGTATGAAATTTTCCTTTTTTAATATTCCGGCTAGCTTTCTTTATTTTGTTTTGATTTGAATTTATATTTTTTGATTTGATTTTAAAATGTTCTTTTTATATATTCTATGGAATTGAACACAATATTTTTGTTGGAATGTTAAAAGTTCTATATTTAAAATTAATGATTCTATGTTATTTCTTACGATTTGTTTTATGTTCTACAATTCTATGCTTAACCTCCAAAACTGGTTAATATCACTTATTATTTATAAACAACAATCTTACTTTCAGATATACAAATGATGATACAAGGATGATATTATAAACAAACTTACTTTTAAGTTATATCCAATTATATGATGGAAAATGTAGGCAATGTTCAGTTGATTTTGCATATTCTTGATGATTTTAATTTATCACTTTAAAAACACAATTACTCTGCTTTGAAACATTCACAAACACAGGTAAACTACGTGGTTACTTCTTTTGAAATTCAGGAACTGTTGATGATAAATTGTTAACTTGGTTTTATTCTTTCAAGATATAAAACGTATAAAACTTCTTCAATTATATTCTGGAACTTTATCGAAGACTGGATACTATACGATGCTATTTATTAGCTGTGGTTATTATAACCTTACTTTGTTATGAAGATTCAAGAACACTATTTGATTCGTAGAAATATTTTACTAGCTTCGGTTACTTTAACTTATCGAAGCTGCTGAGACTACTTGAGTTCTCCGATGTTATTCAAAAACTAAGGTTATGGAAATATGCTTGAGCTGCAGAAGATGCTTGGATCTTAGATGTTATTGCAAGACTGAACTCTTTTCTATTTCTGATTTCCTTTTATAGGAGTTACAAAAGCCAGCTGATGTCATTTCTAACCAATGAAAAAAATTTTTTGCTTATCAAGGATGCTTTGGTCATTGTTGAAAACTGACATAACTTCTAATTGTTGACCTATTTGACGTTTCTTAAATGTCTCGACCAATCAGAATGGAGTATTCTATAAATTTTGATTTATTGAAGATTTTCAAATTATTTAAAGTGATTATGCTTTCTGCTATCTAAATTAATATTGCCTAAATTTTTCCACACATTTTGGTATAAGATAACCTATGATTAGGTTAATATTAACTTGATTATTCCAATATTTATATCAAATTTGACATTTGCCATTTCTTAAATCTAATACATATATTATCAATAACATTTCTATAACATTATATAACTCAAATTTCCTAATTCTATCTTAAATCTATAACATATTTCAATAGTTTGTGCTATCTTATGATAGTCTGGGAATCATTTCAATTATGATTTCTTCTTTCGTATCACTGTACGTTTATCCACTTTCACTGTTTTCTTGTTTACACTTCTTATTCTATTTACATTATGGTTTATTTTGTTCTACATTGTTTAATACCTTATACAATCTACAATTTAACTTTTAATAATGTTTTTAATTCCATATTTTATATATTTTATTATTCTTTTCTGATTTTTAATGTTCGGTACGTTCAATTTTTATTATTGTTTAGGAAATGAAATCATAACAATATATTCGGGTCATGTTCCATCAAATAGAAAATCAAGAAATTCCGTTTGTTTCAAAATTATTGAAAATAGAAAATGACATCGTTTCAAAAACTGAAGATGGATATCAAAAGTATCGCTTGTAAAGGGCTACCGCAACCAGAAGCAATACAATTCCAGTTTTCACAACGATTTGCTAATTTTCAAATTCGTTCGACCAATAGGCATTGGCGAATTTATGGAGGGCGGTGGGCATGAAAAAGAAAGAGAATTAAGAATTTGTCACCAACAAGATGATTCATTCAATAAGTGCAGAGGCATAGCGTAGGGAGGAAAGGATAAGTTTTAAAGAAATCTGGTACGTTTAAATTATTCCTAAGTTCGGCGAACTCAAACTTGTAAATTTTGACGACTTCCATGTTTACCTATCGCATGGCTTCGTATAGTGAGTACACTATATCGATAGATTGCATCTTCTACACTGAGCCATAAACCTCTTATTTTATTAATTAACAAAGTTAGTTGAGAAAAGTTTCGATTGTCGTCAAAATTGAGACCGATCAGGAACATTTCCATTAAAACGTAGTCTAATAATCTATCCATAATCCTATATCTGTCGCCGACATTTAGCATGCTGTTTCTGACAAATTTCATAAGGTACTTCAAGACCCTCAGTTGTCATCATTCAGACCCTCAAGTCGTGACTGAAATGCCGGCGGAAGCATTTTGTCCCTTAGTTATTCGAATTTGTTGTCTTTACGCCACTTTTAAAATATACATTTTATTTAAGTAAACATGTCAAATGCTTACAATAACTTTGAAGTTTGCAATTTCGAACGAATGTCAATGTAAATAAAAGTTAGATCTACTGAAAACATATGTATTTGTAGAGAAAATATGCTTGGTAAACAAACACTCGAGTACGACAAACCTTTCTAAGAAAATTGGAATTGGCTCGCGTTATCTCTTGAATCTCGCTTTCATTCCGCATTTCCCATTGGAGATTTTCAGCAAATTTCGTTGATACTGAAGTTAAAAACACTTTTTCACAAAGTACAAGATTTTCAATGCCAGTAAACATGGTTTTCTTAAGGACCATAATTCGAAACCAGCAGTTTCCAAATTCATTGAATCAATTATAACATGCGGACTTTTTCTTGATCTCTCCAAGGCTTTACATGGTCGATCATAAAATCCTTCTTGCAAAACTGGAGAAATACGGAGTCAGAGACAAACAATTAGCCTTGATGAAAAGCTAATCAGAATGTAGGACGCAGAAAGGACAAAATTTCATATCTGGGAAATTGTCACTACAAATGGAAGTCCCTCAAGGTAGCATAATTGACCCACTTTTGTTCTTGATCTATATTGATAGTTTACCACAAGTTATTGCTGATTCTAGAAAGTTACTTATCAATTATTCAGATGATAGTAATATTAAAGTACCTATCTGCAAATCACCTTCCCCTTTTCGAAACTGAAATTGCCTCTGCGCTCTCAAAGATTGAACATTGGTGTATGAATAATGAACTCATATTGAACAAAAGTAAAACAAACTGAATCATCTTAATGTCAAGTAATAGTAGACTGCAAATTCCAGAAACATTAAATTTAAATAATTACATTTTGGCAATGAAGGATTATTCGAAATGTCTTGGAATAAATATAGATAAAAACCTCAATTGGTGTAAAGAAATCGAACAACGATGTAGAAGTCTGAGTTCTATCATTTATAGTTTACGTATCATGAAACCACAATTTGAGGAAAATACATTAAAAGTTTTTTATTATGCCAACTTTCAATCATTGTTGAGTTTAAGGGTAATTTTTTGGGGTAATAGCTACCAGGTTGAGATCATATTCAGGCAGCAAAAAAGAGCAATACGAACTAACTGTTATGGGAATATACATTTATCAATCCCTTCTTTTTATTTTCAAACCTAAAATCTTTCAATCATAACTCACGTAACATTTCATATACATATCCAGCACATACACTCACACTAACAGAAAAATTTTCCCTATATGTGTATCAAATTTTTCAACAACTTGCCAATTGATATCCAATTTATAAAGAATTTCTGTGAATTTAAGAATAAAATATTCAATATTATTGTGCAATGTGAACGGTTAATGAATACTTGAATGAGTAAGTTCTGACTTTGTATTTTATTTTAAATTTCTTCTGTATTGTTTGACTTGTTTTCTTATAATCTTGTTATTAAGCTATTGCATATAGCTTTTACCGAATCAAGAAAAAAAAACAAAAGACAAATACCGTAACGAAAATCTAAAAAAACAAAAAACAAATACCGTAACGAAATATCCTAAGACCCACC
Source organism: Endomychus coccineus (assembly GCA_958510875.1). NCBI lineage: Eukaryota > Metazoa > Arthropoda > Insecta > Coleoptera > Endomychidae > Endomychus > Endomychus coccineus. Next base: position 288,156,340 of record OY294067.1, read on the forward strand.
ACTCCGCCTACCAGCTCGGCCGAGCTTAAAATTGTCGAAATGTTAACTTTGAACCTTTTAAAAGGTCGTGATAGCCTCAAAGTGGGTCGAACACTGTTTTGAATTGGTTAATTTTCGATAAATCGAATGACGTTCACGTGAGAAGCGCGTAGCTCGCGAGTTAGAAAAGTGCAAATTTACGGTACATAGAACGTCTTAACGAGGACTTTTCGCATGCGGTTTTCGCTCCATGTCGTTAGTTTATGAACGGGGCCAACTAAATAGCATAGTCTCGGGCCCCAAAATGTCGATTAAATAGGAAAATTTAATTAAAAATTTTGAGGTATTCTCAGCTGTCACCTCCTAGCATCTGACATGCGACGTAAGGAAGGGAATTTTCTAGCTACTTAAATATACCGAAAGCGGGTAAAATTTAGCGGCCCCTAGCCCATAATACTTTTTTTACAACTGGCGCCGGCCGCACGGGGTTCGAAACGGCCCCAAATTAACAAAATAGAGGTAAAATGTATAAACTCTAACTTACGCGCAGCGAGCTCCTCGAGGATATGTCAAAATTATTACGTTCGTAGCTAATTACATAAGACGTCTGGCGTTCATGCAATTGTGTTTTTATACAATTCGAACCTTCTAATTTCGATAGGCCACTTGAAAATCCCGGAGCCGGAAGCGCTATCGAGATCTGAACGTTAAAACTTTCGTATAAAATTGTGTTCACAAGTCAACTGACACTTGTCACCATAGATAACTCTACTACCGGTAGTAGAGTTATCTATGCTTGTCACAGAATACTCTTCATAGAGATCAAGATGATACTCTTTTTTACTCATATTTCGTGAAGATTTTGAAGGGGTAGTGGATGTTTTTCTGCCCAACTTTTTCCAGTGGCGTAGTGCTATACAATAGCTTTACCGCGGTAGTCCCCGAGTGCCACACGTTTCATTTTTTATTTTGCAACAATTATTATTGAGGAAATAAATTTACTTTTACTTTACTTTACTTTGCCGGTTATGTTACTTACGCTTCCATGAGATAAATTTGTATTAATAATATAGTTATCTCTAATGATGATATGGTTTCTGGTTGGCAAAAATCCATGTAGATGTAGTTTAATTAAATCAACCACCATCCGCTTTCTTGAGTTTGCTTAAAATTGTAAATGGCCTAGGGTGGCAATAGAGCTACTACCGAACTCGGAATTGATCGACATGGACAAAATAAATTATAGAGGGGTAGTCCTAACGTCGGGCTGCTGTAATATCGATATTCAAGTCACGTTCCATCTCAAGATACTCGAATCTTCTGCTAAAACTATATAACGAACGATTTAATGTATAACGTAGGGATGTTACTAACGATTAGAAATTCCAAAATAACTATAGAAAATTAGTTACTCGAATTAAGTGGGTCGTCAAATTCAATTGTTCTGTGCTTCCACACATTTTATCGGACAACTGGTTGAATAAATCTTTTATTGATCAATTACAAAATATTCGGTTGAAAACAAATCTTATGATATCCCAGCAATACCAAGAAATTGTTCTTTGGAAACCATCCAATTATGATTATAACCATCAATACGATTACAAAAATGTTGATATTTCAACTAAAGAAACCAATAATTATAGAAGATCTATCCTGGAGAATAAAACGTTACTATAAGTCTGTAAATCATAGAACATACGTTCAATCATTAAGTCAAAATTATACAAATTTAATTAATGAAGACCCTTGCAAATTTCAACATACTCCTTTATAATGTTAAAAATATATTTTGGGTAGAATGCTGAAATAACAATATATCTAGTAAGGTCTTTTCCAATCATAAATGTTCAACATCTGGTTCGAAAGTGGATATTTGAGCGTATTATAGTTTGGTTTCTGTCTTATTCTCACATTGCTTCGATTATTAGAGATAGATGAGTGGCTTCTTGATATATATTCACATATTTTACACAATGATGTGTTACAATTTCGATTATTCGTTTTCTGATCGTTTCGGCGACGTGGTCATTTTAAATTGGAATTAATGCGGTGAAGACTCTTTGTGATCCATACAATTAGTTTTTAGACATCCCGTTTTAGACATGAACACGTCTTCTGGTGATGGTCGTGAGTCCGAAACGTGCTTGATACAATGAGGACCTCGTTTTGGACAGTGATACGTGTAAGTGTGACCTATTTCCCGAGAATTTATATATAATAATTATTTCTAATTTTTTCAACTAATATCACCAATTAATCAATTTTTTTAAGTCTAAAAACAAAAACTCATTACACTTCCTTCATCTACAATACTTATCCCTTGTTTTATCAACTCATATTTTCCAAGGGATTGACAACTTAGTGTTCTCGTCATCGAAAATGAAGTAAGCCGTGTATCAAGGAAATTGGGCACGAACGCTTCCACCCTCTTATCATCCAAACTCCTTGTTTAATAGACCAAACATGTGATAATCACACGGGGATGAGTCGAAATTATGGATCAATGCAGGTAGTCGCGAATTGAATAAAGAAAGAGAATTTCAATTGGATGTGCCGTCCTTCCGACGATATGCAAGTTTATCTTCAAGAAGAAGTTGAATCTATTAGGCAGCATTGATTATAAGAAGTTTGGGGATACAATCCATAGAATTTTCTACCTCGGGAATACCGAAACTGAAACTTTTTCAGTGAACAGGAGACTTTTCGCTTCGTTAGAAGATTTTCGCCATTTTTCCTCTACTCCATGGTCGACTATTTTGTTAAAATCTCCTTAGTCCTTACAAGTCTCTCATAATGCTTCTACTTTTCGAAGATATTGAGGCAAAGCTTCGGACAGATGCCCAAATATCTCCTCGAAATTTTCTCGAAAGTACTTATTATAATTTGTTAATGCGTCACCAAAACTACCATATACAGGATGTCCTCGAACTGCGTGGCCAAAATAAAACCGAAGATTCTTTGATTCAAAAAAAAGTTGATGAGCCTTTTTACTTTTGCCTCAAGTGTCTTGTTTACCCGGTAGAGGGCTTCAAAATTGCAAAAATAATTTTGTTTTTTCAGTATAACTTGAGAACGTGATGAAGAACTTCTACAATATTTAGCAGGTGAGTTACTGTCAATAATGGCCATTTTTGAGAGTGGAGCACAGAGCCTTAGAGACCATAGAAATGGCTCAAACTTGAGGATGTAACGGGAAAAGTGTCCAGAACTTTTTTGTGGTCAATGTAATTCACTCGATATTTTTTACGTAGATAGCTTATCTAATTTGAAAACTTTTCTTACTCTTAGAAAATTTTGATAAAATCAACGGATTAGCTTGAAAAAATTAATTTTCGAGTCTCTGCAATTTTGGCTTACTAATTTTACTTGATTAAAATACCTTAGTTGCCTTTGCTTTTCTAATGTCATTTTGGCATTTGAAGAATTTATTCTCAAAACTATCAGTTTTTATTTTGCTTTCCGTAAAAATTTTATAAAATTATGTCTCAAAATTTCACTAACACTGAAATGGTTGATATGTTATTGATTTATGGACTTTGTCGTTGCAATGGCCGGAGAAGGGAAAGATATCCGCATCGCAGAATTCCAAATCGGCAAACTTTCGCGAAACTGGCGAATTTGAAGCAAATCGCAGAGAAACTGGACGCAGACGGACAAGAAGGACGTTAGAGCTCGAAGAAGCGATACTGGAAGCGGTTGAAACTGAACCTGGGATAAGCACACTACGTTTGGGACTTCGTATTGGAGCCTCAAAATCATTAGTTCATAATGTACTGAAAGAAGAATTGTTGTATCCCTATCATATTGAAACAGTTCAAGACTTATTGCCCATGGATCCAGGTCATCGGCTAGATTTCTGTCGGCTTATTGTCCGAAGACAAAACCAATTTTTGTAGAAGAATTCTGTTCACGGACGAAGATACTTTCACGAGATGTGGTCTTTTTAACCTCCATAATGAACATTTCTATGCTGATGAAAATCCTCATGAAACGGAAGTTACATATTTTCAGAATCAAACTAAAATCAATGTTTGGGTTGGAATTGTGGATAACTTTATTATTGGCCCTACCGTTATAGCCGATCGATTGAACGGGGAGAACTACATGAACTTTTTGGAACAAAGGCTACTTGAACTGTTGGAAGACTTGCCCTTACACATTCGTCGTGGCCTGGTTTATCCATGATGGTGCACCTCCTCATTTCACATTAGCTGTGAGGCGACATTTGAATGCGGAATATCCAGATCGCTGGATAGGTAGAGGACACGATGCACCAGTGAACTGGCCGGCCCGCTCCCCTGATTTGACGCCCTGCGACTTCTTTCTATGGGGCGCTTTGAAGTCGAAAGTTTATGCAGCTACAGTAAACACACGAGAGGAATTGTTGCAACGAATTAATCATGAAGCGAATTTATTGAAGAATGATCCTGAAGTAGTAGCCAGAGTTCAATCCAATTTCTTGAAACGAATTAATTTGTGTATTCAGGAAAATGAGCAACATTTCGAACAATTGATGCCTTAGCGATTTCCCAAAAAGTTTTGTTGTTTCTTTTAATTTAGCATTGGTTTCCCCATTTCTATTGTTTTTATTATTCGTGTTTTACCGAGATATTAACCCTTTCAGTGTTAGTGAAATTTTGAGCCATAATTTTGTAAAATTTTTACGGAAAGCAAAGTAAAAACTGACAGTTTTGAGAATAAATTCTCCAAATGCCAAAATGACATTAGAAAAGCAAGGGCAACTAAGGTATTTTAATCAAGTAAAATTAGTAAGCCAAAATTGCAGAGACTCGAAAATTATTTTTTTCAAGCTAATCCGTTGATTCTATCAAAATTTTTTAAGAGTAAGAAAAGTTTTCAAATTAGATAAGCTATCTACATAAAAAATAAAGAGTGAATTACATCGACCACAAAAAAGTTCTGGACACTTTTCCCGTTAAATCCTCAAGTTTGAGCCGTTTCTATGGTCTCTAAGGCTCTATGCTTCGCTCCCAAAAACAGCTATTATTGACAGTAACTCATCTGCCAAATATTGTAAAAGTCCTCCATCACGTTCTCAAGCTATACAGAAAAAAAAAATTATTTTTGCAACTTTGAAGCCCTCTACCGGCTAAACAAGACACTTGAGGCAAAAGTAAAAGGGCTCATCAAATTTTTTTCGAATCAAAGAATCTTCGGTTTTATTTTAGCCACGCAGTTCGAGGACACCCTGTACATTGTGCTGCCCAAATTTGATACTGATTTGTACATCTCACTATTTTTGAACCCATGTGAGACAATTATATTGTATACGCACCACCATAGTTTTGTTACGTAGTTAGCATCACAATATAGCACAATATCGTAATGCGGGCTGATAGGTGAGGCAATGAGAAATATTTATTAGCAAAAAGTTTGTTTTAATATTAAATTATATATAAATTCTTTAATATTAAATGAAAAATCTCACAATGCAAATTGCTGACAATACCGCAAATATCACACCTCGCAAAAGAACCATGATATCTTACAGAATACATTAGATTTGTGAATTACTATCCAACTGGAATGCCGAAAAAATCCCAGGGGCTGGATCAAAGGATGGCTAGAATTTTAGGAAAGGAATAGTTGTTTATCAACACATTGAATATAATAGATTTGTATGGGGCTTATGTACTAGGAGCCTCACCCCTGCGACCTTTGCAGATCTATTATGTATGCCCTCTTTTTAGAGTTCCCTGTCTAGACATGTGTTTATTACTAGACTTCATAGGCCAGGCCTTAGATCCTCCGTATAATGAGAGCGTTGTGGTTTTTGCTTTCCTGTCGTTTGAGAACATTAGCCTTGTTAGGCTTTCGCAGTAGCACAGTATGTGTACTGAGATCTCCTCGTCTTCTTGGCAGAACCTGCATAGGGTTGTATCTGCCAGTCTGATGTTGTTCATATGTTTGTTGAGAGGAGGCTGGACATAAAACGTTCTTGTAAAAATATACTCTCTTCAGCCAATAAATTTAACCTTTGCACAGCGACCGTACCAGCTACTTCAGTGACAAAATTAATTGTTGCCAAGCAAGAACCAACGTGGAGGTGTAGAGTTTCTCTTGGCAAAAAATTTTTTTTGTTCGTTTTTTTTTCTTTGGATTTTTGATATATTTTTTTTTTTTTGAAATTTTTTATTTTTTTTGAAATTTTCCATATTTCGTTTTTTTTTATTATTTTTATCAACTTTTTTTATATATTAACGGAATTCTACGGTCTTTAGTTTGCGAAAAATGATCAATAATATTATCATAAAATGTATCATTTTGTTTTAAGTGTTTTACTAAATCTTCATCAATAGATATCAAACTAACATTGTATAAACGATTTTGGCCCATTGTATTTCGCATGTAAGTTTTAATTCGCTTGAGAGTAGAAAATGATCTCTCCACTGATGCCGACGTGACAGAAATGGTGACTGTCAAACAAAGTAGTTTATAAAACTGAGGTAAAACTTGTTGCAAATCATTGTCTATCATATATTTTATCATATCGGCGTGAATGTCGTACTGGCCTAAAATATCTTTATCCGAGTATACAACGCATAATTCATTGTGCATTGCTATTTTATCAAAAAATTTATATTTTAGAACTAAGTTATCTAAAAGTGTATTGGGAAACTCTTTTGAAAAAGATTCGAAAAATCTTCTATTCGTCAACTCGAAAAACTTCAATTCATGTAAATCAGAAAATCGAATCTCAATTTGACCTTTAATAGTATCTAAAATTTCATAAAGAAAGTTGTTTATAATGTAGTTTCTTGTCTACCAAATTATATGTTTTCCTCCTTTAACAACATTCTGTTTGCCGGTTAATTTAAACTTAATACTCGATGTAATATGTTCCTGCGATTTTTCATGTCTGTCTATACCATTTTCAAATCATCATAACCCGAGTGCCCCCAACATGAAGTTGTATCAGATGTAAATAGCAAGCAATATAATTTATTGTGTATTTCGATTTTGAAACGTACCTGTCATCGTCACCACTAATCCTTTCAAATCCGGTAAAGGCCGTTTATTTTTAACAAAACACTTTTCTATCATATGTTAATCCACTGAATGGATTTTCTAAGAACCCAGCAACTAAGTCACTCATTATTTTAACGTTCACCGATTAGATAAATTATAACTTAACTACTTAACCTTACTTCGCCTCGCGGTACAAACACAAGAACTAACGGAACACGACACGTGTCGCATTCTGCTAGCGGAAGGGCGGTAGCAAGTAATCGTATTTCATTCGACCGACGATTCCGTACGAGAAGCTAGCCTACATAGGGTGTTGCCATATTCGCTCTTTTACTCTATCTGGCAATTGAACTGCTTGGAAAACGGCAACTGTGTTGACCACACGTATTTAGCGTTTGAGATATATAGAGAATCTAGCCTCTGGCCACTGTTGCCAGATTAAAAATAACTACTGAGAACGGGGAATTAATTGTAAAATTTAAAGAATTATCAGAGAAACAGGAAATAAAATGGAGAGTGATCAATAAGATAAATTGGTGAGGAGGCTAAGCCTCCTTAGCCTCCTTCGAGGAGCCGCCACTGCAACAGAGGCACAAAATATATCATAGCCAACCTATGTAAACCTACATGTGTGTAAAAGGTAAAAAATATCGTAGCAAGGGATTTTTATCTATTGGGCTAGTTATGCGTATACGTAACACTAATGTTTTCTAAACCTATGAGCAAAAACAATTTTTCTTTGTTTGTTTGTTCTTATTTGCTCTTTTCCTGTAGAAAATATAATTGATTTTCGTTATTTCGTCGTATCCCTTACCATGGTCTCAAATGGACCGGTAGTTAGTTTATTTATGTCAAGTACAACACCTGGATTAAATATAAATACACCGGTCGTGATAAACTACAACATATGTTATTATCAATAAACTTATTGTGCTCTTAACTCCTGTGTACTAAGTTACTTTATATTTGTTCGAACAAATTATAAAGATAAAACATCTATTTGCGTGCGTTTTATATGAAAGGAAAACAGTCTATAAAATTATAAATCGAGTCTGTTATTATATACAATAACATGGGTAATTTAACCGCTTCAAATAATGGCGAATTTATGTTTACCGACAAAATAAATATTGGAAGAATATTTTATATTGCCGCCTCCCATTATGTTCTGAAATAGTTGCGACCTACCTCTCATAAACATTTGTACATCGCGTAAGCCATAAAGAATTGCAAAACCTTTAAATTGCCACGTGAAGTATTATTTTCTCAAATGCAGAATGATTGTTATTCATTCGAATAGTCATTCATTCTGAATGATTCAAGTAATTCCTCAAAAATTTCGACTTTTACACCATGAAAATCCACGTTATGCTCATACCAAACTTAGGAATAAGTTGGCGAAACATAATGTCAAGTTTTTTGAATAAATATTGTAAAAATCCTAAGCTCATTGTGGAAAGCTTGCAAAAAATATGCGCATAAGTCTATTCAAGCTAGAACTTTGTCGTAGTTTTTCCTGCATTTACATTCTAAATTTGGCGAGATTATATCGAAAAAATGAAAATGAACTCTCAACTCATGTCGTAAAGAATTAAACATAATCGACCAAATAACTTCATGCAATTTTCTACATATTAAAAGGTCTTTGCCCACTAGAACGTACCATACCATGACCGTATCAGGCACGGAAAAAAGCGTTCCGATTACTACTATGCCCACTGCAACGGATGAACAGCGTTTTAAGCCGGTGTTCAAGGCGTATGTAACGCGTATGTAAAGCGTTTTTGCAGCTGGCCTTCTCCGGTCGCGGCTGCACTTTTCAGTTCCTTCTGTTTGTCGTTTGTGGACGGTCTAGAGAGTTTTGTTGTTATGGTTCTTAGAAAATTATTAGTTAGAGAATTGGCTACGATTGCCATTATTTTGGAAGAAGAAAGAGAAAACGAAAAAAAAACTACGAGGCGCTACTGGATTCATGAATCTCTACGGAAAAAAAAACCAGAGGGTGAATATAGGACATTGTACAGGCACCTGGTTGACGATGAAGAAAAATGTATCCAGTATTTTCGTATGCCGTCATTCAAATTTAATGAACTCCTTGGAAAAATTGATACTGACATCACCAAAAGAAACACCGTCTTTAGAGAAAGTATTACACCAAAAGATGTGCATGCGCACATCGGTTGGTGAGCAGACAGGCACATGCAAAATATTCTCGCCTGCCCATGTCAACTGTTCGTGCAGGGCACGCTACGGTGTTGGCCAGTGACGGACCGGTCTAGTGGGCGTATGCCTATTTGAATTCAAATAAAGAATATTTGCCTGCATGTGCCTGTACGGTACGTTCTAGTGGGTAAAGACCTTTTTAATTGTAATCAGTTATAACCCATCCCACATCACTCTACTTAGATATTTTTTAGTGGGACATATATTCATAAATGGGGCGAGATATTTTGGTCTTTTACCCAAGATTTTGGTAGGTTAAGTTTACCTTCAATAGCGATCGTTCAGTAACGTTGAAAACTTTCTCGTTCTACTGATAAGCTATACCAAAAGAACGAGACAGCTGTCTAGAACTATTAGTTTGTTACATATCAATCTAGACTAGATTGAGCTTATCATTGTTATCTGAGAGAATCCAACATGGCTATACATCAGGGTCATTATTAAACCCATGATAGCATATGGCTCGGTGGTACGGTGACCGAAGACTCAGCAGGCAGGGGCGATCCAAACAAAGCTATACAATGAGTTGGAAACCGATCCCATAATAAGGATGACATTGGATGAAATGCTTCTCAAGTATAGCTTCGAGAAAAACGTCAAAATACTCATAACAGGCTGGGGAGGATGGAAGAGAAGACCTCCAATAGATACAGAAATGGCCTGTTACACAGACAGCCAAGTAAAAGGCAAAAACCTCACTGAGTTTGGGCAAACACGTGATGATATTCCAGGCAGAAGTTGCTGCAATACATCACTATGCCGAAGAGCTATTAAGGCAAGAGTTTGAGGGGAAAACCACCGCCATATACTTTGACAGCCAAACGGCTTAGAAACCCTTCAAGAGTTGGGCAGTCAAAACGGGCCATACAGGCTACAGAGACAATGAAGAGGATAATTCACTGGCCCGAGAAAGAGCACGTAGCGCTCTAATTGATCCAGAACCCTTCTGTGGTATAGCGAAAGCGCTTAGCAAATCATATAACAGTACTTGGTTGAAAAAACAATCCCGAGAATGGTGGAACACCAAAATTCCCGGAGTACCTACTAAGCCAGAATAGAACATCAACTAAAATCATGATTGAGCTCCTAACAGGGCATGTAGACTCAACAAACGCATGAACAACATCGGACTGCAGGTTCTGCCAAGAAGACGAGGAGATTTCGGCACACATATTGGGCTACTGCGAAGGCCCAACAAGGTTCTCACCGACGTGAAACGGAAAACCACAACCCTCCCATTATATGGAGGACCTGAGATCTGGCCTATAGAGTCTAGTGATGAAGACGGGTCTTGACAGAGAACTCTAACATAACAGAAGAATATACACAATAGATCTGCAAAGGTAGCGGTAGTGAGGCTTCTAGCCCATAAGCCCCATACAAGTCCAATCTCTGATCTAATTAAGAATTTTTACATTTTAAATAATGAAAACCAAAAATGGAAATCAGATTTATCAACAGAAGTATTAGAAAATTTCAAACAATTGACAATGAAGGAACAAGAATCTATTAACGCCCTCCTTTCCATATTTATGTGAATAGGAGGTGAGTCAAGTAGAATAAAGGACAGGAATTATGTTCAGAGAGAAGGGAAGGAGTTTACTGACCCGCATCAACCCTGACTGTGACTATGTATGTGGGAGTACAAACAATTTATATCAGAAAAACTCATCGAAAAACTCCATAGTAAGATAGTCGGTACCGGGATTCGAACCAAGATCCCCCCCAAATGCTTTCTAACCTTATGCTGCAGACACATTAGACAACCAGCTTGATTGAACAGGTGAAGCCCACACTCTGCCCTCTGCGAAACAGCGGGCTACCAGCACCCTTTGGGTTGGTTCGGAAAGAAGAGATATGCATCGAGTGACCTTACTATGAAATCTCGATGCAATAAAATATTATAGTTACTTAAGGTTAAAAACCAGAGCTGTGTAATATATGAAAAACATGTTATTTAATTCCTGTGACTTGTAAAGATAAATCAAATACAACACCTGGTAAAAAGAGGTTGATTATGAAAGCATAACTGATTTTTTTTTAATATTGCATGAAGAACGCTTACGAATAAACTTTCTTGCGATTTATGACTTCAAGTTGAGGGAAGGAAGCAAACGTCTATGAGATGAAATGAAAATGTTAATTATTTCTACACAAGAATATGCAATAAAATATAATTGAGTGATCAAACGTTTCACAGTTGTCATGGATGTCTCGATCGGTGCGGAATTTCTCTCAACGTAGTCTTGTCGCCTCGTCAGCCTGCAACAACACAAATAGCAAGCCAACTGTGTGTAGTTGATCTTAGACATATTTGAAATTTCCCTGAAATTAATCATTTTGTAACACTTGCCAGGATTTATTTTTCATTTCTAAGCGTAACTGTCTAACTATTGATATTGAATTCACCACAAACTACATCTAAAGTTATACTGGTTATATGTAAGTGTATCCATTTTATTTCTTTTTATATTTCTCTCGGAGAAATAGAAAATACTAGGAAATGATAGAATATAATAAAGTCTAATCATACAAATCCCCTATGGTAGGAAAATGACATTATTTCAGTCACTGGACAAAGCAGCGTTTTTGTTTGCACAATATTCGAATTTAAAGAGGATTGTTTTTTCCCTACATATTTTACCTCTTTCCCTAACAATTGTTCACCTAGAAGGGTGATGGAAAAGATTGAACATTATCCAATATTCGGTAAAAACGATAGAAATTTTCTTTTCCTGGATTTTTTTAGCATACTTAGACTACACGAGAAGAAAACCTATAATATTCGGAAAACATCGTGTGAGCCTGCGGTGGCATGTTGGGAGACGAGATTCTTGAAGGTTTGGAGGTTATACACACACAGTAAAGACCTAACATGATCAACTCATGAGAAGGTGCTATTGGTGGTGATCCCGAGCATTGATATTGTCACAATATATGACCTAATTTATGTTTTTCCCGAGAATGGTCTGACCTTTGACCGACTCACACAAATCGCCAACAGACAGATGAAAAGACGGACAACCAGATTTAGTTCGAGAGAATCGTTTTTATCCAGTCAATCTTTGACATAAATTCCTATAGGAACAAAAAATATTGCTGAATATTTTTCTCCTAAAATTTTGGCTACTTGAGTTACTTTGAAGCTATTCTACTTGGGTCTCATTCGCAATATTTGATTGATTGAAAAAGAAACAAAAATTTGCCATGATTTTTCTACTGAATTTCTGAACCATTGATTCAAATTGATAATTGCTTTACCTCAGAATCATCGTCGGCTAAAGAGTTCAACCTTTCTGCTGAAAAATGTACATCATTTAGATATCAATTTGATTTTCTTATATAAAATTAGAAAAAGTTGAAAATTAAGCAATCGCCATAGAAGCCATTTTAGACAAATAATATAGATTTGAAGGAAACGGAACTAGTCCTTTAATAAAAATGCTAGTAGTATCAGAGTAAAAAAGGTTATCAGATACTGTGTCAAGATATGTATTCTTAATGAGTTCTTCGAATTCATGGTAGCTTTTTGAAGATATTCATGAAAGAGAATAACTTATTGAATAATTTAGTGTACATATACATTGGTAAGGAACTTCTTCCAAGCGAATGTTATAAGTTAGTAATATCAATGGTCGAGAAAGGCGCCTCTGGCGGTAATGTGGCGCACGTGGGAGTTCCGGCATTAGAGGTCAAAGTTCCGGGTGATTGATGAGGGGGACCGTTTATAAGAACCGCACAACGATCGGTGGATGACCGGACACATTCCTGAACGCACCCCGGATTGCATTTATAGCGAGAAAAAAAACCGATTTGTGACTTTTTATACGATAGATGCACAGCAACCTTTTTATAATAAGTATTCCATGAAATCTAATATTCTGAATGTTTTTTTGTAGTTTTTCGGATTGGCAATTGATTCTTTTCTCTAAAAAGAGATATTTTCTCAATATCAATCTATTAAATTAATTGCTTCAATACACAATACGTTGTTTAAGTTTCAACAATGTTGTTTCAAACTGCCAAAATTGCAGAAAAAAAAATTCCACTGAGAAGAAAGAGTGCATATCTTGGTCAGAACCACGGTCGTAGATACAGGTCTGGGAACTCTATGTTTGACATGAGTCTCCTACATGTCGCCAAACTCGTAGTCCCTCGCTCAGCCACCAGGTAGTGCTTGGATCGAAGTATGGCAACAATCACATTATTAAGTAAAATAATTTTTCTCGTAACGCAATATTTACTATTCTGATTTGAGAGAGGAATAGAACTGTTAATCTTTCGCCCGTCACATTTTGTCTCAATTTCTGACCTCCAACCCCCAGAAAATTATGTCACATTTTCCTTAAAGACCCTTATAAAATATAATGAAAATTAAAATTACATGATTTTATATCAATTCAAAGATTATTTCTACGGGTACATATCTTAAAAAATATATAAAATTACATATAAAACCGGAAGAAGTTATCCTTGCTTTGAAGTATACGCTGCTCTTACAGCTTCCTAAAAACGATGGTAAATATTTACCGACATTGTGTATTAAAATTCTTTAACAGTATGATCGATGATTCACCTTTCTCTAAACATATTCTAGATACAGAACATACTATTAAAAAATCTATATATAATATTTTGCATTATAAGAGTAAAGGTTTAAAATTAAACATCCTGGAATTTAGATATACATACATTTAAAAGGCAAAATAAATCTAACTTCGAAATTTCAAGATTTCTTTTCTATTCAATATACATGTTAATATATACCCTTGAAAATAGCTGGCCGATAGACGTCCAGTAACCCGGGCAATAATTTTCGGATTTCGCGTTGGCCGTTAAACGTTCTAGCGATTAATAAAGTTTTTGGAATTTTCTTGTTTAGGGTATTTTTATGAGGGGTTGAAGGTTTGAAAAATCCATACATATTCATATAATATCATATAACTAGTTGAGTCTTACTTTATGATTATGATTCACAATATGCATTGTCAGAGCCACATTTGCTTCTTGTTCAAAAGTGTGTATATTGGAATGCCAGTAAACCGGACTTTTTTTCCTGAAATGTCAAGGAATCTCATTTAAATTAGTTTCTATGTTTTTACACAATTGGTCGTTGACAGGAATAGAAACAGAAAAAAATGTGATTTAGATTCTCATCAGGTCACTCTGAAACGGTCATTTTTCGTGATTAATCGTGTAATTAAAAACTAGTTTCTGTATGTTTATCTCTTCATAATCTCACTACCTACACCTTACATTTCTGAAGTAGTACTGCTGACCACGCAGAATAATTAAGATGAAGATCTAGGAAAAGAATAAAACCAGGATGGTTGTTTTCATGTGAAATATGGTGATGTTAACAACATTCTCACATCATTGTATAAGGAAGTTGTAGAATCTAATTTCGCTAAGTTCAACTTCAGTCGAACGTTAATCAATTACAGGTTTCAAACAGGCTATTCTTAAAACTCCCTTAACAAGTTCTAGTTGAATTCAATTTCCGTTCCAAGAAATTTCTTGTGATGTTGAACATTCAAAGGCTTTAATTTAGCAATATCTCTCCTTCAATTGTTGAGTAGCTAGTGTCGTTGCTGATTTTATTAGAGTTTTACCATCTTCTGCTTACAGAATAATAAACAGGGTTAACCTAAAACATTAATATTTCACATATACACACAAAACACGAAAAAAATATAATTCATAAAAATAAAAACACTCAACAAAAATTAAATAAATATTTAACAGCAGCGGATATGCCACCATATTTAAAATACCTATCAAAATTTAATTTAATTTGATATTATTTAATTCAAATGTAAGTTCTTGCCTTCAACACTCTCTGCACCAACTTTCCAGATCAACCCCTCTTGTAAATACTGTGGTTAATTCATCTTCACATATACCCTTTCTGAAGTCCAACAATCAGTTCTATCTAAAGGTCCTAATTTCGTTTTCTCCCCCAAAAATATTCCTACGACATCCATTATTTCTGCTGTAGAAGCATCCGTACATAAGGTTCCCCATCCCGCAGCAGATTCGTTTCGAAACTGCTAAAATTCTTCGTCATTCCAACATTCCTAAATCAAATTGCCCTAAACCTTTAATCCAAGCTCTTAATTTACTCAAATCGAATCCTGATTTAGCTATTTTGAAAGCTGATGATGAAAACTCCACTGTTGTCATGAATCGTTCAGATCATAATAACAAAATCCTGCAGCATCTTCAAGCTAATTCCTATAAGCTCCTACCAAAAGATCGCACCCCCTCTATAGAACGCTCATTTTCACAAATTATCCGTCATTCTTCCCTTCCTGATCCAGATAAGAAATTTCTTATCCCCCATCGTTCAAGAAGCCCCCGTCTATATGGTTTGCCTAAAATTCATAAGTTCTCAGTTCTCCTGAGACAAATTGTCGGCACTATCGGATCCCTACTTATAAACTCTCTCGATATCTGTCATCTATTCTCAAACCTCTCTCCACAGAAAAAAAAAGGTATCGAAAACCCATTCACACCGATAGATACCTCAATGGCTTCTCCCACCACCACCCTGCCCAAAAGCAATATGTCATAAATTCCTTGGTCCACAGAGCCAGAGCTATCAACTTATCTCAACCCCAATCCTTAAAATCGGAACTAAAACATCTTTCATATGTCTTATTATCAAATAATTTCTCCCATTACAACATTCAAAAGGCCATAAAGATATACACTTCACCTAAAATTTCAAACAAATCAACCTGAGCCAACCACCTCCCCCCCCCTGATTTATCCACTCAGTTTTCCACTCTTCCAAAACTATCTCAGTTTTACGAACCTATCAAAGATCCCCTTCCTTCTCCTTACTCAGAAGGTGTTTATAGCATTTCCTTTTCTTGCGGTGAAGTCTACATTGGTGAAACAGGTCGTACAGTAGCTACTCGTGTGGAGGGACATGAGCGCTATACAAGGCTCGTGACACCAGTACGTCTGCACTAAAATCCTAGCCCGAGTCCCAAACTTCTATCAGCGAAAAATCCTTGAAGCTATAGAACTCCTAATACATCCAAATAATCTAAACCGTGACTCAGGATATTACCTTCCCAACATTTGGAAACCGATCCTCGAAATTTTCAGTTCGCACATGATCACACAACGGCAGGGTCAGGTGCCAGAACGGAGTTAACCACCGGAATAAAGGCAGTGAACTGTGTAGCGTGAAGAAGTTTTCCCTACAATAAATATGGCCACAGAAACCAGTAAAATCAGTTTCAGTTCAAGCCTCAAGCCTTCCCTGAAAATGCCTTCTGTAATGGTTGGCGAAACGGAATCCATCCGGAAGCCAATATTTCTCAAGATTAGCTATTCGCGGAAGTCTACTATTCAATGTAAGTCAATTTAATTTGATTCTTACCTTTTTTCTGAATAATTGTTCCACTCAGTTACCAAAAATTAACAATTCAAAAAAAACACTTATGCACAAGATTGCTAATAATAATCTGGAAATTTATTTAAGCTATGTATTGAATGAATTTAACTAATATAATGAAACATTCACATTGTATCTGTACCAATACCTGTAAAAAGAAAAAAACTTTGAAAATGCTTTGAACCTAATTTTATTTTGTAACAACTATTTTAATCTAAGCGTCTTCTTTTTCGTATTATAATTGAATAATACGTTTTTAATGTTAATTTCGAATGTCACGTTCCACACGTGAATTCTATCCTAAATAATAAAGTTCTGAAATTTGGAAATAACGATCTTATCCTGCGACAGGGCATTAGTAACAGTATGCATTTTTAATAATATAATGACTTGTACTCCACCAACACGCACAAAGTTCATTTAGTTCCCCTCGCGTGGTTTGTTGAAAACCAAACTTTCTACAGAAACGTTATTGATTTTATTTACCTCATTCGAAAATTACCCAGGTTTTCTATAATGCATAACTGTACATGTCTCATTGTTTCGATTCATATAAAACAGGATTAATATCAATATTATCAGAAAAAACTTCAGAAACTCCAAGGCTATATATTAAATTATTAGATCATTATTATTATTACATCCATCTCAAGGTACTGTTTTATGCAGGTGAGCTTCAGATTGTCTAGAGTCTAGACCGATAGTGTTTTATTTTCCGATTTTGTTTTTTTTCCACCAACAGTCCAGTCAAAACTGTGAAAAACATCTAAAATTTGATATACTCAACCGAATTGAAAACAGATTTTTTTTTCTGGAATACGGTTGAGTTTCCCAGGTAACCAACCTCGGATTCGTAATCAGGAACCCAAAAAACTTCCTGGATGCCATTTTTGGAGCTTTATTTTCAGAATAAATCATATAACGTCTAATATTGGAAGGGTAGAAATGAGCCAATTTTGACGTTCTGGGGGCGAAAGATGGCTAAGGCTTTATCGTATCACGAATTACCTTTGGGGTCCATGATAGCCTAGACGATAGAGTTTTTGCCATTCACTCAAATACGAAGGCCGTACCCCAACTAATGTTCATCGAACATTCCAAAAACCATAAACCAAACTAAAGGAATTAACTTTACCATCTCATTCCATGTTGGTTTTCTACACGGGAAAATCGCAAAACAAAATGCAAATTTTATTCGAAACCAGATTCAATATTGGTTCACTTTACTAGTGGAAAAAATGAAGACTATTTTGAGAGAAAACACGCATCCGCTGACAATCTTATGCATCCATTGTTTTAGTCCAGTCGCACGGTCGACCGAATCCCCTGAGAATCTGGCAAAATTTGATAAGGCTGGAATGTGATCAAATCCTTTTTTCTACAGATTAAATTTTCCGGGTTTTTTCTTTTTTTCAATTAGTTCTGAAATAAAGCCTCTTATCAAAAAAACACAATGGATCAAAGTCATAGATAATTTGAATACGCGTCGAATGGGCCAAGGTAGAACTCATTTGAAGGTTATGGGCCCGAGATATAATGGCCCTTTAGGTAGTTTTTTGTCGGCTTACAAAATATTTTTTTTGATGGAAAAAGATTGTAGAAATATTTTGTTTGCGTGGGAAGTTGCCATTTTTATTCTACTTTTTACTGGATTTTTTTTTGTCGCCCAAATTGGAATTTTGCGAAAAACCGTAAAATTGCGATTGCACACTGAAAAATTCTTATTTTGACTCAAAACAAAATGCATTTTGTCGATTTTGACAAATTTTACCTAAAATAATATTGAATCACATTTTCCTATAAATGCCGAATTTTGGCGGTACTTTGGATGAATTTTGAGGTTAGAAAATTCGAAAAAAAAAGCAAATTGTAGATCAATTTTGCCTTAGTAGAAGTCTATATATTTACGTAAACGTGTTTGGGCCTGTAGCGGGCCCAATTTTGGGCCCAGCGGGAAAAAACAAAATTCAGTGGAAAGTAGATTTTACATAATATTTTGAATCTTCAAATATTTTTTTTTCAAATTTTAAAGATCAAAACATAACAAGGCATTATGAAAACTGCACTATAGTTTTTGATGGTTATGCAAACAGTTCAAAAGATGGCAAAATAAATAGAAGAAAAACCCATTTTGTGCCCCATGTTCAAATAAAATTAGGCGATAAATGCATGTACACAAAAGAAAACATTATTTTTAAAATAAAAAAGAAATTTTTTAAAATTCTGGATATAACGTAAAATCTACTTTATCGACTTAAAAAATGATAGTTTGCACGATAATTTTTTTTCCTTGAACTCGCTCTAGATTTTTTCAATAATGGTAAGAGCTCACACCTTTGAATTTCAGTTTTATTACGCTGGGCCCAGAACTGGGCCCTATCCAGGCTCAAACACGTTTACATGAATATTTAGACTTCTACTGAAGAAATATTGATCTACAATAGCTCAAAAATAGCGTATTAGAGAGCTCTAACGGTATCTCGAATTTGTTTCTTTTTCGAATTTTCTAACTTCAAAATTTCTTCAATTATTCGAGGTCAAAAATTTTCAAAGTACAGCCAAAATTCGGCCTTTATAGCAAAATGTGATTTGATAATTATTTTAAGTAATATTGTCAAAATCTACAAAATGCGATTTGTTTTGAATCAAAATATGCATTTTTCAGCGTGCAATTGCAATTTTACGGTTTTTCGCCAAATTCAAATTTTGGCGACAAAAAAAAATCCAGTGAAAAGTAGAATAGAAATGCCGACTTACCACGCAAACAAAATATTTTTACAACGTTTTTTCCATTTTTAGAAAAATATTTTGAATACCGTAAAAAATCACAAAATGGGCCTTATCTCGGACCCATAACTATCAAATGGCTCATTCGACGGATATTCAAACTATCTACGACTTTGATTCTTCTATTTTTTGATCGGAGGCATTATTTCTAAATTAACTCAAATAAATGAAAAAACCTGGTATCCACTTTTTCCGCAAGAAAATGGACATAACTTTTCTAGCGGCACTCCAGAAATTTCTTAACTATTTTTCCCGTTTTTAGAGCACTCAAAAACATACGATAACATACAAATTAGTCATATCATTCTCAAATCAACTTTTGTGACCGTGCCACTGGACTATTTGCCGGAATATTTGATGTAGAAAATAATGAGAAAATGATAAATAGTTCATCCTTTTAATCATGTCAAGTGCAAACTTTTTTCCCTTAACGATTTCACTATACTCGAAGTTAATTAAAAGTACCTAAACAAACTAATTATATGAAAAGAATATTAACTGGAGAAATATTTATTTGTCGCCAAATATCTCGTCGAAAATTGAACTTGAAAGTCAATAGACTCGCAGGCCGTATCCACAACAAAACTGCAATAGCCGGTTGAAATCTTAACCTATAACATAGAACATGTTCAAAACTTTACCTTATAAACTAATAATATCCATCGCAACTCTCACATCAACTCAATTCACACGTAACACTCTTCGATAACACCGTTATGAGGTCCATATCCTCATAGAATTCCACACCAGGAACAAACTACACGAGTTACACGGAGGTAGCAACCGTAAACAAAGCAAATGGCGGAATATCCACACGCCGCGACGTCGGCTGATCGATATACGGAGACGTATCTTATGGCGGTCCAGTAGAATAGTTGTTTGCAGGAACGCCGAAATTGGGAGGATCGCGAACTTTGTTCATTTGACCGTCTGCGTGGGACACATGCGTACATGGCCTTGCAGGTTGAGGATTTTGCAAAGTTTTATAATTTCCGTTGGATATGACATCGGTTTAAAACGTGTGTCACTTCCGCGATTTTCAATAAACAATTTTCAAACAGTTATTACTGTTTGTCAAAACTTGAGAATGTTTTTATATACTTACGTTCAACAGTTTACAGAATATCCATACAAGAAAAAAGACTTATAAGCATTGCATGATCCTTCCCATTCACATGAATATTCTATAGATGCTCTATCAATTGGAGAGCTATAGTTTTTTGAATGAAGTCTAAAAATATTTTCGGATGGTTCGCCGATTAGGAATTATCTTTGGCTTCACGCTTTCAAATTTCACATATGTAATCCCTCAATATGACCACTCGCATGACGTTTCTTCTCATTCATTGTGTGAATTATTTTTTTTTATCGAAAGGCGAAGTTGTAGAATTAGTTGCCTAATGAGGAGTTCATCATCATCATCATCATTAATTGAGGGGAGGGGCCATATCCCCCAGATACACTTAGGCCACACGGTTGGGCCCATTCTACACTCTCTGGTCAAAGCTTATTCTATTCTTGCAGGTTTGTGGGCCGTCAGAAACCCAGTATATTGCTTACTCTGACTTCCATAAGTTCTTCTGGAAGCAGTTTTGCTTTACCGAAGTAAAGGTGTCTGAAAGATGTCAAAGCAGGGCATTCCAACAGAATGTGAGAGGCAGTTTCTTCCACCCCTGCATTTCCTACATCATCTGCGATGTCCATAGTATGAAGATGTTTATTAAGACGACAGTGATCCGTTAGGATTCTAGTTATCTCTCTGATGCCACTCCTGTTTAGAGAAAGGAGTTTCAATGAGAGCCTAGGCGCAAGCTCCTTGATAAAGAGCGTGGCGTGCCTCATACATGGTGATTCTCACCACAAGTCAGACCATTCTTTGTTCAGTTTACCCAGAAGGGCGAGGCCCCTACGCAATTTGATACAGCAACCATTGGCTCCAGTCCCCAGTCCGGCAGGGGCACCAAACGACCCGCGCGTGATCAGGGAGTCGGCAATTTCATTTTCTTCAACTCCACTGTGTCTAGGGACCAGTTGAGTTGAACTTTATTTCTCCTGGCTAGTTCAGGCAGTGTATTCCTGCATTTTTTGATAAGCCTTGATGTCACTTTGACTGACTTGAGAGCTCTCAGGGCCGACCGGCTGCTTGTGTAGATGTATATGCGCCTGTTTACATAGTTTCCTGGTAGGTTTTCCATCGCGCTAGTCAATAGTACGTAGACCACCGTCTGAAAAACCATGCAATAAGCGCCTAAGGTCACTGAGACAGTGACCTTTGTCCTATTTAGGTACACTCCCGCTCCAGAAGCCTTACATACATTGGTGAGGTCAAGGGCGGATCCAGGGGGGGGGGTCATGGGGGTCATGACCCCCCCCCCCCTGAGCTGGTTCCAGGACTTAGGTGGACCACTAATTGAACATAATGATTTTATTTATTTATATATTTTGTCATCATACAGATTTTAAGTAACTATATACCTTCAATATTTAATTAATTCAATATAATAACTTTGTATGATGGCAAACGTTTGGGAACGAACGCATCGAAAATTTGAATTTTACCGCGCCACACTTGCGGGCGCTTGTCGACTACGTAACGTCTAGCTAGACCTAACCTGAATCGGAACGACTAAACTAACATAGAAGTATTCTTGAAAATTGTTGCTGCAAATTCATTAATTACAAGAAATGGTAAGTAATCAGTTTCTCATTATTCCAGTGAGTGCGTGTGTTTGAACTTAAATGTTATTGTTGTTAATGCTCATAAAGTACCTCATAGGTAGATATGTAGGTACCTACTTACTGAAAGAGTGCCTACTTATATATTTTTGTTGGACGAGGGAGATCGAAGAGCATTAAGGCGTTTCCCGGACCCAATCCCGTTTTTTCGCTATCTTTAGATGCTATACCCTCAAAAACTGAAGGAAATGAAAAGTAAATGTAAAGTCCACATAAGTCTTTAACGTTTTATCTTTAAAATCCTCATTTAGTTTTTTTATTAAGCTTCGTATTTACTTGGTTAAAAATTCACAAAAAAACCTTCATCTCCTTCAAAAGTTGATTTTATTTGTTTTATTGGTTTACACCAATAGATAAGAAATTCAATAATTTAAATATTTCATTTTTGAAAAAATATGAAAGTTGAATTTTTTAATAATTAAATTTCAATAAAATGTTAGTCGGACAGAGAACCCGCGTCGTTCGTCGTCCCTGTCGACTGTGTTGAATGTCGTATTTATTGTCTTTCTCTCTGTCATTGGGTCAGGGTAGCACCTTAAGCTTACTGACCTAACCTAAAATCTTAGATAAATTCACACAATGAAATCAAGTGTATCGTCGTGACCACACTGATTTTAATGCTCTTTAAAAATAAAATAAGAGAGCAACCAACAGAATGAATATAGCATGCATAAACTTAAAAATAATCTTGGTTAAAGTTTTTAAAGGCACCTAGCGAAAACTTCGATGCAAACTATTGCGCGACACAAAAACATTGCGCTTCATTAACAGGCATGCATTTACAACAAGTAAATAGTAATCTACCTACCTACTACTTTTTACTTTATTTGTATATTACAGATTTTTAAGAACTATAAAATATTAGAGAAACTGAAATTGTTTTGCTTGTTTAACACTATACCTAAAGTAAGTAGGTATTACCTATTTGATGTAGGTAAGTACCTACCTAATAAAAATTCGTGTAGGGGCCTAAACTTAAGTAAAGTCTTTATGGAAAATGCAGTGGACTGTAAAACTACTTATATTATTATGTTTTTATGTACTTATAACTCATATGTTTACAAAAGTTTGTTGTCTGATGTGGGGTGTGAAATTTGCATGGTTTTGCTTTGTTTGTGAGGTAATGCGCCTGCACCACCAGCCTGTACTATAGCGAATGTGGGCGTTTTTATGTATAATATATTTAATATGTATTTGCAACAGTCTGTTGTCTGTTGTGGGGTGTGAAATTTGCATGGTGAAATTTGCATGGTTTTGCTTGCAGGGTGATTCTAAGGGAAAAGGAGATGGTAGTGGTGGATTGAAACGTTCATTAAAAAAAATAGATTCATTTTTCCCAAAGAAACCAAGGCTTGAGATTGCTCACTCGAAAAATTCACCTACAACAACTACAGATGAAAATAATTGTATTGCCGATGCTTCTGCTTCTACAGCTACATTGCCCACATTAACCATAGATGAAGAAAAAACATTCTCTCCTGTTACTAACGATATTCAGCCTACAATATGTACGTCGACTTCTGATTCTGATCGGATAAAGACTTCACTTTCTCAACCAAAGTTTGCTTCAGATATTGCTTGTTATATAGGGGAAAATATAGATGATTCAACTAAAGCTATGTTGCTTGAAAAGCATTGGCAGCCTCCCCCTAATTATACTTTCCCGCATTGTGTTGTTAATAAAAAAGGAAAACAAACAAAAAAATATGCTCAGAAGTCTCACCTTGACAAGTTTCACTGGCTTGTTTTGTCGCATAAAGACCAGGGTCTTTACTGCAAGTACTGTGCTTTGTTTGTCGTAGCTCCTGGAGGTGGTATACAGACAAAAACACCTTTATGTCGACTCGTAAAAGAACCATTAAAAGCTTTCGATAATTTGCTAGGTGAAAATGGTGTTCTGCTAACACACCAGCGAAACAAATACCACGAATTAGCTGTCAAAGCAGGGAAGAACTTTTTATTGAGGTTTCATAAACCGGAAATTAACATAATGAACAAAGTAAATAGTCAAAGACTGAAACAAATAAATGAAAATAGAGAACGTTTGCGACCAATCGTAAAAACTATAATATTTTGTGGCCATCAACATATATCGTTACGTGGCCATCGCGACGATGGTAAATTGCTGAACTATGACAGCGTAGTAGCCGATGAAGGGAATTTTAGAGCCCTTTTAAAATTCCGTATTGATTCTGGCGATATCGCATTGCAGCAACATTTAGAATCTTCAAAATCCAACGCCACGTACATCAGCAAGACTGTACAAAATGAGTTGATAGATGTTTGCGCAGAAATCATTCAGGAAAACATTTTACAGAATGTGCGGGAAGCTAAATATTTTTCAATTTTGTTCGATGAAACAACAGATATATCACATATCTCACAGCTGAGCCTATCATTCCGATATTTGCATGATGGTATTATTAAGGAACATTTTGTGACTTTTTGTGATACCTACGATGCTCTTAGACGTGAAGACAACAATTCAGGTGACATAGAGCCTCGATTGACAGGTGTAGCATTGGCGAAAATCGTTGAAAATCTGTGTACCAAATTTAACTTAGATTTATCTTGGTGTGTGGGTATTGGAACTGACAGCTGCTCGGTTATGGCATCAGATACAAAAGGTGCAGTGCAAGAATTGATGAAAATAGCCATTCATGCTAAACGTTGCCCGTGCAACAACTATGTGCTCAATAACTCATTGGCAAGATCATCTAAAGTAGTTTCCTGTCGCAATACATCTGGCACAATGAGAAAAGTTGTGGCATTTGCCAATGCATCCGCTAAGAGGCATGAAATTTTTAAAATAGAACTCGGAGCTGCCATGCAAGGCATTTGTGAGACACGTTGGGTAGAGAGGCATGATGGGCATCTTCAATTTCAAGGAGACAACTTAGTCAAAATTTGTAGCGCTCTGGAAAAGATTTCTGCTTGGCAAGACAATAAAACTGCCAATGATGCGCATTGCTTGCTGCAAACATTGCGCAGTTCTGACTTTATTATATCCTCCATCTGCTTAAGTGATGTATTAGGTGGGTACTTCCCTAAATTATTTTATTTCTTATTGTTTGGCAAATGAACTTATACGAGTATACTAAACCTACTTTAAAATTATGTTGTTGTTTTGTTAATATTTTATGCTACGAGTACATACCGTTTATATTAAGTTATAAATTCTTAGTTTATGCACTACACACACAGTCACTTACTTTTTATTTTTCAGGTACTACTGTATCTTTAAGCAGAATACTGCAATCGAACTCAATTGATTTAAAAAAAGCTACGGACGCTATTAATGATACTTTGAGTGTTTTACAAAATAAAAGAGAAAATGTGGACGTAATCTACCGACAGCTTTTTGAAGAGGCTAAAGAAATAGCTGAACAGCTAGATGTAGAAATTAAATGCCGCAGAATAGTATCAAAACAAATACATAGGGCCAATAACCAACCTGCTCAATCTGCTGAAGAGTATTTCCGCAGAGCTATATATATCCCTCTTCTAGATTCAATAATAAGTGATCTCCAGGACCGCCTGTCTCCTGATGTACTTAATTTGTTTCGGCTAAGCGTTTTCATGCCAAAAAGCGAATATAGTAATGAAGACATTGAAACTGTGAAACAAATAGCTACCGACTATACATTATTACTAGATAACACTCCAGTTTCTGTCATTGTAAATGAATATCGGCTGTGGATGGTGAAGTGGCAGGCGTGGCAGCGGAGCCAGGATATACCGCAGTTGATTTCTGATCTTATTTTAAATTGTGACATCGATATGTATCCTAATATAAGAAAATTTTTATGTATTATGGCTACACTACCTGTCAGTGTAGCGACAGCAGAAAGGTCTTTCTCTACGTTGCGCAGAATCAAATCGTGGCTAAGATCTTCAATGGTTGAAGATCGCCTAACCGGACTGGCACTTCTCCACGTTCATAAAAACCTACCCATTGACGTAAATGACGTAATAACGCGTTTCGGGGGAAGACGTAAAAGAAAAATTGATTTTGTTATTTAAATATATGTATTTTGTCTGTTTCTATTTTGTTTGTTGGAAACCCTTGTCGTACCACCTCCTCACTTTTGCGGAGTTTTGCGTCATACCCCTTGACATACCTCTTGCTGTTATGACAAATCATTCACCACGGTTATGGAATATGAATAGGCTGCCTCATTCCGTGCGTGATAGTGCTTCTCTGGATCTCTTCAAGAGAAGATGGCAATATGTACAAGTTATTATGTGCTAAGTTTTTCAAGTGTACAATAAAGAATAAATATTTTTAAGCACAGTACTTACGTACATTAATAAAATACCTACTTTTTACTTGTATCTATTGTTATCAAAATTAAATAATAAGTTCTTGACTTGACCACGACTATGTGACCCCCTCCTGGCGCCAAAGCTGGATCCGCCCTTGGGTGAGGTTAGGTGTTTCTCTATACCTATAACATCCAAACATTAAAGAAAACTTCCAATGCCTATATCCTCTCCCAACATTCCATCACTGGCTTACCTCGAACATTATAGGTTTTTCTCTGGGGTGGTCAGAGAATAAATTGTAGGGCGTCATATCCCAAGGGCGCACGAACCAAAACTTACATTTTTCTGGAAATTAAAAACACAGTTAAAAAATCAAACTAAAATTATTAATTTGGCCAATATAATAAGACCAATACATTATAGTTCAATGGGAAGATTACCATCTAGTATAATGCCTAAATGTAAGTGATTTCCGGTTCTTACGCCCCCTTCTGATATTAGGATGTTCGAGGAACGTCTATTAAATTTATTTGAATAATAGGCGTATATACAAAAAATATGCTTTATTAATGGAGTAATTGTATTAATACTAACTAAAATCTGTTACATTTTATTTCGGCACCTATTCCTCTTCATAAGTTGTTCTTGTATTCATTGTGGAGACGTCTCTTCATCAAATTCTTCATCTTCGGAATAGTGGAAACTTTTCTATGTGAATTTTATTTTCTGTTTCTGGCAGCTTCTTCACAAGTAACATGAGACCTAATGTAGTTCCGTTATTTTACTATTATACTCCATATTTACCAAAACGTTTTCCCTAAAATCTCGTTCCAGTTATCTGAAATGTTAGCGCTACATTTTAGTAATCACTGAAATACTGTCTGTACATTTTTCTACTTTCTTTCTTTGCGAATTCTCTCTGTAGTTCTTTTGTAGCGTTTTCCTAATTTTTTGTTTCGTTTTCTGATATTTGATGCCCATGTTTCTGAATTTTTCCCTTTCGATCTAATTCACGACTGTTACCAAGCTGAGTCGTACCAGCAGCAGCAGCACGTTCACTTTTACTTGTAGAATTTACATTGCCATCATGCGTTTCGTTTTCAGATAGACTTGGTTCGTATTCTAGATTCCTGTCGTTATCATAAAGCTCATTTTCCGAGTCCGGCAAAAAGACAACTTGGTTAACAACTGAAAAAAAAGTATGATGTATTTAAAGCATTGAAATATTGGTTTTCAATAAAATAATAACTAGGCTTGTCTTGTCGTGGAGTGCAGGGAAACTCTGACAGAATTAGCCAGAAGTAAGAAACTCCAGCTAGTGTAGGTACCCTCCCACTCTGGCCTGAAGGGAAACGAAGTGGCCTATAAATTGGCCATTGGCCTTGAGCGCTCCTGCCCCCGATTCAATGATCGGAATCTCATCGACCACCGAGCTCCACGCCTTAAGGGGCTACTGAATACTGAATTGCGTGGGGCCCCTGGTATGAGGCAGGCGAAGCTCTACATTAGAGAGTTCTCACCTAAACACTCTAAAACCCGACTCTCTATGAGCAGGAAAAGCCTAAAACTGGTGACAGGACTCCTCAGCCTCACAGGACATTGTCAACTGAATCATCATCTACACACAATGGGCATTGTCGAAGACTTGGCTTGTAGTAGATGTGGAGAGGGGGACTCTCACATCCTAGCAGAATGTCCAGCACTGGCTTCTCTTAGGCTACAACCTACAACACCTCGGCATCACAAATATGCCGCTTGAAGTCATAGAGAGATATCAGTTCATGCGAAATCTTAGCCTTCGGGACTGCCTTAGGCCTGCTGAACTGATTCTTGTGTCAAGGGTCGCACAATGGACCCAATCAAGCGGTCTAAGTGCTCCGGACCTGTCTGTCCCCATTTTGATTCATTTATTGATACCTACTTTGCCACCGGTTGAAATTTTGTTGTTTAGAGATGAAAAATTGCCTCTTTACTGCCAAGTGATATTCTTGTATTACCATCATCTTGAAATTCAGGAGAAATCATGTGACATTAATGAAGTGACATCAGCTATGTAGTCCAGTTCTAATATCAGAGAAATATTGAAAGTTAGATGTTCTCATTCTGGTCCACTGAGCAGGATACTAGAATATAAACGCGGAATAGTTCATATATTTTAACAAAGTAATTCATCGAACTGTTGCATGGAGGTTCCAAACAAATAAATGTTGATGAACAATACGAAACGTTCATCAGAATTGTAATTTCCCGACAGAGTTGGATGTACTAAATACAAATAATCTTGCTGGCAATACAGTTATCAGATCCGAAATTTAAAAGAGGGATGGATTATCTTCAAAGTTCCGTAACAAGTGGAATACGAGTGAAGAGAATAAAATCAAACGCCTGCAGGGTAAATAAATTGGCAATCAACATCTCTTAGAGCCCCTTCACCTCCGGCTTCTGTACGTCCGTTTCCCCACGAATGTTCCCCCACCCCTTATAACGTAGGAACCCCAGATATTGAAACATGATGGAAAATTTATCAAATACGGAATTTGTCAGATTCCGTCCATTCCTATAAAATTTGCCGCTTCAATTACAATTTTGGAGTGTACGAAATACGCAAATTTCTTGAATTGTGTCAAGTTAGGGATATGCTTGAAGGGGCAGATTCGAGTAGGGAATTAGCGACATTAAAAGATTTCTGTTCCATCGATGAAAATAATGTTATTTGATTGATTTCTAATGAGCTTAATGGTCTTTGCTAATTGAATTTTGATCACTGACTTCCCTCACTTTTGTTAAAGTTTCTTTGCCCAATTGGTCACAATTTCGTGTAGGTACATTAGAGATATAGAATTACATTTTCTGAATTATGAAGATAACTTAGATAACTTAACATAGGATTATAAAGATGAATAAACGTACGAAAGCATGCTTTTTTATGGAAAATTGAGCAGCACCAAAGTTGTTCCTCGGAAAATTCATTATATTTGTTTTGTCTGCCTCAAAGATATTGAAAATTGCTGGAATATTTACACAACAATACAACACTTCTAGTTCTTGTTGTAGATTTAGAGATAAGCCCAAATTAATATTAAAGGAGATTCTATTATCATTTTCCGGTTTCGCAATATATTCGGCATTACAAAGTTATTATTTAATTGAAATTTGCATATTGTGTTCATTTTGGCGGCATATATTACGGTTATTCACTTCCCTGCAATTCAACCAGGCTTTTATACATGTTATCGTCTGCGTCAGGAAGGTGTCTGGGGGTAAAATCCAGATGAATTGTTCCCTCACCGGTTCCGCTGGAACGGAATTCAATCAGAGATGATTGTTTAGAAGTTACGTTTCCTCTTTCGAAGTAGAAATGTGACACAATAATCTATGCCACGCAGAATAGTGTAGAATTATATATGTGAAATGTGTTTCCATCCACCAGCGCCAATGGCAGACACGACAATGACGGAAAGTTCTGAATTGAATTTGTGAACAAAAGGTTATTGCAATTGTTTGTACAGATTCGAATTATGTGACGTACATATTCTATATTTTCGCGGAAAACAGAACTAGTTTAGTTAACAATATGGGGAAAATGGAGCTTTTTCTCGGTGTAAAACCTGTCGAACTGGGTTTATCTGGCTGTGCTTTCTTCCTTGGTTCTCTACATAGCATCAGGATCATATACCACAAAGTTCATATATTCCCAATAGGGAAGTTAATCTACGGTTCGTAAAAATTTGATTAGAGGCTAGCGATCTGAAAAAAATGGTGTCTTATGATGAAAATAAGATCCCGCCACGACCTACTTTTTGATCAAATTTTATTCAATTTGGTTGCAATTCGGCCAAAATAGCTCAATTTGAATTTTTGGTTCAAAAAAGGGGAGTTAACGGAATGTCACGAAATTTGGACTAAAGGTTCCTCAAATACCAGCAATAAAAGGGTACAAATTTCAAACCTTAGCCGGAAGTCTAAGGGTTCCAGAAAAAAATAAACCTCCAAAACTGACCTAATACCCCGTAGATCATTCATGACTATCAAGACCGTGGGGGTCGACCTTTGTTCCCCCCAAAACGGGGTTTCAACCCCTCAGAGGAGCATTCTTATAAAAACAATCCAAAAGTTTAGAAAATTAATGAATTAGGAGCCGAAAATGACCCCTAGTATGTTTTATGGGTCGCTGATCACGATTACGCAGTTAGTTTTCTCGGAAAACTCCCTCCAGATGGGAAATTTGGAAAATTTATACATGCTATATAATTTATAATTTTGTTGCAAAAATGACCTCTAGTAGGTTTTTCGGTTCGCTGATCACGATTCCGCTGTTATTTTTCCCGAAAAACTCTTTCTAGATGGAAAACTCGGGAAATTCGAGATTTTCCTGAGACGGTTATGAATGATAAAGTATAATTTCGTTACAAAAATGACATCTAGTATGTTTTTTGGGTCGCTCATCACGATTCCGCTGTTATTTTTCAAAAAACTATCTCCAGATGGAAAATTCGGGAAATTTGATATTTTCCAGAGACAGTTATGAATAATAAAGTATAATTTTGTTTCAAAATTTTTTGCATCAAAATTATACTTTATTATTCATAACCGTCTTAGGAAAATCTCAGATTTCCCGAATTTTCCATCTGGAGATAGTTTTTTGGGAAAAATAACAGCGGAATCGTGATCAGCGAACCAAAAAATCTACTAGAAGCCATTTTTGCAACAAAATTATACTTTATTATTCATAACCGTCTCAGGAAAATCTCAAATTTCCCGAATTTTCCATCTGGAGAGAATTTTTTGGGAAGAATAACAGCGGAATCGTGATCAGCGACCCAAAAAAGCTACTAGAGGTCATTTTTGCAACAAAATTATACTTTATTATTCATAACCGTCTCAGGAGAATCTCAAATTTCCCGAATTTTTCATCTGGAGATTTTTTTGGGGAAAATAACAGCGGAATCGTGATCAGCCACCCAAAAAATCTACTAGAGGTCAGCGGAATCGTGATCAGCCAGTCAAAAAACCTAAAAAATTATAAATTATATATTATATATAAATTTTCCAAATTTCCCATCTGGAGGGAGTTTTCCGAGAAAACTAACTGCGGAATCGTGATCAGCGACCCAAAAAACATACTAGGGGTCATTTTCGGCTCTTAATTGATTAATTTCCTAAGCTTTTGGATTGTTTTTATAAGAATGCTCCTCTGAGGGATTGAAACCCCGTTTTGGGGGGTAGAAAGGTCGACCCCCGCAGTCTTGATAGTCATGAATGATCTATGGAGTATTAGGAACAAAATGCCAAAAATAATTGAAATTCTAGCTTACTATATTTTTTTTTCCGGTTCGTTGCCTGGACTATCCATTACTAGGCTTTAACAACAAGCGCAAGCTTATTATTTGCGAATTTATAATTAGGTTCACTTACATATTTTCATAAAATAACCTGCTATAATGAGAGTCATCTTTTTGAATCGTTTTTCTGGACCATAATTTAGCTCTTGGTTTAATTCTGATGA
The DNA here is from genome assembly GCA_958510875.1 of Endomychus coccineus. Classification (NCBI taxonomy): domain Eukaryota; kingdom Metazoa; phylum Arthropoda; class Insecta; order Coleoptera; family Endomychidae; genus Endomychus; species Endomychus coccineus. The sequence goes on from OY294067.1 coordinate 288,188,238, forward strand.
TCGCAAAGTCAACAACCATTTTTAGTCATATTCTCGGTAAGTTTCATTGTGATGATTCTGCCATCAACGGGTATTATCAGCAGCATCTGTAAATTTGGACTGAACGAAATGCGACTCACGTATGAACAGGAAGATTGTGTTAATTATACAATAATTTCATAGTATCGGCGGTGGTTGTTAGGCAAGAAGGTCATGCGAGAAGGAGACTAACCAATTGCAATTAGATGACGGTGACATTTACGTCGAGACATGAATCATTTGTAGATTGCACCAATAATATGATTATACGCGTCACTCATGAGGAGTCTCCACAAACGCCATTCAAATTGCATTGCGGCTAGCTCTATTGTACCGACAACGCAACAACATAATACATCTGCTGCCGTGTGGGGCATGTGCCATGTGCTGATTTTGATATGCGGGGTAATTAAGTTGCTCGTATCGATTCCAAATTATTGCTAATTGCCATTCTAATGCGAATTGCAAGAAGTTCAAATATATGATCTATGGTGTAACCATATCACAATACAAACCGTGTTTAGCCATTTTAAGGAATAATAAGGCGGTGGTGTTCAAATTGGAAGCTACATTATCGTCTGCACTTCCACACAACCCTGATTATACAGGGTGAGTCAGTTTTTTGTAGACAAACTGCAACAGGAGATAGAACAAGTGTTTCTAAGAAGAAAAGCTCCCATAAACATATGTCGTAGACTCGTAGAAGGCTTCGTTTTCGAGAAACAGGGTGTTGAAATTGAAAAAAAAATTTTGTTTTTTGCGAATATCTCCGGAACCGTTTATCGTACAGAAGACAGCTTTTGTAAGCATTTTCTACTCATAGTAAGCTATGCTCTGTGCGATAAAAAAAAAATTTTACTCCTAATTGGTGAAGATTTTGAAAGGGTAGTGGATGTTTTTCTCCCCAACTACTACACCACTGAAAAAGTACGGTTTTGAGACAACCATTTGAACCGCCAATGTTTTCTACACAAAGAAGTTACTCTTGGTCATAAGCTCTAAAGTTGACCGTTTTCGAGAAAAATCAACTTTTATGTTGAAGAACATGGTCAATTCTTACTAATTAAACAAAATTTATTCAAACGTTAGAACAAGTAACAAAACCAAAGGATTGACCATGTTTTTCAACATAAAAGTTGATTTTTCTCGAAAACGGTCTTTTTTAAAGCTTATGACCAAGAATACCTTTTTTGTGTAGAAAACATTGGCGGTTCAAATGGTTGTCTCAAAACCGTAGAAGTTGGGGAGAAAAACACCCATTACCCCTTCAAAATCTTCACCAATTATGACTAAAAAAAATTTTTTTCACCACACAGAACATAGCTTACTATGAGTAAAAAATGCTCACAAAAGCTGTTCTCTGTACGATAAACGGTTCCGGAGATATTCGCAAAAAACTAAATTTTTTTTTCAATTCCAACACCCTGTATCTCGAAAACGAAGCCTTCTACGACATATGTTTATGGGAACTTTTCTCCTTAAAAAAATCTGTTCTATCTCCTGTTGAAGTTTGTCCACAAAAAACTTACTCACCCTGTATATATTTCCAATATGACATTTCAGGGCTCAGACTCCATCCATGTCTTTTCATGTGCGCATCTTGTTAGCATTAATGTTGCCAAAGCCTTGTTTTTGACTTTTGCCAGTTGTTGACTTAGAATCAACCATTACTTCGAGATATTTAGCATCTCTCGCCAGCTGGATGTTAGTCCTTTGGAGGGTTGGAGGACCGATTCTCTCTAGTTCTCACTTCGGATAAAAACTACAAAGGTAGATTTGTGGGGCCTAATGTTTAGATCCTCTTCCTCTATCCATATGCTTATCAAGTCAAGGATCAATTGCATTATATTATCATCCTAATTGTGAATTTCCCTTGGAATGAGAAGAATGTCTCCTCAGCGTACCCAATTGCTTCAAACAATTCTTTCTAGTTTGAACCAGGCTTACCTCAAATCAATCATCTTGATTTTGATCACTGTAAATACTTTCTGAACTATTATTCAATTATGATCTTGTTTTATTTAACTGTCTGCTAAAGACTGCATTCTTTCTATATGAGCTCCGTCATTTTTTGTAATCATTGTGCAATACTTATTCAAGGAAACTTTTGGGAAATCATCACAAGAGATAACGCTAAAATTGAAAATTAAATGTAAATTTATATTCGATTGTTTCGATTTATAATTACTAAGATTACTATAATTTATCCCCATCTGAATTTTCTCTATAAATACATCATCACTAGTAAGTATATGAAATGTGACCCTGAATAAAATAATTGGATATCTTTTGGGAAATCTGGATTCAATTCTAGTTAGTCGGGTCAAATTAGACGAAAAAAGTATAGAAGCTGGGAAAATTTGCGGCAACTCCGATCGACTCAGGATTTTTTGCAAAATTTTCCTGAACGGATTTACAACATTCCCGAATAAAAATTAATATGTGCTTTTCCATTTTTCAATTGTTATAGAGGAATATAGAAAAAAATGGCCAAGTTTCATACCAACAATGGCTGGAAATGCCCATTCTGGGGTTTTCGAGGTCGCTGATCACGATTCCGAAAATAGATCTTCCATTTTTCGATTTATTGGCCAGTTATTGGCCAATGTTGATGGACAAAACGCGGAAATTCTGCAATTTTCAACGAAAATGGCTAGAAAACTGTACTCGGGGTTTTTCGAGGTGGCTGGTAACAACTTTTATTGTGTTTATTGTGTAATTGTATTTATTGTGTAAACGACATTTTTTTAAACTTATTATTTTTTGGAATAATTAATTATTCATCCACAAATTATTTTTTTTTACATCCACTTATTACGAATTGTAAGTATTTATATTCTTTTCTATTGTTCTATATCAACACAGATATTTTGAAAAAAAATTGTTTTCCCAATTTTTTTTTTATAGATTTCAATTTGCGTTTGGACAATATTACGAGTGGACATTTCCAGCCATTGTTGGCATGATTTCGAAATTTTAGAAATCTTCTAATTTTTTGGCCATGAAAATTGGCCATTTTCCTCTATATTCCTCTATAACAATTGAAAAATGGAAAAGCACATATTAATTTTTTTCCGGGAATGTTGTAAATCCGTTCAGGGAAATTTTGCGAAAAACTCGGAGTCGATCGGAGCCCGCAAAATTTCCCAGCTTTTTTGCTAATATGACTTGACTAAGTGTGAACGTTGTAAAAACCTGAAACAGCTAGTTTTAGACGTCGTTCACAGTTTCTAGGGCATACATAATTCATAAAATTTCAGCAGTATGTGAAAAATGGTACATGATTTTAATAAATTTGAGACTATGTGGTGGAAAAGAACAAACTATTAATTGGTGGCTGAAGAAAGTACTATTGGTCAGCTAATATACGTGTTCGGAACTTCGGATACAACTTTTACAGGATTATGAGCATCTTTAGACCACTCAAGCCTTAGGGGTAGGTGAGGTCTGATGGATCTCAATTACTAGGTGGATAACATTTTCGGATATTGTTCCATCTAGACGCTCCAAATATATGGAGGTAATACCATCACGTAGAATGAAGATATGTTAATATTTGAGGGCTCCATTTACTTTTCAACATGCTTGGATTTCCTCTTCACGAACGCTTCACATTTTCCCTCCGATCAATCATCAGAATTTAACGATTCTATTGAAGCAGCATGGATTAAGGATATTCACCATCTATGATCAGATCTCAATCAGATGAATTACTTTTCATAAGTACATAAACACAGCAATCGATGTTTGCTCTAATAACTAGAAGAGTTGTGAACCAATAATTGATGGGAAAGCAACTCGCTAAAATGATTATTACAATTATTCATGGATTATCATGGAATCTTAAGAAGTTCATTTAAGGTTATCTTCGGTTGTAGGTCAATATTCAGTAAGTTGGTATTCATTTCTAGCATACCTATATCATCAATAAATTTAAATATTAAGTTAATATTATGTTGATATATGTCTTTTCAGCAAGAGTTAAACAGTTGACAGTTTACCTTTTTATCCATACAACATAAATTTTAGATGATTAGATAATATTTTCAAAGATTTTATTTGATTTACGAATAAGTTTTAGTTGCGTGAAAACATAAACAGGTATTTGTAATACATAATAAATATTCAACTATTATGAACTCAAACATAATGATTTACGTCACCTGACTATTATAACATGAAAACAAAAATTCTCATACATTCCTCATAAATCTCCCTGTATTTCATTTGCTATGCCGGTTTATTAGTAAACTATTATTTCTTCCAAACGTAAATACAGAAGCAACTCCCATCTTGATGATGTAATAAAACAGTCGCTACGGTCTGGATGTCATGAAATGGTACATAAATATTTGAACCTTGTATCTTATTAGGGATTTACGGATTGTTGAATGTTTTATAGTTTTTACGTAAACCGGAATTGTGTTGCGTGTGAAAGCTTTCGGATTACTTGAAGGTGGTTAACGAATGTCAAGGATGCCTAAAGTACCTTTCTACTTGATGTATGGGTTATTTTATTTATGGCTTTGATTGCTAAAATTGACAATCTGATAACAATGTAGTAAAATTTGTTATTCCACCACAAAGCAGGATATTCAAAATGTGTTTTTAAATGGCTACAACTAATATGTTCTAGGGCATAGAAATGTGTCACTATCTGGAATATAGACACCATTTAGAAGTATCAAAAAAAAATTTTAATTTAAAACTGAAACCAATAGTAAAAACAAAATCTTATTAGTGCTTTGTCAACAAGCTATATTTAGCTGCTGACTGACTCATGGTGCTCCATTCGTGTTGACAGCAATTAATAGAGACACCGAACAAAGTCCTACAGTATTCCACCTACAAAGTGAAACATATTGGGGGAAATTAGCAACTATCCATTCAAACCCCTGATGGAAGGTAGTTAATACAAATTAACATCACAGAAAGGGTAGCGTTTTCGAGAGAAAGCTCGCCTGAATGAGTATCAGTATATGAAGCACATCGTTTTAGACATTATGGTTTCGATATTCAAAATCAAAAAAAAAATCGTATCTAGAGAACGCCTGAACTTTAAAGAATATTTGGGTATTGGATAATAAAGTGTCAATGGAACACAGTTCTAAACTTGGATAACAATATATTGAACCACACGATTACTTCAGAAATAGATATTCCTTGAATACTTGTATATCAGTAGGGGTGCAGTGTAACAGTTCAAATTCAATCAATTCTATCAAAGTACATAATTGTAATCAATAATTAGAAGTAAATGAACTATAATTAAAACAAATTCAAGGTTTACATGCTAAACTATCTGAAATTATCAGTTCTTTAAATATTTTCCCATGTTATACATAAAATAGGAAGGAAAAGGTTATTTCCGATACCGGGAATCGAACCCGAGCCTCCTGGGTGAAAGCCAGGTATCCTAGCCACTAGACCATATCGGACGTTGAAAAATTTGATCGAAAAATATCTATACATATTTCCAGCTACACCCTCTAATAGTACATGATATTAAATTATTATTGTACTATCATTTCTTGATATATAAGATATCAATGATTATCAATACGTTATTAATCATTGATCTCAAATAGAATATACTTGAAATCTACCTACTTTATAATACCTAAGCACTACTGTTTTATTATAGTTTTCGCGACAAAGTCCTAAGAGTAAATAGCATTCACTCAAGCTAGGTATTTCTAAAATCTTTAAAAAAAGTTCCAGAGCAAAAATTCCTGCAACATTTCATTGAATTTTAAGCAACTCTGAAAAATCCGCCTGTCTATCTGGATGTAACGAAAAGCTTGTCTACACGATAACCCTACTGCTTTTCGGACAAATCTTGTTAAACACACCCTTTTCTGAAGGTTGAAAATTTTAAAATATCATAACTCCCAAAGTATACATTGAATCGACTTTTACAGTAAATTTAAATTAATTTAAAACTGCTTTCACCCAAATTTGAACAAAATCGTTCAACAACAAAAACAATTTTATTGAAATAAACTAAAATTTACACCGTTCTTTAACAGTTTGTAAACAACGGCGTTGTGAACTATGAGCTAGGAAACGTAGACTCGGGTTCGAGTACCAGCATCGAAAAATTTGTTTCTGTACATTTTCTTAAAATCATTATTAATTTGAATAGTTTTTAGCTGTGTAAAAATGATGAAAGAAATAATGTATTTCATTATCTTTACACGAATACGAAGAGTATCTTGTAGAATGTGAAACAATTATATAGAAATCTGTAACCAAATAATTTACGAAGAGTAACTTTGCCACGCACACTATTTATCTATTCTCCAACCGGCAACACATTTCTAGTCAGTTATTAGATTATGTAGTATGTAGATTAATATTTAAATTTAGTAATTTTGTCTTCGCTAAAAAGTATCTGTAATTTAGAAGATGAATGTAAAAAAAATGTTTTGAAGGTCTCAATGTATACGTCTAAATTTTTTTAATTTTTCGAATTGAATATTTTGAAGCGCTGCAATGTCAAAGAAATGGATGGTTTTCATGTTTTTCCGGAAAAAAAGTCCGAATTGAAAAAATTGTATTTCGATCATACATTCATCTGTATTTTTATGATTCTTTCTATACCTTTTACATTTCTCCTCCCACACTTTTAGGAAGTTTTGAGTAACCGTATCTAGTAAATATTAGTTTTTTAGAAAAATACGTAATAGTATAAACATCGTATTTTGGGTCAAAAAAGGTAAGTGTATTATTTTGTTTTTTATTTTCATACAAATTCTGCAAGTTACGGATCATGTGATTAATGGGGTGTGTTTCACCACCGATCATTTCAGCATTTTACTTTTTTTAACTTATTTCTCACCTATTGCACAAGGGTTCACTGAAATATATTTTGTAGAACTCAAATAATAGATTTTGGTCATTTTAGCGCTTCGTCGACTGGACTATTATTCACTAATTAAATAATATTAGATAACATACATTTCACGTCCACCCTAAATTAAAAATTCAAGATAGCTTCAATTTGAATTTTAAAAAAATTGAATTCGATCCATAAAACATATATTTTTATTCATATTATTTATGTATAACTTAATTGAATCATATTTTTGAATGCATACTACGGTTCTCGTTTTAGTAAACTTATATCTTTAAAGTAATGATTTTTCGAATTACATTTCTTTTGAGTATTATAGTCGCAAAATATTTCTTGGACAAACCCTTTGAACCGGTATTGCGAAATTCAAACTTTCAGGACCCTCGGATTACAATGCAAATATAATATCCCTTAAGCTAAAAGATTAGAATTGTAAAGTCTCTAAATGTACATGCGCCTCATATTGGCAAAGCAAAGCGAAGTAGATGATACAGAAACTAACAGGGAATACCCACATTGTCTGGCGTTGAACATTATTCACCCCACTTTGCCCGAAATGTCCAATTTTAGTTCCCGTCGCTTCGCGGTGAATAAATAACTCTACGCCAAGCTCTCCGATTTAAATTTCGTGAAGATCAATCCTGTATTACCGTTCCTTCATAAGTTATCGTTCCGAGTGGAAGGAATTCAAATTTTACTCTTATTTGTACAGATAATTCATGATTTGTGGTAGGTACATGTTATTAATGTGAGTATGTCCACTTGGGTTATCAGCATCGACGAATATTAAAGTTCTTTGATTATTCGTTCGAATAAATATTCTAATGGTTGATTAAGTGTTCGTTTTTTATATTGTTGCGTTAGTTCGGTAGGTTTATCACAAATAACATTTCAGATAACTTACAGTTTTAAACACCTGCCGTCCTTTTAACCCATCAAAGGTCGGGAGGACTCGTGTGGTTCACAGACGAGTCCGAAGCAGGCGAGTCTGGCGGAGCTGAAGACTACTCGTGCAAACCTAGGGTGAAACATTCAATTTCTCATGAAACGTAACCGTTTTCCATGACGAAGTGTACGCAATCCGAACCTGTTCCCTGGAGAACCTAAGACTAAGCTATCGAGGATTTTCATATCTGCACCTGAAGCCTTGCGGCCTGGGCACGTTGAGTGCCCATATGATGACTACTATGCGATGAATTTGCGGGGTTCCCTGGGTACCTGGGACTTAGACGAGACGAAGCTTATGACAGTAACGTTTAGGATTAATGGCACGTAGACAGTTCTGCGTGTGACAGATGACATTCATTTAGATACGATCCTAACATCACTCACTGTTCCCTCTTTATTATACGATTGCTGCTGCTGCGCGCCGATAGTTTCGAGAAGTGGCCTTGCCAAATTTCATCCAAATAATACGTGAACTGAGTCTTTAGTTGCACACCATTTGCTTCGCACTTTTCTGGCTTCGGTCTTGTGCGATTTCGCAGGGCCCCTGAAAGATGCCAGGTCCCATAATAGGCCGGTGCCTAAGTTGGCCTGTTGGATTATCTGACACTAACTATTATGCAATAGAGAACCAACGAACCGTTTTGATGTTCTAAAAAATAAGGAATAACGCATCGTTAAATACACCTAATGTTTGAAGGAAAATCAAAGAGTTCGTGAAATAGTACTTATCTCAACTTCTCCTAACGCCTAAACCCAAAATCGACTTATTTTTTTGGATATTGATTTTCTTCCTTCATGTTATAACCAAATAATATGTTTCTTCGTGAAAGTTTGTATAATTCATATTTGAATTTGGATGCCATCAAACGAATTGCAGTCAGTTCCTTCATATTTTGTAATCAATATGTGTGAGATCAAAAATCTGTTCCATTACGAAACTCGAAACACGTATCGAATTCTCTTCTACAGAACATATGTTGCTTTCAATGATTCTTTTAAATGGTTAAGAGTTCCGAATTTGATAAATATCAAGTGAAAGCGTTGAATATCGCATTTCACCTTCTTTCTACTAATATTTTCTTTGCTGTAAATCGAAACTTATTTTTATATAACTGTCATACTAAAAAGGGAATAAGGAATAACAAGTACACTTTGTCGCTAGTAGTATTTAACATTTACATCTGTTGATTTAAACATGAAGTGCAGTGCCTTATTTCATAATTTGTGGAATGATATTAAATATTTTGAAATTCTTGGCGTCACACTAGCACGACTTGATGCCAACGTTTCGCTAACCATTACACGTGGCATCTTCAGTGCAGGCTTGAAACTTGAACTGAAACTTCTTTTTTCTGTAGCGGTATTTATTTATTGTGCTACACAATTCACTGCCTTTATTCCGAAGATTAACTCCGTTCTGGTACTTGACCCTGTTGTGTAATCATTTGCGAAGTGGAATTTCCGAGGATGGGGTTCCAAATGTTGGGAAAGTAATATTCTGAGTCATGGTTCAGATTATTAGGATGTTTTAGGATATCTATCGCTATATAAACTTACCATCATACAGAAAATACGTAGTAAGTCCATTGAAATGTTTTTGGCAGGTAACAGTTGAGAAATTTTGGAAAGAATGTGTAGCGTGAAGGTTTTTCCCAGAATGAATATCGCTACAGAAACCAGACGAATCAGTTTCAATTCAAGTCTCAAACCTGCCCTGAAGATGTCACCTGTAATGGTTGGCAAAACGTCGAGCATCAAGTCATCCGGAAGCCAAGAATTTTCAAGATTAGCTACCCGTGAATCTCTTTTATTCACGATACATACTTACCTTATCACCGATACTTGATACTATATGACGTCGTGAAGTTGGGAATAAGCTCCCCTCAAAAGTGAGAGAATGTGATATTTTTCAATTATAGCATCCAAGAGTCAAACAAAATTATACCACAATCAATATACAGGCTGTCCGTAAACTCATATGCCAAACTTCGGGAGGTAATTATACATGAACCAATAAAAAAAAGAGGGCAAAGCAAATGGTTGTAGTCGTGAAGCTTTTAAACTTCACAAAGAAGCTTTTACGAATCGTTGAGCTCCCTCCAAAAATTTGTTTTCTCGATTACAGCAACGCTTTGAGAAAATGGCACATTTTGTCAAAAAAAGCCGATTATGGCAGGACACGTATCACTAGGATTGCAGATGCAGAAGAACATGTTTTGAATATAGTGTCTGCTAATCCAGGAATTGAAACCAAGAAACTGGCTTTGATGGAAAACGTACCTAAGGGTAGTCTATTGGAAATTTTGCTGGAGCAGTTACTGAAGCCGTATCATTTAGAATGCCTTCAAGTTATTAAACCGCAAGATTTTTGTCAATGGATCCAATTCAAAATCACTGATGGAGAGCCGGCTTTCCTCGGGAAGGAATTTTGAATTTCCACAACAGTCATGTTTTTGGGCAGACGAAAATCCCCTGCATATTTATAAGCAAGATTTCAAAACAATTTCGCCCTTGCCCTTTGCCGCATTTAAATGAATAAATATTGCAACGGTATAAAAAAATGCCCTGCCCTTATTTTATGATAGTAAACAACTTCAATTTTAATTGCAAGGTAGGGAAAACTTATTTCGAAAAAGAATCATTGTAAATCTTATAGTGATTCCATCTTTATAATGGATTATCGCTAATAATATTCAGGCTAGTCTCAATTCAATTAAAAACCAGTTATTAATTATCAATTGACTCATTGACAAGGTTTGATTTGTAAATTGGACAAAAGCACAACTGGCAATGTCCTCTTTTAATAATGGGCATATTAGCTTATGAGATTAGAACGTCCCATTTCCTCTCCATATCAGCTCATCAATATTTATGGCAATTCTATAAATTTCTTATAGAGTATCTCAAATTATTACGGCCCTTCCTGTTACGAGAGAGTTGTGATAACTTTTAGGAAACGAATTAATAATAAATATTGAATCACGTTAAGTAATGATGATTATGAATCCAAATACACAGCTTTAATAGAAATTTCAATTTTAAACCTATAGTACCGTTCATTTGATGTAGTCAATATTCATTTTGGTTCAAAGTATTTTTCTCCAAGAACTTCGACTTAATTATAGAGACCCGGCTATTGCTTTATATGTTTCCAGTTAGAAGGGACAATCGAGCTCCATATAGCCATTAATTTACAATTTAAATCATCAAAGACAGTTGGAAAGGATAGGGTTTTCTACTAGGATCTTCATTAACTCAATTCATGAGAGCTTTGTTCTTATCCAGAGGCTATACACAGATGAAGCAAATTAGAACTGGTTAATTACAGTTTTTTATCCTCTACTAAATTGAATGGTTAGTTAAAAGAAAATGTATCACGAACTTTTGGAATGCATTTAGTGGACTCAAGTTGTGCTTTTTTCGTTACTGATACCTGGTGTCATAATTCGTTGCAAAATATTCATACTGATAAGACTAACAACACCCTGAAATTTCTATTAAAAATGTTTGGTGCGACCCTTTCGTATATGCAAAAAATAAGTTTTCAACCCTTTTTTGAGGTGGGTTTTGAGTTTTATTTTTTTCATACACCTTAGACTATTGACTAAGGTTTGAGATTTGAACCCTTTTATTGTTGACGTTTGAGGAACTTTCAGGTCAAATTTCATGAGTTTGGGTTCTTCCCCCCTCCTGTAATTTAAACATATTGTTATGATTTCATTTCATAAACAATAAAAATTAAAAAATAATAACTTACCGAACTTTGAAAATCAGAAAAGATCAATAAAAAGATATTATATGGAATTAAAAACAATAGTAAAAGCTAAATAATAGTTAGGATATTAAAATTAACAATGTAAAACATAATAAATAAAAAACTACATAAAGGTTTTTTTTTTAATTAATTGTCGCTCAAACGTGAGGCCATTTGAAAAAAGGAATGGAACCGCGTAATCAAAATAATTTAAAGAACTAGATTAATTAATAAGAAAGTAAAAATGGAAGGAGATAGACAGAGTACTCCAGATAGTCAATCACAAATAATGAGATTGCTTGAAAGTTTAAATTTAAAAGCTAACGAAACGAATGAAAAAATTGAACAATGTAAGAAAGAAACTAATGCTAAAATTGAACAAGGTATGAGTGATATAAGAGATGAAATTAAGAGATGAATGATAAATTTGATAAAAGAACGGAGTAACTATTATGAGAATAGTTGAAATTGAAAAAAAGGAAATAAGACAACATGTTGAAGAAAGTATAGATAATAAATTAGAAGAATATAATAGCTTAGTAAATAGAAACTTTAATAATGTAGAGAAAGAAATAGATATTATGGAAAATAGAATGAATGATATGGGGAAGAATATTGAAGAGAAATGTGAATTCTATAAAACAGAAGTTAAATTTTTGGGTTATAAATTAACGAGGGAAGGTTTAGAAATGGATGAAGATAGGTTAGATGTAATTAAAAATTTCAAAAGACCTACCAATCTTAAAACTTTAAGGGGATTCTTAGGTCTCATAAATTATTTCAAAAGGCTCATTCCTGATTTAAGTCAGAAGGAGATTCCATTAGTAGAATTACTCAAGAAAGGGATAAAATGGAAAGATAAGGGGAATATTTAATATTGATCAAATATACAAGTATAATTATGAATAAATCTAGTTCATGAAAATAAAATCAAAAGATAAATAAATTGTAAATATTAAAAATTTTATTAATAATTTAAAATTGATTTAGGGGAATTTGTTATGATTTCATTTCATAAACAATAAAAATTTAAAAATAATAACTTACCGAACTTTGAAAATCAGAAAAGATCAATAAAAAGATATTATATGGAATTAAAAACAATAGTAAAAGCTAAATAATAGTTAGGATATTAAAATTAACAATGTAAAACATAATAAATAAAAAACTACGTAAAGGTTTTTTTTATATTAATATATATGAAAATATTGTACTTTTACTGCCCAATTTTTAACCGCTATTCCCGTTACAATGCTTTGCGGTACCATCCCCACCAGTGAGATGCATAGAACATCTGTTGCCACTCTGGACGACTCCTTTTGCCATTATATCAGGCACGCGACGAGTCTTTACAGAATTGATACCATTCAAGAGAGATGTTTTCCAAGGGAACTACTTGAGTCCCCTCTTGTTCAACATCTCACTTCTGCCGCTCTTTATTGCATTAAGACGGACTCGTGGATATTACTCTGGACCACCGAACGACCGGAGGCATCAGATCACCCATTTATTTTACATGGATGATCTGAAACTGTATGCCTCTGGGTATAAGAACTTCAATCAAGCTATCAACGTGGTTCAATAATATACACAAGCCGTAGGCATGGAGTTGGGATTGGACAAGTGCGCAGTGTCTCATTCGAGGAGAGGACGATCTCCGGAAGTGCACGACAATATGCAGCTAGCCGACAGGAGCATCTTTAAACATCTTGATGCTGGAAAGATCTATCGCTACCTGGGAATTGAACAACTTCCCAATTAAAGGTGGTTCTTCGCGACAAATACAGAACCCTTGTTCGAAAGATTTGGTCTTCCAAACTTTCGAGTGAGAACAAGGCGTCTGCACAAATATGCTCACCTTCTAGTCCTGCTTCACTCCTTTGGAGTGGGGGAATGGATGGTCGCTGAGCTGCATAGATTCGACAAAGACGCCCGGAAAATTATGCATATCCATCACAGTTTGCATCCTCGGTCGTCCGTTACCTGCATTTATCTCCCAGGTCACCGGAGAGGTAGGGAACTCCTTAGTGTGGAGAGCGATATGTATCGAAGTGTGGTTTTGAGTATAGCAAAGTTCTTTTTGGAGTTCGTACCCCCTCCTGTGCCTTGTCAAAATTCAGAAATTGGCCGGAGTGTAGGCATTTATCGTTAAACACAGAGAGCTACGGAAGAACTTGGTCTTGAATTTCACATCAGTCGAGAAGGCCAACTAGAGGGCAACCTCAAGAATTTACCGCAGGTTGCCAAGAGGGCGTAATCCACACTTTGGTCTATCGCCGCAACATGATGGGTATGCAGGTCCCTGATGTCAGCTGCAGGGACTACTGTCGGCATGTCCGACAAAGGCGGCCTCGGCGTACACCCATCGCCATAATGCGGCCCTACGGTTACTGTATTACCATCTAAGGCCCTCGTACGACATAGTCCAAGACCCGGTGCTACCTTACATGCCAGGAGATATTGAGTCCGTTGTCGAAAACGAAAAATGCCAGATCTACTGGAATTACCCGTTACCGACCATCAGGTTCATACAAGCAAATAGGCCTCGATGAACAAACAAAGACTATGTATGTCATCGAATTCTCTGCTCCGGCAGAGGAGATCATAACCTTGAAAGAGGAGGAAAATGGACAAAGTATCAAGATCTCCTGTTCGATCTCCACAGGCTATACCCAGGCCACAAGGTCGTATTAGTGGTTCTGATCATTGGGGTTTTGAGCGGAATTCGGTATGCGCTGCGTTCGAACTTCCGGCCTTTAAGAACTCGGCGCAGATCTTGATAGACCGGATGCAGAAGGCAGTCATTCTGGGTTCTATAAGGCTACTTAAGGCACACGATTTAGAAACCTGAAGCTACTTACCGACCGGGGGGAGGGGTAGTTTCGGTTAACTGATTCTGTTTTTTCTGGCGGGATTGCTGTAATGTCGTCGGAGCACGCAGCAGCCTAGACCAGGTATACTTAAATGTTGAAAAAAAGAAGTTTATATATGTAAGTAAATTCCAGGAGGGAGGATGAACCCAACCTCCTGAAATTTGAGGTGGAGGTTTCTCAAACATCGGCAAGAAAAGGGTTCAACATTTTGCGCCGGGTCACGACACCAGGTAACAAAGTCACCGAAAAAAGCACAACTTGACTCCGCTAATTAGGAACTCGACAATATATAATATAAACATAAAACCCTATTCTCAAAAGAAGTGATCGAACATTGACGTTAAACGTCATACCTGCATTTCTACAAGACGTATTGAATGAAAGTTGCATATTTTATGAATCACGTCAGGAAGGACTGCACAAGTGGATATTGCATTCAGTTCGTAACAGCCCACGGAGATGCGGAACATTTAACATCTAAGCAAAACATTCGGTCTTCGTTTTCAGATACTAATTACATGGATCCTTTTTAATTTAAAAGACTCATTAAAGCACTCCAAAATGAATAAAGTAATTACAATCAAAGTTTTATGAATAATTTGAATATTCGAGAAGGAAGAAAAATATAATTCCTACCAAATTGAATGATGGTACGAACTGAGGAAAGTTGAAATTTTGTTACATAAATTGAAGCAGTAAATTATATCTCAAGTTCGAATTTTCCACTTGATTTCCTTCTATTCTATTCCATCAAATATCCAGGTTAATTACTCTCCATTTCCAATTATCTTTGCACTTTGCCCTTCTCTTGATTAAGATAGATTCGCTAATTTGAATGTATATAGGAACTACTAGAAATAAAACTCCTCGATGCACCTCAGTAATTAATGAACTAATTAAACTGTGTCTGTTTCACAAATTGCACGACCGTGGTATAAGAGCGTAGACTATTTTCTTATTAGTGCTCACTAATTCAGAATATATTTTTTCCGCCACCAGAGATTTGAAAACAGACAATCGGGAATAGCTATGGAAAATGTAAGGGCACGTGAACGTGGATTAATTTTGTAGAACTGTAAAAATGTTCAGCGTTGTAATGGTTGTTTAAACAATGCAAAAATAGACTGTTAAAGAGTTCATACTTTGGCTACTCTATAACACTATAAATAAGAAACACCCTATGTATATGCATTCAAGATAATGAACTCCTATCTCAGTCAACGGGAGCAACAGATTTGAACTTCCTTAGACAATAAACAAGGATTATATTAAAATTTCCAACAAATATTACGATGAGTGCCTCAAGGTTCTATCCTAGGGCCTCTACTCATCATCTTTTACATGAACGATTTTCCTGATAACATGAATGATGAACTCACTTCCTTCGCTGATGACTCTACAACAGCTATATCTTCCTTATAATATAGATGATCTGAAAATGAAACTATTCACAACTTAGAAAAATTAGACAAATGGTTCTAAGAAAATGCTCTTACCTTTAACATAAAGAGATCATAGGTTGCTCAATTTTGCTCTTCTTATTAAAAGGGGGCATTAGACCCTTACGGGTGAACAAGGAAATCGCTTTACCTGATAAAATTTGCGTAAAGTTTCTAGAACTCCCTTTGAATTGCAGACTTTTTTTACCCCTCAAACTAGGAACATGAAGTTATCAACTCAAGACTTCTAGGAATAAGGCAATAATGAAACTAATTTGAATGCCATAATTTTCTGGGGTAACTCAATATATATTAATAGAATACAAGTCCTACAGAAGAGATGTATCGATACATTTTTAACTTGCTAAACTAAGGGACAGTTGCAATTCATATACCATAAAGTACAGAATACTCACTTTAACATCAATTTATAGATTAGAAATTGCCTTGTGGTCGAGGAAATAAAGTACAAAAATGACCTCCAGCTAGAAAATTTTTGCTCCAAGATGGATGGAGATGCAATTTTTTGCATTATATTCTGGAAGGTATCTGGCAGTGGCAACTTTGCCCGCTTTTTGTTTTTAGTAGAAATGTTGTGTTACATTTTTAAGTGCAAAAATGCTTTTTTTCAATGTACCTTTTTTACGTATAATAACATTTAATAAATGGTTCAGGATATCCTAGTTACCTAGGTTATCTTCAGGATACTTCCTTAAAATGTTTTATATATGTAATTTCACTTGTTATCTGGGGGTTTTTGGGGTCGCTGATCACGACAACGCCAGGTTTGCGTAATGTTTTTTCCACGCAAGAAATAAGTTTAATCAAGACGCGAGATTCACTTTTTTCTATGCTTACAAAAATCTTCAAGGCTGCTTGCTTTCGATGGATGTTAGGACAGAACAGAATGATATATCAGTCTGAAAATTTCAACGCGTTCAAGTTATAGATGGTACATCACAAAATGTCACATGGGATTTTCGAATGTGGCGTCATCTGTTTTATTTTTAGGAACTTCTCACCTCAACCTTGTCTTCACAATGGTCGGCAATCAATGTTATTCCAGGTATCGTATGGTAAAATGGTTTTCATCGATGTAATAATATCTTCAGTTAGTTTAGTTTTGTAGGAATTGCTCTTAGCCATTCCCTTTTCAATTCATCTTCCTCAGGCCCGGCAAAATTAGCGTTTGATTCCTCTTTCTTTAAAGTAGATTGATACACAACAATTCAATTAAAAACAAAACAATTCCTACAAAATAGTGAAATTTTATTTGACAGTGGTTTCGAAAAATATAAACTCATTAATAGCAATACTTGCTGTCCTAAATTATACGGACTTAAAAAAATCATAAAGAAAATGCCACCATACGACCTGTAGTGTCTCACATCAATAGTTCAACAAGGGACCTTGCAATCAAATTAAATCAGAAATTCAAGAAATTCACTAATTTTAAACCTAAATTTACTGTTAAAACTCTCTAGAATTGTCCGAATTAGTCAAAACACACCATATACCAACCAATGGTTTTTTAGTTTCCTTTGATGTTCCAAACATGTTTTCAAATATTTCAACTTCAGAATGTAAGTTTCTAATCAGAAGCATTTTAGATAGATCCCATATTAGCCTTTTAATTCAAAATGAAATAGAACTCGCGTTTGACCTATGCTTGAGTCAAAACTATTGTCAATTTAATAATCAATTTTATGTACAGAATCCAGGTCTCGCTATGGGTAACCCATTGAGTCCACTATTAGCAGACATTTTTATGTCTGATCTGGAGGACAAATTATGAACTGCACACTAACAAAAAAAACATATTCAATTTTGGTATAGATACGTAGATGATGTACTTGCCTTCTTCAGGCCATCCAGACAATTAAATTCCTTTCTTTCATTTATTAACCAACTTCACCCAAAAATTGAATTCACGTTAGAAACAGAAAAAGATAGAACAATAAACTTTTTGGATTTAACACTAATACGTGACCATAATAAAATAAACTTCAATATCTACAGGAAACCCACTTGTACAGACATCACTATTCCGAACTCATCGTTTAGCCCTCGTAGCCATAAATTAGCAGCATATCACTTCTTGATCCATAGAGCATTTTCGGTACCATTGTCAATAGAACACCTCACTATTGAGTTGAAAACGATCAAACGAATAGCCATCAATAATGGTTTTCCGGTAGATCAAATAATTAAACTAATAAATCGCAAACCACAACAATTAACTTTCTATAAAATTTATCCGCGTATAAAACACATAGATGTAACCACTAAATTCATCTCTTTGACATATTTTGGTTCAGTAAGCGAACATATTGCTAACATTTTATCACGCCATAATTTTAAAATCAGTTTCAAACCTCAAAATAAACTTTGCCATCTTATATAACGCCAAAGACAAAATCAATAAATATAGAAAACCTGAAGTTTATAAGATGATTTGCCCAGACTGTGATAACTTTTATATAGGTAGAACTTAACTCAACCTTTGCTAATCATTTTTTACAAACTGGTCATAATTTCCCTAATTTAGATAGCCTAAGCATTTTACATAACCAAACCAGAGGTTTTAAATTGAATACATTAGAATCAATAGAGATTTATAAAGGTGTCAAAAACTCTAATAAAAATATCCTCAATGATCAGTTAGACCTATATCAAAGTAATCTTTTCATGTGTCTTTCAAACCGCTCTTAAAATAATTCTTAGAATATTAAATTATAATCACACTAATTCACAAATTGTTACCTTGTACTGTACTGTCTTTCAAACCGCTCTTTAAATAATTCTTAGAATATTAAATTATAATCACACTAATTCACAAATTGTTGCTATGTTTACTATGTAATACTGTACTTTCCTAGGATCTACCTGTTTTTGGAATTTCCGTTGATCCCTTAATCTCAACCTTACTTTACTCTATTTATACTTGAACTGTTTCATTGATTTCTTCATAATTTTCTAATTGTTTGATAATGACACGTCGGTGTTGAAACTATAGTTACGTTTTCACGTTACAATTAATAAAAGTGGTATAAAAACAAAGTAGTTATTCTTTCATATAATCAAAATGATAAATTACCATAAAGTAACGGCTTCCACCATCGATATTTTTGATACAAAACAATATGTAAGCATGACTATGATATAACCCTACTTAGGAACCATCACAATACACCAGTCTTATGCAAATTCACAGTATTTTTTGTCATAATACAATCCACACAAATTCATATTTCACAAAACTATTGTCGCTTTAGAGATATTGTGCCAAAATTACCAGACTTCTACATGTCACCATTCCTCATATTCCAGTAATATGATGCCATGACACTATTCAGTATTGCCAGTTTCAGCATTATTCCGGGCTTGTATAGAGTCGGCTGTGGCTCGACCCTGAAATTCATAATTATACGTATTATAAAGAAATGTCGTCAGAACTGTGCGAAAGGTCCTTAACAGAGCAACGATGTTTCTCCACCTAGCTCTGCTAATAATTTTAATATAAATTGGATAAAATAGAATAAATTTTCCATTGATCATTCATAGCGTAAGGGAAAGCAAAAGGACGCAAATAACAACCTTCCCCTTGTTCCATTTTTATTACATAGAAAATGACAGCATCTTAATAATCAGTGCGGAGAAGTAATGAAAAAATTATAATGCCGCTGTTAAAAGTGGAATAAAGTTATTATGGTTAATATGTATGCAGGAAGATGAAGTGTTTGATAGAGTAGTATGTTGTAGCCCAAGGGATACAACGTCAGGTCTTATTACCTTTTACGCACGTGACCACCCTAAATATATATAGACAGCACTGTAGCGGATGACTAAGGGTGTCATATTGCCACATTCATGGAAATGCAAAGAAAATGGATTTTGGATCCACTCACTCTGGATGGATACAAGTCAATCAGAAATTTACACTGTAAACTGCAACATTTATTGCTAACACATATATTCGTATCAAAGATAACGTCCTAACTAACATATAACGTTGGATATTGATATTAGAAATGTTGCAAGGTACCTTTCAACCAATTGCGGGTAAAATAATCTAATGGTCATGTATCTTCAGAATATGAAATAGGTATCGAAACACATAAGGTAGATTCATCCGGGAGTTGTGTACAGAAAAATTGGTACTGATTTTTGCAAAACAAAACTCTATAAAGCGATGAAACTCATTTTCATTGAAATTATTTTGTCGTAGCGGGGTTATTAAAAATGCACATGTGATTGAACAAAAATTAACTGATCGAACACTTCTATAAATATAGGATTGTAATACATCACGCAATTGACAACCTTACTCATACTACTGTTAAGGCTCTAAATTCCAATAAAAAGGTAATAGGGTTTTCTCAGATTTGTGCAGAGGGCTTTTGATACTGTCTCACTTGACATTTTATTAGATAAACTATTCAAAATTGGTATCAGAGGTAAGACTCACAACCTCATTAAATCAATGTGTTAAGATAAACTCAACACTGAGCAGTGGAGCTTGTAACACATGGAGTTCCTCAAGGAAATATTTTGGGTCCAATTTTATCCATCATTTGTATTAATTCCTAAAAATAAAAAATACATGTGGCACTCGAGGACTGCCGCGGTAAAGCTATTGCATAGCATTTTTTCTCAACTTATGCAATTATAATTAGTTATTTTTTTTAATTTATGCAGTATTTTTTTTCCTTGATATTTTAATTCAAGTTTTTTCTTTGATATTAATTCAAGCTACACTTTTTGAGCGTGGTGACCGATAAGAAAACAATTTTTTTTTTTTTATTGAATAAATAAGAAGTTAATATCGTTTAAAATATTTTTATTATCTTACAATACATGTAGGTTATTCAGGAATTTGTTATCATTGAAACTATAGGTTTTTGGTAACTGAATAACTGAAATAAGAGACATAAGTTTCAGACTTGATATTCTCTAAATATCTGGAAAATACCGCGTCAATGGTGGTCCCATATTTTGTTGTGGATTCTTGTGAATCATTATTCATTTTCAAATTCAATTTTTCCGAAAGAAAAGTTGTCAACCGCTCTGATTTTTCATCAGCGAAGTTGATGTTGAAATCGCCAGCCAAGATAAGTGGAAATTTATTACCATTTGTACCAAGTATTTTGGACCCTTCTCCAGTGTACTCCAGTAAAGTGCGATGAATAAAATGCTCTACTTCGTCCAATTTTGGATTCGGAAAAATGTAAATTGCTACCATGACTATGTGTAGGCCATTTCTAAGTTTGCATAAGCACGCACAAATATCTGCAACAAATGAGCGCCTAACATTAACATCGTTAACGTGTGCAATATTTATTTCAATATTCGGAGTCATAATATTAGTTACATTATTATTATTTTGGTAAATAGCTACCCCATCTTTTGGAACAGTGTCTCGTTTGAATTGAACAATACAATTGAAATTAGGTATTTCAATCAGATTATCATGCGCCATGCAAGTTTCGGTAAAAAGTAACACATTTGTTTGTCTCGAAACTGAATCTTGTAAATCGTATTTGTGACTATTTAGACTTTGGCAATTGAAAGTCATTATTGAAATGCCATTTCTATTACTAATGAAATCTAAGACACTTTGAGCTGTCGTCTGAACACTATTTAAAGGCAGTCTTTTGAATTCTTGCAACAAAGATGCAGCCGATGCAGCTTGCCTTCGATTATTATAAAACTTGAATGTAGAATTATCGTTTTTTGTCGTGATATACAATTTTTCAATATTAGTCACCCGAGAGAGCGCAACATAAACGAGTTCCTGTTATTTTTCGTTACGGAATTTCTTGATTCGGTCGTCGCGCTCAAAGCCCGCGATAAAAGCTAAATGCAATATATGCAATAGCTCAATAGAAATAGGTACTCTCAGGTCTCTGCTACGCGCGTCTAACGTATACACTCTAACTGACGCGTAGCGAGCTCCTAGAGGCATATGTCAAAATGATTTCGTTCGTAGCTAATTACATAGGACGTCTGGAGTTCATGCAATTATGTTTTTAGATAATTCGAACCTTCTAATTTCGATAGGCCACGTGAAAATCCCGGAGTCTAAAGCGCTAGAGTGTTATAACATTCGTATAAAATAGCGAAATTTCTCACTTTTAGAAACTTCAAATTAATTAATTAATAAAAAGATAAAAGCTATATGCAATAGCTTAAAAACCGATGACTATTATATTTATTGCTGACAGTTGGATTATGTTATATTCAAAGCTAAAATAAAAATAAATTAAATAAAATATATTGAAAAGAATTTGAAATGTTCTAAACAAATTGAATATGGCACAAGTAAATTACGGAAATGGATGTTTATATCTTATTTACTAACGGATTTAGGATCTATTAAATTATTTAACTTAGTTTATACTAGCCTTTTGGGGATCAGCTTATGGCTATATAATTTTGGCTAATTTCTTATTTTGGTGCATCTTTATATTTTATTTACTAAGAGATATGGGATCTATTAAATTATCTAACTTAGTTTGTACTAGCCTTTTGAGGCTCAGCTTATGGCTACATAATTTTGGCTAATTTCTTATGTAGGTATTCCTTATCTTTTTTGTTTACTATTTTTTAATCAATTTACATTACTTTTCTTTCCATAGTGTTCACACAATGTTTTGCATTTTTATTTTTTATATTTTGTGGTATAATCATAAATCCCCCCTAAGGACATTCAAGCTATATTGTAAATAGCTTGTGAAATACATTTGCTTCTTTTAGTTATTTCTTATTTTTGTATTTATTTATATTAATATGCTACGCCATTTGGAGATGCTTGAATAACATCTAATATCACCAGAATGGAGCGAAATGTCACGTAGAAGGTGAAACAGTCACATCATTACTTCAAACCTAATTTACTGGTTGTTTTCTCAGGGGTGACATCGATTGGTTGCCGAGATTTCGCTCCATTAGACATACATCACCGA
Organism: Endomychus coccineus; assembly: GCA_958510875.1. Lineage (NCBI taxonomy): Eukaryota > Metazoa > Arthropoda > Insecta > Coleoptera > Endomychidae > Endomychus > Endomychus coccineus. The sequence continues at coordinate 288,211,091 of OY294067.1, forward strand.
CCTCGAAGAGTGGTTCAACAAATGGCTAATAGAAGTGAACGCCACTATAAAGCCTAGCGATTATGTTCTCAACAAGAGACATTAAACACAAACCTTGATACCTTGGGTGGAAGAAGTGAAATACTTGAGAGTAACGCTAGATAGCTAACTTTCATTCCCCACCTAAGGAACATAAAGAAAAAGACAAATCAGATTAAGGGGCACCTATATCCGCTACTCAACAGAAAAAGTAAACTAAGTACCAAAAGTAAATTAAGAATCTATACTTCTGTGATAAGACCGACAATAACATACTCCGCCGAAATATGGTTACAAGCATCACTCGCGCAATTAAAGAATTTGCAAATAATACAGAATAAGGTAATCAGATCCTGTCAACAAACGACTTGCTCCAGAGTGATACAGGAATACCTAAAATTGAGGAAATAATTCGGAAACAGACGACAAACACACACCAAAACATGAAAACGCATAGGAATCCCACAATCAGAGGCGCAGCGGCATATGACCCGCTGTTGGAGCCAAAGTACAAAAAGCCAAGAACGACCCTTGTATCTAGCGCCCAAAATGGACAATGAAGTAAAAATAAACCAAAATAACAAGCAAAAGAGCTTTTAATAAAAACGCATCGGAAAACAAGCACGGCTCCAATTCGCTAAAGCAAATGCAAGATAATAAGTAATGTCTTTGGCTCTTTATCATAAGTCTAGTACCATTCCAGAGCTAAAAGATAATATCAAAATAATGGTTTCATTTCAGCTGAGTTGTGGAGAGTATTCAACTGACGTTATATTTCATATCTAATTGCTAAGTTTTTACTTCATAATTGTAGACAATAAATCAGCATTTTTAATACTTTGTTGGACATTCAGAAAACAAATCCTAACGTCTAGTTTTATTTTATTTAAAATATGATATGAACAGTTACATTAATCTGGAATTAACACAGCTCCTTCAATATTGACAAAATTAGATTATTATTTCTAACAGTGGATAATGGAGAGGAAAGGAAATACAGAAAATAGTGTGGTGTCGTTTCTTTTCTGTTCAAAGACTAAGGATCGTAGGATCGCACAGCTTTGTCATTCAGCATTGAATTTAGTCCACCGAAATGGAGATGGAGAATTTGTAATTAATTATTTTCGCCGAATGTCAACACCATAAATTCGTAGGATAGTTTATTTCAACCAGTATACTATTCCATTCCATGGGTTCGTATCCATTCTCATTACGAAGTCGACATAACAGAATCATGTTAGATTGTATTCTATTACGGCCATCGTCTTGGAGGGTTGAGGTTCTACAACAAACCCTTCCTGATGGGACTGGGCTGCCTTTGAAAATGACGAAGCTTTGTTCGAAATGCAAGGTCCCCTTTGCTGAAGCCACAATGAGACTGTACGCCTTCTATAATCTACCTCAATTCAAGTGCCGTAATCTCATTAAATGTTTCTTTAGGAACACACTTTTGAGAAATTTGCTTTCAGGTGCTTTATTGCCTCGCAACATCTTCAGACCAATATGTATTTTAAAAGCTTCAAGTCTGTTTAAGTTTCGCCTCCCCTTCAAAGAACTCACTAAATGTAAGCGCATTAAGGAAAATTTGTTCTTAGATGCGAATATAACACGTGTTTTTGCAATGATGAATTTCTAATAATTCAAATGAAATACGATTCAATTAAATTGAAATAAAAATTTCCAATTCATTCGTACAAGCTTTATACTCCCGACAAACACACTAAGCTTTGAAGGTTAATAAAAAAAAATATTCACATTCGGAATATTATATTTTGAACCTGCATTTTAATATTAAAGAAAAACAAAAATGATCGGAAATATTGGTCATGTGACGTTGCCGAAAATTAATATCGATTATGACCTCACTCCCCACTAATGACTACAACGTTACGAAAGCGAAGTTGCGGCCAATATCAAGGTGCGGGAAAGAGAAGAGTGTGGTGAGGACACTGTTTGCCACCAGTTTTGACCACTTTCCACCGCTAGCTCACACGATGTTTTTCGAACATTATAGGTTCTCCTCCCGTGTAGTCAAAGTATAGAAAAAAATTGAATATTGTACAAAAACGACGAATGTATTAAAGGAAAAAACTTTCCAAAAGACGAAATTGATGTTCTTATTGGGTCATGTGAGTCAGCTTACAATTCCTAAAAATTATTAATTATCAATATACATTTTTGTCAAATTCAAAAATATTGAATTGTTGGACGTTCCAACAGAATTTGCTGGAGTACGATTGCCACATTGTTTAGAAATCCCGAAGCTAATTATTCTTAATCATTCCAAAGATCGAAGTGTTTTGACCTAGGTCGGATCTCTAGCATTTTGCGGAGCTTCTATAGCATTGTTAAAGGCTTCCTCACAGAGCCGGAACTAGAGTTAAAGGGGCCCCGGGGCAAGACTAAGTTCGGGACCGTATTTCTCTATTGAGTTTGTCAACTCAATTTTTTCCAATTTTTGTAAAAAAAAAGAAGAATCAAGGCATTATTTCTATTCATAAATGATTTGTTTTATTTGTCCTACACATTTTTCACGTTGTATTACATATTAATTTGTAAGTTAAAACATCAGACATCTGAAAATGTTTTGGAGAACTCGTCAGCTTTTTGTTCTAGTTCACTTTTTGATGCATTAGCTAGAAATTGGGGTTGTAAAAGACTCGATAAGTATCTAAAACATTCTTCATCCCTGCAAATTCTGCAAAAGAGTGTAACATGCATGTTTTTACTGTGGAGTACGGACATGTATATCCGTGAAGAGGGTAGCTTCGGAAAAAAGGCGCCATAAAATGATAAAATCTTTACGTTTATAAAATCTCACACTTCTAACTATAAAGTTTTCTTTCTGAGCGCAAGATTTGTACAGAATCTTGTAGGTTTAGAGGTAATTTTATCAAACAGATTTTTCGCAATAGCTTTTATTATTTTGAATAAATAAATTAATCAGTTAATAAATTTTCACGTAACGAAGAACAATGAGACAGCGCTAAAACTGTTTGCACTTCGAAATTTTTTTTCTGTTTTTGTCCTTCGCTCAGTGGGCCCCCGAACCCGGGAGCCCCGGTTGCCCCATTGTAGTTCCGGCCCTGCTTCCTCATCATCCGATGGAAGATCTTCGAAAACCAACGTAAAATCATCTCAAAAATTCAATATATCAACACTAGTAACCGACTTTGATTCAGTTTTAATAGTTCTAGTTCGTCAAATGAACAAGCTCAACTTCAATCTGGAGTTTAACTGGTACTAGTACTTGTCCATTTTAAACTGAAATTTTTCTGTAACCGGAATCTATAACACCTCACTTTTCTCGAATTTATAAAATTGGCTCTTATAATTTGACTAGTCGAAGAATCGCAATTTCATATAAACACTGTGTCTACTTTAGCCTACAGCGCAAAAATGCTGGCCGAATATTTTTCAAATTGATACGACGGCAAGGTGAAAAGCCCCTGAAAAATAAAACAGATGGCGCCACAATCGAAAATCTCATGTGACATTTGTGATGTACCATCTTTAACTAGAACGCATTACAATTTTTAGACTGCTATGTCATTCACTTCTATTTGTAAACATGAAAAAAGTGAATTTCGTGACTTGATTAAACATTATTTCTCACGTGGAAAAGACATTACGCAAAGCAAAGCATCGCTTGTTAAACATTATGGGAACTCTTCAACATCGATTGGAACGATTTACAAGTGGCTTACTGATTTTCGCTGTGGTAGTATGACCACAAAGGACGACGAACGTTCTGGTCGTCCAATTGTGGTTTACAACGCCAGAAATCGTCGATAGAATCCATTGTATGATATTGGACGATCGGCGAGTTAAAGTGTACAAGATTGCTGAGGCTATGGGCATCTCAACTGAACGGGTACGAAACATTTTGCATGGATCCAGCACAACACACCAGAGACCAACGAACAGTCGAAACAGTGGACTTTCCTGGCGAAACGAAGCCGAAAAAGGTCAAGGTGGGCTTATCGACCAACAAAGTCATGGCGACAGTTTTTTGGGATGCAGACGGTATCGTTCATATCGATTATCTTGAAAAAGGGCAAAACGATCATCGGCGTATATTATGCAGAGCTGTTGGATCGATTCGACGGCGATTTGAATCGAAAGCGGCCGCATTTGACAAAGAAAAAAGTGCTATTTCACCAAGACAACGCACCGGCGCACAGGTCCGCAGTCGCAGTGGCAAAATTGCATGAATTGCTCTACGAATTGGTTCATCATCCTCCAAATTCTCCAAATTTGGCCCCCTGCGATTTTCATCTATTTCCAAACTTGAAGAAGCGCCTATTTTGAAGAATTGCCAAAATCGTATCATTTGGAAGGAGATTATGCTGAAGAATAAAATAAGTTTTGACCAAATAAATTATTTCTTGTTTCATTTTTCAGGGACTTTTCACTTTGCCCTCGTATGTTAATTATTAATAAAGAACTTCTCCCTATCGTAACGGACTTCTGATGTTCTCCAGCGTTTGATTATTAATCAAGCCATCAATTCACAAAGTAAACTAGTTAATATCCTTAATTTCAGGAACATGGAGAAGTTCCAGTGGTCCTCTGAACTTTCGCTCCATTATGATACACCAATTTATCGGAGACAAGATAGTTGATAATATTTTACTATAGATTTAACACGATATTATACAAACGTTTGAAAATTAATTTTTTTTTTCGAAATATCTGATCTGCTTTCATTCCCAGAGCTTACAACGGAACTAACTATTTCTTTCTACAATTATTATTCTCTAGTGAAACCTAATACGCCATCTGTTGCAAATGTATGATTGATCCATAATATGTTATAATTTCAGTTGTGACAGTTATAATTCGTTCACATGCCAGCCCTTTGTGAGTAACGAAATAATGTGCTTCTGTAAAAACTTTTTATTGTAAATAAAGAACAGCACAACGAGACACTTTTTCATTCAAACCATAAATCTTTTGTCACCTTAGAAACCACTTCACAAAAGGCTTTGTGCACGCTTTCCTATTATTTATTTCTCTAATATAATGTGTGATTAAATTTTACATTCGAGAATGAGAATAATGGAATGGGAAACAGTCTGTCAAACATTACGATCCGGCATAAATATTTTGTTGATTTCCAAGCGTTTTAATGAGGTGATTCTTACAAGAAAACTACAAATGCCAGAGTCGAGAAGACGACGAAAACATAAAATTATACTTCAAGCAAATTACAATTATTATTCATCTACTCACTGAATTAGTTGTTGTACGATCGATTGTAAATGTCGACAAATAGAAACTAGATAGATTCATCATCAGTAGTAATATTCCTAGGACATTGATAATAGACGAGATAATTTTATGACAATCGAAAGCTCGTTCCTTGTTAACAGCCCGAAGTCGAAGGCAACGAGCTTGAGATATTTGTCATAAAATTATGAGGCATTTCTTAATGTCCGAGGGATATTCAGCGGAAAATTTTTGTACAAAAACATTTGTAACTCAACACAACGAAACATTTATTTATTTATTAAAAGTACAGTTAGTGAAAGTACAATTATTAAAATTTAACTTAACATTAGATTCGTTGCTGTTCTCTACTATAGAAGATCTATTACCACGCATAATATTTATGATCTTGTTGTGGTGTTCTTGATCGAGATTTAAGTATGGTTTCATAGAATTTTGATTGCTATGACCAGTAATTTTCAGAAATTATTGTTTTTCTACACCACTTTTTGCCAATTCGCTAACAGCAGTTAATCTATTCGAGTGATTTGTTATCTTTTAGTCCTTTACATTCAAGCCAATTGCCTCAGCAGCAGATTTAGTCCATCCATTTATTGTATTTCTTCCAACAGGTACATTATCGTACCATTTGTCATTTTTCCAGTGTCGATTTGGTTTTAAGAACAGTCGTGGTGAGGTAATTATAGTCGCCTCGTTTTGATATCAGTTTATGAAAAAGACGTACAGGGCAGCTTTGTCTTTCACTATTGGAAACCAACCATTTACTACATGTACAGCTTTAGAACCACCTTGGCAGGTTTTACTGAACACCGGATTGTATTCAATGCAATTTGTTGGAGAGTCATCGTTATTTTTCTCGATTTGAAAAAAATCCACCAGACAAGCAACTCCTTCTCGCCACGCTAATTCTACAGCAGCAATATGGTAAAATTTACGCATGAGACCTTCAGGAGTATTTTCATCCCATAACAATATTATTTTGTTAACTTCAGACAAATTTAACGAAACTGAACTGGACTTACGTTTAAATGGATCTGCTTGTAGTTTCTTCCTGATTGCATCTCGAGCTGGTTTAAATACTATACTGTTAAACAGGTCAATCATAATATTATAGTCATTATAATACTTTTCTTGGAAAAAGTTTGCACGAAACGTTCCACATTGTCTTCACCGCTGCTTCTTTAAATTCGGTCCCGTCTTTCTTTCTCATATTGACCGCCCAATCTTTTAGTATCAACGCCAATTCTTCTAAGCTTCTATGTTCATTTATGTCCCAGAAATACCACCTACAATCACAAATATATTTGGGGAATATTATTGGAATTTTGCTGCGATATTACTTATCCAAAATTGGCTGTAATCTTGATTATTTTGAGACTTTGAATTTTTTTGTTAATTCGGTAACTAAGTAATTATTAATTAAATGATTAAATTAACCTTTAATCCAAAAAATAACATTAAATTCGTGTTCAGTTACCCGAAATTACCCGAAAATGACTCTAATCTTGATTATTTTGAGACATTAAATTTTTTTGTTAATTCGATAACTAATTAATTAATAATTAATTAATTAAATTAACATTTAATCGAAAAAATAACATCAACTTCATATTGAGCGACCTCAAATTACCTGAAAATGAATCTAATATTGATTATTTTGAAAATTTCCATTTTGTTGTTCATTAACAAATAGATAACTAACAAATTGTTATAAACTTTAAATTTACATTGTTTATTAATCAAATAACTGAAATTTTTCACTTCACTTGCTTAAAATTGATGGAAAATAGCGTTTTTAATTATGTTATATATTGTTATAACACATCATTTTTGGCCAATATTTATTGTTTATTAATAATCTGAGACATTTCTCTCTATGTAGCTATTGCAGACTTTGTTCTAGAGGCCAAAAAGAATCGAATGAGCCCTCATACATCGAAATCGGTCCTTTACCTCAAATTTTCCGCTTCTAAACCTTTATTTCCTGGACTAATTGTAACATGTTAAAATTTACGTAGGTACTAGTTCCTGCTATTCCTCCAAATTTATGGCTCAGCTGAAGTCAAATAACGTCTGAGCTCTCTGTTTCATGGTAATCTATAGTACCGGGATATCAAAGATTATCTTGGTCAAGGGTGGTTGTGGAATCTAAAACGTGTGTCTTACTTTACGTTTGAAATAATTATGTCACTGTCACACTGACATCATCAATAACCTACAAATTTCATACCTATTTATTTCAGTTGTAAAACAATAATGAACTACAAATTATGAAATAATTATATGAACTTTGAACCTTTTCAGAGGTCGTGATAGCCACAATCCGGGTCAAAAACTGTTTTGAAATTGTTAATTTTCCGTAAATCGAATGACGTTCACGTGAGAAGCCCGTGGCACGCGAGTTAGAAAAGTGCAAACTAGTTGTACCTAATACGGCTTTACCACGACTTTCGCGTGCCGTTTTCGCTCCATGTAGTTAGATTTAGTATCGGACCGTGCCTGACGGCCCTTCTTTTTTCGATAAATGTCCATTAAAGAGGAAAATTTAATTAAAACAGTTTGAGTTATTCTCAGATCTCAGCTACGCGCGTCTAACGTGCGACGTACCAAAGGGAGTTTTCTCGCGACTAAAATATACACGAAGCGGGTAAAAGCTAGCGGCCCATAGCCAAAAACACTTTATTACAACTGGCACAGGTCGCACGGGGCTAGAAACGGCCCCAAATTAACAAGACCGAGGTAAAATGTATAAACTCTAACTTACGCGCAGCGAGCTCCTCGAGGCATATGTCAAAATGATTCCGTTCGTAGCTAATTACATAGGACGTCTGGCGTTCATGCAATTATGTTTTTAGATAATTCGAACCTTCTAATTTCGATAGGCCACGTGAAAATCCCGTAGTCCAAAGCGCTAAAGACTTCTGAGTGTTACAATATTCGTATAAAATTGCGAAATTTCGCACTTTTAGAAACTTCAAATTAATTATGACATAATTATATCAAACGTAAAATAAGACACACGTTTTAGATTCCACAACCACCCTTGACCAAGATAATTTCTGATATCCCGGTATATGCTTTTTCCCACCTGGACAATTATTTTTATGTTACATAAAGTCGTCACTAGTATTTGTTGATAAATGAGTTCACCTAAATGCCTAATGGAATTGCTATAAAAGGCGAATGTTTGATTTTATTTACTTGATTCCTTTTTGACGTCTTTTCACACGTATTTATTATAATTACGAAAAGGTTTCTGCGAAGATGAAAAAGCTTTCAGACTTGCAATGTGCTTACTGAAGTATGAAAAAATTCAAGATATTTCCTTTTAACATCAATTTTCCTTTCAATTGGCGAGAAACGTCAATACTACCGTGTTCTATTAAATGAATCGAATGTAAGTGATGAAGTTATAAGAAAGTGACAGTTTAATTAAGTTATACAAAGATCTCTACCAATCCGATATGAAACATGACACAGGCATACGTTTATTTGTTCAGACCTCGACTGTTGATACATTTCGCGCCGTGTTCTATGTAGGACCTGTCAATATCATATTTCCGCAAGATTCAGCTAAAATGCAGTTCAACAGAGAAAGCATTTCCCACAGCACATTGTTGTTATATGATTTTGAGACGTTCCAATTTATTTTATGAATGGTAGATTGAAGAAGAGTACATATTTCATATAAGCGGTACAATCTATTTTTACTGTTTCATTGACATCTTAAAGTACCAAGTTTCGATTATAGACACGTCAATCTGCATCCAAAAACTCCGAATGAATAGTACATTTAAATAAGACAAGATAAAATCAAATGAGTACATTAACTTATAAAGTTATGAAACTTTGCGATAACACTCTGTTCTTAAATATTTTTAAATTTAAATAAAATAATTATATACTAAACTTGTGAAATAGAAGTAAACAAAATCATAAATTTCCTAGATATGAACATTAGGCATGATGCAGATGGAAAAATAAAAACTTCTTGGTTTACTAAAGAAGTTTGGTCTCAACGTTATCTTCATTTCAATTCCGTTGCACCAACAACTTATAAAAAAAGTGTGATAAACAGCCTTACAGATCGCGCGGTTAAATTGTCCCACCCAGAGGACTGTCCCAAAAATTTAAAAATTGTTCGTAATACATTGGAAATGAATGGCTACCCAAAAATGTTTTTCAATCCCATCATTAAAGAAAGAATAAACGAAATCTATAATGAAACATCATTTTAACGAAATAATAAATAACACTACTTTGTTATACTTTCAGACGAAAACTCTCGCCCCATCACCTTCACGTTAGCACCGGGATATCAAAAATTATCTTAGTCAAGGGTGATTGTGGAATCTAAAACGTGTGTCTTACTTTACGTTTGAAATAATTATGTCATAATTAATTTGAAGTTTCTAAAAGTGCAAAATTTCGCAATTTTATACGAATATTGTAACACTCAGAAGTCTTTAGCGTTTTGGACTCCGGGGTTTTCACGTGGCCTATCGAAATTAGAAGATTCGAATTATCTAAAAACATAATTGCTTGAACGCCAAACGTCCTATGTAATTAGCTACGAACGAAATTATTTTGACATATGCCTCGAGGAGCTCGCTGCACGTAAGTTAGAGTTTATACATTTTACCTCGGTATTGTTAATTTGGGGCCGTTTCTTGCCCCGTGCGACCGGCGCCAGCTGTAATGAAGTGTTTTTGTCTATGGGCCGCTAGCTTTTACCCGCTTCGTGTATATTTAAGTCGCGAGAAAATTCTCGATGGTACGTCTTACGTTAGACGCGCGTAGCTGAGATCTGAGAATAGCTCAAACTGTTTTAATTAAATTTTCCTATTTAATGGACATTTATCGAAAAAAGAAGGGCCGTCGGGCACGGTCCGATACTAAATCTAACTACATGGAGCGAAAACGGCACGCGAAAAGTCGTCGTAAAGCCGTATTAGGTACAACCAGTTTGCACTTTTCTAACTCGCGTGCTACGGGCTTCTCACGTGAACGTCATTCGATTTACGGAAAATTAACTATTTCAAAACAGTTTTTGACCCGGATCGTGGCTATCACGACCTCTGAAAAGGTTCGAAGTTCACCTAATTATTTCATAATTTGTAGTTCATTATTGTTTTACAACTGAAATAAATAGGTATGAAATTTGTAGGTTATTGATGATGTCAGTGTGACAGTGACATAATTATTTCAAACGTAAAGCATAGACACACGTTTTAGATTCCACAACCACCCTTGACCAAGATAATTTTTGATATCCCGGTATATTCTAGTGAAAAACAGTCCTCTTTTTTTCTCAGTCTAGGTATATAATAATTATTCAAAAAGAACATGTATTCTGAAAAAATTCAAACAACAAAATATCTCAGGATTTAAATTTTACTCAGAATATGAACGAATACCGAGTAGAAATTTACAAATGAAAACTCAAAATGAATTTTACTTATTGTATATTTCGTCAGTTTTCGTGGGCGAGAAGAACACCGATAATGTAGTACAAGCTATCTAAACAATCATTCTAAAATATTTACAGTAGTCATAATTTATACAATTCAAGGATTAATAATGAAATAATTCTATTAGTATTGTTATGTTTCGCCTGTTAGGCAGGCAACTAATATAACTCTTTTGTAGAATTTGGGTAATAGCTATTATTCACATATTATGAATCCAATTGAACAAATTTTAACAAAGTATTTTAGAGTTTTCAGTGGCATTATGGAGAATGTTTGAGTTAAATGGCTTATCTAAATATACGTAAATAGTTTTTGAGATAAGCGTTTCAGATATAAAATATAAGATACAGTGTTTAAGTTATGATAGAGTAGAAAACATGATAATTTCAACGTCTTCAGTAGCCGTGATCGTCTAGTGGTTAGGACCCTACGTTGTGGCCGTAGTAACCCAGGTTCGACTCCTGGTCACGGCAATGTGAAAGCATTGTCACGGTGAAGACTTTTTTTAATTTTTGAATATTTTAATCACATAATGTTCACTCTATTATTAGAAAGGAAAATGTATTGAAAAGAAAATGATTGAATATTGAAAACAATTTATGTTTTTTAAAACACCATTCAATAATCAAGTATTTATCTAAATACTAAATAATCTATATATATAAATTCTCAGGAATATGTCACATAGTGAATTTGTGTATAACTCATACCTGGGTTAACAATAATTATTAACTATTTAGATTTATGGTTATAAAAAAATGAGTGTTAGTATGGAAAGACAAAAAGTAACGCCCCCGGGTGGGCTCGAACCACCAACCTTTCGGTTAACAGCCGAACGCGCTAGCCAATTGCGCCACGGAGGCTCATGTTTTATTGTTATTTATAGATAGAGTATTAAATCGTATATTGAATTATCATAATTTAATCGCATAATATAAATGTTTAAGCATTGATTATCAACGGGTTAAGTGAGTCTGAAATGAACAACTCTTCCCTATAAAAGTATACTACCTCATTATTCATTGCCTAAATAATACGTTATAGCATTTTTAAATCTATAAAATATAGAATTGTGAAATCAGATAATAATATTATCATGAGTTACATAAAGGATTGCAATAATAATCCTTGATGTAATCATATGTTTGCACACTGGACGCTGATTAGGCAGATTTGTTCAAAAAATATTTGCCCTGCAGTAAAATGTTATATTTACGAAGCGTTCTAGATTTGGGCAAGCCCACAACAACCTCATAAATTTTTAAGATTTGTTGGTTCTTAGAAATTATTTCGTTATTGTTATAACAAGCAGGACATATAATACGCAACCAGCTGAAAGGATGCATGGGAAATAATGCAGTATGAATGATGTATGGAACAGGAACTTTATATTTATAACGAAAATTTGTTCCAGGATCCAAGCCCATTTTCAGAAAAGAGGAGTTGCCAGTTACCACAGAACTATAAAGCCAGTATTTACTGATAAAAAACGCCATATTTAGCGCAATGAAAATTATAAGGAACCTATATAAGTACCTACCATTTTCTTTGTTATAAATTCTTATTATAATTCACTACAGTTAGGTACGACTAACACAATCTGAAAGATCTACATCCGGATTTATAACAGAAAAGGTGTGAAAGTTTTGATATTTTTGAAATAGTAAAATGGCATGTGCTCTTTCAGACGAATTTGGTATCTGATCCGAATACAAGCCGCCTATACCACCAAATGAATATTATAGTCTAGGCGCCAAAAATAATATGATAAGTAATTGAGGTACCTAATGTTAAGCATACTCTTAGTAGAACGATAATTAGTATTGTATTATTTAAACTAAAGAACATAATGAAAAAGAACTAGAATATCACATATTATTAAATAAAAATATGTGACTCCACCCTTCGATGACGTAATTCAAATCTTGAACAAATAATAATTGTAACAACAACGTAATTAATTATTATAATATGCAATATGGTCAGTAATGCAGTGAAAATAACATTAACTCAAATACTATGCTAGATATTTGAATAATTTGTTTTGGAATAAATCGACAATTTCTTCAATTTGAAAGGAAAGTTATAGATTGAAGAATATCAATTTCCTCTTTGTCTTTTAAAATGTATTACTCCGTGCAACGTGATAAAACGCTTCCTAAGATTCATCTCGTACTATACGACCTTGATTCTTCTACTAGAGAAGACAAACCTCTATTGACCAACACAACTAAACCAGATTTTCAAATACCTGATCTTGGTTAACATTTGGCAACAGCGGGATCGAGGGCAGTGTACTTATGTGGTTACCTTTGCCGCCTTATACCTGACCAACAAACGGAATACCCGCACATTCTCACCTCAAAACTGCTCTTAATATTTCAATTGTGTATTTAAACTTAACGTGCTAGTTTTACAAGTGAAAATGTTGTTAGTGTGTCAAAGTGCAGACTAAATAATACAGTTCAATTCAAGCAAGTAAGTGAATTATTCGAGTTCTTTGTGTTCTCATAGAAATTTGTATGATTGGATAAAATATGAACTCCGCTTGGGGTTAAGTAAAAATTCACGTAGACGCACGTTGTTTTGCGCACCACGAGAAGTTTTCGGTTACATAGTAATTCAAAACTTTCCTCAATCGACATTCCACGACTTTCGAGAAACTATTTCGAATAAAAACGTATCATCAATTCATGATGTGACTGTGCTTACAAATTAATTCGAGCTTTGTTTGCTACACTATATTTTTATATTTTATAATAAAGATTCTTGACCAAGTATGAATTATATATAAAAATTCTCGGGAAATAGGTCACATTAACACTTTGTTTTAAATATTAGTCTTAAAGACGAATATTTAAAACAAAGTGATAATGTGACCTATTTCCCGAGAATTTTTATTTATATTTTATAATGATATATTTTACAAGATAAACTGTGAGGTGAAACATGATGATCTTCCGTTGGTTATTGAGAATAGTTACCATTCTTCTCTTATTATTCATCTACATTTTGAAGGAAAGCAATCAGCTAACTTTACAAGCAATGTAAACAGCAAATGTTAAAAATTCAAAAAAGCTAACTTTCCAGCACTATTTAATGCTATAAACACAATTTGAACCTTGACTTGCAAGAATATAAGAAATTACATTCCTTCATAAATTCAAATAACAGTTTCATACAATAATTATCTACAACAGTTTGAAAAATCCACCAATCAAGATTAAAAAAACTGCTGATCTTACATTTAATCAAAAAAGAAGCAGAGTAGAATTCCTGGTGTAAGGCTTTATAATGAATAATCTTGTATCAAACCACAAGATATTGTAAATATTTGATTATTTTAAGAGTGTATATATTTATCCATAAAGCCACATCAGATAATCTTCATAAACAATAAGTGGTGATGAGATTAGAGAAGCCATAAAACAACTGAAATGACAGGATTTGATCAAGTACCCAGCTTTCTATTACGTGACTGTTCAGGAATATTTATTGAACCTCTAACTTTCATATTTAACATTTGTTTAAAAATTTCCACTTTCCCGTATATGTGGAAAATAACATAGGGTGGATTATGATACTGTAATGCTAGACAATCTAACAAACTTTGGATTCAGCAATAAACTAACACCATTTTTCCATTCATATCTAATTGATATACCTCAGTGTGTTACTTTCAATATAGATACACCTCTACGTCATATAATGCAACATCTGCTGTTCCACAGGGCCATAACTTAGGGCCTCTGTTATTTTTGTTATACATAAATAGTGTTTTGGGAAATATTGATAATGAGGATCTGAAAATATTTCGGTGCCAAAGATTGTGCATTGCTATAGTCTGATATCAATGCTATATCCAATTGGTGTAATATGAATTTATTAGATCAAAATATTAATAAGTGTAAGGTTATGACTTATACTCGCCATTACTTATGAATATAAAATTAACAATATTCTACTTGAACCACTACAAAGGATTTAGGTAAAATTTATGAAATAATCTTTCTTTTAATAACTACATATACAAACTGATTGCAGCAGCATATAAGACTGTGGGTTTTATCATTAGAAATTGTGAGCATTTCAATAATTCGACAATCTTAAAACACTATATTTCTCAATTATTCGGTCAAAACTAGTATATTGTACATTAATATGGTATCCATATTATAATCAATATAAAAATACACTAGAAGCTGTACAAAGAATATGGTTTAAAGCAAATCCTCAGAGAGGATTCATTCTTTTGCAGGAAACAAATTATTAGTGTAACATTATTCCTATAAAAGCTGTTGCATAATATGATTCATTCTCCGTTCTTACTCAGTACGTTGAACTTTCAAATTCCTAGAATATCTAGTAGACACCCCTTTACATTCAATTGTGAATTACTCAAGCTAAACCTATTTCACATTTTAATAATGACAATAAAATATGTTAATCTTGTTATGTACATGTAAACACCACGAAGAAACTGAACTATTATTAACAGATAGAATCTTACACTAAAGTGAATAATACAGTATATATATACAATGTATATATTTGAGATAATTTATCTATAAATAATTATTGTAAGTACCATATGTTATCTTGTAATTGGAGTGACCTGTAAGATAATTAAACGTTATTATTATTATTAATATTATAACACAATGAAATTCATAGGTAGATACGTTTTTGGTTAAGATATGACAAAAAAGTTCTTTTGTAATAGATACTTATATGCACTTTTTTCCCGTGAATAGAGCAAATATCTTCAAAACAGAAATAAAACTTCGAAATGCCACAAGGCTCGGTTCCTAGGTCCGATAAAATGTTTGATAGATGATGTAAATGCGCATAATTCATGTACGTTGTGTTTAGTACATCATAATTTCCAATGAAAATTATGTATTCAAGATGTAAAAAAGTTTCATAATAATTATGATTTTCAAATGATTTTTAAAATGTACCTACATAATTTTATATCGTTAGTGCCAATCTGTTCTCATAGCCTTGAAATGTCTCGATTTACGTAATCATCCGATGTACTTGAACGTAAAGCCAAAATATGTATCGATAACTTATCCATTGCTCATTGTAGACTGCTCCTGATGGGTTCCCGTGTGGGTGGACTTGGTTCTTCAGGACTAGCTACTGATAAAGCGCTGGCCGGGGTACCAAGATTGTTGGACGACTTACAACGTCTTTCTGAAGATAGTGATTCTGCTGACATAGTTTTTATCCTTGGAAGAGAAGAGGAGCGAGTTTTCGCACATAGAGTCGTGTTAATGGCAAGGTAAAAACGCATTTCCATCTCCTAGAACCTATTATTCAATAGCACCTTACAAATTAATCTTGTTCCTTATTCTCTATAACTCTATCTTATACAATTCCATTGCTTCTCATGCTTTAAAATTCCCTAAACATTATTTCTAGTATTAGGTACAAGTATACTCAGTAGTATTAATGGAAGAACTGAAACAGTAAGAGGAAACTATATAACTTACCCGTCAGCAGGTAACAAGTAATGAAAATAATGACATTGTCAATCCTTTTGCGAGCTTCTATTGCACAACTTGTAATAATGAAAATAGCATCCAAATCCCTGAATAATAAAACAGAGTGTTTGTATGTTTGCAATCATTTCAATGAAATAACAGGAATAATTGATCTACTAATAATGTTCTACTGGTCCTGGAGGAATTCCTGTACATTTCATTAAAAATTGTGTACTTATTTATGATGATCAAGCCCCTTCAAACAATTGTTAATATTTAGGTATCTATCATTAGGAATATTTCTTAATTTTAGGAAACAAAGTTTCCCTACTCCTGGCAATAAATCTGAAGCTAGAGACGAAATCAAAAATTGTCGTCTCGTGAGTAGGGAATGTAATTCCCAAATTACTTTATCGATCGCCATGATTTCATGAATTAACCATATTCTCTTAAGTAGTTTGGAGGAAACACACCAGGTTCACTCTATCTACTTTTCGAAAGCTGGAGGTCAATCATGACCTTCTGATTGCAAACCTCTCTCTGTGTTAGGCATTGCCGGTAACTTTTTCAACTTGATCGAATCTCATTTGGTAGGTAGGACGCAATATGTCTAATATTCTGGTTCTGTACCATTAGAAATTACTATAACATCTGGGTTCTCTACGGACCCAATATAGATCCATTACTGTTTTTTGTTATTTATCAATGATATGGGAAGTAATGCAAAACAGCTGTTATTTAAGTTCGCAGATGACTTCAAAGTCTATAGGATCCTTAACCATGCCAATGATGCCGAAGTATTGCAAATGAATTTGAGTAGTATGTTCCATTGGTGTGATAAAAATATGCTTATCTGAATATAAATGGATCTTATAGCTGTGGAATGTTGGGAGAGGAGATGAACACCGACCATGAAAATATCTATGGAAAGTGGATAGAAACACATTCGTAATATGCTTTTTAAACCAATTAAATTGCGCTGCATTCAAACATTGCATTGCTCTTTGGTTTGATCAGTTATTGAATATAATCTATAGAGTATTGAGTGATTGATGAATGGATTATTGGTAGTTTCTGCAAATATAGAACGGCCGACTATACCCTATCTGTTACGCAGTGCCGACAAGACTACAAGCTTTCCGCAATCTATATAATATTGAGCCGACAATCTGCATTTGACCTTGGATATCAGAGGAAACACTGAATATTCGGACATTCTGAACTTTGAACATTTAAAATTTATCCAAGTTCGGAACACGGGACTATAAGTCATCATAATTCAATCGAACTATTTGAACCGAATTTCAATCCCAGAAGAACAAAATAAAATTTCAGAACTGATATTCATAGTTCTTCATTGGGGGCACTCGGGTTATGATGATTTGAAAAATTTAGCTCGGTGGTCTGGACAGACATGAAAAATCGCAGGAACATATTACATCGAGTATTAAGTTTAAATTAACCGGTAAACAGAATATTGTTAAAGGAGGAAAACATATAAATTGGTAGACAAGAAACTACATTATAAACAACTTTTTTATGAAATTATAGATACTATTAAAGGTCAAATTGAGATTCGATTTTCGGATTTACATGAATTGAAGTTTTTCGACTTGACGAATACAAGATTTTCCGAATCTTTTTCAAAAGAGTTTCCCAATACACTTTTAGATAACTTAGTTCTAAAATATATTTTTTTTGATAAAATAACACTGCACAATGAATTATGCGTTATATACTCGGATAAAGATATTTTAGGCCAGTACGACATTCATGCTGATATGATAAAATATATGATAGACGATGATTTGCAACAAGTTTTAGCTCAGTTTTATAAACTACTTTGTTTGACAGTCACCATTCCTGTCACGTCGGCATCGGTGGAGAGGTAATTTTCTACTCTCAAACGAATTAAAACTTACATGCGAAATACAATGGGCCAAAATCGTTTGAACAATGTTAGTTTGATATCTATTGAAAAAGATTTAGTAAAATACTTAAAACAAAAATGATACATTTTATGATAATATTATTGATCATTTTTGGCAAACTAAATACCCTAGAATTCCGTTAATATATAAAAAAAGTTAATAAAATCAATAAAAAAAAACAAAATAGGAAAAATTTCAAAAATCCAAAAAAATAAAATAAAAAACAAACGAACAAAAAAGATTTTTTGTCAAGAGAAACTCTACACCTCCACTTTGGTTCTTGCTGGACAACAATTAATTTTGTCACTGAAGTAGCTGGTACGGTCGCTGTGCAAAGCTTAAATTAATTGGCTGAATAGAGTATATTTTTACAAAAACGTTTTATGTCCAGCCTCCTCTCTTAAAAAGTTCACGAGCCGCCACTGGTTACAACGCCAGAAGTCCGTCGATAAAATCCAAAGTATGATATTGGACGATCGGCGATCTCAACCGAACGGGTATGAAACATTTTGCATAAATTTTTGAATATGATAAAGCTACCTGCCAGATGGGTGTCACATTTGCTCTCTGTTGGCAACAAACGCGAACCGTGTGACAACTTCAAAGGAGTGTTTGGCGATGTTCAAGCGAGTAAAGAAGGATTTTGCGCCTTTTCGTTACCATGAACGAAAAATATATTCATCATAACACACCAGAGACCAAAGAACAGTCGAAACAATGGACTTGTCCCGGCGAATCGAAGCCGAAAAAGACCAAAGTGGGTTTATTGGCGACAGTTTTTTGTAATGCACAGTTTCGTCTTTATCTATAACCTTGAAAAGGGCAAAATGGTCACCAGTGTATGTTATGCAGAGCTGTTGGGTCTATTCGACGCCGATTTGAATCGTAAGCGGCCATATTTGGCAAAGAAGAAAGTGCTCTTCTACCAGGACAACACACCGACGCAAAGGTCCGCAGTCACATTGGTGAAATTGCATGTCTATTTCCAAGCTTGAAAAATGACTTGGCATGAGGTTATAGCTGAAATAAACACCTATTTTGAAGGATTGCCGCAATCGTATCATTTGGAAGGGATCGAAAAATTATAAAAATGTTGGACGAAGTGTATCGGGCTACAAGGAGATTATGTCGAGGAATAAAATAAGTTTTGACCAAATGAATCATTTCTTGTGTCATTTATCAGGGACTGTGTTCACTTTGCATGAATATGTTTGAATATAAGGCAATGTATAGGTAATTATTGTCTCCTAAATTTTTATTTTTTGTAAATTGGCTTCACCGTATATCAATAAATAAATAAGAATGTGAGTATGAATCCTTTTGATGATTATTTCATTTTCATACACATACAAGCATAAACAAAGCCGATTTACTATAAAATGAATATCTGCCACTGTTTTGGCATACCTACTGCGAAGTATTGCCTCGGCTTCTGGACATCCACATTTTTCCCATCGGCGCGATTCCTTTCAAAACTAAATTAACGAGAGAACTGAATGAAAAGAACTTGTGAAAAAAGATACGGTGAAATGCAACATCAATAAGCTTTTCACTATGCCTGCGACATTCAAGAACTATGTAGGTAATTAATATCCTACATGCATCTAGCTAATGTACGACATCAAAGAGTAGTTTTAAAAAGATATCCAATTAGACTACAGGTATAAGAGTTGTTGAAAAGTGGATGAGTCTTATTATTAGCGTTCTCATAAGAGGAACTCTACGCAAGAAGTAAACTTATGAGAAATTATGAACAAAGCCCTCATCAACTTTGATGTTTGTAGTGAAAGGTGCGTAATTTCGATACAGTTCTATGCTGAAATGCATATACCGTAACGCGTCCTCAAAATTGCAATATGTAGGGAGGAATATATGCGAAATACCGAGTGCCTATTGACTTGAAAATTCCTAATAAAATATTTCGAGCGTATTTCTATAAATCTGAAACTAATATGGGAGCCAAAGCAGGGTCTTCCATGACAATATATATAAGCAAGTTAACAGTGGAAGAAGAGCATATTGATGCTCTTCAAAATAATCATAAGGAGCAATGTATGTCTAAGATATAAATATAAGTATGTTTAATATTTGAGACAAACATACATCTAGCTCATGAAAAATTGATTGTGGTATTTGTCATCCTTGAAAATTCACTCCGCGTTTCCAAGCATTCATCCATCTATGAGAGAGAGCGAGAGGCGAGACGCAGGGCCGGATTTAGAGTGGTGGGGGGCTGTGGGTACAAGTTTGGTGGGGGCCGCTATGGTAGACGGTAATATTAAATACCACAAAACATTTTTACAATACAAAATTATAATGCAATTGTAATGTTTAAATAAAACTTTTCTTGGAGATATACAGGGTGTCTCAGATTTTAACCGGGAAAATTTAATAGACGATAGAAAATTTGATTTTGAGCAAAAAATTCCTCATAACATATATGCAGAGACGCTTAGTTTTTGAGATACAGGGTGTTGAAATTGATAAAAAAATTTTGTTTTTTGCGAATATCTCCGGAACCGTTTATCGTTCAGCAAACAGCTTTTACAAACATTTTCTACTCATGGTATGCTATGTTCTGTGTGATAAACATTTTTTTTTTAGTCATAATTGGTGAAGATTTTGAAAGGGTAGTTGGTGTTTTTCTCCCCAACTTCTACGCCACGGGAAAAAATACGGTTTTGAGACAACCATTTCAACCGCCAATGTTTTCTACACAAAAAAGGTACTCGTGATCATAAGCTCTAAAGTTGACCGTTTTCGAGAAAAATCAACTTTTATGTTAGAAAACATGGTCAATTCTTACTAATTAATCAAAATTTATTCAAACGTTAGAACAAGTAACAAAACCTAAAAATTGACCATGTTTTTCAACATAAAAGTTCATGTTTCTCGAAAACGGTCAACTTTAGAGGTAATCACCAAGAGTACTTTTTTTGTGTAGAAAACATTGGCGGTTCCAATGGTTGTCTCAAAACCGTTTTTTCAGTGGCGTAGAAGTTGGGGAGAAAAACACCAACTACTCCTTCAAAATCTTCACCAATTATGACTAAAAAAAAAAATTTTTATCACACAGAACATAGCTTACCATGAGTAGAAAATGCTTGCAAAAGTTGTTTTTTGTACGATAAACGGTTCCGGAGATATTCGCAAAAAACGAAATTTTTTTATCAATTTCAACACCCCTGTATCTCAAAAACTGAGCGTCTCTGCGAATATGTTATTAGGAATTTTTTGCTCAGAATCAAATTTTCTATCGTATTAAATTTTCCCGGTTAAAATCTGAGACACCCTGTATATATTATTTATTTGTACTTATATTAATTATCGTTACAAAGGCACTTTTCTTGTCGTCAAGTCGTCAAATTTTAATTAATTATTGATACTCAAAAGCGGGAGATTATTGAGACGTTTTTGGCTCATTGCCGTTCGCAATCTGTTTTTTTATTAATTTTAACTTGGAAAAGGATTTTTCAACATTACAGTTAGTGATCATCAGAACAAGATAAATTTTTTAAATTTTCGGAACATTAGGAAAAGCATCCTACACCTGTTTTTTGATTATCAACGCGTACATGAAATGTTCACGGCTGAAGTCCTTTTTTTTCTGCTGAAACTGTTTGTAAAATTCTGCAAATAAAACTAGAAACTTATCTGTAATACGGCGCCGCATATTAAACACGCGGGAGAATTCAAATAACTAATTTCAATGAACTTGTTATTATGTTGTGTTTCAAAGCAATGTGACATCAGAAATAACTTATTTCAATTTCTACCTGCCATTACATAAATATTAAATATACAATATTTCCTGCTTTTGTAATGTAAAATAAATAATTAAAATATGTGAATACAAATTCTGCATGAAATTACTCAAAAATTATAAATTTATTACGATATTAACAAAATCATCTTATCATTTTTGTTGAAAGCCAAAATTTTTTCCAATATATTATACTTGGTGGGGGCCCCTTCTTGGTGGAGGCGAGAGAGCGAGAGAGAGAGAGAGATTTTGAATACAATTTGTGGGAGAATCTTGTTGAAAATATTTTTCTGAATGTTTCCGCATCCTTGAGACTATTATGTACGTTACCAGTTAGAGTTGATAATGCTGGGCATGTGATTATTGATAGAAGATTATTATTGGAATAAATGGAAAAGTTTTATGCGGCAATAGCACCAGCAGGATTGTTTTTTATTCGGGGCTATAGCATTCTTAGTTATACTTACATAATAATTACATCGTTAAATTTAAGCGAGGGCCTATTTGAAATTTTTACCGCCTTCAACTGCTTATCCTAATTCAAATGCAAAAAGGCAACACCCAAAAGTCTTTCTTGAGAAATATAGTTTATTACTCAAATTGCATGGTGTTCAGCGAATATTAGTTTTCCTCTTTCGAAGTCATAATATAAAAAAGGTGGTTTTCTGCTTTTTTTCTTCAAATTTTGGAAAAACGCTTGTTCATGTCGATTTTGTGTAGCTAAATCACTAGTTTTGACTGCACTCCCAAAACACCCACAAGCATTTCAAAATAAAGTGGGCTCAAAGGAAAAGAATCCAATAACTAGTTTTGAAATTACTCTCTAAAAGTCTTGTTACTTGCCTCTCGATAGACCGTTCAAGAATCTAATCAAAGCTAGAAAGTAGTTTCAGAAACTCCAACTTTTCTCTTGTAAATTTCAATTGAGAAGAAATTTACATCCATGCAACGAGCTATATCCTTTTGGAATCAGCACGGTTATTGAAATTACCGAAAAGATATTTGGCTTGATTTGTGTGCGGAAACGATTCCTTCAACTCTATGTTCAGAATACTGAATATGATTCCCATACAAAGCATCAGCAGTACCATAAGCAGTACTCGCATTATCGATATTTAATAGGAACGAACATTTTGAGAGAATAAGTTATTCTTAAAAACTACATTCTTCATTACGAATTAAGATTGAACTGTTTGTGGCATTCCTTCAACTATTGAATTCATTTTGAATTTTTCCTTTTCATAACTGAATCCCTATCAACTCATCCGTGTTGGGGTGAAATGTATTTAACTCCACTCGAGTCTCAGTATTTTATAAAATGCTATTTCCAATCAAAGTCAAGTCCCTGGTAAATTCATTACGAACAATTCAATATGTTGTGTACGGATGGCAATATTGAGGCTTTGCGTTGCCGGTAGAGAAAACTTTAATACCGCACAGGAAATGAATCGTTTCATCGAAATACCCTGGGGTTATTTGACATCACCCTTACGGATTCACGCATTCACCACTTGTAGAAATTCTTTTTCTTCAGCCATAATGCCCCATTTAGCTGTTAATTGATCGACTCCATATTGATATAGATCAAAATAGTAGGATAAGAACGTAAGTTGTTATCGGAGTGATTCAAAACTCTTCATAATGTTTGTACAATTTGAAATCATTCATTGTGTTGTTAAATTTCTGAAGTAAATCAACCACAAGAATATTTCGATGGGGTCAAGTGTCAAATGATACACGAATAAGTTCAGGACTATCTATAGCAGTTTGTTGGACGTTACGTGGTGATGTTTAATTTTAATATGACTATGAGACTATGTTTATTGCAGCATCGAGCGTATAATTTATAAATAACTCCTATTGCACAAATACTACGTATAATTTGAAAAAAATATGATACTAGGAACAAAAATTAATATGGGTTAAAATTCTTCTTGCCTTGACTTGAAAATGACTTATAACTTTATAGAGACGCTATCTCAACAACAATGAAAACAAAATTAAAAATATTTTAATTACTTTGAGTGTGGAATCTAGGTAAAATATACTTGACTTGAATTTATGCAAACAACGGATTATTCCTTATTATTATGGAGTAAAGACAGGCTGGACGAGCAAATTTAGCTTACCGATCGAGTAGGTAGTGAAGAACTCTTTTTTTCTAAACGTAATTAGTTTTTATGAAACCATTGAAACGGGGGCCGCCCCACGAGCATGGAAAATATGTTTAATTTAGAACACCGACCTATCGAATAATGACTAGCTGCAATAACAGTCCGTGAAGGTTCTTTCCAACTTCACGTGAATTTCTCCTGGATCAGGGAAAAGTTCCACTGGCCTCGCGCTGTGCTTACGTTGCTAAGTATACTTTCTTACTGGCCTAGAAGTCGGTGCTCCGGAAAGGGGAGATCGAATTACGAGACAAAATTATTAAGTATTAGAAATGAGAAAAAGAATGTATTGTCGTTTTTATTTACGACAATAAATATTATATTTTATTCATTATTTTCCAGATGCAAAAGTTTCCAAACAGCCAAACGTGGTGAAATTTGTCGAATACCAGGCTGTTCAGTTTCACCTGCTCCACCGGGTACAGCTACACCAATCCGATTGCCACAAGCTCCTGCTGAGACATTCAAGCAATTTATTTTATACGTCTACACCGGAAAAGTAGGATTCTCATGTGTACACTGCCAAAACACATAAGCAAATTTGTTTTCTTATTTATAGATACTTCTGCAGGACAGCGGCGTTTTTGAGATGTTAGCTTTAGCTCAAGAGCTTGGAGTTGAGGAATTACGTAATGCATGTGAAGATCACGTGACTTCAACTCTTTCCGTGCCATCAGCCTGTACATTTCTTTCAGCTGCCATGGATATTCAAGATCGTTCACCAGGTAAGAACAAACAATCTAGAAGTAACGTTAATATCATTGAGAATTTAACGCAACATTTCTGTGACAAAACTATTAAGAAAGAATGTATTTATCTATTTTATGTTCCTCCGAAAACTTTTTAAACAATCAATCCCAAAATTTAAATCTCAACCCTATTCTCTGAATTAAAAGGTATGTGGATTTCACACGCAATTTATTTTTCTCATATTCGGGAGTGATAAACATAAAAAGCTGCCTTTTTTGTTCTTATAAGGGACACTGGACTTTTTCTTGTAGAGATGTTCTAGCTCACTGGTCCCTATTTCTCGTTTATGACTCCACTTAAAATCAATATTCATTTATTATAATACAAAGTGAAATACAACACATTTCGTGTTAGAATCAATAAAGTTTTGGTTCTCCAAGTTGAACAGTGACAACACGTCTAATAGGTCCAGATAGCTGTTTCGCGACTTCATCCCTTGTCTGCCTGATGAGCTCATGAGCAGAGCGAAACAAATGTTTGAAACTAAGATGTGTTGTCACTGTTCAAACTGGAGAACCAAAAATTTGATATCTAGTTGTTCTGAGCTTTGCTAAAACTTTCTACTGAAGTCTGAATGTATGCACCGCATCTACATTCCTCTAGCGGCTGCTACTCTAAGCTCTAGACTAACTAGAAACTAGAGTAAACAATAAATATGGATCACAGGATCAGCCACAAGCGACTTTGATGTCAGCTGTGATATAGGTTGTTGTTCGTTTCGTTAGTTTATTTTGTGAATCGGTTCGAAATAATTCTCTATGAGCGACTTTGTGAGAAAAACAAAACAAAATTTACCAGTTAATTGAGTTGGAATGGTTTCTGAAACAGACAACTGAAGGCAAAATCTACGGGAAGCTTCGCTTTTTTTGATATCCAATTTCTCACCCACAATCCCTTTGTTCTCTGTAATTTCTGTTTTAATTCAGAATAATGAAGTTCCAACTGTAAACGTTGTAAACCTACAATCTATGACAAAAGGTAGGTCTTATGACCACTGTATCCATAGATAACTCTACTACCGTAGTAGAGTTATCTATGACTGTATCTAGACTAGAGACACTTACAGTATTGTATCATAGAGGTAATATATAAATAGCGATAAAAACCTCCATAAACGTCAATGTCAAATAGTTGTTTAATTTAGTTCAATTTATTATCGAGAAACCACCGATTAAGATTCGCAAACATGTTAGAAGTAATACAAACACAATTATATCCTGATTCAAAAGGCTGATGCTCAAAATCTTCTGCCAAAGTGCAGAAAAAATTAATAAACCAGAAGACTAGAGGAGATAGAAAACTAAATTTCCATAAAAAAATATATTTTAAATAGGTCAGCTTCCGGCGCCGCTACAATAAGGTGGAAACTTTCGATTAAATTTCCCACTGAAGTTCGGGCAACATGATTCTACTCTAGATACATAATGTTCATTTATCTAGGGATTCGACTGAATAAACTTTTAGCAGCATCATATATTTTGGAGATATTTACACATGGGTAAGGTAAAGTTCTTCTATGCTTTTTATTCAGTGACTACTTTATTCTGTGTTGAATTGACGCTACAACAAATTTCGCTATTCCCTCCATAGTTGTTCTATGTTCCTTCTGATGTACTATCTATGTTTCCTTATGCTTTTTGTTGTTCAGTTAAGTTAATCTCTAAAAGGTAGAACGCTTCCTAACGTTGCAGCATTTGTATTTGTAGCGTCTTTTCAAGATTAAAATGGCTTATAAACCGCAAAAAGTTCAAAAGGTGATGGTACAACCCATCAACTTGATATTCAGGTATTTGCAAAATCGATCGAGAGTGCAAGTGTGGTTATATGAAAATATACACCTACGTATCGAGGGGCATATCGTCGGTTTCGATGAATACATGAATTTGGTTCTGGACGATGCAGAAGAATATTACGTCAAGACGAAGAATAGGAGAACTCTGGGAAGAATAATGTTGAAAGGCGATAATATAACAGTTATACAAAATGTAAATCCTTAGTTAATGTGGACTGTGAAGCAAATTAATATCTGAGAAACATTAACTTCTGTCTTACCATTTCTCTTTGATGTAGGATTTGATAGCTCACTTTAATATATAAACTGAATGGTGCAAGTGAACTTCCAGAAAAATCTGGCTCAATAGTTTAAGGAAAATGAAATTGCATGTTTTTTACTTTATGTTTAAGTGAAGCATTTTGTGAAATAGGTATCTTAATAAAAACTCATCACCGACTACAGAATATTCCTTTACTGTGTATACGTAAATTAAGTATAGATATTTCTAAAAGTTAGTGATGCTTCAAGTACGACTAGAAATTTGATCCGATAGTTGATGATTCAAATACTGTTCTACATACAAATTTTTCTCTTGCTTGAGATGCATCATGTTTTCTCCGAAATGAAGCAGATTGAAATGCAAAACCGTCCAAGCTTGCTCTATGTTTGAGGAAAGTCCTGACAATTTTCAAAATTTGTTTGTACCTCGAACTTTAAATCCTTTATTATACAGAGTATATCGTATTATAGAGGTTTGCAATTCAACATTTAATGAAATTTTGTTTATTATTTTAACTATTATCTTCTGACTTGACATAGCTGTAGCTAGTTTATATTGTTGAAGGAGGGAAAGCTGCAGTTAGTTTTGTGGAGCGATGCATAAGTTATATTGGCGAGAACGCTTTAGAATGTGTTCGAACAAATTCATTCCTATCTCTACCTAAGGAAGCAGTTGTTAAATTAATATCCTCTGATTATGTAAGTTCAAAATATAACTGATATCCATTGAGCATCATGGCAAGATTTTCATATTTGCAGCTGTGTTTAGAAGAAGAGGATGTTTGGAGAGCGGTCTTGAATTGGGCAAAGTATCATGCAGGTGTAACACAACCAACAGCTCATTGGACAGAAGAAGAAAAGGCAAGAGTTTGTCAACATCTTGGGCATGTTATTAATCATGTCAGATTGCTTCTAATCGGTAAGTAGGTGCTAATAAACTGATTAAGCTTTTAGTCCAGGCTGTGAACCGGGATTTTAGCTAAAATTAAAAAAAAACATGTAAGTTCGAATCGAAATTTTTTTTTTGCATTAGCTTCAGAAGGTTCTCAGGATCATTCATACACCTTAAAACCTCTTGGGAACCGCAACGGGCGAAAATGGCCCGAAATCTCCAAGTCTTGAATTGTATTTTCTACAAAAAAGGTATTTTGGCATTTCGAGTGCACCTAGGAGGTTTTTTGGGTCGCTGAATACGATTCCGAAGCCAGATTTACTCGAATATCATCGTAGGGGTGGGACATTTACAAAAATGGCTAATTTGACACGCTTCTGAATTTTTATTATTTTTGCATTTTAAAATTACTTCGGAGTAAATCTGGCTCCGGAATCGTATTCAGCGACCCAAAAAACTCCCTTGGTGCATTCGGAATGCCAAAAACACGTAAATTGCGAAATAACATATAGGGGTGCAAAACTGGCCAATTTCGACGATTTTACCACCCCTACGATGGATTGCAAGTAAATGTGGCTACGGATTCGTGTTCAGCGACCCAATAAACCTCCTTAGTGCATTGGAAATGCTAAAAACACGTAAATTGCAAAATAATATATAGGGGTGCAAAATTGGCCAATTTCGTCGATTTAACCACCCCTACGATGGATTGCAAGTAAATCTGGGTACGGATTCGTGTTCAGCGACCCAAAAAACCTCCTAGGTGCACTCGAAATGCCAAAATACCTTTTTTTGTACAAAATACAATTCAAGACTTGGAGATTTCGGGCCATTTTCGCCCCCAATGGGTGGGGTTGGGGTTCCCAAGAGGTTTTAAGGTGTATGAATGATCCTGAGAGCCTCCTGAAGCTAATGCAAAAAAAATGTTTTGATTCGAACTTAAATGTTTTTTTTTCCGGTTCATAGCCTGGACTATTTCAAGAGTACGGGCTATTGTGCATGTTTCGATGACAATGGACTTACATTCAACAGTTTCATTACGTTTGATAATTCATTTCTTAGATAGCCGTGTTTTTGCTGAAGAAGTGGAACCTACTGGCGCAGTACCAATGGAATTGAGCCTAGAAAGGTATAGACACGCAGCACTTCCTAGCAAATATCCAGAAGGTGCTGGTGATCAGCGTTTGAAACCGAGAGTATCGCCCCATCTATTTCCTGGTTCGCTGATTCTAGGGCAAGATAAGAGTCATTACCAGAGAATTTTGAACGCTTGGTTTGGAAACCCTAAACAAACGTGGAGACTAATATACAGGGCCAGTAACCATGGTTATTCCGCGTCATCGTTCCACAGGCATTGCGACGGTGTTTCTCCCACATATGTCATAGTGTTGGTAAGTTGAAAACGGCTCACATAAAATCATTCTTCTCAGCACGATTTTGCAAATCTTCGACTTCTAGGGAGCTAGAGGAGAAATTTTTGGAGGATTCAGTGATGCAGCTTGGGGAAGGCCTCCTGGTAAAAGTCACTATGTTGCATCAGACAGGGCTTTCCTATTTACATTATACAATCATCAAGATCTACCACCTACACAATTTTATCTTGTTAAAAAACCGTTTGCGATATGCTACCATCCTGAGTAAGTCCGCATATATCTGTTATAAGTCTTTCTAGATAACACTAAAAATAGGAAACGAACAACCTCATCCACTAAAAATACTTCGATAAAATCCATTGTAAATCGTGTTCAAAATGCTATTCGGGGCAAACTAGAAGGAACATTTTGCCCACATAATATAAAGTAATGGTTTTAATAAGATTCTTGACCCAGGTATGAATTATATATAAATTCTCGGGAATAGGTCACACATTTTGAACAATTGAACAGGAATAAAACGGGGACTTCTTAATGCCTTTTACTTTCAATTCATTCTAACAGTATAGTCCAGTCATCCTGGCAAAAATTTGGGTCCAAAAAAATCCAATGTACTTTTTCAACGTATAAGGGGGTATTTTGGTGCGCTAAACACAATGGTATGGTCCAAATTGAGCTACCGGATACGGAACATGCCGCAAATCGCCTATTTATGGTCATTTTCGGGTTTTTCAAAGATATAACAAAATCTATGCATTTATATGAAAATAGTCAAGAGAGCAAAGTTGTAGTGCTTATCAACACTCATCATCTGGTTTAAACTAGATGGCGCTAGCGTTCTTAGAACTCAAAATATGACGAAAATTACCATTTTTGCGTTTTTCGAAGATAGGGCCGAATCTACGCATTTTTAGCGGTCATGAAACTCAAAATATGGCCGTTTTAGCGTCAAAAAAATAATAACTGTAGATGATATCTAGCTTCTATATCAGTCATTTTTTTCTCATGAAGTCTCGCTTTTAATTCAGAATCAACTATAAATATGTTCGGGGAATATAGTACATTGTCCGTTTTAACGAATTTACAAACTTTTTTCCTTTTGTTTTGGGGGACACATTAATTATAACAATTATGTATACATAAATGTATATTATATATACCGTTTCATTGTTTGATTTTTCCATATCAACATCTTGGCCCTCTTCTACTGATTCGTCATCTGGTGGCCAGCATAATTCTAAATTTTCAAATATTTCTAGACACCTTTCATGTACAACCTTTGTTCGACCATCCTCAATAAACGCTTGGTTCGTATGAACTTGTAGTTTGCGTTCAATTGATGATGATGTAATAGCCGCTAATTTTGATTCATCGAGGAACACGACCTCACTTGAACTGACTTTCGAAACAAAGTAGACACTTGTCCATCGTGGGCCTGTGAAATGATGGAATGACAAAAAGGAAATGAGGGAAATATTAGAAATTGGGAAATATATTATGATATAATATAATATTACAAACATTTATCATGAAAAAAAACTCACCTTGGTTTTCATTTTTACTTCCTGATTATTAGTAGCGTTTACTTTTCTGAAGATTTGTTCAGTTAAAAAATAAGATCTACATTTTTTCTATGATATTTTTTAATAAAAACAACTTCTATGAATAATTACTAAAAATATTTTGATAGACACTTGTTAAATAAATTTCCGAAAAAATTTTACACGTGCACACTTTGTATTTATTTTTTGAAATTATCATTTCTATCACAATAAAACGGCAATATTTTGAACCAGATTATGGGTATTTCCGCCTACTATAACTTTGTTTTCTCTACTATTTTTATAAAAATGGATAGATTCTGTCCTATTGTCGAAAAACCCAAAAAGTAATTATTTTTTTTGACCCTAAAACGGCCATATTTTGAGTTTCATGACCGCTAGCGCCATCTAGTTTGGACCACTGGTATTTTTGACTACTATAAATTTGTTTCTCTGACTATATGCATAAAAATACGCAGGTTTTGTCCTATTGTGAGAAAAAGACAAATAGTTATAATTTTTTTGACGCTAAAACGGCTATATCTTGAGTTTCATGACCGCTAGCGCCATCTAGTTTAAACCAGATTAAGGGTATTTTAACTACTATAACTTTGTTTCCCTGACTATTTTTATAAAAATGCATAGATTCGGCCCTATCTTCGAAAAACAGAAAAATGGTCATGTTCGCCAAATTAAAACGACCATATTTTGAGTTCTAAGAACGCTAGCGCCATCTAGTTTGAACCAGATGATGAGTGTTGATAAGCACTACAACTTTGCTCTCGAGACTATTTTCATAAAAATGCATAGATTTTGTTATATCTTCGAAAAACCCAAAAATGGTCATAAATCGGTTGCGGCATGTTCCGTATCCGGTAGCTCAATTTGGACCATACCATCGTATTTAGCGCACCAAAATACCCCTTATAGATTGAAAAAGTCTATTGGAATTTTTCAGATTTTTTTGCTGTAGAAAATTTTCCAGGATGACTGGACTAGTATCTTTACTCTCACTCTTGCAAAATGTTTGATGTTTATTTCTTTTGCATGTAAATAATCAAAAAGTTCTATACAGCTCTTTTTCGAGACGAAATATGATTCACTTATGAATGCTACTTAATTAAACAAATTCTATCATTCCACCATTAATATTGATATGAAACTTAAATCCATATTGTAAAATTAACACTACCATGTTGATATCACTTTTATTTATATATGAATAAAGTGATATTAACATGGTAGTGTTTGATTTTGCAATATGGACTACTTAATTTAGGATTAAATATACAAACATAGGAATTTCTCATTTTTTTTCGCTCTCTTTAAAGTTCCGGACCTATATTTGGAGCAGGGGCTGACCTATTGATCTCAAGCAATTGTAACAGCAACATGGAGAGTTATTCAAATTTACCACACACATATGACGGTGATGGAGCTTCCCCAAGTGTTCTAATGGGGGACTACAATTTTACGGTTGCCGACTACGAAGTTTTTGCGCCGTTAAGCCTTTCTATGAAACATTCTAAGAATTAATTTTTTTTACAATTGGAACTATGTAGCAATTCAGTATTATGAAATATATAATATAAGCATATAATTCACAAGTTGTTGCTTTCATTCCACATAACTCCAATCATTCGAAACTCAAATTAATTACATTTATTACGTTTTGACGCAGCCAATTTGTTCAGCTGCAACTGGAAACTTAAACGATTTCACCAGATACGTATCTTAAACTGATATTTTCATGATGTTAAATTACTTATACCAAAAACAACATAATATTTAGGGAACTAAATAGATGTAATTTGACATTAAACTTGCTATCTTCAAGAGATCTGAAACAAATGAAAAAGATTAGTAGATTTCATAGAAAATTATTAAGTTTCTAAATATTGTGATTACGTTAGATATATTCGATTTTATATTTAAATATTATTTAGGAAGCATTCCATATGAAATCAGCACTCGTTCCCAGGTTACCCTCGGGGATCTCCCTGAAAGTTTTTCCTAACTTTTCTACATTGACAAATATGACGATACCCGAAATTTCGGGTCTTAAGTATCGATATTGCGCCGAGGAGAACAAAATGAGGTTTTTTTTGACCTTTTTTAAGTAAAAAAATAAAATTAGTTTTATTATTATAAAATATTTGAAAATTAGCCTAAAAAAAATGCCTGAAAGCACATAATCGATCGGAAAATACGTGATTCTGCTGTCAGATTAGAGATACCTTGCAAGGAAAATCCGGAAAATGGGAAAAACCATTTTTTTTTTTAATTCATCTCCCAAAATATCCATTTTTTAACTTTTTCTAACCTGGCTAAAAAACTCACAAAATGTGTCTACTTTAGGGCGAAAATGGTCCGGTAGTGACTTCAGTCCATTTTCACCAAAATTTCCAATGTTTTCCAGATTTATTGCCTACAATGTTACCAAGCGACCCTAATGAGGAATTCTAAGCAGTTTTCCTCAATTCTCAGACAATTTTACGTAAAAAACTGTCAAAGTCGCAATTGGTTGTAGGTTTGATCTCGAAGTGTCCAAGTTTCTTAAGGAAATTTTTTTTCTTTGCATAATGAATAATAAAAGTAAGGCGAATAACCTCGTAATTCTAGTAGATTTCAGTGAAAATTACAATTTTATAATTCAAGATGAAATTCAAAGTAGTTATTGGTCCAACAATTCTTGCTCGCTCCACCCAACTGTAATTTATTATAAAAATGAAGAGGCTAAGTTAATGTTTACATTAAATACATAGTAAATTATGTAAAAAAAACATTCCCTAATATAAAGAGTTGCATATTTCTCAGATGGATGCACAGGTCAATATAAAAATTCTCTCAATTTTCATTCAACATGAAAAAATGTATCAACTTGGTGCAAAATGGAATTTCTATGCAACTTCACATGGAAAATTTCCGTGTGATGGCGTAGGTAGAACTTTCAAGAAAAATGCTACAAAAAAAATCTGACTCGGCCAGTCAATAATCAAATTTTGAATATGAACGACCTGTACGAATTTTGTAAACATAAATTATTGACAATAGAATCTTTTATAGTTGGAAAGAATGAAATTAAAGCGTTCAGAGAAACTTCATTACCTAAAGTACAAACTGTTCCTGGAACCAGGGGATATCATTAATTCAAACTTGTGAGCTATGACGCAAGTTATGATCTCATTTTTGACTTAATTAACAAAGTGTCTTACGAATGGGCTGCCAATACATACGTAACGTTTATAATAAATGATACATGGGAACTAGGTTTTATTGCAAATACATTTGATGATACTGTTGAAGCTGATGAAATTTTACTTCTATACAGTTACAAAAAATATTATGAGAGGCCAGTTGTGGAGCAAAATGTCCTCGTTGGTTATAACAATATTTTATCAGTAGTGACGGTTGAAACGAAAGGCAACATTGCGCGAATAAAACTTCTTGGTCGAACGAAAAGAAAAGTTCATCCTCTCTTGAAAATTGATGTTTAATATTAGTCTAATGTTTTGCGGGAAAATTTATGAATATGAATATAATCTTTTGGATTATAATAAAGGAATTTATAATAAATAAAAAATCCGTATTTTACTATATTTCGTGATCAGACCTACAACCAATTGCGAGTTTGACAGTTTTTTAGCTAAAATTGTCTGAGTTTTGAGGAAAACTGCTTAGAATTTCTTACTGGGGTTATTTGGTTACATTGTAGGCAATGAAATGGTTTTTTTTTTTTAGAAAAATCGTTGAAAAATCCTGGGAAACAGCGAAAATTTTGGTGAAAATGGGCTAAAGTCACTACCGGACCATTTTCGCCTTAAAGTAGACACATTTTGTGAGTTTTAGCCAGGTTAGAAAAAAATTAAAATATAGGTATTTTGGGAAATGAATTTTCAAAAAAAAACTGTCCCATTTTCCGGATTTTCCTTGCAAGATATCTCTAATCTGAATGCAGCACCGTATTCTACGGAAAATTTCCGATTATGTACATTAAAAAAATTTTTTAGCCTAATTTTAGAATATTTCACGATAAGACGAATTTTATTTTTTACTTAAAAAAGGCGAAAGGAACTTCATTATGTTCTCCTCGGCGCAATATCGACACTTAAGACCCGAAATATCGAGAATCGTCATATTTGTCAATGTAGAAAAGGTAGGAAAAACTTTTAGGGCGATCCCCGAGTGTGACCTGGGAACGACAGCTGTTTTCATATGGAATGCCTCTTAAGATAATGTATATTATAGTGAGGCTTGACTGATAGGTGCAAGTAATATTTCATAAGTTCTTCCTGATATTTTTTACATTTCAATAACTATGGTATGTATTGACTGTCAAGCGCTAGATCTGTGAAAGGTACAAAACTTGCAGGGACTAAAACTTGCACTACACTTCCTCATTTTAGGGACCGAAGTGTCACATTTACTTCCTTGGGACTAAAATAAATATGTAGCATATATACCACGGGACTAATGTGTCTTAATCTCTCGAGATTAAAAATCACAAGTTAGTCTCATAATATACCGGGATATCAAAAAATATCTTGGTCAAGGGTGATTGTGGAATCTAAAACGTGTGTCTTACTTTACGTTTGAAATAATTATGTCACTGTCACATTGACATCATCAATAACCTACAAATTTCATACCTATTTATTTCAGTTGTAAAACAATAATGAACTACAAATTATGAAATAACGGTTTTAGTAACAAGAAAAACTAAATTACAGTAATTGTTGGAAATGTCCCCCGTTTTGTTCGATGCACAAGTTGACGCGCATTATTGTTTTACAACTGAAATAAGTAGGTATGAAATTTGTAGGTTATTGATGTCAGTGTGACAGTGACATAATTATTTCAAACGTAAAGTAAGACACACGTTTTAGATTCCACAACCACCCTTGACCGAGATAATTTTTGATATCCCGGTACTATTTTACCCCACAATCTCCATATTGTCTTACTTGTTTCAAACAAATTTGTAATATGAATCAATATCTAGTAATGTGTAACTGATTAATAAGAACTCAGATTCCAAAACACGGTGACAAATATTTGGTGTTTAATATTTCCATACAGAAAAAAAAAAACAAATAGATCATCAATCTGGTAACATTCAATGTCTTTGTTTAAACATTTCCAATATCATTAGATTCAATTAAAACATTTCAATGGTTTCATAACTGTCCTTATTCCAATCAGGTAATTGGGCAGACATATTTGAATTTTTTTAATACAATTCTAGAAGCACTACAGAATATGATATAAATAAGAAAATGTCCACCATCAAATCATAATAAACACATTTCAATTGCATTATTATCCGCAAGGAAAATTGCAAAAAATAGCTTGAAAACTTAAAGAATTTACTGCAATCCATATATAAAAAGATATCCTTTGGAATGGAATTCAAAAGTAACATATTGAAGATTAGAGGAAGAGGAACATAGCAGACAGCAGGTTCAAAATAAGCATCGGATGTGTGTTGCTGAGAAGGGAAGATGACGATCATTTTATAACTAATTAAATAACACTCAGAACACGAATCTTTATTCAAAACAAAATATAATTACAGGATAAATTTTCTTCATGAGGCAATTCCAATAATGATTAAAAACTTATTCAAGAATAAAAATTAATGCTCGGGAAACATTCTTATAATGAATAATATATTACTCAGTGTATATTCTAGGTTAAGATCTTCACTAAAATGTGATAATTACACTTAGTCACAAGAACCATCAGACCAACCATCTCTCCATCGTTCATTAACTTTCGAACAGTCAAAACTATCTTTACCTAATTTTACATTTACCTTATTATGTATTCGACATAGCCATTGTGAAAATGCCTCTTGGGAATTTGTTTCAATGGGCATTTTCTTCAATCTAGAAATGAAATGTGGTATCACATTAGATATTGGAATTTGACATATATGTAAACATTACAAAAAATAAGCATGGGCATCATAAAATTAAAATAATTTATGATACCTAAGGTATCAAATATACAATGTGGACGTAACTTCAATGCTATTATTTTCCTATAATTAACTCTAGACACTTATAATTTGTTAGTTACACAATAATTGTGTAATTAAACAATAAAGTGAAATAGTTTCAGAACAAATATATTGAATAGCATAAGATATGTAGGGTAAAATTACAGAATAAAGCATACTAATTAGCAATAATGAGGCACTAGCTTGTAGAAACAAACAATATTGCCTTATCTTTCCATTCATATTCTTATTACTTACTCTTCTTTAAAATCTTGTGAACATTGGTCACAAGGGTAAATGTTTGAAAATATTGAAAAGAAATCTTTCATCTCCTTTTGTTCTGATTTTGTGGGTTTGTCTGGATATTTTGAAGCTATAGTATGGAGTAATCCCCAAGACTTGTTACCCAATTCTTCCCTATCTAATGGACAATCAGTCCTTGTACGAGTTATTTCTGTAGATACTACTTCCGTTCCCTACAATAATGAAGACTTATTAGTGAATATACTTGGCTGAACAATAAATATTGTTACCTTGTCAGTGCTTTTTGTTAAATTTCTTCTAGTTTCTTTAACATAGTCTGTAAAACTCGTACAACTTCTACAGGGTTCAGTATCTAGGGGAGAGGCACGTCGTGACATAATACATAATCGTAATTAAAGTATATTATCAGCTTTAATCAATGATAAGATTAAGAAATAGTGTTTTACCTAACCAAACTTTATACCGTCCCCGGTTTGTCAACTTTGACATTCCAATTTTCTGGATTATTCTGTTGGCACTCGGCAATCGTCCTTTTCAAATTGAGAACACAACTTAATCAGTTTCGTATTTTCCCATAATCAACGTAGCTTAAATTAATTAAAAAAACTGGTTTTCAATCAAATAAATACTTTCCGAACTGCAAAAGAGAATGGAACATGTCAATAATTTTTACAGGATTTTTCGTTGACGTTTTAGTCGATTGTCAAAGCGAGTACATAATGTGACAATCAATAATAACACTACCATTGTGTGTGTCTCTGGACGATACTACTAACGAAGTAACGAACGAGTAACTCGCCAACTCTTCAATTTATGGTTGAATTGTCAAGCTACGTAACCTATTCGTATCCGTTCCCGTTCCACCTGTGAAGTGTGAATCTTACTTATTGAACATAACAATTTATAAAGTGGAAGCTTTCGTCCTCACATTTTCGGCAGTTGGCAACATTGCAGTATTCGAAAAACATGTCAAATTTGTTGATGTAGGTAGTGACTAGTGCGCGGTAAGACCATAGACATAATATCCTAAGGAGACGAAACATCTCATTCATAAAACTCCATTTGACGTGTCACAATGATTACATGAAGTATAACAAAGAAAACCAACGGAACTATCAAAATAGACAAGCATCTCTCTTCCAGAGTATGAGTACTTCGGCTTCAGGTAAAGCATACAATACGATCAGAAAATGACCTAGTGTCAACGGTTCTGCAAGTGGGTAAATGGGACGGGAGATTGCTCATCAAACGTTACCCAAATCAAATACACAGATAATAGTAGTAATTTCTATTTTCTGTGGTACTCACCGCGCAATAACCGAGCTTGAATATCACGTAATAATAAATCATCTATGGAATTTCTTAGCCTAACCTCATTCCTCTTTCCAAAAAGCCGAGTAGTTGTTTTTCTTTGGACCATCCATTTTGAACTGAAAACTTGTCAGTTACACCTTCAGTTGGATTTATCTGTGATTAAATTATGCCAACTTCTCCCAAGGAGATTGAGCGGTCTCTGAAGGACAGAAGATAATAACTCTTCCGTCCTCGTCTCATAAATATCTGATCTATGCCTCTTCTCATGAATGAGAAGGGTAGATGCGTGCGCCTGCTATATAAAAGAATAACTGGGTACGAGCCAGAGATCAAGAATAGCGTACTCGAAGCTCATAAGGGCAAAGTTATTAATTTGACTAGATCTATACGCGCGGCAGTGGTTTATGCCACGGTCGTGGTTTTTCCTTTACTCTTACAAATTAGAAATAGATAGAAACACGCTAGTCATGAAATGTCAAGTATACCATATTGATCTCTATGGTAAGAGCCATAGAAATATATAAATAGGAGCGTGCTGCTTCAATCACCTGACCAAGACCAGTGACAGGAGCGACTAGGAAGTATAGCTTCTATGCTTCAAATACGCTCATTCTATTTATATATCTCTAGGAGCCTGTCAACTTACATCATCGCGGTACCTTTAGTGATAATTAAACTTGCAACGTATTGCACTTACGATTATCCAAGAAGTATCGCACTGATGCCATTGATAGGATGAAAAATTTACTCTAAAATTATATTGTTCAATGTCCTTAGTAATCTATGGTTCAAGAACAGAATTAGCAAACTATAGAAAATGTATGTTAAAATAAGTAATTTTCAAAATGGTTATGTGAATAATAGTGAATGCGGAACTTAAGTGTTAATATTCGCTCCAAAGAAATTGAACAATACAATATGTAAAGCAGGAAGAAACATTGAAACGTGCAAAAGTGTAAGGTGGTATTTAAAGGAAATCTCACTTACCTTCTTTAAATCAAATATGAAAAATTACATAAATTATCCCCACATTAAATACACCCCGCAGCCCAAAATTTTTATTTGAAATTTTTCAATGTTCAGACAGTGATTATGAATCATTCATTCATTATATAAACAGAGAAACTAGAAGTACAGGAAATGATTGAAACATTCATAGTTGGTAAAACTAATACAAAAATGTGAAAAACATATGATAAGCACAAGTTATATACACAAATTTACACACACCTAAAAGACTCAAACCAAGACAAATATAAAGAGCTCTCAGGCAAGTATCTATTTTACTAAACAAAACCTAATGCAATAATCGCAATCCATAAAATAAACAAGTTCCTTCTGTATATTTCGATGTTCCTTCAAATGAAAAAATATAACCTCTTAGTGAAAAATACATATTTGAAAACATTTTGAAATTGTGACATTCCTTGTAATGATGTAATAATGTTTTTGAGTTTTTGGGGTTGAGTATAATAAAACGTGGCGTGAATATTATCCATCTCTAACAAACTGAATATAACATATTTAAATGTGATTAAAACTCTAGATGTCATTCAATTTGTGCAGATGTGAATTTTAAGTGATTTTGTGTGATTATTAGGGGTGATGTTCTTACTGCATCCTCAAAGGACTATTTATTCCCATGTCAGTACTGTTTTGCAATGTCCTTTTTTATGACTCCGGGTCATGACACACAGGAGTTTATTGCATCCCTGGAATTCTTCTTTGCTTATTTTAAGCATAGTTTTTTTCGCAGTCTTTTGTACTGCTACAATCCCTAACATGATGGTGATCACCACCAACAGCACACCCTATCATGGGATGATCATGCGAAAACCGCTTCACAAAAACTTGGTTTTCTATTCCGTGCCAAGAGCTACTTTACATCCCAGCAGCTCCTCATAATCTACAACATGTTTGGAGTTCGCTCCCAAACATACACTGAAGGTCCTGGATTTTATCCAGAAGAGAGCTATTCGTGCAATTATGATTTCACACTTACGAAACCATTTACTTCCCTAGAACATGGCAGAAAGGTGGGCGATCTCTCCCTTTCCTATAGATATTTCCATGATTGGTGTTCATCAGCAATCTCGTATGTTATTCCAAATAGGCGGACTAGACGAGCTCAAGCTCTCAACCCCTTCAGTGTCAATTGAACTAGGATAGAATCATGGGAAGGAAAAATGAGGTTTCCATTTGATAAAATTGAGATTATCAATGTTTCTCATTCACTTTCTGAACCCACGTTTTTACGCAGCGAGTGATCCATGTTCCAATAAAAATTACAAAGGGGACGGCACTGCCCGGAAAACTAGAATTTTCACAATAACGAAAATATTTCGGTTGGATTCTCAATATTTCTCTACATATATTTCCAGAATCGTGCTACGCGTTGATTCTTGAACATACACCCTGTAACGGATCAATTTTAAACCAGACAATAAATATGGTTCCAATAGACCTGGTGAGATGTGATAGTGATAATATTTACTCACGTCACACAAATTAAAATTTCTTAGAACTGAATGTGTAGACTCCAGATTCATATTCCGGATGAACGTGTTTAAATAAGTAAGATAAGCTCATCCAAAAGTAGCGTAACATGTTATATTGCATAACATGAAGAACATGCTTACAATTTATAAATTATAATGGTTTTGTAAATTATTCCTGTATCAGCATTAGCACAACGTACCTTAATGATAAAACACAGTACGGACAAATATCTTATACAATATTTCCATATGGAAAACTTCTTTATTATTTTTGTTAGGAAAAAAGTTATACTTCATAAAAAGTTCTGCATGTTCTAAAATCTAAAAAAAAGTCATCAGATATAAAATTTTTTTAGTCGTATACGCGGTTTGTCAAAAAATATGAATTTTACTCAAGATTAAAGTACCTTTATATTTGACAATATTGAGTAAGCAATCTGAAATCCCCAATTGTTTAGATAAATATGATTGTTTAATTGTTTTAAATTGTTTTTAGTTAAATGAATTTTTGATGTAACTACATATTAGATTTGTAAATTATTTTTTAAATAAATCTCTCTCTCTCTCTCTACTTGACTGTTTGATTACTAAGAAATTTACTCATGACAGAAGGAACATAATTAATGAAAACCAACATGGCTTAGTAGGTATGGGGGCACCTTGGGCGGCCAGACAGAGAGCCTTATCAGATGTAGGCAACCAGTAGCGCATGCGCGGTACAGTTGGGTAGATGGTGTGACCTCTAGGGTGTGGTCGTCTCTGACCTCTAGGGTGTGGTGACCTTCTGCTAGGGTTTTGTGGTAATCAGCTTGTAGGGTTGGGGCATATACAAGGTCTCACGAATCAGCTTGTAGGGTTGAGGCATACACA
This sequence comes from Endomychus coccineus, assembly GCA_958510875.1. Lineage (NCBI taxonomy): Eukaryota > Metazoa > Arthropoda > Insecta > Coleoptera > Endomychidae > Endomychus > Endomychus coccineus. The sequence continues at coordinate 288,252,722 of OY294067.1, forward strand.
AGGTCTCACAGCAGGGCGTGAGGGAGAATTTCAGCTGTAAACATATTCTCTGACAAAAGATACGAGATAGTTGAGAGTCTGTGAATGAAAATAAACTGTATTCTTAAAATAATTCAACTCATCATTCTATAGTAACAATTGCGGTTAAATAAATCATATCTGTTTGAAACACGTAGCCAACGCGTTAAATTATTATTAAAATGAAATAATTCAATTTATCGTTCTATCGCGGTTAAATGGATAAATCATATCTGTTTGTGAAACATATAGCAAGATTGCAGCGCGTTAGAAGTAATGATGCGCGCGATCCTTCAATGTTAAAGTAGTTTCATAAGTTATCCGAAAGTAATATGAATATATTAAATGTTTTTCCAAAATTAGTTCCGAAGTAAACATAATTCGCTATAATATTCATTCATGTATGTTACATAAATTATCCTATATAATTCAAATAAGGTTGAACAATATTCACTATCATATTTTGCGGTAAAGCTACAGCTCGCTCGAGAGAGATAAGAAAGATACGCCGATCACCTTCAAACGCGATGAGAATACTTTATTTTAAATCACACATATAGTATGTATATATTCGAATCATATTGATTGTAAATCGCATAATATGATCCGAAATCTAGCTGCTGCTGGGTGTAGCCCTATACAGAATCTAGACGAAGCGGTGTTACGCATCACGATGATTATTCGAACTGTCTGTACAGCTCGATTGCTATATAACAAAATACATTTTTTTTAATCATCTTAAACATATAGATGTGCTAATATAATTTTTTCAGTATACAAAAATATACTAATAAAACATTTTTCATCGACACACATTTCTTCATAGGATAGTTGGCTTTTTATAAAATTCAATCAATTTCAATGGGAAACATATATGCGGGGGAGTTTTATAGAGATCGAACTCATTTCCCCAACCTCCCAAGAGGTAGAACTATGATGAGGAATAGATGTGGATAATAACCATATGAATATCTTCATAAGCGCTAATCTATACGACATTCAAACACGTGCTTCATAAAAGTCTGAATATTGAGTAGAGCTATAGTATCTTCTTCATAAGCGATCATTATCATCATTCAGACACTTGTTTAGCACGTGATTCAACAGCCTGGCATCATCGTTCACGAACTATGATGGGCTGATGAGGAATAAAATACCAATAATAATTATATAAATATCTCCATTAGCAATCTGTACTATTTTCCTTCACGAGCACGACTTTTACAAACTCCATACGTTCGCGTAAAAGATTATAATGATAAACACATTTTTGTTCACGGGTTTACATAATCATATGAATATCTTCATAAGCGCTAATCTATATGACATTCAAACACATGCTTCATAAAAGTCTGAACATTGAGTAGAGCTATAGTATCTTCTTCATAAGCGATCATTATCAACATTCAGACACTTGTTTAGCACGTGATTCAACAAGCTGACATCATCGTTCACGAACTATGATGGTTCGATGAGGACTCGAACAGATGAATCTTTGAGGTTAAATATCTGCTGTAGAAATTACCCCACTTTTATTACCTTTTATTTGAGAATATCGATATCTCCCATGTAACGGCTTATTGCCTAGAGCTATTTTGTATGCAACATTGTTATCATTTGCGAACCTTCGAGAAATTTGGCTGGGGCTAAATGAATATGTTTGACTATTATTACCTGTAGATTTATTTGAGATTCTTCAAGTTTGAGATTGATAACCCACATGAAGAAAGAAGCTTCAACGAATTGATATCAATGAATATTCGCTATTCTGAATGTGACAACTTTATCGGCTTCAACACTCGAGATAAGAGAGAATATTTACCGCTGATGTAGGGAAAATCAATATGATGCATACAAATTGGGGGTGGGTGAGAACATCAGACTATAGCTTTATGTGTATCGAAATACATAAGGATTTTGACGAGTAAGTGGTGTTTTATTGAATTGAAGATCCGGCGACCATTGTTCACGAACGATGATGACGTCACTGCTTCATACCAATGACAGTAACTGATTCAATCCGGCCACCATCGTTCACGAACGATGATGACGTCACTGCTTCAAGCCAATGACAGTAACTGATTCAATCCGGCGACCATCGTTCACGAACGATGATGACGTCACTGCTTCAAGCCAATGGCAGTAACTGATTCAACCCGGCCACCATCGTTCACGAACGATGATGACGTCACTGCTTCAAGCCAATGACAGTAACTGATTCAATCCGGCGACCATCGTTCACGAACGATGATGACGTCACTGCTTCAAGCCAATGACAGTAACTGATTCAATCCGGCGACCATCGTTCACGAACGATGATGACGTCATCATCGTTCATGAACTATGATGGTCAGATGAGGAATGAAATGCGAGTAATAATAATGTTTGTAATACATTCATGCACATGTTTTATCGCATGATTCAACACATGCTTTAACATTCAGACACGTGTTTCAACATTCAGTCACGTGTTTCAGCATTCAGACACGTGTTTCAGCATTCAGACACGTGTTTCAACTTTCAGACACGTGTTTCAGACACGTGTTTCAACATTCAGACACGTGTTTCAACATTCAGACACGTGTTTCAGCATTCAGACACGTGTTTCAGACACGTGTTTCAACATTCAGACACGTGTTTCAACATTCAGACACGTGTTTCAGACACGTGTTTCAGCATTCAGACACGTGTTTCAGCATTCAGACACGTGTTTCAGCATTCAGACACGTGTTTCAGCATTCAGACACGTGTTTCAACATTCATGCCTATTTAACATGTATTTGATACCTGATTTTGACAGAAGCGTAGAAGTACCTAACCGCGTGATCAGACATACACAATATAACATCATCATCTAGTATATAAACAAATGCTTATTAACATATGTTCCAGTATGATTTCGATTCGCCTTCAGGCATGATGAAGATTGTTAAGCAAAAAGACTCGTTGAGTATTATGAACTTAGGCTCAAGCAATGAGAATGTTGAACAACCACAACGTCACAGCTCTTTGCTGCCTAATACTCTACGAACAATAATCTGTGGTCCAAGTAATTGTGGGAAAACAAATGTGATGTTATCTCTATTGTTAGATGCTAACGGCCTGAAATTTGAAAACGTGTACATATATTCAAAGTCTTTACACCAACCAAAATACCAGTTACTAAAGGAGACATTGAAGAAAATTGAGGGGCTTGGATATTTTCCTTGTACCGAAAGTGATGAGGTCATAGACCCCACAGAAGCGAGACCTAATTCAATCATAATATTCGATGACGTGATGTTTGAGAAACAGCAGAAAATTCGTGCTTATTTTTCAAGAGGGAGACACAACTCAATTGATAGTTTCTATCTTTGCCAGTCTTTTGCTAAATGTCCAAAACATGGATTGCGCGACAATGCCAATTGCTTGATTATTTTCAAACAGGATGAGCTCAATTTGAAACATATATTCACCGATCATATAAGTACCGACATGTCACTCGAAAAATTCAAAGAGATATGTAGCGTATGTTGGAAAGATAAATATGGATTCCTTATGATAAACAAAGACTGTGATATGAACAAAGGACGTTATCGCAAAGGTTTTGATAGTTATATATACATCTAACATGTATATATACTTTCATTTGAAATAGACAACCCGCTCAGCATGGACGTGGGTGTGAGTAACACGCTTAAAGAAAAACAACAATTGAAGAAAAAAATTTGGGAGTTAGCAAACGTTGTGAGGAAAAAATATATGGCTGTGAAATTGGGTAAAGCTGAAAATGATGAGATTCTAGATAATATGTTCAGGAATGTATCTAAACCTCTGGAGGAAATTGCGAAAAATGCTGAAATAATCAAACAAAATTCGTTGGTTAAACCTAAAAGTATTGTTTCTACAGCAACACAAATGGAGAACATACCAACCCCAAATATTGTAACTGAAGGTGAAGAATTCGTATATAACCCCCAAAATACTGAGGAGGATGTGTTTACACCCGAACCTACTATCGATCAGATTCGTGAAGAATTCAGAAAACATAAGAAAGATAATGCAGAGGCTACAGAGGAGTTTCTGCAACAATACCCCACATTAGCACGTTATTACTTGGAAGGATTCCTATTGGATGATGATGTTAAGAGATATGATGATAAAATGGGTTTGCAATATAATTCAACTTTAGACAAATGGTTCATGGGTAATCAACCTATAGAAATTGATAGTGAGAGTAATATAATTATCAAGGGTACTCCGTTCAAAGGTACCACAGGACTGTATAATTTGATATTTTACAAAGATGTTCTACCTGATACTTACACTGCGGAAGATGGGAAAAATTACAGTCAAATGATGGAAATGACTAGTGCCCATAGACGTAATAACGATCCAGCTGATCGAATAAGATACACAGTGAAATACAAACATGTACTGAAACCTTTGATTAATTCCATGAAAAGACCCAGAGCCAAAACATACACTGGAAGTGCATATATCAAAAATGATATGCTTGAATATAACGAGAAACCTATCGAATATGTTTATTGGGATGACGTTAACGAAATGGTGGATAGACTGAGACTTCTTGTTGCATCCTCGTATGCCGGTAACCATAATGAGATAATCTCTATAATAGAAGAATTGATAGAGGCAGGGGTAATTGAACAAAAACCAGGTGTAAGACAAATTCATCACAGTTATAAAGATGGTTTCAATGGATAAGTTTGGCAGAGCCTCCTCTTCCATGTGGATATATGATACAAATGTATTTAATAATAATTTCAAACAAGTTCACGGACAAGGATTATTCCTAACGAGCGATGGAAGTTATGATATGGAAAATCGTAGATTGTGCAACGTAAAATCACCGAATGATGATGGAGATGTTGCAAATAAAGTATATGTTGATAAATTAACACACAAACTGAATCTGAAAACGGAAACCAGTCTTAAAGATACCTTCAATGTTAGGGTTGATAATTTGATCAAAGATATCAACAAGGATCTGGATGAATATAACTTAACGAATGACAAGGTTATTCTCAACATTGATAAACATCTGATGGACATTCAGAATAAATATAATGGAATGGGGATCTATATAAAATCAGAGTATAAAACAATCAGTGATAGTGTGAGGGAAAACAGAAATGAATTGAAAGAGATCAATAACACATTTAACAGTGTGAACATGCGTCTAAATGACATTACTAGTAAAGTGGAGGCGTTAGAACGACGGATAACATCTATGGAACCTTCTAAGAAGAGACCCTCATCATCCACAACAACAACAAAGCAGGGCTCTGTGAAACGTATATCTCCAAATCCTGTGAATATACCCAAAAAATTAATTCTACACTAGATTTCCACATTGATAAGATGAGTGAAAACAAGTTGTTCATGAGCTTCATGAGCACAGAAGAAAGAACTTTTACCAGCATATGCAATACGACTAGGACGATGAATCAAGAGTCAAGATTGAGATATTTGAAACATATATTGTTAAGATTATACTTAAGTCTTTTGTATTGAGATAATTAATAAAAAAAAAAAATATTTTGAGATCTTTGGTCTTCCTCCCACCCCCTCGTTAAATAACGGTGCAATCTTGAATTCTCATCAGTCTGTATGGAAGCGTGCGTGGGAGAAGTTGTTCTCAATACGCTTATAAACAAGCTCCCGTTTGAACTTCAAATCAATACCAGGGGCAAAATTAGAAGAACGGTTGAGGAGATTCAGGGTATCAATTCATTCGATAAAGCTTGCCGTCTACACGATATTTCATGCAATATAACACTTATAATTGTAGCCAGTTACATTTGGAATTCCTCTCTAACTCTTCAGTTGTGCTCGACTAACATTTATTAGTATATAGATAGATTGTTGGTAAAGTTTTCATCAATCATGTCTCAGACGTTCACTATCACGGGTAAGAGCTCCCGCTTATCTGTAGATTTTCACCCACCTATAGAACTAGATCCTCATTCATATTATTCTATAGCACTTGTTGGTTTGCATACGTACAATAGCATCCCGAACATTGAAGAAGGTTTTAATAAATTTTATTATGAAGATGTGAAGGGTGAGGAAAAAGTAATCACTATACCTACGGGGTCCTACGAGTTGACAGACATCGAAGATTTCATACAAAGTACAGTTTGTGGGATAGGAGTGAAGCAAGAAGAGCGTGACCGGAAATTATCAATAAAATCTAACAACAACACTCTACACACAGAGCTGAAGAGTGATTTTAAAGTGAATTTTATTCCTAAAGATAGTATAAGCGAACTGTTGGGATTCAGCAAAAAGAAATTGACATCTCGTGAACTACACGTATCTGATCGACCTATAAACATAATCAAAGTTCAAACTATACGCGTAGAGTGTAACTTAACCGCGGGAGCATATTATAACAATAAGATAGCTCATACGATATATGAGTTCTCACCTCTTGTACCACCTGGGTTTTCCATTGATATAGAGCCGAAGAATCTTATTTATCTACCGGTCATCAGCAAGACGTCCTTCGATAACATCACACTGAATATTCTAGATCAGAATTGGAAACCGGTAAATTTTCGTGGAGAAGAAATTATTATACGATTGGAATTGAAAAAGATCGCTAGGGATTATGGCTCACAACAATAAATAATAATCCAATACTCACCACCACTCATTATATGAAAGGAATTCAACTGAGAAGGTTGCAGTAGCCATCACTTGAGAACATGGGTTTGGATTTTAGCAATAAAAGACATCTCCATAGTGGTCATCAGTCATTATCTACAACGAGCTCGAGGGAGAAGGTTGCTTCTGCATCACTGTCATTGAAGAAGGAGAAGGTTGCTTCTGCATCACTATCATTGGAAAATATAAATTTTTTGAAGTCCCTTGGTTACAATGTCAGAAAAACTTCAAATATTCAACGAGCCAAACTTCATTGAAGACATCATCCGGGAAGAAACTCATACCTACTATCCACACACAACATCTTTTGGCAACAGCGATGAAATTGAGATATTAATCAATCAACAAGATGTGTTGGTAGATTTGGCATCGTCTGCTTTATTCATCGAGGCAGAATTCCAGCCAGAAGCAAGTGGTGATGGTGAATGTAAACTAACGAATAATTTCGGAGCGTTTCTCTTCGAATATATTAGTTATGAATTGAATGGAAAAGAGATAGACAAAGTACGTGATCCTGGTATTGTCAGCACCATCAGAGCTTATCTAACATATGCCAAACATGAATCTATACCTCTAGCTATTTCTGGATGGTCATTTAAGGATGCATTGAGTTCAGTCTACAATAATAAAATCAATTTATGGATACCGTTGAATTTTCTACTAGGCCTATTCATTGACTATAACAAAGTCTTGAGTGGAAAACATAAGCTGCGCTTGATAAGGTCTCGAACCGATAACGATTGTTATACCAATAGCACAGGTACGAAGAGGGCTAAAATAAATGTGAAGACGATAGCATTAAAAGTGCGACATGTGTTTCCAAGTGATCAGGTTAAATTTCAAATGTTGGAGAATTTGAGTGCTGAGAAGCCTATTTTGATTCCATTTCGCAGCTGGGATCTGCATGAAAATCCGTTGATGAAGGAGAGCACTCGTGACATTTGGGCTGTTAAAACATCAATGAATTTGGAACGACCCAGATATGTGATTTTAGCTTTCCAAACTGATCGAAAAAATAATCCTGTTAAGCACAGTGCATATTTCGATAATATAAACTTGCTAAATGTAAAATTATACTTGAATTCAGAGTGTTATCCATATGAAGCAATGAAATTGAATTTCACCGACCAGCAATACGTGGAAGCATACCAGATGTACTATGATTTCCAGAAATCATTTTCAAATAAAATAATAAGCGAACCCATGTTAGATTATATAGCATTCAAGAATAGAGCAATTTTTGTGATTGACTGTTCAAAACAAAACGATGCTATAAAGTCATCAACAGTTGACGTCAAACTAGAGATGGAAAGTTTCCTGAATTTCCCCAAAAACACCAGGGCTTATTGCATCATCATTAACGATCGTATAATGGAGTATTCTCCAATTACAGGATCAGTTCGGAGTTTAGTGTGAAGAACCATGAATCTGTTATTATTTTAATTCTAAATGTATTTTTCTAAATAAATGTTATTATTATTATTTTTGGTATTTTATTTCTCTCACTTTCCCGCAAGACATCACAATAATGAACGAGCCGTTTGGTAAAGTACAGTCCCTTGGATCAACCCATCAGGATTGTAATCTAAATTTTAAATATCGCTTCAGGTCTAGAAACAAAAATGTATGCAACTATCTAATTAATAAATATAAAAGTGATTCAGATTATTATGTTATCTTTTCAATTATTATAATATGTAGTACCTAGTGGTTATAAGACAGTTTGCGGTAAATATTCTCTCTTATCTCGAGTGTTGAAGCCGATAAAGTTGTCACATTCAGAATAGCGAATATGAAAATAATAAATAACCTATCAATTCGTTGAAGCTTCTTTCTTCATGTGGGTTATCAATCTCAAACTTGAAGAATCTCAAATAAATCCACAGGTAATAATAGTCAAACATATTCATTTAGCCCCCGACCAACACACAGGCCCTCGTAGGCTCGCAAATGATAACAATGTTGCATACAAAATAGCTTTAGGTTAGTTACATGGGAAATATCGATATTCTCAAATAAAAGGTAATAAAGGTGGGGTAATTTCTACAGCAGATATTTAGCCTCAAAGATTCATCTGTTCGAGTCCTCATCGAACCATCATAGTTCGTGAACGATGATGTCAGCTTGTTGAATCACGTGCTAAACAAGTGTCTGAATGTTGATAATGATCGCTTATGAAGAAGATACTATAGCTCTACTCAATGTTCAGACTTTTATGAAGCATGTGTTTGAATGTCATATAGATTAGCGCTTATGAAGATATTCATATGATTATGTAAACCCGTGAACAAAAATGTGTTTATCATTATAATCTTTTACGCGAACGTATGGAGTTTGTAAAAGTCGTGCTCGTGAAGGAAAATAGTACAGATTGCTAATGGAGATATTTATATAATTATTATTGGTATTTTATTCCTCATCAGCCCATCATAGTTCGTGAACGATGATGCCAGGCTGTTGAATCACGTGCTAAACAAGTGTCTGAATGATGATAATGATCGCTTATGAAGAAGATACTATAGCTCTACTCAATATTCAGACTTTTATGAAGCACGTGTTTGAATGTCGTATAGATCAGCGCTTATGAAGATATTCATATGGTTATTATCCACATCTATTCCTCATCATAGTTCTACCTCTTGGGAGGTTGGGGAAATGAGTTCGATCTCTATAAAACTCCCCCGCATATATGTTTCCCATTGAAATTGATTGAATTTTATAAAAAGCCAACTATCCTATGAAGAAATGTGTGTCGATGAAAAATGTTTTATTAGTATATTTTTGTATACTGAAAAAATTATATTAGCACATCTATATGTTTAAGATGATTAAAAAAAATGTATTTTGTTATATAGCAATCGAGCTGTACAGACAGTTCGAATAATCATCGTGATGCGTAACACCGCTTCGTCTAGATTCTGTATAGGGCTACACCCAGCAGCAGCTAGATTTCGGATCATATTATGCGATTTACAATCAATATGATTCGAATATATACATACTATATGTGTGATTTAAAATAAAGTATTCTCATCGCGTTTGAAGGTGATCGGCGTATCTTTCTTATCTCTCTCGAGCGAGCTGTAGCTTTACCGCAAAATATGATGTGAATATTGTTCAACCTTATTTGATTATATAGGATAATTTATGTAACATACATGAATGAATATTATAGCGAATTATGTTTACTTCGGAACTAATTTTGGAAAAACATTTAATATATTCATATTACTTTCGGATAACTTATGAAACTACTTTAACATTGAAGGATCGCGCGCATCATTACTTCTAACGCGCTGCAATCTTGCTATATGTTTCACAAACAGATATGATTTATCCATTTAACCGCGATAGAACGATAAATTGAATTATTTCATTTTAATAATAATTTAACGCGTTGGCTAGGTGTTTCAAACAGATATGATTTATTTAACCGCAATTGTTACTATAGAATGATGAGTTGAATTATTTTAAGAATACAGTTTATTTTCATTCACAGACTCTCAACTATCTCGTATCTTTTGTCAGAGAATATGTTTACAGCTGAAATTCTCCCTAACCTCACACCTGTTGTGAGACCTTGTGTATGCCTCAACCCTACAAGCTGATTCGTGAGACCTTGTATATGCCCCAACCCTACAAGCTGATTACCACAAAACCCTAGCAGAAGGTCACCACACCCTAGAGGTCAGAGACGACCACACCCTAGAGGTCACACCATCTACCCAACTGTACCGCGCATGCGCTACTGGTTGCCTACATCTGATAAGGCTCTCTGTCTGGCCGCCCAAGGTGCCCCCATACCTACTTGGCTTCACCTTAGGAAGATCCACCAACACAAATTTAGTTAGTTCTCAACATTTTCTTTTAAACAGTTTGGAGGAAAGGCACCAGGTTGACTCTATTTATACTGACTTTTCAAAAGCATTTGATAGAGTCAATCATGACCTTATAAGTGCAAACCTTTCTGCGTTAGGCATTGACAGCAACTTTTTGAACTGGATCGGATCTTATTTGAGAGGAGAACTCAGTGTGTCAAATATGCTGGTTCTGTGTCTTCATAAATTTCTGGGGTTCCCCAGGGATCTCATATAGGTCCACTACTCTTTTTATTATTTATTAATGATATATCAGAAGTAATACAACACAGCTGCTATTTGATGTTTGCAGATGACTTCAAACTCTATAGGATCATTGACAATGTCTGTGATGCTGAACTGTTGCAAATAGATTTGAGCAATCTGGCCCGTTTGTGCGATATAAATATGCTTCATCTAAATATAAATAAATGCTATCAAATCACATTTTCGAGGATTATGAATCCAATTCAATACTCTTACCAAGTGAAAAATGTTAATTTGTCAGTGGCTGATAGTGTTCGAGATTTAGGCATATTATTTGATTCCAAAGTAACATTTAAGACACACATTGATAATATTGTTTCGAAATCATTTAAATTATTGGGCTTCATTGCAAGATCTTCAGACAAATTTTCCCTATACACTTCTAAAATATTATACTGCTCTCTTGTTTCAATCAATTATTCAATATAATTGTATGATATGGTGTCCGTTTTATCAAGCGGATATCAATAGAATTGAGAGAGTTCAAAATAAATTCTTAAGGTCATTCAAACTTGGATATCAAAGGGGAAGCTATGAATATTCTGACATTTTGAACATCTTAAATTTATCAAGTTTGGAACATCGAAGAGCTGAAATAGACTTGAGATTTCTGCACAAGGTTATAAATGGAGCTATAAGTTGTCCTAATTTAATTGAACTCTTTTATTTGAATGCAAATCCCAGAAGAACAAGAATTTCAGAACAGTTCATGTTTCCTCATCACAGTACGAATTATGGCCAAAATGAGCCAATTATGCACTGACATACAAATGTATGTATTGAACTAGAGGGTGAATATGTCGAGGCATTAGAGGAATGAGTGAAAAATAAATATTTATTTATTTCTAGTGTTAGTTATCATGTGTTTCTTAATCACAAGAGATAAACGTTAATTCAAAATAAAAAGATTAGTAAATAATAACAAAACCTAATTTTTCAATGTAAATGAATGTAATTGCCTATTTGAAAGCAGTTTTTAGTTCTGATCAACTTTTCTTTATAACAATTTTCGATATGTCAAATATAAAGGTAGGTACTTCACTCTTCAGTAAAATTCATATTTATTGACAAACCGCGTATACGACTAAAAAAATGTAATATCTGACGATTGTATTTTAGATTTTGAAACAAGCAGAACTTTTTATGAAGACTGACTTTTTTTCTTAGAATTAGTAATGAAAAAGTTTTCCATATGGTTTCAACTTAGTGAGACATACTGTATATTTTATATATTTGGAAGGAATGGAAATGAACAGCGGAAAAAGCATTAAATTAAATTCAGATTTATCTTCCGCTGAGGGTAATCCCTTAGTTGCATTATTAATCCATAATCAAAGCTGATAAGTCCTTAATACTTTAATAGTATTTTTAGTGGATTATTTTACTTATTGGTCTTCTGTGAATCGACAGTTGTGAACCTTTTTAGGTTATTAACATGCTTTTACTAGTTATACAGCTGACTTCTTCTGAAGGACGGAATTGAAAATATGATAAGAACACATATATATTCAAGAGGGAAAAAATGTGAAAATCATAGACTTACCAAGAATCATATAAATCCATATAACCTTCAAAAATTCCACAATGCTGCAAGGAAAAAGTGGAAAGAAATATCGGTCACTGTTATACACCCTGTTTAAATATAATACTTAGTACTTACTGATCGTGAGTTATTTGAATTTGAAAAAAAATTGTTTTCAGGCTAACCATATTGTGACTTAAAATTGCCACTATAAAAAGAAACAATCACTTTTATCCACTAAAAATACGGCTAAAGTACTCAAAGGCTCGAAAGGACGTTTAAGCTAGTGAAATTATAAAAGAAAATGAAACGCTATCAACTAACCAAGTTAGAGCCATTATCTTCAAATAGTTCAATGAAATTGAAAAGTTTTACTTATCATCCTTCAGTAATTAATAATTTGTTTTCTAACGAACATATTTTGAATACAGGTCACACCTTTTCTCAAGAAAGATTATCGTTTTTAAAACAGTACAAATAAATATGTAGGTAATTTAGAAGGGATGAAAATGTATAAACGAAAAAGCAATTTATTAAATTCCGATTTATCTCCAGCTGAGGGTAAAACCCCTTGCTTACATTATTATCCCTAAATAGTATTTAAATAGGCACATTTTGATTTATAATGTTGTTTAGTCTGATGATATCTACTTGGTAGACGAAAGGTCCTCAGTACTTTAATAGTATTTTTAATGGATGAGGGCGATTATTTTACTTATTGGTGTTTTGTGTATCCACAGTTCTGAACCTTTTTAGGTTATTAACATGCTTTTACTAGTTATACAGCTGACTTTTTCTGAACGGAATTGAAAATATGATAAGAACACATACATATTCAAGAGGGGAAGAATGTGACAATCATAGACTTACCAAGAATCATATAAGCCCATATAAGCTTCAAAAATTCAATAAACTCCATAATGCTGCAAGAAAAATTATTGTGAACCAACAAGTGGGAGGAAATATTGGTCACTGTTATACGCCCTGTTTAAATATAACACTTACTGATCTTGAGTTATTTGAATATCCAAAAGAGAATTTTTTATAAGCAAACCATACTGTGAACTTAAAATTGCTACTATAAAAAGAAACAATCATTTTTATCCACTAAAAATACGGCTAAAGTACTCAAAGGTTCGAAGGGGCGTTTAAACTAGTGAAATTATAACAAGTTGATAACTTTAATGGACAATTGTTACGACAAATCTTTGATCAACAAGTTCATTTCTAACAAAAAACCAAGAAATGGAACGCTATCAACTAACCAACTTTGAGCCATTACCTCCAAATAGTTTTGCTTTTTCGTTTAAACATTTCCATAATTTAATTTCAAAACAAAAAGGAAATTGGAACGTAGCCAACCACCCAAATTAGAGCCATAACCTTCAAATACTTCAATAAAATTCAAAAGTTTCACTTATCATCCTCCAGTAGTTAATAAATTCCATAATTAGTTTTATAAACTATAAAAAAACTTTGATAAAGTTCCCGACAAATCCAGGATTTACAAAATCGATTATGAGTAGTCTTCGAAATGCTATGTGGGTCAAACTAGAAAGAACATTTTAACTTATATGAAGAAAAACAATGGTGGAAAATCAACGCTAGCCGAATATATATTGAATACAGGTTCCACCATTTCTCTAGAAAAATTATCACTTTTAAAACACAGTACGGACAAATATCTAGGTAATTTAGAAGGGATGAACGAAAAACCAATTTATTAAATTTCGATTTATCTCCAGGTGATGGTAACCCGCTGTTTGCATTATCACCAAATAGTAATTTAAACAGGTACATTTTGACTTATAATGTAGTGTAGTCTGATGATGGTTACTTGGTAGTCGAAGGTCCTCAGTACTTTAACAGTATTTTAAGTGGATAAGGGTGATTATTTCTCATGTACAGTATATACACAGTGTGGATTATTGTTTATTGGATAGAACAGCTGAAAAAGAGTTTAGGCAATATCTTTAATAAGTATCCGATTACGAAATCGATTGTTTGCTATAATGATCTTTGACCTGAAGAGAAACAGACTCTGCAAAGGTATTCAATCATAGTGATTACAGATTTTGAATCATTCAAATAGCCAACTGATGTAACTTCTATCTCTATCTACATTAGCGTGCAATAAAATCTAAAGAACAGGAGTTAGGTACAAATTAAAAGTTAATTGAACAACCCACAGTAAGACTTCCAAAGAATAATTTAAGTAATATTTTCCGCTTTAGGGAATAAAACTCTATAAGAAAAATTAAATTATGCATTACGCATCATTCATCAACATAATAAAATATTTCAATCATTTGATGAACAATCTGTATATTAGAAATAAAATAATTGGAAGCTTCGATAGATGGATAATAGCATAAAATTACATATTTTTTGTAAATTATATCAGAATAGTTTGTCTACTCTCTGTTCTTCAATTTAGCCTTCAAATATAGCAATAAAACTGATTTTGTATGATTCTGACAAACATGAATGTAGTTATGAAAATTACCACTATGAAAAGAAATTTTTGTATTTTACTATTTTATACAAAATTCGATGACTTACCTTGAAGTTGGGGTTGCTGGCAGTCTAAATCACTCTAAAACACTAATTATCATTTTTCTGAAAATCAATGTACGAGGTTAGAGCTCTTTACAATTTGTCTGTGGTTTGAGAGTTTACGCCGCAACTTATAACTACTTATTACTAGTATATTTAACAATATATAATATCAAAATACGATTGTGGCTTCATTGTTGCAATTCCATGTCTCCATGTTCTGCAGCTTGGCCACTTGGCCAGTAGGCCAGTATGTCCATAGAAAATCTGTTGAAAATAACGTTGTTAATTTATGAATCACAATGAATTGTTATATTTCAGAAACCATAGCAAAATTGCCTATTTGATTATTTTCAGGTTTTGAGGAGCAAAATGAAACGCGAAAGTGATATCAGTGTGTATTTATCTAAGGGATGACCGATATCCAGAGTTTCGAATCGCTACGATATGTTGTCTGAACGTCTGAGGTGAAAACGAATTGTAGAATCGAATTCCTCATCCATGAGAGTATATTCTGACGCAGTTATATCGTTGAGATCGACCAAATTCACAATATTTCTATACCTACCCCTTATGAAATTTGGTAAAATTTGAAAATTCCCAAGGGTTCATGTAACTAATGGAACTTGGTCTATGGGATCTCTGGGGTTGTGGATAATAATTCTGGGTGCAATAATCATGTTAAAAGTGATTTTTATTGTGTCTTTATCTAAGGGATGGCCGATATCCAGGGTTTCAGATCGTTATACGATATGTTGTGTGAACGTCTGAGGTGAAAACTAATGGTAGAATCGAATTCCTCATACATGAGAGTATATTCTGACGCAGTTATATCGGAATCGATGCGATCGACCAAATTCACTACATTTCCCTTATGAAATTTGGTAAAATTTGAAAATTCCCAAGGGTTCATGTAACTAATGGAACTTGGTCTATGGGATCTCTGGGGGTTGTGGATAACAATTTTGGGTGCAATAATCATGTTAAAAGTGATTTTTATTGTGTATTTATCTAAGGGATGGCCAATATCCTGGGTTTCGGATCGTTACGATATGTTGTGTGAACGTCTGAAGCGAAAACTAATGGTAGAATCGAATTCCTCATTTCAATTTTAAATATCATTGAGTATTGTATATTGTGTAAGTTCAACTGTTCACTGTTTTAATGATTTAAGTAATTAACTTCATCCATATTTTCTAATCATTCGCTTCATATCTCATTAATATAAGTCCTGTCATAAATTATATCAATATTAGTATTTCAAAGTAAATTTCAATCATTCTGGGTACAGGTCTTTTATTTTCTTTTCTTTCAGGGTAATTTAACCCTAGTTATATACATAATTCATTGGTTGGTTAAAATACTCTGGCGCCCGAATTTTTAACACTAAAATATAACCTACGACCATCTTCACTGTAGCTGTCGGCAACCAAGTGATAAAATAGAGCTTTTAGTTTATCCTTTAGTAAGAGTAAATTGTAACCCTTACAATCCATGAGAGTATATTCTGACGCAGTTATATCGGAATCGATGAGATCGACCAAATTTACTATATTTTCATACCTACCCCTTACGAAATTTGGTAAAATTTGAAAATTGCCAAGGGTTCATGTAACTAATGGAACTTGGTCTATATGATCTCTGGAGGTTGTGGATAATAATTTTGGATGCATTAATCATGTTAAAATTGATTTTCCTTGTGTATTTATCTAAGGGATGGCCGATATCCAGAGTTTAAGATGGGTAAGATATGTTTGTGTGAACGTCTGAGGTGAAAACTAATGGTAGAATCGAATTCCTCATACATGAAAGTATATTCTGACGCAGTTATATCGCAATCGATGAGATCGACCAAATTCACTATATTTCCATACCTTATGAAATTTGGTAAACTTCGAAAATTGCCAAGGATTCATGTAACTAATGGAACTTGGTCTATGGGTTCTCTGGAGGTTGTTGATAATAATTTTGGGTGCATTATTCATGTTAAAAGTGATTTTCATTGTGTATTTATCTAAGGGTTGGCCGATATCCAGAGTTCAAGATCGCTACGTTATGTTTTCTGAATGTCTGAGGTGAAAACTAATGGTAGAATCGCCTTCCCAAGGGGTCGCAGGACCTTGACGTGTGCCGGGTACTTTGTGCCTTCTGCCGGTGGGAAGGCTTACCTGAGTGAGGGGATCCTAAAGGGTCACGACCTGTATGAATGGTGGCTCAGTCGAAAAGCTGTTGTCCAAGCACGTGCAGACGAATGACTGTGACGACTCTGCTCACGCCGGGTCCGTCAATGTGAATGAAGGGAGGAGGCAAGGCCGAATCCCGGGTTATGACCTGCCTTGTATGTATCCTTGGGCACATCCAAGGGAGGATAGCAATTCCTCAGAACAAAGAAGCAATCCTCCATCTACCAAGATGGACCGTAAACCGCTTGCCGGCACGACTCCCAGCGGGGGACCTTGGCTTAAACGCCCGGGTCGCGTGGTGAGGTCACTCTAACACCTCCCAACTCTTACGGTATGGTGCGCGCCAAAGGGATGCAAGACTGAGGGAAAGCTCAGTTAGTAGCGAACGACCTTGGGGCACCGGGCGACACTCCATTGTATAAGCCTTACCCATACATGCCGGGCTCTGCATGGGTGGACCATTATTTCCCTTGCCACTCGTGGGACCAAAATGGATACCGAAACAAACAAAAAACAATAGGGGGGCTCTTCGCAGAACTCTACAGCCTCCGGTATGGCAACGCCAGGGAGCCAGATGAACCGCAAGGGACACAAACTCTCAGGCTGCGCCCGCCGGAAGCTAAGAAACAAACGGAAAGCCGTGGGGGAACAGGCTTCCACTTCCGGGACACAAAAGCGACACCGATCTGATGGAAGCACACCCAGCACCAAACCGCAGCCGGAGAGGAGGCGCGACGGGGCCGCTGTAAAAGCAGAAATCGCCAGCAAGTCCTTCAAGGGAGCGGTGGTCGGGATCAAAATGGCCATTACCTTGGCCACTGAAAATCCCGAAGCAACAATCTCAGAAGAGCAGGCGGGGCTAATAAAGAACCTCCTGCTTGAAGAGATTGACAAACTGCAAGAGGGGGAGACCGCTCCTAAGTTTTCAGAATGCCGATACCAGGGGGGAGCACTGCTCATCACCTGTCTGGACGATCCCACTTGGGATTGGCTAGCGGGTGTGGTGGCTGTGGCTAAACCCTGGGAGGGGGTTGAGCTCACTCTCATGGAGGGGATGGCAACCCCGGAGAAAACACTGCACAGACTGAGTGTTTAAAATAAACACATCAACCTGGAAGGTCACCAGCACTGGAGAGGAGCAACAAAATGGGAGGGTCCTAGTCGTTCTGATGAACGAACGGTCATGGGAGAGGTTGAAGGAGGTTGATTACAGACCGTTCTACAACTTCTCCCGTGTGACGTTCAAGCCCCTAGGTCCAAAGACCAAAAAAGAAGAGGGGACAGGGGAAGGACAGGCAACTGAAACTTTCCCTCCAGATATGGAGGTTGAAGAAGGGGGACATGTAGATGAAACCCCGGCTCAGCAGCAATAGATGCAAGTTGTGCAAATCAACCTCCATCACTGCAGGTTCATATATGATGGAAGCGAATTTAAACGCTGCCCTAATTCAAGAACCATACGGGTATGGGGGAAGAAAAACCACGGACTTGCATACTAATAAAAGATATGCAGCTAATGTTTTACCGTTGTGGGAGCACTGCAGTCGCGACTTAACAACCATTAGACTCAAATTAGGAATAGAAGGAAGGGAGCAAAGCCTCCTGTTGGCATCAGCATACCTACCCTATGACCAGTCGGGAGCACCGCCACCCCAAGAAATACGAACTCTTGCGGAGTATCTCAGAACCTAGAAATCCCAAGCCTTATTGGGATGTGATGCCAATTTACACCACACAGTGTGGGGGAGCAGAGACATTAACAAACGAGGTGAAGCATTGCTGGATTTCCTGATGGCGCACAACCTACAGGTGTGCAACCAGGGCAACAAACCGACCTTTGTGACAAGTGTAAGAAGGGAGGTCATCGATATCACGGTATGTACCGGGCGCATAAATGGCCTAGTGCATAACTGGCATGTGGCGGAGGAACCAAGTTTTTCCGACCACACGTACATACGATACACAATTGGATCGTCAGAGGCACTGCCTAGAGAGTACAGAAACCCAAGGGCCACCAAGTGGGACTCCTATCGTGAGAAAATACAAGAGGCACTTGGGGACTGCCCAACGAAGGCACCTACAGTGCCGGAGTTAAATACAATGGTAACAACTGTTACCTCAGCCATAATAACAGCCTTTGAAGCCTCATGCCCCTTGAAAGCGAAAAGACAGGGAAGCTCTGCCCCCTGGTGTAACTCAGAACTGTCCGCAATGAGGGGGACGGTGAGAAGACTGTTCAACAAAGCCAAGCGGATCAGCACCTACTGGGATGAATATCGCATGGCACTGACTGCGTATAACAACGCTATCAAGAAAGCGCGAAGGACCTCGGGGAGGAAGTATTACCAGGGTATAGAGGATATGCCCAGCTACGCTAGACTCCACAAGGCACTAGCAACTGGACCACAGTGAAAAACCACAAGGAGGATACACCAAAGGAGGATACACCAAAACAGAAGAAGAGACGCTGGAGCTGTTGCTCCAGACTCACTTCCCTAGATCACGGTGTGAAAACGACCGTAGTTTAACAGAACCAGAAGACCCCATACCTCAAAAGAGAGGGCGAACGGAAAACTGGGCAATAAATTCATTTAATCCATTTAAGTCGCCAGGAGCCGATGGGATACTGCCAGCTTTACTGCAGCAGACAATCGATATACTGGCTCCTAACCTGTGTGAAATGCTGAGAGCCAGCCTGGCACTGAGCTACATACCGGAAGAGTGAAGGGCGGCAAAGGTGGTTTTTATACCAAAGTCAGGGCGAGAGTCTTACGCCCAGCCAAAATCTTTCCGTCCGATCAGTCTAACTTCGTTTCTCCTGAAAACCCTAGAGAAACTGATCGACAGGCATGTTAGAGGTTGAACTCTTATGAGAAATCCCCTGCATTGCAATCAGTATGCTAACCAAACCGGGAAATCGCTGGAATGCAAAGAAATTGCGCTAGCAAGCTTTCTAGACATAGGGGGAGCTTTTGACAACACCTAATTCGAATCAATTGCCCGAGCAACGCGAGAGCGAGGGATGGAAGATCTGCTGTGCAGATTGATCCACAATATAGACAGTCATAGATAGATAGATAGATAGATAGATAGATAGATAGATAGATAGATAGGAACTCTCAATGAGGTTGAAAAGAAGGTGAGTGTCATTGGAGGATGTCCGCAAGGAGGTGTACTGTCACCTCTGCTGTGGAGTCTGGTGGAACTTCTGATACTCCTTGATTTCTGCGTAATCGGATATGCAGATGACATCGTTATTATAGTACAAGGGAAGTTAGGGAGCAGAATAGCATCTCTGATGCAGCACCCACTGAACCCATATTTCAGTATTTGGTCGATGCTACCAGTCTCACCCTCATACCCATTTTTTGTCTCCCTACCCAAACCGACATTTTATCCATTGCAGGTTTATCATGAAAATACTTATAATGAAGCCTCCTAGAGTAAAATACTCCGGAAGAAAAATACCTCAGTAGATAGACCTCTGTATCATCCGAGGTCTTAGCACAAACATAGATGTCGGTTACCACCTGCAGACAGACAAACCAGACATACTGGCCTTAACTGAGAGATTCCAGGTAGGTGATCTTAGACGATCTGAAGCTGGTCATCCCTTCATTCTCAAGCTCAAGACCTACCGAACTTCTTCCGACCAGACTTATTTTCCTATCGAACGGCGAAGTTGTAGAACTCTTTGCCTAGTGAGGTTTTTCCTCATGCCTATGACCTCCAAACCTTCAAGAAAAATTCGAATTCTTTTTTCAACCGCTGGCTCACCCGATGTTCTTCGAACATTATAGGTTTTCCCCTTGTGTAGTCAAAGTACGGAAAAAAAAATGTTTAAAACACGACTGTAGAATAGGCCCTCAATCAAGAACATTTACTTTTGTGAGTTTTTGTAATAACATCTGTTTTCACGTATTGGTAGATTGTATTCATTCTCAAATTATGTTTATGTTGAACTTACACAAATTTTACCAAGGTTACTTAATTCACGCTTTTCGACGTGTGCCGGGTACTTTGTGTCTTGTGCCGGTGGGTAGGCGAAGGGATGTTGGGGGGTCATGACCTGTATGAATGGTGGCACAGCCGGAAAGCTGTTGTCCAGGTTTGCGGAGACGGATGATTGAGACTATGCGGGTCACTCCGTGCCGGTCAAAGCGAATGAAGGGTCTAAGCCGAACCTCTTGTTATGACCTCCCTTGGATGCATCTTAGGGCATATCCAAGGGAAGAACCTCCTCAGAACCAAAAAGCAGCCCTCCATCTACCAAGTTGGACTTGAACCGTAATCCGCATGCCAGCGCAACGACTCCCGGACAGGGATATGTGCTGGCGAGGGGCACGGGGACCTTGGCTTACCCGCCCGGGTCGCGTGGTGAGGTAGCTCTAACATCGCCTAATTCTCATGGTATGATGCGCGCCAAAGGGATGCAATGCTGGGGGGATGTTCAGTCATTAACGATCGACGTTGGGACACCGGTCGACACCCCATTGTATCAACCTTACCCATGCATGCGAGGCTCTGCATTGGTGGACCATTATTTTCCTTGCCATTCAAGGAACCAAAAATGGAAACCAATAATGAAGCAAAGAATCGCATAGCCACACTCCCTCCAGCCAGAGCAGAGACACGCCAGGGAGCCAGGGTAACCGCAAGGGGCCCCTCTCAGGCGCCGCCCGCCGGAAGCTAAGGTCCCAACGGCAAGCCGAAGGGGACCAAGCTTCAACTTCCGGGACACAAAAACGACACAGGTGAGAAGGCAGCACTGCAAGCACAAAACTGCAACCGAAGGAAAGGCGTGACGGGGCCGCTGTAAAAGCATGTCCTTCAAGGAAGCGGTGGTTGGGATCAAAATGGCAATTTCTATGGCCATTGAAATCTCGAAGCATCAATTTCAGAACAGCAGGTGCGGCTAATAAACAACCTCCTGATTCAAGAGATTGACAAACTGCAAAAAGAGGATTCCGCCCCAAGTTTGCCAAATGCCGATACCAAGGGGCAGCTCTGCTTATCACCTGTCTGGATGATCCCACCATGGATTGGGTAGCGGGTGTGGGGGCGGTGACCAAACCCTGAAGGGGGGAACTTATTCTAGTGGAGGCGAGTCAACTCCCAAAGCCACGACGTGCAATCGTCTTCATTCCGGAGGCTAGAACCCTGGAGAAGACACTGCACAGACTAAGTGGCCAAAACAGCCTAGACGGTCACCAGCATCGGAGAGGAGCAACCAAATGGGAGGTTTCTCGTATTGCTGATGAACGAACGGTCATGGGCGAGGACATACGAACTCTTGCGGACTATCTCAGGAGCTCGAAATCCCAAGCTTCATTGGGGAGTGATGCCAATGCACACCACACAGTGTGGGGGAACAGAGACAATAACAAACGAGGTGAAGCATTCTCAGAATTCCTGATGGCTCACAACAGGTATACAGCCAGGGCAACAAACCGAGAAGTGTGAGAAGGGAGGTCATCGATATTACGGTATGTACAAGGCGCATAAATGGCTTAGTGCATAACTAGCATGTGGCGGAGGGACCAGTTTATCTAACCACAGGTACATACGATACACGGATACGAATCAACAGAGGCACTGCCTACAGAGTACTGAAATACAAGGGCCACCAGGTGGGACTCCTATCGTGAGGGACTAAAACTTTTACGTTAGCCATAATAACAGCAGCCTTCTATACCTCATACCTAGTGAAAGCGAAAAGACAGGGAAGCTCTGCCACCTGGTGGAGCAAAGAACTGTCCGCAATGAAGGGGACGGTGAAAAGACTGTTCAACAAAGCTAAGCGAATCAGCACGTACTGGGATGAATATCGCTTGGCACTGACTACGTATAACAACGCTATCAAGAACGCGCAAAAGACTTCGAGGAGGAAGTATTGCCAGGGTAAAGAAGATTTACCGCGCTACGCTGGACTCCACAAGGTACTAGCAACCGGACCACGATAGAAAGTGGACTGCTGTGAAAAACTACAAGAAGGATATACCAAAACAGAAGAAGAAACGATGAAGCTGCTGCTCCAGATTCATTTCCCTGGATCACGTTCTGAAAACAACCGTAGTATGACAGAACCGGGAGACCTCGTAGCTCAGAAAAAAGCCCCGAAGGAAAGACTGGGCTCTGGCCGCGAATACCATTAACAAATCAAAAATTAAATTGTCAATAAATTCATTTTAACCATACAGGTCGCCAGGAATCGCTGGGATACTGCCAGCGTTACTCCAGCAGGCAATCGATATACTGGCCCTCATCTTGTGTGAGATGCTGAGAACCTGTAGAGAAACTTATCGACAGTCATGTCAGGGATTAGGCTCTAATGACAAACCCCCACATCGTAACCAGTATGCCTACCAAATCGGGAAATCCTGCAAAATGGCGGTTGACGAGCCAATACAGAGAGCAAAAAATCGCTGGAAAGCAAACAAATTGCGCTAGCGATCGCTGGAATGCAAAGAAATGGCACTAGCGGGCTTTCTGGACTTAGAGGGAGCTTTTAGTAACACCTCTTTCCAATCAATTGCCCGTGCAACGCGAGATCTAAGGATGGAAGATTTGCTGTTCAGATGGATCTACAACATCTTCCGTTGCAGGACAATTACAGGCACCCTCAATGGGGGTTAAGGTGGAGGTACGGGTCGCTGGAGGATGTCCGCAGAGGGATGTACTGTCACCTCTGCTGTGGAGTCTGGTGATGGACGAACTTCTAATACTCCTTGAGAGTCTGGTATGTGCTGTGTCAGTGCACGGCATACGACGGACATACATTGGGGATAAAACTACACCCGAGGAAATCAGAAGTATCCCCTACATCAGGCTACTGAATGTCATAGAATACACTGACTGATGAAATGGGAATATGTGAGGGCACAATAGGACACTAATGACCGTAATACAGTGGGGCTCCCTCTGAAGGAAGGATAATCAAACTTACGGGGGAGGGGTTTTAGTCGGTATGAATCCGGCACACCCGGGTGCACGGGCTCCCGTGACGTCTGTAGAAGATTTCCCCTCCGCAAAAAAATCTGGGGCTGCGTATAAGAAATATAATGTTGCCAGAGCAGTAGATGGAAATTGTGGTACTAAATAATTTTAGGAATACTCCTATTTTAACTTTGAGAGGTTGGAGAATTAAACTTCAATTTACAAAAAAACATTTAATTTAGAATTAATGCTGATAATTCGTTCCACTACAATGTGACATTGATTGTGAAATAAATGATACGACTGATCAGCTGATGATAACTGCTAGGTTTGAGAATGCCACGGTGTAGTGAAACAACTTGTCAGCATTAATTCTAGTAAACGTTCTAAGCTTTTTGAAATGTTTTGAGAGAAAGTAGATGGTCTTTGATCCCTAGTGGACCTAATGATATAATCTATAAGACATAGAAGAAACGAGGAACCACTACAGCAATGGAGACACTACTGAGATATCCTACCCTACACATGGTTGTCCATGGCAAGGCTTGATGCTTTCAGAATACAAATCACACTGTATAATGTTCACATTGGGCCAGGACGTGTTAGGCATGAGAACACATCACATTCCAAAAGATACTCTTTCGACAACACATTCAAGGTATCAAGAAATGAAGCAAGATAGCATGATTCCTGCTAAATGTCTCACTTTTCCCAAAATCCTCATCCCGGATAGAGGAGATTGGAACAACGATACCCTCACCCTACTGCCACCAGACGGGCTCGTATGGTTCACAGATGGGTCCAAGGTAGGTCAGGCTTCTGGGGCGGGAATGTACCTAAAAAGGTCAAGGATCACTACCTCAGTGACTCTAGGCGCTTACTGCACGGTTTTTCAGGCGGAGGTCTACGCAATACTGACTTGTGCCATGGAAAACCTATGTAAATAGGCGCATATATATTTGTACAGACAGCCGATCGGCTCTGGGAGCTCTCAAATCACTCAGAGTTACATCAAGGCTTGTCAAAGAACTAGCTAGGAGAAATAAAGGTCAACTCATCTGGGTCCCCGGACACAGCGGAGTTGTAGGGAACGAAATGGCCGAATCTCTGGCCAGGCGAGGGTCGTCTAGCGCCCCTATCGGGCCGACATCAATGGTCGCTTTATCAAACTGCGTAGGAGGTCTCGCCCTTCTGGGCCAACTGAATAAAGAGTGGTCTAAACTGTGGCGAGAATCACCACGCATGAGGCAGGCCAAGCTGTTCATCAAAGAGCCTGTGCCTAGGCTCTCAAAGAAACTCCTTTCTCTGAAATGAAGGGACATCAGAGAGATGACTGACATCTCCACGCTATGGGCATCTCAGATGACCCAATATGTAGGAAATGCAGAGAGGTGGAAGAAAATGCCTCTCACATGCTGTTGGAATGCCCAGAATTAGCATCCCTCAGGCACCGACACTTCGGAGAATTAAAACTGTTACCAGAATAACTTATGGAAGCCAGCTCTGGCAATATTCTGGGTTTGGCGGGCCACAAACCTGCTAGAATAGAATAGGATTCTGAACACAGGGCGCACAATGGCCTAGGTGCATCAGGGGGCTAAGCCCCCTCCCCTCTTACGATGATAATGATGATGAAGTTTTATCCACAAAATGAAAAAAAGAAACATTTTTGGTTCAAATAATGACCGATAACTTTTGATGGCATAGGGTATGTTAACAATTGCCAACACCAATGAACATTTTGCACCAGGTTTGGGGGGGGTTAACTTGCAGTCCATTTTCGGTTCAATTTTAACTGGTCGGCCTGATAAACGGACACGATGAAAAATGATGGCACATGGTGGAAGTGTATAAGAATGGCATGCTTTTCAAGTAACCGCAACTTGGAAAGGGTTAACCTCCAGTCAAAACAAAAAAAATGCGGATGCTGTATCTCGAGATCTAGCAGCCGGGGAAAATTCGGTCTGTGAGATGAATTGTTCATTGAACTCTAACGATAAACCATAGTGCCATCGGGTTAATGTTCAGACCATCAATATCGCTCTGGCTCCTAGACTATATAGCCTTTTCTTCACCGATCTTTTTACAGTGAATCGCAACACGTTAAGATATTGGAATCAAAATTAAAGAAATATCGTGATAATTGTAAAAATATCACGTTGCTATAGGTACTCCTGGTGAAATTCCCTTTATAATGAGAGATCGCAAGGGGAGTAATCCAATTTAGAACTTTCAAGGGATGGTTGATTGGGATAAGGGGATTAATTATTTAAATATAAGCCATGTGTCAAAAAGATGCCCTTCCCCCACCCGACATACTAATTGTAGGCAATTTTATATTGCCCCTGAATAAAATAACTTTTTAAAGATTTATTTTCGCAAAGTTTCATTTTCTCCATAGTTTCTGAAATATCACGAGTATGTCTAATTGAAAAAGCATGTACTTACTGTGGATTGTCAATTTCTTCGAATATTTGGCGATGATGTTGTAACGAATGTTGCAGTAATCCCTTTCGGTCATTGTTCCACACATCATCTCATCTGGATTGGCTCGTAAGATACAGAATCAACATGAAAAATAAATAAAAGTGTCAAGTTAAAATGCTCGCTTCCGAAATTGCATCGTAACAAATATTTACAATGTCAGAAGAATATCCAACATAGGAATGACAGGTTCAAAGGAATGTACAAGGTGGGCAAATTTCGATGTTTGTACAGGGTACTTAACTCGGTAACTATAGGAGATACAAAACAATGGAAGTCACATTCTCGATTACCCTTTTTGAGACAAATTCACTGGCGGAAACAAAAATTTGCTATCGTGTTTGGTTTTCGGGTTAGACACATGTGGAATATCGTGGTTGTTTGTCAAGGTAGGAGAAAATAACTGTTACATTTTTGAGGCACAAGGTGCAATTTCGAGTTATGGCCTAAGCTTGTATTTTTTTCAAATGAGAATCATAGTTGGCTATGGTTTGGTTTAAATTATAAATAAATTTTAACACATTTGCTTATTATTGTTATCTTTACGTACGTTTCGGTCTCACAACCATCATCAGAAGACGTATTATGTCTATAACGGGATTTCTTAAAACTAATTGTATCAGCTCAAAGCGTCGTTTCGCACCAGTTTCAATTAAAAATGCCCACGTCGCCAAAACGAACAGAAACACGAATAATCGAAATTGTAACACATTATGTTTAAAGTATATGAAATGTATCAAGAATCCACTGGTTAGCAATATTCTTATAATATACGAACACACGTCAACAAAGTCTGTATACGAATGAAACCAAAAAATATAACGCTCAAGTATCTACTTTCGAACGACATGTTAAAGATTTATGAGGTAAAAGAAAAAGGTAGTCAGACCTTATTAGAAATATTACTATTTGAGCATTCTACCTAAAATATACTTTTACCATTATAAAGACGCATGTAGGAATTTGAAAGGTTTTAATTAAATTAGTATAAATCTGACTTAATGACTGAATATCTGTCCTATGATTTACATATTTGGAGTCACGTTTTATGTGAATGTGAATCTCCAGAATAGATCTTTTATAATAATTGGTTTCCTTAGTTAAAATATTAATAGTTTTGTAACTGTATTGATTGTTATAATCAAAGCAGTGTTCAACAAGGTGGAATTTTCTAAGTTTTTGTTTCTTGTACTATACTTTGGCCATCATTATTTTCTGTAAATATTGTTTAGAGATTCCTGTATAAATCTCATCGCAATCTAAACAATTTAATTTGTATACTGTGTGTGTTTGTTTTTCTTTAGGTATTAAAGGTTTTAGATTTGAGAAATATTTTCCAACACAAGTTAGTTTAAACGAATTTTTTTCTTCCTAACTATGTATCATATATCGGGTCGCTTTTGATGTGTCTTTAATAGCGAAAATATTATTTTACTATATTACTTTATGAAGAGCTGTAATTTATATTATCGAACATAACAGACATCAGTTTGAACTTTAATTTTTATTTCTATTTTGTAAATATCTGATTTTTAGATCTTGGCTCCTTGAAGGATCTACAATTAATAAGATTTTATTTTCACCTCTTGAAAATAACTTTATTAGGTTGACTTCTTTCTGGGTAGCGATTGAAATATATTTCAGATGCAATATCACGATTGTTATCACTTTCAATAAAGCTTTCTAACATATCATAATTTTTTTTTAATTTCTCGTAATTTTCGAAATCTTCACTTATATGATTAAACGAGTTAATTGTTATTATGACGGAAACAAAATAGTTGATATGCAATTTACTGACAACTCGAAAACAATAGACTATAGCAAATTTTAGGTTCCGCCAGTGAATTTGTCTTGAAAGAGATCGAGAACGTGACTTCCCATTTTTTTGTATCTCTTTGCGCACCCTGTACAAATTTCATAATTAGGGGAGACAGGGGATAGTTTTTAATAATATTTGTAGTTTAAAAGTGGTGAAGCATTGGATAATCTCTTGTGAATGTAACAGAATATTATCACACAAAAACAGGACAGAATGAATCTACTGAAAATTTCTTATTTTCCCTCCATTGACAACTTCTAGTCATTTAATGACTATTAAATACCAAAATATATTTTGTTTTTGTACTATTAATACAGCCTTATTAGAACTCCTAACATGAATTCACAGAAATTATACCATTTAATTTGGATGCGACTTGAACAGTTGTTGCAATATTATTATCATCCAACATCTATAGTATCTATCTTTGTGTTATTTGATATAATAAGGAAAGAATGCATAATTTTGTTTGTAACAGAGTTTATTGAATCAAATGATTAGTTGTATTCAGAAACATTGACGACCTGATCAACATGACAACACTGTTCCACATTCTACTATGACAATATTACTTTGTTACAGCGTGCAGCCCTCGCATCAGTAGGTAATTTGTTCGTATATAATTAAACCAGTTTACGTCTTTACGGTGCCTCAAATCCGGCATTCGTTTAAACCCCTGTTGTACATAAAAAAACAGGCAGATCTGGGAATAGATGTAAAGAACGAATCTTATTTTCAATTCAAAGACAATTTACACGAAAGCGTGGAAACACTATCCGCAATAACATCAGAATAGCAATAATTTAGATTATTATAGTTTCACGATTTCTGACATAAACCTCAAAATGACTTCGGATATAACGAATTACCGAAGAAAATGGTTATCATCTTTTTTTGAAATACAACAAGACCCCTAAGTCTTTACGTTGCCATCAAATCCGGCATTCGTATAGACCCCTCTTCTACCTAAAAAACGGGCGGAGATGGGGTAGATGTAATGAACGATACCTGATGGTGTTATTCCGAATTGGAAGATATTTTACGAATAATAAAATTTAAACTAATATCTAACTTATTGGCTATTTCCATAGTCCATTCGTTTAGACTTCAGAAATAACAAATCAGGAAATTAGCGAAGAGAATGGTCATTTCCTTTTTTTTTTCGGAAAAATAACCGCTCTTACTTCTGTATGGAGCCAGAAATCCAGCATTCGTTTGAACCCCTGTTTTGCCCAAAAACAGAGCAGATGTAGGGATAGATGTAATGAACGATTCCTGATGGTGTTATTATCAATTCAAAGACAATTTACACGAGAGATTGAAAACATTTTTGCAAGAACTTAGATTATTTAGGACTATTTATACATAGCAACAAAATTTAAACTTAGATCTAATTTATTGACCTGTTTTACGATTTCTGACATATAGGTACCCCAAAATAACTTCGGAAATAAAAGAATCAGGAAATTAGCGAAGAAAATGGTTACCCTCTTTTTTTTGAAATATAACAAGACCCCTAAGTCTTTACGTTGCCATCAAATCCGGCATTCGTATAGACCCCTCTTCTACCTAAAAAACGGGCGGAGATGTGGTAGATGTAATGAATGATACCTGATGGTGTTATTCCGAAATCGAAGATAATTTACTAATAATAGAATTTAAACTTACAACTAACTTATTGAGCTATTTCCATAGTTCATTCGTTTAGACTTCAGAAATAACAAATCAGGAAATTAGCGAAGAGAATGATCATTTTCTTTTTTTTTTCGTGAAAATGAACAGACTCCTAAGGCTTCACGATGCGAAGAAAACGGTTATTTTCTTTTTTTTTCTTAAAAATAACCGCTTTTACTTCTTTATGGAGCCAGAAATCCGGCATTCGTATAGACCCCTCTTCTACCTAAAAAACGGGCGGAGATGGGGTAGATGTAATGAACGATTCCTGATGGTGTTATTATCAATTCAAAGACAATTTACACGAGAGATTGAAAACATTTTTGCAAGAACTTAGATTATTTAGGACTATTTATACATAGCAATAAAATTTAAACTTAGATCTAATTTATTGACCTGTTTTACGATTTCTGACATATAGGTACCCCAAAATGACTTCGGAAATAAAAGAATCAGGAAATTAGCGAAGAAAACGGTTATCTTCTTATTTTTGAAATATAACAAGACCCCTAAGTCTTTACGTTGCCATCAAATCCGGCATTCGTATAGACCCCTCTTCTACCTAAAAAACGGGCGGAGATGGGGTAGATGTAATGAACGATTCCTGATGGTGTTATTATCAATTCAAAGACAATTTACACGAGAGATTGAAAACATTTTTGCAAGAACTTAGATTATTTAGGACTATTTATACATAGCAATAAAATTTAAACTTAGATCTAATTTATTGACCTGTTTTACGATTTCTGACATATAGGTACCCCAAAATAACTTCGGAAATAAAAGAATCAGGAAATTAGCGAAGAAAATGGTTACCCTCTTTTTTTTGAAATATAACAAGACCCCTAAGTCTTTACGTTGCCATCAAATCCGGCATTCGTATAGACCCCTCTTCTACCTAAAAAACGGGCGGAGATGTGGTAGATGTAATGAATGATACCTGATGGTGTTATTCCGAAATCGAAGATAATTTACTAATAATAGAATTTAAACTTACAACTAACTTATTGAGCTATTTCCATAGTTCATTCGTTTAGACTTCAGAAATAACAAATCAGGAAATTAGCGAAGAGAATGATCATTTTCTTTTTTTTTTCGTGAAAATGAACAGACTCCTAAGGCTTCACGATGCGAAGAAAACGGTTATTTTCTTTTTTTTTCTTAAAAATAACCGCTTTTACTTCTTTATGGAGCCAGAAATCCGGCATTCGTATAGACCCCTCTTCTACCTAAAAAACGGGCGGAGATGGGGTAGATGTAATGAACGATTCCTGATGGTGTTA
This sequence comes from Endomychus coccineus, assembly GCA_958510875.1. NCBI lineage: Eukaryota > Metazoa > Arthropoda > Insecta > Coleoptera > Endomychidae > Endomychus > Endomychus coccineus. Next base: position 288,283,996 of record OY294067.1, read on the forward strand.
TTATCAATTCAAAGACAATTTACACGAGAGATTGAAAACATTTTTGCAAGAACTTAGATTATTTAGGACTATTTATACATAGCAATAAAATTTAAACTTAGATCTAATTTATTGACCTGTTTTACGATTTCTGACATATAGGTACCCCAAAATGACTTCGGAAATAAAAGAATCAGGAAATTAGCGAAGAAAACGGTTATCTTCTTATTTTTGAAATATAACAAGACCCCTAAGTCTTTACGTTGCCATCAAATCCGGCATTCGTATAGACCCCTCTTCTACCTAAAAAACGGGCGGAGATGGGGTAGATGTAATGAACGATTCCTGATGGTGTTATTATCAATTCAAAGACAATTTACACGAGAGATTGAAAACATTTTTGCAAGAACTTAGATTATTTAGGACTATTTATACATAGCAATAAAATTTAAACTTAGATCTAATTTATTGACCTGTTTTACGATTTCTGACATATAGGTACCCCAAAATGACTTCGGAAATAAAAGAATCAGGAAATTAGCGAAGAAAACGGTTATCTTCTTATTTTTGAAATATAACAAGACCCCTAAGTCTTTACGTTGCCATCAAATCCGGCATTCGTATAGACCCCTCTTCTACCTAAAAAACGGGCGGAGATGGGGTAGATGTAATGAACGATTCCTGATGGTGTTATTATCAATTCAAAGACAATTTACACGAGAGATTGAAAACATTTTTGCAAGAACTTAGATTATTTAGGACTATTTATACATAGCAATAAAATTTAAACTTAGATCTAATTTATTGACCTGTTTTACGATTTCTGACATATAGGTACCCCAAAATGACTTCGGAAATAAAAGAATCAGGAAATTAGCGAAGAAAACGGTTATCTTCTTATTTTTGAAATATAACAAGACCCCTAAGTCTTTACGTTGCCATCAAATCCGGCATTCGTATAGACCCCTCTTCTACCTAAAAAACGGGCGGAGATGGGGTAGATGTAATGAACGATTCCTGATGGTGTTATTATCAATCCAAAGACAATTTACACGAGAGATTGAAAACATTTTTGCAAGAACTTAGATTATTTAGGACTATTTATACATAGCAATAAAATTTAAACTTAGATCTAATTTATTGACCTGTTTTACGATTTCTGACATATAGGTACCCCAAAATAACTTCGGAAATAAAAGAATCAGGAAATTAGCGAAGAAAATGGTTACCTTCTTTTTTTTGAAATATAACAAGACCCCTAAGTCTTTACGTTGCCATCAAATCCGGCATTCGTATAGACCCCTCTTCGACCTAAAAAACGGGCGGAGATGTGGTAGATGTAATGAATGATACCTGATGGTGTTATTCCGAAATCGAAGATAATTTACTAATAATAGAATTTAAACTTACAACTAACTTATTGAGCTATTTCCATAGTTCATTCGTTTAGACTTCAGAAATAACAAATCAGGAAATTAGCGAAGAGAATGATCATTTTCTTTTTTTTTTCGTGAAAATGAACAGACTCCTAAGGCTTCACGATGCGAAGAAAACGGTTATTTTCTTTTTTTTTCTTAAAAATAACCGCTTTTACTTCTTTATGGAGCCAGAAATCCGGCATTCGTATAGACCCCTCTTCTACCTAAAAAACGGGCGGAGATGGGGTAGATGTAATGAACGATTCCTGATGGTGTTATTATCAATTCAAAGACAATTTACACGAGAGATTGAAAACATTTTTGCAAGAACTTAGATTATTTAGGACTATTTATACATAGCAATAAAATTTAAACTTAGATCTAATTTATTGACCTGTTTTACGATTTCTGACATATAGGTACCCCAAAATGACTTCGGAAATAAAAGAATCAGGAAATTAGCGAAGAAAACGGTTATCTTCTTATTTTTGAAATATAACAAGACCCCTAAGTCTTTACGTTGCCATCAAATCCGGCATTCGTATAGACCCCTCTTCTACCTAAAAAACGGGCGGAGATGGGGTAGATGTAATGAACGATTCCTGATGGTGTTATTATCAATTCAAAGACAATTTACACGAGAGATTGAAAACATTTTTGCAAGAACTTAGATTATTTAGGACTATTTATACATAGCAATAAAATTTAAACTTAGATCTAATTTATTGACCTGTTTTACGATTTCTGACATATAGGTACCCCAAAATGACTTCGGAAATAAAAGAATCAGGAAATTAGCGAAGAAAACGGTTATCTTCTTTTTTTTGAAATATAACAAGACCCCTAAGTCTTTACGTTGCCATCAAATCCGGCATTCGTATAGACCCCTCTTCTACCTAAAAAACGGGCGGAGATGGGGTAGATGTAATGAACGATTCCTGATGGTGTTATTATCAATTCAAAGACAATTTACACGAGAGATTGAAAACATTTTTGCAAGAACTTAGATTATTTAGGACTATTTATACATAGCAATAAAATTTAAACTTAGATCTAATTTATTGACCTGTTTTACGATTTCTGACATATAGGTACCCCAAAATGACTTCGGAAATAAAAGAATCAGGAAATTAGCGAAGAAAACGGTTATCTTCTTTTTTTTGAAATATAACAAGACCCCTAAGTCTTTACGTTGCCATCAAATCCGGCATTCGTATAGACCCCTCTTCTACCTAAAAAACGGGCGGAGATGGGGTAGATGTAATGAACGATTCCTGATGGTGTTATTATCAATTCAAAGACAATTTACACGAGAGATTGAAAACATTTTTGCAAGAACTTAGATTATTTAGGACTATTTATACATAGCAATAAAATTTAAACTTAGATCTAATTTATTGACCTGTTTTACGATTTCTGACATATAGGTACCCCAAAATGACTTCGGAAATAAAAGAATCAGGAAATTAGCGAAGAAAACGGTTATCTTCTTTTTTTTGAAATATAACAAGACCCCTAAGTCTTTACGTTGCCATCAAATCCGGCATTCGTATAGACCCCTCTTCTACCTAAAAAACGGGCGGAGATGGGGTAGATGTAATGAACGATTCCTGATGGTGTTATTATCAATTCAAAGACAATTTACACGAGAGATTGAAAACATTTTTGCAAGAACTTAGATTATTTAGGACTATTTATACATAGCAATAAAATTTAAACTTAGATCTAATTTATTGACCTGTTTTACGATTTCTGACATATAGGTACCCCAAAATGACTTCGGAAATAAAAGAATCAGGAAATTAGCGAAGAAAACGGTTATCTTCTTATTTTTGAAATATAACAAGACCCCTAAGTCTTTACGTTGCCATCAAATCCGGCATTCGTATAGACCCCTCTTCTACCTAAAAAACGGGCGGAGATGGGGTAGATGTAATGAATGATACCTGATGGTGTTATTCCGGAATCGAAGATAATTTACTAATAATAGAATTTAAACTTACAACTAACTTATTGAGCTATTTCCATAGTTCATTCGTTTAGACTTCAGAAATAACAAATCAGGAAATTAGCGAAGAGAATGATCATTTTCTTTTTTTTTTCGTGAAAATGAACAGACTCCTAAGGCTTCACGATGCGAAGAAAACGGTTATTTTCTTTTTTTTTCTTAAAAATAACCGCTTTTACTTCTTTATGGAGCCAGAAATCCGGCATTCGTATAGACCCCTCTTCTACCTAAAAAACGGGCGGAGATGGGGTAGATGTAATGAACGATTCCTGATGGTGTTATTATCAATTCAAAGACAATTTACACGAGAGATTGAAAACATTTTTGCAAGAACTTAGATTATTTAGGACTATTTATACATAGCAATAAAATTTAAACTTAGATCTAATTTATTGACCTGTTTTACGATTTCTGACATATAGGTACCCCAAAATGACTTCGGAAATAAAAGAATCAGGAAATTAGCGAAGAAAACGGTTATCTTCTTATTTTTGAAATATAACAAGACCCCTAAGTCTTTACGTTGCCATCAAATCCGGCATTCGTATAGACCCCTCTTCTACCTAAAAAACGGGCGGAGATGGGGTAGATGTAATGAATGATACCTGATGGTGTTATTCCGAAATCGAAGATAATTTACTAATAATAGAATTTAAACTTACAACTAACTTATTGAGCTATTTCCATAGTTCATTCGTTTAGACTTCAGAAATAACAAATCAGGAAATTAGCGAAGAGAATGATCATTTTCTTTTTTTTTTCGTGAAAATGAACAGACTCCTAAGGCTTCACGATGCGAAGAAAACGGTTATTTTCTTTTTTTTTCTTAAAAATAACCGCTTTTACTTCTTTATGGAGCCAGAAATCCGGCATTCGTATAGACCCCTCTTCTACCTAAAAAACGGGCGGAGATGGGGTAGATGTAATGAACGATTCCTGATGGTGTTATTATCAATTCAAAGACAATTTACACGAGAGATTGAAAACATTTTTGCAAGAACTTAGATTATTTAGGACTATTTATACATAGCAATAAAATTTAAACTTAGATCTAATTTATTGACCTGTTTTACGATTTCTGACATATAGGTACCCCAAAATGACTTCGGAAATAAAAGAATCAGGAAATTAGCGAAGAAAACGGTTATCTTCTTATTTTTGAAATATAACAAGACCCCTAAGTCTTTACGTTGCCATCAAATCCGGCATTCGTATAGACCCCTCTTCTACCTAAAAAACGGGCGGAGATGGGGTAGATGTAATGAATGATACCTGATGGTGTTATTCCGAAATCGAAGATAATTTACTAATAATAGAATTTAAACTTACAACTAACTTATTGAGCTATTTCCATAGTTCATTCGTTTAGACTTCAGAAATAACAAATCAGGAAATTAGCGAAGAGAATGATCATTTTCTTTTTTTTTTCGTGAAAATGAACAGACTCCTAAGGCTTCACGATGCGAAGAAAACGGTTATTTTCTTTTTTTTTCTTAAAAATAACCGCTTTTACTTCTTTATGGAGCCAGAAATCCGGCATTCGTATAGACCCCTCTTCTACCTAAAAAACGGGCGGAGATGGGGTAGATGTAATGAACGATTCCTGATGGTGTTATTATCAATTCAAAGACAATTTACACGAGAGATTGAAAACATTTTTGCAAGAACTTAGATTATTTAGGACTATTTATACATAGCAATAAAATTTAAACTTAGATCTAATTTATTGACCTGTTTTACGATTTCTGACATATAGGTACCCCAAAATGACTTCGGAAATAAAAGAATCAGGAAATTAGCGAAGAAAACGGTTATCTTCTTATTTTTGAAATATAACAAGACCCCTAAGTCTTTACGTTGCCATCAAATCCGGCATTCGTATAGACCCCTCTTCTACCTAAAAAACGGGCGGAGATGGGGTAGATGTAATGAACGATTCCTGATGGTGTTATTATCAATTCAAAGACAATTTACACGAGAGATTGAAAACATTTTTGCAAGAACTTAGATTATTTAGGACTATTTATACATAGCAATAAAATTTAAACTTAGATCTAATTTATTGACCTGTTTTACGATTTCTGACATATAGGTACCCCAAAATGACTTCGGAAATAAAAGAATCAGGAAATTAGCGAAGAAAACGGTTATCTTCTTTTTTTTGAAATATAACAAGACCCCTAAGTCTTTACGTTGCCATCAAATCCGGCATTCGTATAGACCCCTCTTCTACCTAAAAAACGGGCGGAGATGGGGTAGATGTAATGAACGATTCCTGATGGTGTTATTATCAATTCAAAGACAATTTACACGAGAGATTGAAAACATTTTTGCAAGAACTTAGATTATTTAGGACTATTTATACATAGCAATAAAATTTAAACTTAGATCTAATTTATTGACCTGTTTTACGATTTCTGACATATAGGTACCCCAAAATGACTTCGGAAATAAAAGAATCAGGAAATTAGCGAAGAAAACGGTTATCTTCTTTTTTTTGAAATATAACAAGACCCCTAAGTCTTTACGTTGCCATCAAATCCGGCATTCGTATAGACCCCTCTTCTACCTAAAAAACGGGCGGAGATGGGGTAGATGTAATGAACGATTCCTGATGGTGTTATTATCAATTCAAAGACAATTTACACGAGAGATTGAAAACATTTTTGCAAGAACTTAGATTATTTAGGACTATTTATACATAGCAATAAAATTTAAACTTAGATCTAATTTATTGACCTGTTTTACGATTTCTGACATATAGGTACCCCAAAATGACTTCGGAAATAAAAGAATCAGGAAATTAGCGAAGAAAACGGTTATCTTCTTTTTTTTGAAATATAACAAGACCCCTAAGTCTTTACGTTGCCATCAAATCCGGCATTCGTATAGACCCCTCTTCTACCTAAAAACGGCCGGAGATGGGGTAGATGTAATGAACGATTCCTGATGGTGTTATTATCAATTCAAAGACAATTTACACGAAAGATTGAGAATATTTTTGCAAGAACTTAGATTATTTAGGACTATTTATACATAGCAACAAAATTTAAACTTAGATCTAATTTATTGACCTGTTTTACGATTTCTGACATATAGGTACCCCAAAATGACTTCGGAAATAAAAGAATCAGGAAATTAGCGAAGAAAACGGTTATCTTCTTATTTTTGAAATATAACAAGACCCCTAAGTCTTTACGTTGCCATCAAATCCGGCATTCGTATAGACCCCTCTTCTACCTAAAAAACGGGCGGAGATGGGGTAGATGTAATGAACGATACCTGATGGTGTTATTCCGAATTCGATAATTTACTAATAATAAAATTTAAACTAACATCTAACTTATTGAGCTATTTCCATAGTTCATTTGTTTAGACTTCAGAAATAACAAATCAGGAAATTAGCGAAGAGAATGGTCGTTTTCTTTTTTTTTCGTGAAAATAAACACTCCTAAGTATTCACGATGCGAAGAAAATGGTTATTTTTTTTTCTTAAAAATAACCGCTTTTACTTGTTCATGAAGCCAGAAATCCGGCATTCCTTTGAACCCCTGTTTTTCCCAAAAACAGAGTAGATTTGGGGATAGATGTAATGAACGATCCTGATGGTGTTGTTCCTAATTCGAATACAATTTATACGAGAGTGAAAATACGAAAAGATGTTCAAGACTACTAATGATAAAATTTAAACTTACATCTAACTTATTGACCTATTTCCATAGTTCATTTGTTTAGACTTCAGAAATAATTAATCAGGAAATTAGCGAAGAGAATGGTTATTTTCTTTTTTTTTTTCGTGAAAATGAGCAGACTCCTTAGTCTTCACGATACGAAGGAGACGGTTATTTTCTTTTTTTTCCCTAAAAATAACCGCTTTTACTTCTTTATGGAGCCAGAAATCCGGCATTCGTTTAAACCCCTGTTTAGCTTAAAAACAGGGCAGATGTGGGGGTAGATGTAATGAACGATACCTGATGGTGTTATTCGAAAACAATGTTTATTCGTTTAGACTTCAGAAATAACAAATCAGGAAATTAGCGAAGAGAATGGTCATTTCCTTTTTTTTCGGGAAAATGAACAGACTCCTAAGTCTTCACGATGCGAAGAAAATGGTTCTTTCCTTTTTTTTTTCTTAAAAATAGTCGCTTTTATTTCTTTATGGAGCCAGAAAACCGGCATTTGCTTAAACCCTCGTTTTGTCCAAAAACAGGGCAGATGTAATGATGGTGTTATTATCAATTCAAAGACAATTTAGACGAAAGATTGAAAACATTTTCCGCAAGAACTTAGGTTATTTAGGACTATTTATACATAGCAATAAAATTTGAACTTAGATCTAATTTATTGACCTCATTATATAATAACATATCGAACTAATTACCTACAGATGTATGGATGTATGTTACAAGAAAGTAATAACGTCATAACTGAAAGTGTTATCGTGTTGTCAACACCAGGTCTTCAATATTTTTAGATACAACTAACCGTTTACTTCGATACACTCGAGTTACAAACAAAATTAGGCGATGTTTGCAGATACAATATTTATAATCTTAAATATGATTCACAAATTGTTGTAGACTTTACGAAATGTTCAAAGAGAAAGCAGAAATTGGATGTAATTATTTAGAAAAGAAAAATGGAGTAACTACCTATGGTTTCTACTTGCACAAGTAGTAAGTTCTAAATTGTATGTTAATTGTAAATCAATAAGGGAGTATTTATGGAAACAAACACTCAACATACTCGATTATTAAAATGTTGAAACCAATGCACGATTTCCAAATCTTTCAAAGACAATTTACACGAAAGATTAAAAACATTTTTGCACGAACTTAGGTTATTCAAGACTATACATAGCAATAAAATTTAAATCTTTCGATAACCTTATTATAGCAGGATGAATATACATAATATTCAAGTTTGCAGCATCAAATAAAAATACGTTACGGCAGTGGTTCGGAACTGAACCTACGCAGCAATTTGAAGAATATTTTTTTTATATACTTTGACTACACGAGAGGAAAATCTATAATGTTCGAAGAGCATCGTGCATCGTGTGAGCCAGGAATGGAATATTGGTAGAGTAGATAGGCATTCGAATTTTTCTTCTCTCTTAGGCAAAGGAAAAGACCTCACTAGGTAAAGAGTTCCTTAAATTCGCTGTACGATAGAAAAATGGAGTGTGGTAGGAAAAAGTTCGGCAGGTCTCGAGCTGGACAATGAAGGCGTGACTAGGCTGAGCTGGTTCGCCAACCTGGAATCTCTCCTGGTTGAATAATTCACGAGATTTGTGAATATCTATAGAGAAGGGAGAGATCGCCCAACTTTCTACGATTTTCTAGAGAGGTCAATGAGTTCGTAAATGTGACATCATCAATCAGACGAATATTTCACTTCTGTATAGAATACAAGAGCTTCAGCGTATGTTTGTGACATTTCTAAATGAATAGATATATCGATTTTTATATAGTAAATTGATCGGGTAATTAATGCTATTGGAAAACGTGTCCAGTTCAATATAGAAGGAGCCTACCATAATTTTGCATGAACAATCTTGGAATTTTCCTGACCAAAAAGATTATGTTGTTTTGTTTCGATTGGACCCACTATTTTCGTGAAATACTTTCCAAAATTATCTGTCGTTGAACTAAAGATGCCCAAAATATTGCAAACATTTTTCTCCAGACACGCGATAATTTTTTCATATGAAATTCAGGGTATTATCTGATATTATCAAGTGCTATTTATATGCAGTATTGAAGAAAATTCCACCCCTGGCTTACACGATTTTCTTTGAACATTATAGGTATAGGTTTTCGCCTCGTGTAGTCAAATTATAGAACAAAAATTGAATTTTCATCATAGGCGTTCCTAACTACTTTTAATGACTCACATTTTTCTATAAATTGATTCCGTAATATGCGAAAAAACGCATTGGCATTGTAATCAGTACTACTGGACCTTTTGAAAAGAGAATAAATGAATGTGAGAAACTTCGTTTTACTAGTCATTATGAATCAGAAACCCATAGTTGGGTCAAATTAGCCGAAAAAAGTATAAAAGCTGGGAAAATTTGCAGGCAACTCCGATCGACTCCGGGTTATTTGCAAAATGTTCCTGAACAAACTTACAACATACCCGAAAAAAAAACTAGTGTGTGCTTTTCCATTTTTCAATTTATTGGCCAGTTATTGGCCAATGTTGATGGACAAAACGCGGAAACTTTGCAAATTTCAACGAAAATGGCTAGAAAACTGTACTCGGGGGTTATCGAGGTCGCTGATCACGAGGTGACTGGTAGATGATTTATATGAGACTGATTTTGTAAACGTTGCAAATGTAGATTTAAATTTTTGTACTGATTCTAATTTTAATGATGAAATTGAGGAAAATGATGATGAAGATGAAAATCAGGAAAGCGAATAATTGATATAAATGGTTAATCATATGGAAAAATCATTTGTAAAATATTGTAAATATAGTGATAAAAATAATATTCTATTTATTGCAAAATTATATACATATATTTTTAACCCATACTGTTTATTCCATCCCTTGCAAAGATTGCGAAAAGGTATACATTGACCAATCTTCACAATACCTCGAAAAAAGATTGATTGGACACAAATATACAAAAAATTCATCAACTGCGCTCAATAAACATGTAAAAGACACTAACCATACATTCGACTACAACAATACAAAAATTTTAAATATTGAAAAAAACGACAACAAACGTTTGATATTAGAATGTATTCAAATTAAAAAGAACAATTGTGTAAATGACAAAATAGATTCCAATCTTTCGAAACTTTACAATAATCTAATTCAAACTTAACAAAATTCTATTAATTTGAAGTACCACTTTCCATTTGTCTATTTAAAATTCAACCTAAAAAAACAGATAACGTATTATTTAACTATGACAATATAAGTAACAATTTTGAGGTTAAATTCCATAGAATTATCTGAAACTAGATTAGTTGTTTATGATGTGAAGTGTTTATCATAGAATAACTAATTCATTCAATAATCATAGATATCCAGAATTGTATAATCTTAAAATGTCTTATGTTTAACTAAATTCAATCCATTTCCAATTGTAATTAGCCATACATTACTCTTTCACACCCAACCGATCCAATGTTTTCTGCAGTTTTAATTGGATCTTAAAACACAAGTCGACTGCAGACGCATTTCATTAATCGAAATCATCTATTCTTTTCTAAATTACATGGAAACACTAATTCACAATTTTGTTAAAGACAATAAACATTGTTGAAACGTCAAAAAGAATTTTTATTTCATTTTCAGTATATATACGAACCAAAATACCAAGAAAGCCTAAATATATTCAAAATGGTTCAAGAATTCAAATAAAAGAATATACTTTTTAGGTTAGTTATTATTTAGTTAGATATTTTGTTTAAGTTAATTATTCAAGACTGTAAAATATTTTTTATATTACCAAAATTTTAATAAGTATATGTTGAAGATAATAAGTAAAAAATTTGTTTAAAATTTTTTACGTTTCTGTTTATGTTATTCCTTCTGTATTACAAAACTTGTTTGTTTTTAATTATTTGCCAGTCCTTAATAAAAAGCGTTCTTACGGATCAATCATTTATGAGTATAGTATCCAAGTTTTTTCAAGTCATCAAATATACTGATAAAAGCATCGAAATAGTAAGATTGCATTATTAACAACACCGAAAATTCATATAACAATAGTCAAATTGAATTGTTTCCTACAAAATTACAACCATACATACATACTACTCCATTATAATAAAGCTATTGAGTACATTTTTCTAGCCATTTTCGTTGAAAATTCCAAAATTTCCACGTTTTGTCCATCAACATTGGCCAATAACTGGCCAATAAATTGAAAAATGAAAAAGCACATATTAGTTCTTTTTCGGGAATGTTGTAAATCCGTTCAAGAACATTTTGCAAAAAACCCGGAGTCGATCGGAGTTGCCCGCAAATTTTCCCAGCTTTTCCGCTAATATGGCTCGACTACCATGACGGTGTGAAATATATTCTTTGTAAGTAGCTTAATTTCAAATGTTATTCATTTCTTAATTTTTATTCGCTCGAGATTACCTTATGGCTTTTGAAATCTGATTTATAAGAAAATACTCAATCTCAATAGTCTCACTGGTAAATATCCAAACTTTGGAGGAGGGAGGCGTAGTATAGCCCAAAATATGCAGAAAAGTAATGATGAACATGGGTCCGCAACGGACGGAGAATTATTCTCTTGTAGCATTTGCGCATTTTTGCCCTTATAGTCTAGGAGCCAGAGCGATATTGATGGTATAAACATTAACCCGATGGCACTATGGTTTATCGTCAGAGGACGGTTCAGTGAACAATTCATCTCACAGACCAAATTTTCCCCGGCTGCTAGATCTCGAGATATAGCATCAACATTTTTTCTTTTTTTTGACTGGAGGTTTACCCTTGCCAAGTTGCGGTTAGTTGAGGATCATGCCATTCTTATACACTTCCGTGTGTTTAGAGGGTTTTGGGGGGTTGAAATAGGCAAGGAGTGATGGCAATAGTCTTAAACCTTTATTTGACCTCCAATGAAGTTATTTAACATGGCCCCATCATGTTACCTTGTAACCCGCAAATTTTATTCACAAAATGAAAAAAATAAACATTTTTGGTCCAAATAATGGCCAATTACTGGAAATGGATCGATAACTTTTGATGGCATAGGGTATGTTAACAATTCCCAATACCAATGAACATTTTCCACCAGGTTTGGGGGGGTTAACTTGCAGTCCATTTTCTGTTCAATTTTAACTGGTCGGCATGATAAACGGACACAATAAAAAATGATGGCACATGGTGGAAGTGTATAAGAATGGCATGATCCTCAACTAACCGCAACTTGGCAAAAGGGTTAACCTCCAGTAAAAAAAAGACAAAATGGGGATGCTGTAACTCGAGATCTAGCAGCCGGGAAAAATTCGGTCTGTGAGATGAATTGATCATTGAACCGTCCTCTAACGATAAACCATAGTGCCATCGGGTTAATGTTCAGACCATCAATATCGCTCTGGCTCCTAGACTATTATCTCTTCCTCAAAAACTTCCATGTTCTTATCGTTGTCGACAGATGTTCTGTCGTAGATATAGTTTATAGTGGACGTTCAGTGGTTAGTGAACAATTTTATGAATTCTCGCTATGCTATATACCTTTACATTAGATTTTCCGAAATGCAATTCTTCCCAATCACCAGATCTCTTCTGTTCGTATTTTTCTAAGATTGTAGCAAAGATTGCGGGTCATTTGGGAAATAGTCCCATCATTTCGGAAGATCAAACTAAGCGCCAATCCCTGATGTAAAAGAGGAAATTTATTCATTTTACCGATAAGGCCGGATTCACCCGGAATGGAGTTATCAATATCACAATACGTATGGGCCGATGAATAGCTATGTCCTTAATTTTCGCTGCACTATTGCATATGCCCCATGATGTTCATTATAAATTATCACGAATGTCACTCGCGATTGTATAACTTTAGATGATTACTTTTCTTTACAGCGTTAAATGGAGAATAATTCAAAATAGTTAGTTTTGAAATACCACTTCAATGTCTACTGATGAATAATTTGGAAGTTTAACCACCTAACAAATTTTGGTACATTGACACTGCTAATTTTCTAACATTACTGAGACAAATTTGAAAATAAATAGGCAAACTTTCTTAGATATATTATTATAAAGTTGCTGGTTGAATACTAGATTGGTAGTAAGTAACAATTTACAAAATTTGCTGGGTGGTTTCTTATTTGTATAATTTTGTATAAAATAAAATAAAAACTTACATTTCGGCTTACATGCAGTTCCCTTCAATATCACATCACAATATTCCATAAATTGGAAGGATATTTATAGATTCATTGGAGACCAGTTGGCGAATGCAAATTGTAAACTGTCAAAAATGTAGTGAGGAGTTAATTTCTGGAAAATATCATAATATCAGCTTATAGAATAGATACTGTTTTTAAACTCGTTAGTACATTATGATTATTCAGTCAATAAGTACAAGTCAGACAAAGATAGATATCTATAGAAATATTCATTTGTTCAAGTGTGAGATTTGTTCAAACTGAAAGGGCTATTATACACAAATGAAATGTCGATAATGGAAACGAAATAAGTTTCCGATGTTCGATGTAACTATTAAAAACTACTGTCATAGGTTGTACTTCTTAGGGACATTCATTAATTTGTTTTAACGGAAATTATTTATCAGTTGGTTAACAACATTGATACTTGAGTCAAGATTATAAAATTACAGGATTGAATTAATCAATAACTAGTACTTACTTTAATAATCTAGGTTGTTAATTGATAGTCGTACAATATGAGAAATTTTACTAATTGTACATTACAATAAACGTGCAACTAGTATGTTGTTTAGTCCGAAAATATGGAATGTAAGGTACTCACCATTATTTTGCATTAAGCGTGATCAAACATCCTAGTTTTCACGTCATTGAATGTTCTCATAATTCACTATATCCATGGAACTTCTGGAAAAGTTAACACTTTGATTTTTGAAAGCACGAATATATTTAAACTTGCTTAGTTATATACACATGGCACATACACATTGTTGTAAGTTTTATTGAGCTAATTGATGATCATTAATTTTAATAAACATACCCACAAACTGAATAATTATTGATACAAAACTTACGATTATGTCAACTCGACCGCAGACTAAGTGACGCCGAATTGAAATAAACTTTCTAATCCGAATAGCCATGACCATGCACAATAAAGAATGACCTTCAATTGGTGTTGCGAACTAAAACTGTTTCAATTCGAAGATGAACGCATGTGCAATGTGCATTAATTGTTATTCGTACCACATCGATAAAATAGTGGTCAGTTATTAATTGTTTTGGCGTATGGTTGTACCACTCCAATAAATAATAATGAAATGAATGATTACCCTGTAAAATATATCATTTATAACTGTCTTATTCCCGATTCAAGACTTCGTTGAATCAGCAAATTATGGAAGCTGGCATATATTTTCACAAAATGTACAGATAATCTAGTAATAAATAGATAACATGTGAAAATATATAGAATGGCCGTAATTGATTAAAAAAAATTTTAACCATAGGGATTTCGTATCCTAAATATATTATAAAATTATTGTCAAAGCAAATCTTTTAAGCATGAAATTGATCATAAAATTAAAGGAACTTTATCCAGAATATTAATACCTATATTTAACAGAACATTTCTATAAAAAATTCTCGGGAATTAGGTCACATTAACACTCTGTTATAAATGTTCGTCTTTACGTACGTTGCGGTCTCACGACCATCATCAGAAGACTTATTTTGTTAAAAAGGGGTTAACTAAAACTAATTAGCACAAGCGTCCATATCGCACAATCTTCAATCAAAAAGCTCACGCCGTCGAAACGAACAGAACCACGAATAATCGAAAATTGTATCGTTAATATTAAAGTATAGATTTTTTTTGTAACAAGAAACCACTGTTAAGTAATATTCTCATAATGTACAAACGCATATTGCTATGGTCTCAAAGCAACTGAAGTTCTGAGCTATTTGTTTGTAATAACACGACCCAGATGTAGATTTATGACGTACTTGAAAAGGTTTTAGACCTGCATTGGAATTTAGTTTACTTTAAGCGTTCTTCCTAAAATATACTTTTAACATTATAAAGACGTATGTAGGAATTTGCAAGAGTTTTAATTAATCAAGTTAGTATAAATCTGACTCAATCCTTGAATATCATTCCTATGATTTACAGAATTTGAATCCCTTTTTATGTGAATCATCTCCAGGATAGATCTTTTATAATAATTGGTTTCTTTAGTTAAAATATTAACATTTTTGTAATCAAATTGATGGTTATAATCAAAACAGTGCTTAGCAAGGGCGGTGGAATTTTCTAAGTTATTATTTCTTGTGCTATACTTATGCCGTACATTCTTTTTTGTAAATATTGTTTAGAGATTCCAGTATAAGTTCCATCACAATCTAAACAATTCAATTTATATACTGTGTGGGTTTGTTTATCTTTAGGTATTACAGGTTTTAGATTTGAGAAATATTTCCCAACACAGTTAGTAGGTTTATGTGCAACATTTATATCGTACTTTTTCAAACATTTCTTAATTTTTTCTGAGGTCTCCGGAATGTATGGTAAATTCAGCCTGTATTCTTTAAACGGTATGTAGATGATTGCCTTATGTGTGTTCCCAACGATAAAATTCAATATGTGATTAATAAATTTAACAATTTCCATTGTAAACTTCAATTCACTTGTGAAATAGAAATAAACAATAACATTAATTTTCTAGATATGACCATTAGGCATGATGCAGATGGAAAAATAAAAACTTCTTGGTTTACTAAAGAAGTCTGGTCTCAACGTTATCTTCATTTCAATTCCGTTGCACCAGCTTGTTATAAAAAAAAGTGTCATGAACAGCCTCACAGACCGCGCGGTAAAATTATCCCACTCAGAGGACCGTCCCAAAAATTTAAAAATTGTTCGTAATGCATTGGAAATGAATGGCTACCCAAAAACTTTCTACAATCCTATCATTAAAGAGAGAATAAACAAAATCTATAATGGTTCTTCTTATAAAAATAACATAACAGGTAATACAGACAATTATATAACTTTACCATACATTCCGGAGACCTCAGAAAAAATTAAGAAATGTTTGAAAAAGTACGATATAAATGTTGCGCATAAACCTACTAACTGTGTTGGGAAATATTTCTCAAATCTAAAACCTGTAATACGTAAAGATAAACAAACCCACACAGTATATAAATTGAATTGTTTAGATTGTGATGGAACTTATACTGGAATCTCTAAACAATATTTACAAAAAAGAATGTACGGCCATAAGTATAGCACAAGAAATAATAACTTAGAAAATTCCACCGCCCTTGCTAAGCACTGTTTTGATTATAACCATCAATTTGATTACAAAAATGTTAATATTTTAACTAAAGAAACCAATTATTATAAAAGATCTATCCTGGAGATGATTCACATAAAAAGGGATTCAAATTCTGTAAATCATAGGAATGATATTCAAGGATTGAGTCAGATTTATACTAACTTGATTAATTAAAACTCTTGCAAATTCCTACATACGTCTTTATAATGTTAAAAGTATATTTTAGGAAGAACGCTTAAAGTAAACTAAATTCCAATGCAGGTCTAAAACCTTTTCAAGTACGTCATAAATCTACATCTGGGTCGTGTTATTACAAACAAATAGCTTAGAACTTCAGTTGCTTTGAGACCATAGCAATATGCGTTTGTACATTATGAGAATATTACTTCACAGTGGTTTCTTGTTACAAAAAAAATCTATACTTTAATATTAACGATACAATTTTCGATTATTCGTGGTTCTGTTCGTTTCGACGGCGTGAGCTTCTTGATTGAAGATTGTGCGATATGGACGCTTGTGCTAATTAGTTTTAGTTAACCCCTTTTTAACAAAATAAGTCTTCTGATGATGGTCGTGAGACCGAAACGTACGTAAAGACGAACATTTATAACAGATTGTTAATGTGACCTAATTCCCGAGAATTTTTTATATAATTCATACTGGGTCAAGAATCTTATTATATTACAGAACATTTCGATATTCCATCAGTTATATTGCAATTAACTATGTCAGTGTTAGTGCATTTATATAGTAAACTTAACATTCTTATAATATCATTAAACATGGTTTTCTTTTATTTGCCAAATGCGTATTGTCGAGGAGATAAGTTCCGACTGACAATGTACAATGTTTTACATCTGCACATATTTTAGTAGTTACTTTCAAAAACTAAGTATGTAGCTTCGGGCTCCTAAATGGTGTGTCCTGAGCAGGGCCGGATTTAAAGTGGTGGGGGCCCGTGGGCACAAGTTTGGTGGGAACCCCTATGGTAGACGGTAATATTAAATCCTCTATTAAATTGTGATCTATCACAGAAATACAGAATGTGGTTTCAGGTACTCAGATTCTCTCAATCTACGAATCACTCTTTCTATATGAATAATACGTAAGCTAGCTATTCGAAGAACAACAAGATGATCCTGATGAAATGCAGATTGAAGAGCAGGTTCTGCAAGTCCTGAGAAAAATTCATGTGTTGATATTACCAACCGGCCCATTCCTGAGCTAGAGTATCATGGGAAAAAATTCAATAATGTTTTTCCAATAAATTTCGAACGCATAAAACCTCAAATGTGGCTTCTTGTTAGTTTCACCGTAGAACATGCAAAGACCGAGAAGTTCAAATATTATATTGGAAGAGTGATTTCTAGTGGGAAGGAAGACATTCAGGCAAGCTTCCTCAGTTCAAAACCATAAAAAAATGACATTAATTTCTACCTGATGTTCCAGATGTTTGTATGGTTAACATCAATCAAATCATTGGTCAGCTATTTCCAATACAGACATTAGTTTCGAACTCCAGACAAGAAACTCTGATATTTGACATGGATATAATTTAAGAAACTGATGTTCCAAAGTGGGGAGTTTTTAGGTAAAACCATTATTTCATTTAATATTTAAGAATATATTCCCTCAAATATCATTAAAGTTGGCGTTCATGAAATGAAATGATTTTATTTTGCTTCCAAAATCTAAGAAAAAAATATTTCTTTGCTGTTATATTATATACTCGATTTTATATTTGTTTCCATTCACCCCCACTGCAGACAAAAGCAATACAGACGAGTTTTCAACGTGTGTTTCCATTCACCCCACCTCGAAGGCGAATAGAAACAAGCGACATAATATTTTTTTTTGCAAAAATTATCAATTGAACACACATTTTCTGAACGGGGGTTCTATTGTATGAAGTGTGACCGGACTTTTGTCAAAATATGGAAATTGAATTATTTTCCTTTCAAGAGATATGAGCATTCAAACATCAGAATGTGTTTCTATTCACCCCATTTTACGGTAATAAATTAAGTTGATTAGGTATAACAACTCATCTTAATCTAAATAGGCAAAATGTAAATAAATACAGACCACAAAGAAATCAATAATCCTTGACAAGCACATTAAATACAGATAATATTATTAATTAAATGTTTATCGTTCTCAAAAATAACATATAAAAAGTATTAGTATGAATTAATACAAAAATATAGCCATGAAAATTTAAAGCGTCAAGTCAAACACCGATCCCATAACTGACAAGACTTTATGCTGTATTGTCTATGTACAGCATAGAGATCTTAGAAGATCTCTATGATGTACAAAACAAATGAGCTGCATTATTTGACAAAACATGGCGTGTTGTCGTCACTGTAGTTTTAACCTTAACCAGGTCCTACGTAAATACACAAAACATGCTATGTTGGATGTTGGATTCCAGAAAAGCCTATATCTTTTACTGTTCTGAGGTCAATCTCAAATGCTGGGTAAATAGAAAGTAGTGACGGAGAAAATACGAACCTGGTCTGTGGAAGAGATTGTTGTTCTGTGTAGTACAATTCATAAATGATAAAGAAGTTCTGTGAACAGAAGACGTCAATAAACGTCAAAAGTGGAAACAGTACATTGACATTCTCCATTATTAATTTGGTACTGAAGGTCCAAAATGAATATATTGCCAAAGAAACGGTAAATTAATTATTTGTTAACGAATTGAATTTGGAATCTGTTTTCTTTCTAGGTGGCATGTTCGTACCAAAGACAATATTGCGAGAGTTCGAAGAGATGAAGCAAAAGCTGCTCAGGAAGAAAAGGAACGACAAGATCGTATAAAACTGGCTGTAAGTTCATCTCGTCCTCATATTGATACTAATGTATGACAACAAATCGATTTTCAGGAAAAAGAAGCAAGAATTGAACTTCTTCGAGCCAAATCTCGAGTTAAAACTGATGAATTTGTAACTCTCTCTGTGTCTGAAAAAGAATCACCTGTGTTAGAACAGGGACATATAAATTTTTTTCAAGAGCTTGAAGATGGTATTGATATTAACAAGAAATCCAACAAGGATCATGATAAGGAAAAGAAAGAAGAGACAGAAAAATATGAAAAACAGATTGGATATCTGACTTATTTAGGGCAAGACACAAATGAAGCTCTTGGTAAGAGGAATTGGTATGATATAGCTCCTGACAGAGATAATAACGAGAATGGTGAAATTAATATGAAGAGTAAGTTGAGAGAAGATCCCCTTGAAGTGATGAAAAAATATTCTAGAGGAACCAACCCAATTATTCGGAGTAAGAGTTCAGAGATTCCAAAAATAAGTTCCACTGACAGTTTGAAACTCGCCTCCAACAATAGAAGATGCACCTACAGTTCAGATCTTAAGAGAAATGGCAGGAAGAGAACCCAAAAAAGAAAACACACTAAATCTAGAAGATCAAGTACAGATGATAACTCGTCTAGTAGTGATGATGAAAAGGAAAGGAAATTAGAATTTTTACGAAGTGAAAGGTTAAGAAGAGAAAAAGAAGAGAGGTTAAGATCAGACACTCTCTTGGCTAAAATACGAGGGACT
This sequence comes from Endomychus coccineus, assembly GCA_958510875.1. Lineage (NCBI taxonomy): Eukaryota > Metazoa > Arthropoda > Insecta > Coleoptera > Endomychidae > Endomychus > Endomychus coccineus. The sequence continues at coordinate 288,303,964 of OY294067.1, forward strand.
AATACAGTGGATACAGAAACAAACAAAAAATCAGAAAGAGTAGTTGCTAAAAGAAAATATAATTCACAGTTCAACCCTGAATTAGCTCGACAAAATTATAGTTTCTAGTCAAACCTTGTGAAGCTAATGAGTTTTAGTAATCAATCATGAATTCTTACCTTTTTTATATCAAGTTGTTATAATTTCAGGTTACACTGTGTCCTGAAATTATTTTGTATTATTAAAAAATCAACTATAACTGCCACCACAATTTGATTAGGGGAATTATGATTAAAAATAATTATAATAGAGGTGTCTTTTATTACTAGGTGGCTATAAATGAATCAATTTTATATTAACAAGCTAGGAATAATTAATTCCTGAGAAAATGTACTTCCAGACTTTATATGTTTTTATTAACTAAAATAAACAATACTTTAAAACCACTAGTTTTCACGTTTCATAGGGTTTATCATCACGGGGGTATTCTCTATATGTGACCGTTATCATAGCATAGAGAAAATGGTATATTTTCTGCTAACAAAATAGCTGAAAACCTATAATCTTTTATAGAAGCTCAAGGCACTGAGAAGACGAGTGGCTAAAAGGCAAGGTTGATACCCTCATCTGAGTACATCCACTTTTATAATATATCTGGTAAAGGGCTAGGAAACTCAAATGTGTTCAAAATTTATCATTTTCAAATAACCTACTAACCTAGTATTACCATAATAATGAAAGAACTGACTTTGCCTCTTGCATTTTAGAAATCGGGAATCGGAATGCATAACAGGAGGCTTATATATAAAAATTCTCGGGAAATAGGTCACATTAACACTTTGTTTTATATTTTCGTCTTTACGTACGTTTCGGTCTCACGACCATCATCAGAAGACATGTCTAAAAGGGGTTTTTAGCACTAAGCGTCCATATCGTACAAATTTCAATCAAAACAGCCCACGTCGTCGAAACGAACAGAACCACGAATAATCGAAATTGTACCGTCAATATTTCAAGTGTAAAATATAACAAGAATCCACTATTCAGTAATATTCTTATAATATACAAGCGCATGTTGGTATCGTCTCCCAACGACTGGAGATCGAAATATTATGTTAAGTATCTACCCTTTTTGACATAATAAGTCTTCTGATGATGGTCGTGAGACCGAAACGTACGTAAAGACGAAAATATAAAACAAAGTGTTAATGTGACCTATTTCCCGAGAATTTTTATATACAGGTGTCCCAGGTTTTAGTAGCAGAACTTCAACAGTCGATAGAAAATTTGATTTTGAGGAAAAATGTTTCTATTAACATATATGCACAGACGCTTAGTTTTTGAGACACAGGGTGTTGAAATTGAAAAAAAAATTTCGTTTTTTGCAAATATCTCCGGAACCGTTTATTGTACAGAAAACAGCTTTTGCAAACATTTTCTACTCATAGTAAGCTACGTTCTGTGCGATAAAAATTTTATTTTTAGTCATGATTGGTGAGGATTTTGAAGGGGTAGTGGGTGTTTTTCTCTCCTACTTCTACGCCACTGGAAAAAGTACGGTTTTGAGACAACCATTTGAACCGCCAATGTCTTCTACACAAAAAAGTACTCTTAGTTATAAGCTCTAAAGTTGACAGTTTTCGAGAAAAATCAACTTTTATGTTGAAAAACATGGTCAATTTTTTGGTTTTGTTACGTTTGAATAAATTTTGTTTAATTAGTAAGAATTGACCATGTTTTTCAACATAAAAGTTGATTTTTATCGAAAACGGTCAACTTTAGAGCTTATGACCGTTTGTATCTCTTTTGTGTAGAAAACATTGGCTGTTAAAACGGTTGTCTCAAAACTGTACATTTTCCAATGGCGTAGAAGTTGGGAAGAAAAACACTCACTACCCCTTTGAAATCTTCACCAATTATGGGTGAAAAAAATTTTTATTGCACTGAACATAGCTTACTATGAGTAGAATACGCTTGCGAAAGCGGTTTCCTGTACGATATTCGCGAAAAACGAATTTTTTGTTTCAATTTCAACACCCTGTATCTCAAAAACTAAGCGTCTGTGCATATATATTAATGTAAACTTTTTTCTCAAAATCATATTTTCTATCGACTTTTGAGCTTCTGCTACTAAAACCTGGGACACCCTGTATAATTCATACTGGGTCAAGAATCTTTATTATAACAGGAGGCTATAACTATATAGTTCTTGGTAAATCGCCAACAAGCCGTGTATTCCAATAATAAATTATCTAGCTTCACAAAGTTAACAGTAGGTGTGCCGTAAGGATGTGTTCTGGGGCCTATCCTTTTTTAATATATGTTAATGATCTCCCAGATTACTTACCATTTGCTAAATGTATTTCATTTGCCGACGTCAATTCCATTCAAGTCGTAGATCAAGAATTACCTGAAGTTCAAGCTAAATGCGATATAATTCTCTCAAGGTCCTTGGAGTGGTTCAATTCAAGCGCCCTAAGTATGAATGAAAACAAAACTCAAAGAATAACTTTCACCTTAAAGAAGACTTATAATCCTGATAAAGAGTGTGAACCAATAAAATTTCTAGGAGTTCTAATTGATAAAGATCTTACCTGGCACAACCACTTAAAATTTTTGAGCTCAAAACTCAGCAAAAATATTTTTGTTCTGCGTTGCCTTGCTAGTAGTGTTTCCCAAGAAGTCCACCAAACAGCATATTTTTCATTTTGCGAATCTCACTTAAGATATGCCCTCCTTATTTGGGGACACAGCTCTGACCCCAAGACACTATTTTCAGGTTACAACGCAGGGCTATCAGGATTATTAGTGGCTTAGGTTACAAAGATGACTGTAGGAAAAGTTACTCAAGATTAGGTATACTTTAGATTTCCCAGCTTTATATATTTGAATGCCTGTGTCATGCCTATAAACTATCTGGTAAGGTTATTCTTCATGTTCATAATTACGAAACTAGGATCAACAATGATATGAGAATTCCATTCACCAGACTTAATGAATCTCAGAATGGTCCCACCGCCGATGCAAGTTGAACACTGAATTCCATACATCAAGAGTTAATTTGTTCGACGCTAAAAGCTAATTTTAACTGTATGGGTGGGAGGCACCACCCTTGCCTAATATGCTCCAATACCGAAATATATCATTAGCAGTGGTCTATGGAATTGATTTTCCCGCTTTCGAGTTCTATTCTGTTTAAATCATAGTGAACTTTAGGAAGTATACATCCAAACAAGTTGAAGATATGTGTGCAATGTGTGGTTGCTCGTACCACTAACATGCCTATTATTATCAAGGTGTAAGTAGACCTCACCAAATTCCATGTCACAATTTAATTTTATATAACCTTATAAATAAGCTTTAATGCCGATTGCTGATAAATCTTTAGTTCCATTTCTCCATAAGCAGTTATTTTTATTCCGCACTTTTGGTAGTGATTAGTGAATACGGTTTTGACAAATTTGTCGAGAAAGTGATATGATAACATAACCTTAACTTAACATATACGTCGTAGTAGTCTAGTGATTTGATAACTGTGTCGAGCGGTTCGCATTTTACTTTTCCACAATGACTGGTGCTCAGGCATTATAAACATACGCCTCGCACGTCATGGGGCCTCCGAAACGATCTGGTAGTAAAGGGGATAGTAAATCATCGAAAAAACGTAGAAAAGAAGAAGATGAAGCCTGGAATTATGAGGAAGAAGATACAAATGATGTGAATGAAGAATCGGCAATTCCTGGTGCCGCTGCACGAGATGCCGAAAAGAACGATCAGGCTATAGAAGAAGATGAATTTGGAGCAAAGGATTATCGCTCTCAAATGCAACTTAAACCTGACAATGCATCTCGACCCTTGTGGGTTGCCCCAAATGGACATATATTCTTAGAATCCTTCTCACCTGTTTACAAACATGCTCATGATTTCCTAATAGCTATTTCAGAGCCTGTATGTCGGCCTGAACACATACATGAATATAAATTGACAGCATATTCTTTATATGCAGCTGTAAGTGTAGGACTCCAAACCACTGATATAATAGAATATCTAAAGAGATTGAGTAAAACAAGTGTCCCAGATGGTATAATTGAATTTATTCAGCTCTGCACATTATCATATGGGAAAGTGAAATTAGTGTTGAAGCATAATAAGTATTTCGTTGAAAGTCCTTATCCTGAAGTTTTGCAAAAATTGTTGAAAGATCCGGTTATTCAGGAATGTAGACTACGCAGAAATATAGAAAATGAAGAAAGTGATGAATTTATAACAAATGTAAGTACCTATGATTCAATAGAAAAATATTTTTTCGATTCATGCATTCATGAAATGTGCCAAACATAAGGTTCCCAAAATGAAGTACAGGTTGTTGAAATTGAAATGCTTTGAGAATATCTCATGAACATAGGAATCTCATAGATGAAGGATATTCAACTGCTCGAAAAATTAATAATTTTTTTGCTTAATGCTCATTTATGAATGAAAAGTTAATTATTTTTATTGACCTTAAATTCGTAACTAGTGAACCCTAAACACCAATTAGGCCATAATTGTTTATTCCAAAGGGGGGCTGAGGAGGCCCACGGTTCTGACTGAGTGTCTTTCGATCTGGGTGCTGAAACCAACATAATGCAAAAACAATTTTTCAAAAAGCACCTGTATCTCAAATATTATAGGTGGAGTTCTTTCTTTCCCCAAATTGAATGGGCTATATAACTAAATATTTAATTGGGCTTGTCTGGCAACTTCATACACCCCGGAATCATGGATTTTCAGTCATTAAAGTTGTAACTATAAGGTTGTTTTTGAAGAAAATCAAGTGCAGATTGGATTGCAATCTTGTATTTAATGATTTTTTTTTCATTTCAACAGTAAGTGTTCTTGATAAATTCATCCAAATTTCAGATTTATCTTCAGTTGAGGGTGTTCACTCGCAAAATTTTTGAAGTACAGGTTCTTAAAATTTCATAATGAAACTCTTTTACTAAGAAATGATAAGAACAAGATGGTATTTTACCCTTTGAGTTTTCTATTGAAAAACTACAGGTTGAGTAAAATATTTGAGATTGTGTATGGTAATTTGTTTTTGAATAAAAATCCCCAGAAAGTCTTTAAACTGATAACACTACAAAATTTGAATTTTTCTCTGCCCTTGGAACTAGACCGACATTTTTCGATTGTTTGGGTGTAAAATAGTAGGAAAGACGCCATCTAATCCCTCAGACTTTGCTTTTGTGGTTAGGATACGTGAAAAAGCATTTTTTAAACTTTTTTTACTATAACTTTGAAACAACGCAAGATAATTTGAATCTGATAAAACTGCTTGAAAGCTTATAAACAGAGCTACATTTGGTATATAAATGACCTTGGTAGAATGAACGAAACCCTGATAAAAATCGATCTAGCTGTCAAAAAAACCCAAAAATCGCGTTTTTCAACCACTTTTGCGATTTTAATCGGTTATAAAAAAAAAACTACGCTAGATAGCTCAGATCAGTTTTGCTGACCTGAAAGCCTATTAAATGGGCTACAATTTCTGTATGGCACACCTCTGTCACTTGATCAGATGTTTTTTAAATAATGGGTTTTGTTTGAAAAAATCGTGAAATTTGCATTTTTAGTGCGCAAAGAAAATAAAAAATTAAACGTGTGGCACTCGGGGACTGCCGCGGTAAAGCTATTGCATAGCACTACGCCACTGGAAAAAGTTGGGCAGAAAAACATCCACTACCTCTTCAAAATCTTCACGAATTATGAGTAAAATTTTTTTTTGATCGCATAGAACATAGCTTGCTATGAGTAGAAAATGTTCGCAAAAGATGTTTTCTGTACGACAAACAGTTCCGGAGATATTTGCAAAAAACGAAATTTTTGTTTCAATTTCAGTATCTCAAAAACTAAGCGTCTGCATATATCTTAATAGGAACTTTTTTCCTCAAAATCAAATTTTCTATCGACTGTTGAACATATAGTGTAGTACCAAAAGACGCCACGTAGGGGAAACATAAAAGGCGTCACGTAAGAGTATCATCTTGATCTCTATGAAGAGTATTCTGTGGCAAGCATAGATAACTCTACTACCGGTAGTAGAGTTATCTATGGTGACAGTTACTTGCAACCACAATTTTATACGAAAGTTTTAACGTTCAGATCTCGATAACGCTTCCGGCTTCGAGATTTTCACGTGGCCTATCGAAATTAGAAGGTTCGAATTGTATAAAAACACAATTGCATGAACGACAGACGTCTTATGTGATTAGCTACGAACGCAAACATTTTGACATATGCCTCCAGGAGCTCGCTGCACGTAAGTAAGAGTTTATACATTTTACCTCTATTTTGTTAATTTGGGGCCGTTTCGAACCCCGTGCGGCCGGCGCCAGTTGTAATAAAGTATTTTGGGCTATGGGCCGCTAGCTTTTACCCGCTTTCGGTATATTTAAGTAGCTAGAAAATTCCCTATCGTACGTGGCACGTCAGTTGCTACTAGGTGACAGCTCAAAACTGTTTTAATAAAATTTTCCTATTAATCGACATTTTGGGGCCCGAGACTATGCTATTTAGTTGGCCCCGTTCATAAACTAACGACATGGAGCGAAAACCGCATGCAAGAAGTCCTCGTTTAATGTACCGTAAATTTGCAATTTTCTAACTCGCGAGCTACGCCCTTCTCACGTGAACGTCATTCGATTTATCGAAAATTAACCGATTCAAAACAGTTTTCGACCCAGTTTGGGGCTATCACGACCTGTTAAAAGGTTCAAAGTTAACATTTCGAAACATTTCGACAATTTTAAGCTCGGCCGAGCTACATGGTAGGCGGAATGGTGGGTGTCAGGATATTTCGTTAAGCTATTTCCGTTACGGTATTTGTTTTTTGTTTTAAGCTATTTCCGTTACGGTATTTGTGTTTTTTTTTTCTTGATTCGGTCGCCGCGCTCAAAGCCCGAGATAAAAGCTATATGCAATAGCTTAATAATTTTTTGAAAGAAAAATGAATTTTTATTTTACGTCGTTCAAGTGACCGATGTTTGCGTTACAGGAATTGAAGCCCCTTTTATAGTCTTTCATATGCAACAAACGGATTTCAATTGCGTGGTGCAGTTTCATTTTTCTATTACAAAAAATGTTCGAAAAAAATCCAGCTTTCGTGATTTTTTCAAACAAAAATTAATGTTTAAAAGACTTCTGTTCACGATACTGAGGTGTGACATGTAGAAATTGTAGCCCGTTTTATAAGCATTCAAATGCATAAAACATATTTCAAATGTTTTGTGCACTATTATATATAAGGAGAAAAAAGTCCTAAAAAATGCAAATTTCACGATTTTTTCAAACAAAACCCATTATTTAAAAGACTTCTGATCAAGTGAGAGAGGTGTGCCATGCAGAAATTGTAGCCCATTTAATAGGCTTTCAGCTCAGCAAAAACTGATCAGAGCTATCTAGCGTAGTTTTTTTTTATAACCGATTTAAATCGCAAAAGTGGTTGAAAAAACGCGATTTTTGCTTTTTTTTTTTACAGAAAAATTAATTTTTATCAGGGTTTCGTTCATTCTACCAAGGTCATTTATATACCAAATGTAATGGTAATTTGTTTTTGAATAAAAATCCCCAGAAAGTCTTTAAACTGATAACACTACAAAATTTGAATTTTTCTCTGCCCTTGGAACTAGACCGACATTTTTCGATTGTTTGGGTGTAAAATAGTAGGAAAGACGCCATCTAATCCCTCAGACTTTGCTTTTGTGGTTAGGATACGTGAAAAAGCATTTTTTAAACTTTTTTTACTATAACTTTGAAACAACGCAAGATAATTTGAATCTGATAAAACTGCTTGAAAGCTTATAAACAGAGCTACATTTGGTATATAAATGACCTTGGTAGAATGAACGAAACCCTGATAAAAATCGATCTAGCTGTCAAAAAAACCCAAAATTAATTTTTATCAGGGTTTCGTTCATTCTACCAAGGTCATTTATATACCAAATGTAGCTCTGCTTATAAGCTTTCAAGCAGTTTTATCAGATTCAAATTATCTTGCGTTGTTTCAAAGTTATAGTAAAAAAAGTCAATGAAATGCTTTTTCACGTATCCTAACCACAAAACCAAAGTCTGAGGGGTTAGAAGGCAACTTTGCTACTATTTTACACCCAAACAATCGAAAAATGTCGATATAGTCCCAAGGACAAAATGGCTGTCGGCTAGTGTAATTAATTTAAAGAAATATTTGTACAACCTACAAAATTATGTACCAGTCATTGTATTGAAAATTTGTTCTTCAACCATTTAGGAGATATTTTAAAAAAATTGCGTTTAGTCCTGAATTTAAACTATCTCGCTTATATCCGGTTGAACTTTTATTTGGTTGCCTTCAGTTTGGTGGATCTTTTATATCAGCCTGTAGTCTTTCTCCCTTTACCTAAGTATCTTGATTTTAATTCAAGGTACAAGATAAAAAGAATATACCAACTTTTGGAGCGAAATCAGGAGCATCAACAGAAGCACCTGCTGAAGGAACTGTGGTAGTACCAGATGATATAACTAATTTTTATGACAAAATCGACAACGACGAAGACGAAGAAGAAGCATCTCTGCAAACAGTGTCTTTCGAAGTTAATCAAGAAAAAATCGAAGTCATTCAAAAGCGTTGCATAGAACTCGAACATCCTCTATTAGCAGAATACGATTTCCGAAACGATACCGTTAATCCGGATATCAAAGTCGATCTTCGACCATCAGCAGTATTAAGACCTTATCAAGAAAAAAGTTTGAGAAAAATGTTCGGAAATGGAAGAGCCCGTTCTGGAGTTATAGTTCTACCTTGTGGAGCTGGTAAATCTTTGGTCGGAGTTACAGCCTGTTGCACAGTTCGTAAAAGAGCTTTGGTGCTATGCAATTCTGGTGTGTCCGTCGAACAATGGAAACAACAATTCAAAATGTGGTCGACCGCCGATGATAGTATGATTTGTCGATTCACTTCCGACGCTAAGGACAAACCGATGGGTTGTAGCGTTTTGGTAACGACTTATTCGATGATAACGCATACCCAAAGACGGTCCTGGGAAGCTGAGCAAACTATGAAGTGGCTGCAAGATCAAGAATGGGGCATCATGGTGTTGGACGAAGTCCACACAATTCCGGCGAAAATGTTCCGTCGGGTTCTAACCATTGTACAATCACATTGCAAATTAGGCTTAACTGCAACGTTACTTCGAGAAGACGATAAAATTGCCGATTTGAATTTTCTAATTGGTCCCAAATTGTATGAAGCCAATTGGTTGGAACTGCAGAAAAGAGGTTACATCGCGAGAGTACAATGTGCCGAAGTTTGGTGTCCAATGACTCCCGAATTTTATAGAGAATATTTGGTCTGTAAAACCAGCAAAAGATTGTTGTTGTACGTGATGAATCCTAGTAAATTTCGAGCAACACAATATTTGATTCGATATCACGAACGCCGAGGAGATAAAACCATAGTTTTCTCGGATAATGTGTTCGCACTAAAACACTACGCTATCAAGATGAATAAGCCGTATATTTACGGTCCAACTTCGCAAGGCGAACGTATTCAAATATTGCAAAATTTCAAATTCAACCAGAAAGTAAATACGATCTTTGTCAGTAAAGTGGCCGATACATCGTTCGATCTTCCCGAAGCGAATGTTTTGATACAAATATCTTCACATGGTGGGTCCAGAAGGCAAGAGGCTCAACGTTTGGGGCGTATTTTGAGACCGAAAAAAGGTGCCATCGCCGAAGAATATAACGCTTTCTTCTACACGTTGGTATCGCAGGATACTATGGAGATGAATTATTCCAGGAAAAGACAAAGATTTTTGGTCAATCAGGGTTATAGTTATAAGGTAATAACCAAATTATCGGGAATGGAAGAAGAGCAAGACTTGATGTACAAAGCTGGGGATGAACAGCGTCAATTGTTACAGCAGGTATGGTTATATTTTTAGGTTTCTATACAGCCTGTTTGATGGTAAATTAGTCCCTTAAGGAAACAGTAGAAACAACACCCATAATCTAGAACCTATAGACATTCAGATCGGACGTTTTATGTACATTTTATATGGGAAATTTTAAATTAAAGGAGACGGCCGTGTGGGGGGAGGTGTTCTCCGGAACTTGCCGGGACAATTTTTTTCCGTTTCTAAATCATTTGAACTCGTTTACCGGTATTTAGAGATTAAGATACCCTTTAAAAAGTTTTTATTTAAAGAATTTCTTCAATTTTTTGGGTTCAACGAAAATGCCAAAAAACTTTTCGACCCCAGAAAATCGACATTTTATAGTAAATAAACGTCCAAGAAGTCATATCCGATCGAAAATTGGCCGCTGAAACCGAAAATGGTGACAGTTTCCTTCCATAATCCTCACATAGCGCATCATTTTCTATCCATTGGCTGATTTTCGGCAAAATTCCTTTTTTTTACGGCATCATATCGGTGTGAGCAGCCAAATGTTATTAGCGAAATCTGCGTGTTTTTACCTCAGCTTTACGATAAAATCAGAATTCTTCTGACCAAATGGATTTTAGAGGTCGAAAAATCGAAAAAACTAAAAAAAACTACAAAAAACCGATATTACCGTACAAAAATCTGCCTTCAGGTCGCTGCCAAGTCTTTTATTGGGACATATGACCTGGGAATCGGATTTAGCGGGATTTTTTACGATAAGAAAACAGTTCCCGAACGTCATCCAACAGTTTTTACACTCCAGTATACCATTTATTTGACGCCAAAAAATCAGGTAAACCTAATTTTCTCCCAGTTTTTGACCTTTTTCGATCTCAAAGTTGCAGAAGTTAGAATCGTAAGTAGGATATTTCGATTCCTTGGACAATTTTCGATCGAAAACATGCTATTACATTATTTTTTAAAAATATTTTGGTGCTTTGGAAAAGCAGTTTGAAAAAAAGTTTTTTCGTAGCTGCAAATCTAGAGACTTCGTTTTTTTGTAATTTTTGAAGTTTGTTTTTTAAAACTTTAAATCGACTAAAATTGTGATCAAAATTGACTCATTTTGATGTAAAACTTCCCAAGCAAAATTCAACAAAGCGCAAAAATAGGAGACAAGTCAAAGAAACCGAATATAAATTAGAGTAATTTAGTAATTGTGTGGCTCTGGGTCATCATGTGGGATTGAAAAATTGTCAAAATCAGTATGCTTGGGAAATTTTACATCCAAAATCAGTCATTTTGATCACGATTTTAGACTATTTGAAGGTTTAAGAAACAAACTTCAAACATTACAAAAAAAACGAAGTCTCTAGATTTGCAGCTACCAAAAAGCTTTTTTTCAAATTGCTTTTCCAAAGCACCAAAATATTTTAAAAATAATGTAATAGCATGTTTTCGATCGAAAATTTTCCAAGTAATCCAAATATCCTACTCACAATTCTAAATTCTGCAACTTTGAGGTCGAAAAAGGTCAAAAACTGGAAGAAAATTACGTTTATCTGGTTTTTGGCGTAAAATTAATGGTATGCTGGAGTGTAAAAACTGTTGGATGACGTTCGGGAACTGTTTTCTTAACGTAGAATTTCCCGCTGAATCCGATTCCGGGGTCATATGTCCCAAAAAAGTCTTGTCAACGACCTGACGACAGATTTTTGTACAGTAATATCGGTTTTTGTAATTTTTTTTCGATTTTTCGACCTCTAAAATCCATTTAGTCAGAAGAATTCATTTTATCGTAAAGCTGAGGTAAGAACACGCCGATTTCGCTAAAAAAAAGGTATTTTGCCGAACATCAGCCAATGGATAGAAAATGATGCGCTATGTGAGGATTATGTAAGGAAAATCATTTTCGGATTCAGCGGCATATTTGCGATCGGAAATGACTTCTTGGACGTTTATTTATTATAAAATGTCGATTTTCGTTGAAAAACAACTCAAAAAATTAAAAAAAATTTATAAAAAACTTTTTAAAGGGTATTTTAATCTCTATATGCCGATAAACGAGTTCATGTACGATGTAGAAACGGAAAAGAATTGCCCCGGCAAGTTCCGCAGACACACACACCTCCCCGCCCCCCCTTGGCCGTCTCCTTTAATTTATAATTGCCCATATTATACTTTTTGCCTGAGCAATTCTCAGGAAACAGAAAAAAATTGTGGTTTTTATAGACAAACTCTTGAATTATGAAGTATTTACAAGTTCATCAGAATAAGGACAATTGCTTGTTGGAGCTTCAAATTGCAAAATATTTGTTCGGTACTGGAATGGTGTAATATTCTGTGATATTTTAGGTGTTGGCTGCAAGTGATATAGATTGTGAAGATGAGAGGGTTCCAGGAGAAGGAGGCAGAATGGTGGGTTCTGGGAATAGGAAAGTTGGTCACATGGGATCTATGTCAGGAGCTGATGATGCAGTTTATTATGAATACAAAAAGTCAACTTCATCTCTGAATAAGCATCCATTATTTAAGAAATTTAGATATTAGGTTCATTATTTAAAAAGTTGTAATTATGCACGATAATAAAATATTTCTATTGATTTTGTTTATTATCTACCAACTTACATTAGGAAGAGTTTCTTTTTGCGTAGAGGAGGGGAAATCTTACATAGACAAACCTCTCCCGGTGAGGTTGGTGTAGTTTCATCGTCTCCGAGGTATGTCCGACGACCAACCGCGTATGCCGTGCATTGACACAGCACATGCATGGGTGTCTCTCCTTCCACGCCGCAACCCTTGCATGTGAGCTGATCTACCAGACCGTCCGGTCAGGAATGCAACAAGATTCCGTATTTCTTGTCTGCTGAACGTCAGCAGATTTTCTACTCGTTGCTGCTGGAGATCTCCCATTAGTCGCTTCGAGTGCGACATACGGGGCAGTTACCTCGAGTAGACACGGTGTTCTGTCTCGAGTTATTTTTGGATTACATATTTCGCAGGTTGGTTCTGGTCCAATCAGTGGTTGTTACGCCCCCGCTTTAGTGACTGCAACAACAGTTTCAGTCCCTTCTCGTCTGGTTTCCTCAGACTCGCATACGAGTGTCACTCTATTGGGGTTCTTTACTAGTACCGTTAGTTCTTTTACACAATCGAGTACAAATTGTGAGGTGATTGTGTATGACTCCAGTGCCTTAGGCACTGTTGAAGTGAGTTTAGAATAATCAATTTGTTTCAAATGTGTTCTTATGAATTATTTCATATTGGAGAAGCTAAAATTCCTGTTCAATTATTCAAATCAATTCAAGTGATTGCACATTTATTGAACAAGAAGAACTTGATTAAAAACCTATAATCAGTTTGCTACATGAAAAGTCGCTCCGTGCCCATGATTGGAGAAATATAAAAGTTGAAAGAAATAAGACTGGTAATTGAATTTAATTATGTTAAGTTCACTAGTTTGAATGAATGAATTGATAAAGTATGTTCACGATAAGAAGACCAAGGTTTTTAATGAATAGAATAAAACCAACTTCAACTTTTCTATTCGGTAGTGGAAAATAATAAATATGCTTCAATATGAATTATTGGCAGAAAGCTCAGGTCAAGAAAATTTTTCTGTATTTATTCGGATTAGTCACATGATTGTAACAAAAACCTCGCAATAACTAATTCGATCGGACGCAGAAGTTTAAATCCTGGCTAATGGGTCGGAAATATTCAAAATCATTAGATGTAATATAACAACGGCAGTTCGGCATTTACATTGCTGATGAATCAGTTTAAACCTTATAGTAATGGTAACAGAACAGTTATTATGATCATTTTTGCGAAAAATGTATCTTATGAAGTTTTTGCAATAAATAAATCTTTGAACGTTATTACTCCTTTGCTTGCCAAATCGATTAGCTCCCTTAGTCACGCAACAATTGCTTCATGGAAATTCTAACTTGAGCAAGTGAATCATTCATATGTACTACTTCACCTGTTTTTGCAATATTTTTTTATGTTACTAGATATGTAATAGGTAATACTACGCCAGTTACGAGGAAAAGGTGAAAAATGAAACAAGAAATGATTTATTTAGTTAAAACTTATTTTATTTCTCAACATAATCTCCTTATAGCCCGATACACTTCGGCCAACATTTTCTAATATTTCCATCACTTCCAAATAATACGATTTCGGCAATTCATCAAAATAAGCGTTTGTTTCAGTGATGACCTTATCGTTGGAGTCAAATCTATTTCCGTCGAACCATTTCTTAAGTTTGGAAATCGATAAAAATCGCATGAGGCGAAATCTGGAGAATATGGTGAATGACGAACCAATTCGTAGCGTAATTCTTGCAATTTTGCCATTGTGACTGCGGACCTTTACGCCGGTGCGTTGTTCTAGTGGAAACGCACTTTTTTCTTTGCCAAATGCGGCCTCTTTCGCTTCAAATCGGCGTCGCATCCATCCAACAGTTTTGCCGATGATCGTTTTGCCTTTTCAAGGTAATCGATATGGACACGATACCGTGTGCACCCCAAAAAACTGTCGCTATGACTTTGTTGGCCGATAAACCCACTTTGGCCTTTTTCGGCTTCGATTCGCCAAGACAAGACCACTATTTCGACTGTTCTTTGACCTCTGGTATGTTGTGATAGATCCATGGTTCGTCCATGGTTACAAAACGGCGCCAAAAGTTCTTCTTATGGTGCTTGAACACCCCAAACACTCTTTTGAAGTTGTCAGACGGTTGCACTTGTTGTCAACAGAGACCAAATGCGGCACCCATCTGGCAGATAGCTTTCTCATATTCAAAAATGTATGCAACATGTTCCGTACACGTTCGGTTGAGTTGCCCAAAGCCTCAGCAATCTCGTGCACTTTAACTCGCGGATTGTCCTATATTATATCATGGATTTTATCCACGATTTCTGGCCTTGTAACCTCAATTGGTCGACCAGAACCTTCAACTTTGTTTGCGGTCATACTACCACAACGAAAATCAGTAAACCACTTGTGAATCGTTCCAATCGATGGTGAATAGTTCCCATAATGTTTTTTCCACACAAGACGCGAAATACACTTTTTCGTGTTTCCAAAAATCTTCAAGGTTACTTGCTTTCGATGTGTTTCGAAACAGAACTGAATGACATATCAGACTTTCTAGTTAAAGATGATACATCACAAATGTCACATGGTGCCATCTGTTTTATTTTTCAGGGACTTGCCCTCGTATTAGTATCAAATTGAATGTTCAACGCTTATAATTAAAGAAAGATCTTGGTATTGTCATCTCTATATGAAATTTCTTACTATTGCTGGTCAAGTTGCGCATAATGATAATTTTTTCATGGTTAATACGTTCTAAGATTTTGAAATTTTTTAGGCCCGATGGAGGTTTATCATACAAATGGTCCATTTTGGAATTACAAGGTGATATAAAATCGCATTCAGATTCCAGTGTCGAAGGACAATTTATAGGTGATTTACATTTCACCAAATCTGGAACGCCTATATTGATTATAGGACATCATCTACTTTACGGTAAGGAAGTTGAGCTGGAGAAACCCTTGGCATTGCTAGAGAAGAAGAAGACTGACAATAATGTGGAGTACTTGGTCAAAACTATAATAAAGAACAAAATAATGTTCAAAACTCGACCCAAACCAATTGTATCATTAAATATGTAGTTTTATAAATATTTATTAGAAAAATGATCTTTTATTCAAGAAACACGAATATTGATAGTTTTAACAGATACCAATATAAAAGAATTTTCTGGTGACGCAAAGAAGCATATCAGCAAGATTCTTTACATTCAATAAAATAATAATTTGATGGTCAATTAAGAAATGTAATATCTTACAATAAGAAATATTGATGTGGATACGTCGTGAGACAAACTTAAAAAGCGTTGCCAGATCAGCTCAGTGAAAATCATCGATGCGTGGTGCTCAAATCGGCAACCATATAAAGTCCCGAATAAATAATACTTGGTTTTGTTTCAAGTTTTCTTTTTGATAAATCATCTCAATTATATGTCATTCATTTTTGAAAAGTTGCATCATGATGGATCTACAAAAATTTGCAATGAAGGAAGTTCATTTTCAACATTCCTGTAGTGCCAAAATGATCTTAGGAATCAAAGGATTTTTCATTTATTTTTCTCCAAGAAGATATACGAAAGTGAAGTTGGCGAGACGACGATTACATTTCATTCGCCAATACTGGGAGAAAAGTGGCCAAATCCGGCAACCTTGAACGAAACGAAATTTTCATTCTCTTCTCACTTTAGGTTAGGTTAGGTGAAGTTGGCGAGACGACGATTACATTTTATTAGCCAAAACTGTGAGAAAAGTCGCCAACTCCGGCAACCTTGTACGAAACGAAATTTTCATTCTCTTCTCACTTTAGGTAATGGAAACAGAAGCCAATGAAAAATAAAACGGTCTCCGCCGCCTGTAGCGTATCTCTCAAAAATTTTTTGATCTATGTACAATATCAGTTTAGACAGTAAGTCGCGATAAATACAACGTTTACAATTTAGAAACAGGATTTTTTCTTACCTATACCATTGATGAACATACATGTTAATCAATGCACATACTGAAGATTTAATATGTCAAGAAACATATTCATTTCAATATCAATTGAAATATAGGCTAATAAAACAGAATATATTGAAAACCATTTAATTAAAAATGTTTTATAAAAGTGTGCCCAAAACTTTATTGAACACTTAATGATCTTAATTCTTTAATAGTACAAATCAACGTAACTAACAACCAAATAAATTAAGCACATCCTCCGATGCAAAAAATATAGACAACCATTTCTCAAAACAAAATGTTACAAATAAAGGAAATGCTAGTTTAATAATACAAATACACGTAAAAAAAATATTTCTAATTTATGAATAGTATTTTTTTTTACAGTAAATTGAGCAGTTCTAATTATTGGTTTACGCTAACCATTTATATTGCCTAATAAGCTGTATACGAGGGTGAATGAAATATAACCGGAAATTATCGTATTGTTTCTTCAATGGTGGAAGCCGTTACTTTGTGATAATTTATCATATTGATATGATAAAATAAAACACTTTTACTTTGTTTTTATCACATATGTCATAGAAACAAATCGTTACTATAGTCTACTATACATTAGTATCATTTGAAGATGATATGCTAGTGTCGAAACTATAATAACGATTTGTTTCTATAATATATGTGATAAAAAGAAAGTAAAAGTGTTTTATTTTGTTATATCAATATTGCTTCCTGTTGAGTGAAGTAAGCGCCTGGTCTAGAAAGGTCCCCTTACACGACCACATAGCTAATCAGTGGCATCACTCATCGGTTGCACGGCACAGCGAATTTAGTCCAGGCAACGAAGCAGAAAAAAAAATATAGTAAGCTAGAATTTAATTTTTTTTTTTGCATTTTGTTCCTAATACCCCATAGATCATTCACGACTATCAAGACCGCGGGGGTCGACCTTCCTACCCCCTCAAAACGGTGTTTCAACCCCCCAGAGGAGCATTCTTATAAAAACAGTCCAAAATTAATGAATTAGGAGCCGAAAATGACTCCTAGTGTGTTTTTTGGGTCGCTCACGATTTCGCAGTTAGTTTTCTCGGGAAACTCCCTCCAGATGGGAAATTTGGAAAATAATATATAATTTTGTTGCAAAAATTACCTCTAGTAGGTTTTTTGGCTCGCTGATCAAGATTCCGCTGTTATTTTCCCCAAAAAACTCTTTCCAGATGGAAAATTCGGGAAAAATGAGATTCTCCAGAGACGGTTATGAATAATAAGGTATAATTTGGTTGCAAAAATGACCTCTAGTAGGTTTTTTGGGTCGTTGATCACGATTCCGCTGTTATTTTTCCCAAAAAACTCTCCAGATGGAAAATTCGGGAAATTTGAGATGTTCCTGAGATCGTTATGAATGATAAAGTATAATTTTATTATAAAAATGAACCCTAGTATGTTTTTGGGTAGCTGATCACGATTCCGCTGTTAGTTTTCTCGGAAAACTCCCTTCAGATGGGAAATTTGGGATTTTCCATCTGGAGAGAGTTTTTTGGGAAAAATAACAGCGAATCGTGATCAGCGACCCAAAAAACCTACTAGAGGTAATTTTTGCAACAAAATTATAAATTATATAGTATTTTCCAAATTTCCCATCTGGAGGGAGTTTCCCGAGAAAACTAACTGCGGAATCGTGATCAGCGACCCAAAAAACATACTAGGGGTCATTTTCGGCTCCTAATTCATTAATTTTGGACTGTTTTTTTAAGAATGCCTATCTGGGGGGTTGAAACCCCGTTTTGAGGGGGTAGGAAGGTCGACCCCCGCGGTCTTGATAGTCGTGAATGATCTATGGGGTATTAGGAACAAAATGCAAAAAAATTTTGAAATTCTAGCTTACTATATATATTTTTTTATTATGGTCTTTTTCCGTACTTATTGCCTGGACTAATTATTTCTAGCCCAGGAGGGCAAAAACTAAGTGAAATTTGAGGATATTTATAACATTGTTCATAGACATTCGCTATCAAAGACTCGAGTGTATGGATGGTCCACAAGTTTTTTTGTCATAAGGAAGAATTGGAACGACAGCCTACTCAGTAAGTATGTGAACATAAAAATATTAATTGTAGAGTATTTCTTATTTTATTGAAATTCTTTTTTGCAAAAATAATTCCCGGTCATACGTGATTTACCCTTGTACATGTTCTTATGAAATAAAAATTATCAATTATCATAAAAATTATAATAATGTAAAAATAATAATCATCAATTTTAGAGAAAACATGAAGTTGATTCGTTACAGAATGGTATCCCTTTATGAAAGGGATTGTGTTATTGTCTCGTAGGAAAAATATAAATAACCTAACACTATGACGACAACTGCGTTTCTAAACCTGCAGGAATTGTGAAACCACCATTGTCCACGATTTCTTCAGAGAGATCTGTATGATCCGATAATAGTGAGAAACTTTGTGATTCGTCATCTGTGTCGGCAGCTGTTTTACCATCCTATAATGATTAACAATAAGTAATCAAACTATTCATGTAAGACGCCGTGAAAACGTCAAAAACAGTCGATACTTGAATTATTCTAATTGATTATTTATTTACTATTGCTTATAAATTCTCGAGAAATTGGTCACACCAACACATGCTTATTATTTTCGTGTTTACGTACGTTTCGGTCTCACGACCATTATCAGAAGACGTATCAATGTCAACGGGATATCTAGAAACTAATTGTATCAGCACAAAGCGTCCTTATCGCGCCAATGAAATATAATACGTATGGATCGGCGAACTTATCGTTCAACATTTGGGTTGCGGGTTAATTTGGATTAAGGGCTCTCACTCCGTATATGATTCAAGAGAAATATTTCTCATAGTGCTGTTAAATTGTCCCACCCAGAGGACCGTCCCAAAAATTTGAAAATTGTTCGTAATACATTCGAAATGAATTGCTACCCAAAAACATTTTTCAATGGAACATCAGATATAAATAACATAAACGGTAATACAGATAATTTTATAACCGAGACCTCAGAGAAAATTGAGAAATGTTTGAAAAATTATAATATAAATGTTGCGTATAAACCTACCAACTAATGTTGATGCATATTTTTCAATTCTAAAACCTTTAATACCTAAAGATGAACAAACCCACACAGTATACAAATTAAATTGTTCAGATTGCGATGGGACAGAAATTATTGACAATTTCCTAATAGGTCCAGTTATTATACCAAATAATTTGCCCTTATTACTATGACAGAATATGTGGTTTATGCATGATGGAGCTCCGCCACATTTTTCGTTAGCAGTGCTAACTAATCCAAATCGGTGGAGTGGAAGAAGAAATGATGCTCCTGTAAAATGACCCGCAAGATCACCGGGCCTAACACCCTGTGATTTTTTTATGAATGAATTTACTCTATTGAAAACGAGGAAGATTTAAATTGCAGAATTTTAAATGTTGCCAACACACTTCGAAATCCCGTTACACTACTAAGAGTAAACTTAATTTTCGACCTAATTGGTAGTGAATATACACGGGGTTACAACAAATATGGGTGGATAATTTATTGTGACCAAGTTTTTAAACACTCCGTAATTTTCGAAATTAGGGTTTCTTCCATAAAAAGCTGTAATTTGCAAATGCAAACGCGTGGCTAAAAGCGAAACTGAAAATATTGTGTAAAGACAGTTAGCAATTCTTGTTGCAATAGTATTGCAGCAATACACAGACCTTGCAAGAGCTGGCTGCAACTTTTCATGGCAAAATGTTTTACACTTCGCAATTTTTACTTGCAATTGCATACTTCAGTTCTCTACCAACCTTAAAAAATATACTGAAATAATGAAAAGTTAATTTGTTCGTTATATGCTTTGAATTTATTTAATTTAGAATGAATAGAAGCAAACAAAAGAAAAATGTTGTTGCTATAATTACTATAATTTTTGCTACCCCTGCTCTCATGGCGAGAGAGACTGGAGAAAGAAGACAACGAAGGTGGTGGGTAAAGTCTTGGTTAAACCAAATTAGAGGAAATATTGGTTCAACTGAAGAGTTCATTGCTTCAGATATAGAAAAAGTTCTCAAAATGATGGATACAAACACATTTAGAAAACTGTTGTCCAAAAGTGTTCATACTAGTAGTAAAATTAGAATATCTGGCTGAAAAATGGTTAGATATTGCTAGGAAATTTGAAACAATGTGGAATCCTTTTTCTAGTTTTAAACTACAATACAACCCAATTTACAAATCGAAAGCAAAACAATAAACGAAACACGAGAATCAATAAATCAATATAATGTATAATTTTTTCCGTTGTTCTGTGATATGAACGTCAACGTCAATAAGCGTCCTTGTGAGAACTTTTGTTTAGTTGGTAAATATGTCTCATTTCTCCCAAAATCCTCATCCCGGATAGAAGAGATTGGAACAACGATACCCTCACCCTACTGCCACCAGACGGGCACAGATGGGTCCAAGGTAGGTCGGGCTTCTGGGGCGGGAGTGTACCTAAAAAGGCCAAGGATCACTATCTCAGTGACTCTAGGCGCTTACTGCACGGTTTTTCAGGCGGAGGTCTACGCAATATCGACTTGTGCCATGGAAAACCCGCGAAGAAACTGTAAATAGACGCATATATATTTGCACAGACAGCCGGTCGGCTCTGGGAGCTCTCAAATCACCCAGAGTCACATCAAGGCTTGTCAAAGAATGCAGGGATACACTGGCTGAACTAGCTAGGAGAAATAAAGTTCTACTCATCTGGGTCCCCGGACACAGCGGAGTTGTAGGGAACGAAATGGCCGACTCTCTGGCCAGGCGAGGGTCGTCTAGCGCCCCTATCAGGCCGGAGCCAATGGTCGCTTTATCAAACTGCGTAAGGGGTCTCGTCCTTCTGGGCCAACTGAATAAAGAGTGGTCTAAACTGTGTAACGAAGTGCCCTGGTTACTTATAATTTAATTTACTCCTCTGGTTAAAAAAAAATAACACCGAAGAGGCTGAGATTCTAACGCATCAAAGTTTTGTACATCCTATGTAGAAAAAGTTGAAGCTAATAGGATATGAGGAAAGTCGTATTCAAATCACCGCTAACTGCCAGAATCTCAGGCCACCTCTGACGTTTTATTTCTTTTGGCAGGAGAACGGATTTCTCACGAAAGGGATTGAAGAATCAGCCGTCCGACCGCTAAGCCCCTAAGATTCCGATACAAATTAATTATTTTTCGAGAATTTATTTTTATTTTTCATTATAAACTCCGTCCGCGTTCCGCAGGATCCACTCCTATACTTTGACCAAGTCCGAAGGTAAATATTCTACAACTAACTCCTGTTTCAACTTACTGCCAAAAACCGAATAATTTATTATTTGTGTTGAGGAAAAGAACTGACGTCCCGACGACTAAATACACATCCCAAAACCGAATAATTTATTATTTGTGTTGGGGAAAGAACAGACCGTTTGCCCACAAGATCTCTTTTACCAAAAACCGAATAATTTATTATTTGTGTTGAGGAAAAGACCTGACTTCCCTACAACTAAATACACATCCCAAAAACCGAATAATTTATTATTTGTGTTGGGGAAGAACAGACCGATTGCCCACAAGACCTTATTTACCAAAAACCGAATAATTTATTATTTGTGTTGAGGGAAATACCTGATACGTACAGAACTCGAATATTATTAGCGAACTCGAAATCAACCTACCACATATGTCGACCGCGCGATAGATACTAAAGAACTATCAACTTATTTCGGCTGATTTCTTATTGCGGGTCAACGTTCCAAACGTACACTACTTGGCGTCTCCGTTTTTTCTCTAATATCATCTGTCCGAAGTAAACAACTGTATCACGCGAATAGAAATTTTGATTTAAATTAGATTCTAGAACTTCCGATTGTTTAATTGTTATAAACAACTCCGACCCGGTCAAATACTTGATTTTATTAATCAAGTTGATTTTAATGAAATTGTGATTCATTTAAAAAGACTAGGTGTAAACATTTATTTTCTTTCGTATATATATTTTCGAGAATCAATCCTTTCACTTAATAAACTGTATATAAATAAACATCTGTGTTTTACTGGTGAGGAATCAATCTATTTATATCTGTCATATTTTATTCAACTCATCCCGGTGGTGACCCCTTTCTACTTGTCCGTGTAACTAGAAAAACTATCTTCTACCGAGAAAGGCGGTCACAACTGTGGCGAGAATCACCACCCGTGAGGCAGGCCAAGCTCTTCATCAAAGAGCCTGTGCCTAAGCTCTCAAAGAAACTGGTTCTCTGAACAGAAGGGACATCAGAGAGATGACTGGAATCCTAACCGGCGACTGTCGTCTTAGCAAACATCTCCACATTATGGGCATCATAGATGACCCAATATGTAGGAGATGCAGGGGGGTGGAAGAAACTGCCTCCCACATTCTGTTGGAATGCCCAGCATAGGCATCCCTCAGGCACCGACACTTCGGAGAATCAAAACTGCTCCCAGAAGAACTTATGGAAGTCAGCACCGGCAATATTCTGGGTTTCTGGCGGGCCACAAACCTACTAGAATAGAATAGGCTTCTGACCTCGAGGCGCACAATGGGCCCAACTAAGTGGCCCAAGTGCATCAGGGGGCTAAGCCCTATCACCTCAAATGATGATGATGATGATGGTAAATAAAAAGTCCCCAAAATTTCCCCACCGAAGCGGGCCGATTCTGTGCAAAGTCTTGAAATGGCAAGAGGCAGGCGCGCAATTTCTGTACCGCGCAAGCTTTTGATGAAGAGTATTGCGTATTGCAACAAAGAATTGCGAACTGTGAAACGGTCTTTATAAATCGAATCTTTACACCTAAATAAATTAAGTCTATGCTTCCAGGAGGTCTGATTACACTACTAAGGGTTAATTAAATCATCAATAATTGAGTATATTAAAAAAAATATCGGAAACAAAGAATTGCAAATAGGATGCTACTTTAGATATTCTAGAATCAATTGAACAGATAATTTACGATCAAATTTTAAATTTTATTAAAGGCCTACATAAAATTCAATTTAACGGTTGAAATGGCAGAAACTCCACTCTGTGCAACTTTGCAGTCAAATGGGTTAGGTTGCGCCTAAACATCAGCCAAAATCATGTCGGCATTAGTTACCGCATTGAGGTTGGAAAAATTAATATAAATTGAACGATTCGAACGAACAATGAAAATAAGACCAGCGAAATTCTCCTTACCTTTGATATCGATTCGCTCGGAGCCTCGTTCCCATTTGGATTACCTTGACTGCTACTACCTTCGGCCGTATTATCTAAAATGTTTGAATGTTGTACGAAAATCTGTCAAAATAAATTTGCCGTGAAACAAATAACCGCTCCACATAAAAGTTTCTAATTACTCACTGGTTTCGGCTCGTTTCGCCATCAGTTCGTGGGATTTAATATGAGCGAAATACGATAACGCGTTAACGGTCGTATACGAACAATAAGTACATTCAAAAGTGCCTCCGGATCCTGGATGTTTACTCGTCAAGTGGTTTTTATAGGAGGCACTTTGTATGGACGTGTAACTACAATGAGGACATAGATACTGGACACCCTGGAAAAGACAAATTCGTTAGGATTGTTAATAGAACTTTACAATCTCTATTACGATGGAGCGGTTCTTTGCGGCGACAATGTTGTTTAGTTTGGTGATTGCTTTTAATATGATAAATGATGATATACAGAGTGGTCCAGTTTCAAGATATTTAAATGAAATTTGGCACGTTTGAATAGATAATTTAAATACATCTTTATACGTAAAAAACATTATTTTACTTCCACCAGTGGCGTGCTTACAGACACATCTTCGGCGATTTTTCATAAAAAATATGGTACGCCACTGATTTTTTTAGAAGAAAAAATAATTTCTAGAATCCTTGTTCAATTTACAACAAAAAAGACAAAAGACTTTTTTCCGTTTGACACATCGTTTGCCAGTAAAAAATTAACAATGTTAATAGTGTTGCGCAAGAATTAATCTGAAAAATGCTTTTTTCTAACAACGAATACGCAGGTATTAATTTTTTCAACGGATTTTCTGATGGAAATGCAGAAGCGGCAGTTCGAGAATATCGTAGACGCTATCCAAATAGAAGAGTTCCAGATGCTCGCGTTTTCATCAGAACACATCAGAATTTTCGTAACTTTGGCCTGCGAGTCAATAACGAACGGAACAGAAACCGTCGAATTCAGAATAATCGTATATTTCGTACTTTTGATAACAATCCGAGGCTGAGCTCTCGGAAGGCAGCTCAGAACCTTCACATACCGAAGTCTAAAATATTACGAACACTACACGATGACCACAGACATGCATATCACCTACAGCCTGTTCAAGATTTGCATCCTGGTGATGCTGAAAAGAGAATAAGATTTTGCCAGTGGCTTTTAAACTCAATGGAAAAAAATCCTGACTTTTTTCATAAGATTCTTTGGAGCGATGAATCCTCTTTTACCAGAACAACTGACCATAATACCCATATTTGGGCACATCAGAATCCTCGAGAAATTCGGCCAAGATCATTTCAAAATGAATTTTCCTTAAATGTTTGGTTGGGCGTTATTGCTGTTAATGTTTGTGGTCTACATTTCCTACCTCCAAGGTTGAACTCGCAACTTTTTATGGAGTTTCTTAACAATAATCTGCAGGATTACCTAGAGGATTTACCCATTAATTTAAGGCATGAAAGTTGGATACAACTGGATGGAGCTCCCCGCATTTTGGAATAGTTGTGAGAGAATGGCTCAATACCAATTATCATCGACGATGGATTGGCCGGCTAGGGAGGAATGACATGAATAATGACGTGGTTAATGGTATTGGACCAGTGGCCTGGCCACCCAGGTCACCGGATCTTAATCCGCTTGACTTTTACGTTTGGGACACTATTAAAGATAAAGTCTACACTAATCCCATATTAACAAGGGAAGATTTAGTTTCAAGAATTCAGCAAGCCTGCAATGATATGCGGCAAAATCCGCATGAACTTTCTGCTGCAGTAAATGCGTTAGTGAGTATATGTCGAAAATGTATTGAGGTGGGTGGACTACATTTCGACCAATTTTTGTGATTTTACCTTTAATTTTCTTTCATTTTGTTATTGTTGTTGTAAGCCACTAATTAAATTTCTTATTTTCGTTTAATTGTTTTTCAGAAATCAGGTATTTTAATTTTTTACTGGCAAACGATGTGTCAAACGAAAAAAAGTAAAGAACTTTTTTTTGTTGTAAATTGGACAAGGATTGTAGAAATAATTTTTGCTTCTAAAAAAATCAGTAGCGTACCACATTTTTTATGAAAAATAGCCGAAGATGTGTCCGTAAGCACGTCACTGGTGGAAGTAGAATAATATTTTTTACGTAAAAAGATGTATTTAAATTATCTATTCAAACGTGCCAAATTTCATTTGAATATCTAAAGTAGTTTTAAAAATATTATTAAATCTGTTTTTTTTATAAAAATTTTTACACCCTGTATCTTTGTAACAAAGCATTTTTCCAATATAGTTTATGGTACAAACTGATAACTGCCTGTAAAGTTTCCGCTTTCGAAGCTGGACCACCCTGTATAGTGTTGAAAAATTGATCAAAAGAGCAACATAACGCCAAGATAAGATCAAACCTTATCGAAAGCCCAAATGACTCCCGTTTGTTTTGGACCTTCGTCAAGGTAATGTAACGAAGCTCAAAAATATTGAATAATTATTTAATGGGAAACATATTATATTGCTCATAAATTTTGTATTTCGTTTATATTAGTATATAGAATTCATAATTCTAAATAATTATGTTGTTGTATAGGAATATAGATAGTACCGGGTATAGACATCCGTGTAGTATAAGGATCAGATTTGCATTCATTTCAATTCATAAACCGCGTATATTTGATTTCATTCAGAACAGTGTATATTTAATGTCAACAAAGATAACGAAACAGATGTGAGCATAAAACCACGGCACTGAATTAAGGAACTGATGGAGCATCATTCGCGCGAAATGAGCGAAAAAGGGTCGGCTGGAGCTGATGTAGCTGACTTGACCAACACCATGATTGGTATAAAAGAAACGACTCGTAAGTTGAATTAATAGTCAGTCAGTTAGACAGCTTCAGCTTTAGCTGATCGACTATGGTCTAGTAAACAATAATGAAATAATCGGAATATATTTACCCCACTATGACGCATAAGATGCCTCCTCAGGCAGTTGTGGTCACCAGTTCTATAGTCACAGTGAGTACATTGGTGAGGTTTGTCTCCAGTATGTTGTCTCAAATGAAGCTGCAAAAGGCAAAAACCAGCGATAACAAATACCAAAATTGATCAAATTGTAAAACGCACCTCAAGCATTGCTTTCCTGGCCGCTTGGTGTCCGCATATGTTGCAAATGAACGGTTTGAATTTGTCATGAACGCTCTGAACGTGTTTTTTCAAGCACTTCGAATTCGAGAAAAACCGTTCGCATATAGAACATTGTCTTGAAATTGACCAGTTGGGCCACTGAAATCATTAAAAGATGACCATTGTTTCAGGAGTAATGAATCACATTGTAATTGGATGATTTAATAGTCCAGTCGTCCTGCAATTGAGCTACACTTAAAATGATATTTTTTCCACATCTCTATTTTATGATTGATATTAATGTTTTTTGGGTCGCCGATCCAAAAATGGCCGTTTTTTCGAGTTTTCGTCATTTTTGGCGATTTAAAGGAAAACAACACATTTTATCGACTAAATAGTGGTGAGCAAAGTAGAAGTCTCTAAAATATTCGGGCCTGATATAAGGCCCATTTTGTGTTTTTTTTAAGGTAAAATAAAGATTGAATTTCGTAATACAAATTCACCTCTAAGAACTTTACTTTCTGCTCAATGGTAGTATTTTACATGTATTTCCAAACCAATTTTGGTTTTTTGTCTATCTCTTTTTTTAGCGCCAAAATCCACCATCTTAGAGAAAATGTTTTTTTCATTATAACTCCGTTAAAAATGGGTCTTTCGACCCAAACCAAAATGCGAATTGAAGAGTTTAATGACTTCTATAACATATCA
Source organism: Endomychus coccineus (assembly GCA_958510875.1). Classification (NCBI taxonomy): domain Eukaryota; kingdom Metazoa; phylum Arthropoda; class Insecta; order Coleoptera; family Endomychidae; genus Endomychus; species Endomychus coccineus. The sequence goes on from OY294067.1 coordinate 288,331,472, forward strand.
AAATCCAAGCATTTTGAATGAAAAATGGAGAAATGAAACAGTTTAAAAAAATCAAGGTCCCAGAAAAAATTTATAATTTTCAGGTTAGAATACTCATATGAAATTAAAATTTCACATGCAAATAGAGGACCGTTCTACGAGTATTTCAAGCCCCCGTAGGTCTTTTTTGGATAAGTAGAACTTCAGATATCCTTCGATGTAGGTTTGGGTCCACAGTGAGCCCAATTTTAACCCTAATAAAAAAATCATAAAAATTCTCACAGAACAGGCTGCTGGCTATCTAACCCCAAATCGTCGACCTCCCACATATCTTTAAAAAAATTACAGCGAGAGTTAAAAGAAAAAACCAGAGCAACAAAAATATAAACGAGCTCGAAATCCGACCGTCGGTAGTGCAGATTTAAAAAAAAATTCAAATTTTTAAATTTTTTTTTTCGTTTCGAATGTTTTGTTTAGAAAATGAATTCTAGATTTATTTTTCATAATAATTAAAATAATAAACAATCCCTTCTGAGAATTTTTTTGATTTTATTGATTAGGGTCAAAATTAGGCTCACTGTGGACCCAAACGTACATCAAGAAATATCTCAAGTTTTACTCATACAAAAAAGACCTCCGGGGCTTGAAATACTCGTAGAACGGTCCTCTATTTGCATGTAAAATTTTAATTTCATACGAGTATTCTAACCTAAAAATTATTAATTTTTTCTGGAACTTTGATTTTTCAAAACGGTCTCATTTCTCCATTCAAAGTGCTTGGATTTTGGATATGTTATACGAGACATCAAATTCTTCAATTCGCATTTTAGTTTGGGTCAAGCACTCCATTTTTAACGGAGTTATAATGAAAATTTTTTTTCTTCTAATATGGCGGAATTCGGCACCAAAAAAGAGAGACAAAAATACCAAAATTGGTTCGAAAGTACTCATAAAATACTACCATTGAGTAAAAAATGAAGTTCTTAGAGGAAAATTTGTATTACAAAATTCAATTTCTATGTTACCGAAAAAAAAAACATAAAATGGGCCTTAAATCAGGCTACGGATAAATTAGAGACTACTTGTCGCCATTCGACGCATTTTCTATTTTTCTACAACTTTGCTCACCATTGCCCAGTCGATAAAATGTGTTGTTTTCCTTTAAATCGCCAAAAACGGCGAAAACTCGAAAAAACGGTCATTTTTGGGTCAATAATGGCCAATATCTCGGAACGCCATGGGTCTACGATTTTTTGACCCCCATCACGATTCAGCGACCCAAAAAACATAAATATCAATCATAAAATAGAGATGTGGAAAAATTTCCAATCCAAATTGCATGACGACTGAACTATAATACTTAATCTTCATTGTATTTGGTTTTCCAATAGGGGTACTAAAAATAAAGTGCCTTTTTTTGCCATTCAATCATACAAGCTTTACCAACGTTGGCAAATTATTATTATATTACAAGCTTGCAAGATTGGACTAACTCAAACCCAAAATTGCGGAATTTGGACTCGTTCACAAATGATTTTGAAAGAACCAGTACATCCTGACTGTTTGGTTCAGATTTCATACCAGTCATATGATTCATCAGTTTCTTTTTGAACTAGCAAGGCAACAAGATTACTGTCCATGGAGAATTTATCTTATAATGTTGACATGAATTGAATGGACCTGACAAATATGTGGTTGCAACAGGTGGTGTCACATGTTACTCAGGACCGAAAAAATCAATTTGCTGAAGCAAATCATATTATAACATTTGATAAAAACAACGTCAATACTTACTTCATCAGGGTTTTTATGTACCACATAATGGTTCCTAAGCTGTGTCAATTGTTTGAAACCTTTTCCGCATTTACTACATAAAAACGGTTTCTCCTCATTATGGATATTCATATGATTAATCACAACAACTGAAATGATAGTTTAGTATTTAGAAAAAAATTAATTAATCAATTATCAATCGTACCAGGGCTGACAGATTTAAATTCGTTACACATGGGACAAGTTAATAGGCCCATATCAATTTTGTGACATTGCCAAAGATGTTTGCTACAAATTCTCCAAATGGAAAAATTCTCTTTACATTCAGGACATTGGAAGAGTTTCTTATTCTCGTTGACGTGACATTCTTCGTGACGTATCCTCAATTCGTCTTTGGCAAATCGCAGGCTGCAACCTTTTATGGAACACCTGAATAACAACAAGTCATTGATTTAATAGTAAAATATGAATAAAACAACTTCAAATATTAAAACGATATATTTACAATTTGGCAATAAACAAATTTTTCACTGTAGTTTTGATGCCAATCTCTTGTTATGAAAATAAATATTATTATTACGATAAGAAAGAAGTGACGTCATAGTTGGTAACTTAGTGCAACCAACTTCGCTAAATAAGCGGCAACGGGCCAAAGTGGTTCTAATCTGGGAGATGGAAACTTACATACCTCATAGCAACAGGTCACTATTATCTGGTGAACGATGGTGTAATAAAATCTGTACTAGGGCCGTCGCTTCAAAACAAACAGCATGTAACCCATGTCTGGAGACCAGAATAAAATATGTTGAAGCCAGAAATATGTGCAACGAAACATTAACGTGTCGAAAGAGGCATATAATGCCATAATAAGATCAAAGCTTATCGAATGCCCGAATGGCTCACATTCGTTTTGGACTTTCGCCCAAGCAATTGGTAGACATTTCACTTCCAGCTCATTTTCTCCCACATCACAAGAAAAAACCAACCTTTTTGTTGGAATGTTTGCAGCAAATTCCACTTTGGATCCACAAGGGAAGGACCCTCATAATATTGCTGCCATCGAAATTGTCTTTCGTCAGCACGTCAAACGGAATTCCACCTGTCGTTCTCATGGAATGTGCGCCTGAATTACACCAGTTTTCTGCAGGTTGTTTAGCCTTCCATACAAATTTGGTGTTTCCTTCCAGCTGGAAGACAGCTAGGGTGCAATCAATTCCAAAAAAAAAGGAAATAAGACCCTTCCTAATAATTATAGACCCATTGCGCTATTATCTGTGATCTCTAAAGTGATGGAGAAAGCAATCAACATCGAGCTCATCCAATACCTGGAGCTCCAAAATCGTGAATGACCGGCAATATGGCTTTCGTCAGCAGAGATCAACAGGAGACTTGCGTACGTAACACATGTATGGCAGAAATCTATTGAAAACATGAGAAATCTCTAGCTGTATCATTGGACACCTCTGAAGTATTTGATCGAGTCTGGTCCCAAAGCCTTCTTGGGAAACTTCCGTCATATGGTTTGCTGCCTCTTAACATTGACTCTTACTATCGAGTTTTCTCTCAGATAGATCACTTCATGTGGTGCTTGACGGACTATCGTTCGATAAAATGGCTATCAACGCTGGTGTTTCACATGGATCTATCTTGGCACCAACGTATTTCTGCTCCATATCAACGATCGGCTGGAAGTGACCACCTGTTCCGTCCACAGGTTTGCAGATGATAGTACACTTCATACTGCTTTTTCATCTAGAGCCCATATGCCATCCAATGGAACCAAGTTGACGCAATTTATGGAGATTGACAAAGATTTTGAAATGGGAATCTGATAATCTAGTAGAGTTTAATGCAACCAAAACTCAAGCTTGGGTCTTCTCTAGGAAGGCGGATCCCACAATCCCTAATGTGATGATGTTCGTCCATTACGAAAACCGCTTCACAGAAACTTTGTTTTTTATTCCGTGCCAAGAGCTACTTTACATCCCAGCAGCTCTTCATAATCTACAAAGCGCAGATTCGACTTGTCTTGGAGTACTGTTCACACGTTTGGAGCTCGGCTCCCAAACATACGCTGAAGCTCTTGAATTCTATCCAGAATTGAGCTATCGCTTGATTGATGATGTCACACTTACGAGCTCACTGACCTCTCTAGACCATCGTAGAAAGGTGGGAGATTTATCCCGTTTCTTAGATATTTCATCGGTCGGTGTTCATCAGAAATCTCGTCTGTTGTTTCACAACGAGAGACCCAAATAGGTGGTAGACGAGCCCAAACTAGTCACCCCTTCACTGTTCGAGAGCTAGAGATCTGCCGAATTTCTTCCTACCAGATTTAATTTTTTTTTATCGAACAGCGAAGTTGTGGAACTCTTTACCTAGCGAGGTCTTTCCCTATGTCTATAACCTCAAAACCTTCAAGAAACATACAAATGCCTATCTCTTCTCCCTACTTTCCACTGCTGGCTCACACGATGTTCTTCGAACATTAAAGTTTCCCTCTAGTGTAGTCAAAGTATAAAAAAAATGTAGATGATTTTGGAACAAGTGTAGAATAAAGCTTTTTTCACAATAACGCTTTGTTAGGCAACTTATGTATAACTGATTGGTTACAGTTTGATAAAGCGAATAATTCTGCGTTATTGGTCAATGTGCAACATTCAAAGGAACTATAGTGTGTAACGCAGTGAAGTGATATTTATTATTTCAATGTGGTTGTGCAATAAGCGGGAGCAAAGGTATGATAATATGCGAAATCATGTTTATTTTAAACTGAAAACTGGTCCACTTGACAAGTGACAACTCTGTATAACATTTTGTTATGAAGTCATTTCTTTCTTATCGTGAAGTTGTGAACAACTTCCGCGGGTAGATAATCTTGAAAATTCTTCACTTCCACATGAATTCCGCGCCACAACAGCACGACTTGATGGCGACGTTTCGCCAACCATTACAGGTGGCATTTGCAAGCTTGAGGCTTGAACTGAAACTGATTCTTCTCGTTTCTGTAGCGGTATTTATTGTGGGGAAAACCTTCACGCTACATAATTCACTGTATTTATTCCGTTCTGGCACCTGACCCAGCTGTAATAGTTTGGCGAGACGCGGAATCCACCCGGATGCTAAGAATTTGGTCAAGCTTTCTAAATATGTTGTTCTCAATGTTTGAATTCCTGTTGCTGTTATCAATAAGTGATGATGTACCAAATCTTGGGTCAACTTAAATGCGAGTTTGAAGAGCCCAGAAAACTGAATGATGAGTTTTAGAAAACCTCTACAGTCTAGGCAATTAGAATTTTATGCAATTGTAATCAGAAACTAAGCTAATTATTATATAACTTTTGAGATTACTCTACTCTATCCTTTAGTTTGATTTTGCTAACAAATTAGTAGAATAACCAAAAATCAATACTCACTTGACCTTCTTCATTGCTTTCTGTTGTTTTTTGATAAGTGCAGCAGCCAATTCTTGCTTGGTCATTGTGGAACTCTTATTTTTATTTTCATTTGAATTCACAGTTTTTTCATCTTTCTTTGAATGTTCCCCACTTTGAGGTTCTACAGTTAATTTGTGTTCCTGTATATAATTTGAATTTGAGATCATAAATAACAATATAATTGTAAAGAACAGATATTCAGAAAAGAGCTCCTGCTAGAAACAAATTGTGACCATGTATTTACCGTTATCATATGCTCCTTCAACAGTTCTTTGGATGCAAACATGTTATAACATTTACTACAAACGAAAACTGTAATGTTTTTTTGTGCTGAAGTATTGGTGTTCAATATTGACATCAATTTTACTTCATTTCCCTTAGTTTCATCTCCTCCACTTTCATTTCTTGCTATTGTGACCTGAAATCAGAATGAATAGGTTTTATGTTGTTTTCTACATGAGCAATTCTGAATTACAGGAGACGGCTAAGGGGGGGGTCCTGCGGAAATCGCCGGGGCATTTTTTTTCGTTTCTACATCGTACTTCAGCACGTTTACCGGCATATAGAGATTAAAATACCATTTAAAAAGTTTTTTATGGATTTTTTTCAATTTTTTGGGTTGTTTTTCAACGAAAATGTCAAAAAACTGTTTTTGACGCCAGCAATCGACATTTTATAATAAATCAGCGTACAAGAAGTCATTTCCGATCGGAAATTGGCCGCTGAATCCGAAAATGGTGTCAGTTTCCTTACATATTCATTTTCTATTCATTGGCTGATTTTCGGCAAAGCTCCTTTTTTTTACGGCGTCTTATCGGTGAGCAGCCAGTTAAAAATATTTTTTTTTGCGAAATATGCGTGTTTTTACCTCAGCTTTACGACAAAATGAGAATTCTTCTGACTAAATGGATTTCAGAGGTCAAAAAATCGAAAAAACGAGAGGAAACCGTTATTACTGTTCAAAAATCTGTCGTCAGGTCGCTGACTAGTCTTTTTTTGGGACATATGACCCCGGAATCGGATTCAGCGGGAAATTCTACGATGAGAAAACATTTTCCGAACGTCATCCAACAGTTTTTACACTCCAGTAAACCATTAATTTTACGCCAAAAACCGAGTAAACGTAATTTTCCAGTTTTTGCCTATTTCGACCTCAAAGTTACAGAATTTAGAATTTGGATTACTTAGACAATTTTAGATCGAAAACATGTTATAACATTATTTTTTTAAATATTTTGGTGCTTTGGAAAAGCAGTTTGAAATATTTTTGGGCTTTGTTGAATTTTGTGACTCTGGGTCATCATGAGGGATTGAAAAATTGTCAGAATCAGATTGCTTGGGACATTTTACATCAAAACCAGTCAATTTTGATCACGATTTTAGTCGATTTAAGAAACAAACTTCAAAAATTACAAAAAAACTTAGTCTCTAGATTTGCAGTTACGAAAAAGCTTTTTTCAAACTGTTTCCCAAAGAAAGAACCAAAATATTAAAAAAATAATGTAATAGCGTGTTTTCGATCGAGAATTGTCCAAGGAATCCAAATATTCTACTTACGATTCTAAATTCTGCAACTTTGAGATCGAAAAAGGTCCAAAACTGGAAGAAAATTACGTTTACCTGGTTTTTTGGCGTAAAATTAATGATATACTGGAGTGTAAAAACTGTTGGATGACGTTCGGGAACTGTTTTCTTATCGTAAAATTTCCCGCTGAATCCGATTCCGAGGTGAATGACCCAAAAAAACACTTGACAGCGACCTGACGGCAGATTTTTGTACAGTAATATCGTTTTCTTGTAGTTTTTTCAAGTTTTTTCGACTTCTAAAATCCATTTAGTCAGAAGAATTCTTATTTTATTGTAAAGCTGAGGGGAAAACACGCAGATTTCGCTTTTTTTTTAAGTGGCTATTCACACCGATATGACGCCGTAAAAAAAGGAATTTTGCCGAAAATCAGCCAATGGATAGAAAATGATGCGTTATGTAAGGATTATGGGAGGAAACTGACACCATTTTCAGATTCAGCGGCCAATTTTCGATCGGAAATGACTTCTTGGACGTTTATTTACCATAAAATGTCGATTTCTGGGGTCAAAAACAGTTTTTTGACATATTCGTTGAAAAACAACCCACAAAATTGAGAAAATTAATAAAAAACTTTTTTAAAGGGTATTTAAATCTCTAAATGCTGGTAAAAGAGTTCAAATACAATGCAGAAACCAAAAAAATTGCCCCGGCAAGTTCTGCAGACCACCACCACCCCTCCCTTGGCCGTCTCCTTTAATTTAGAATTGCCCACATTAAAACTGAAAATATTGCAGAGAGCAACAAGACTTTTTAGAATTTGGCTTAAAATGGTAATTTAATTTTAGATTTATTTTGTTTGAACATAAAACTTCTAATAGTTTACTTACCAATTCTGAGTGCAACTGATCCAAGTGCTCCTTCATTGCATCTGCTGATTCACAAATGAAAGAGCAAACTTTACATTTGTGTGCAGTTATGGATTCAAAGAAATCATCATATTTTTTATCATATAGTATTTGACCTTCTTGTGATGGTTTTTCAAAATTATCCAGAGAACTTAATAAGCTTTTATCAATAGTAATGTATGTCCCGTCAGAATTCAAAAGTTGGATAACTTCATTATTCAATTCTTGAACAACTTCATTATTGATATTTTGATCCACTATTTGATTTTCTGATTGATTTGGTGAAAACGTTATAGCATAAGTTGTACCATTAGATTGTAGATAAATATTTTTATCTTGTTTATTATTTATAATTTTATCACTTGTGTTTTGTTGATTTATGACTTGTGTGGTTAAATGTAGTAAAATATCGTTGGGGAGATACACATTTTGAGTATCCGAAGATATACCATCAGAGACCTAAAACTCCAATTTTTGAGTATTTCACTTGGTTGATGTTATATTTAGAAATCATATTTACCACTGTTTCATTGAATACACCAACTGGAACCTTTCCTCCTACTATATTTTCAGTGACCTCTTCATCTTCGAATATCTCATTATCATTGGTAATATCATTTGCATCCACTTGATCTGTACATAATTATTGGGATGATAATAATTAACATAAACTGTAGATTATAAAGAATTTTCCATCATTTATTTATTAAGACACAGCAGGCTTTACATTATACTTTTGAGTTCACTAAGTAGTTGAGGTAGTTATTAAGTAATAATTGACATTCTTTATGATACATTGATGATGTTCTTTGTGCACATAATCAATGTGACATTGCTGGATCTTTTCCACTGAATGAAATCAAAGTATCACCTACATTAACATTACTCCAGATTTGATACAGTATAATCATTACCTTCAGTTATAAGAGCTCCATTCAATAATATCGGAAATCCTTGGGATGGCCAAACTGATGTATCAATCTCAGTAAAAATAGGCTCAACTGGTAAAGCATCTTGAAGTTCATCGCTACTGTGCAGCAAATAATTTCCTGGATTATCATTCAAAAATTTGAGATAAGCTGTAGGATCATCTTCCGTATCCATTACTTCTGGAATAATGTACAATTACTATACTTAGCAGAAATGAGTGACAAGAAATGAAATAAAGCTTACCAATTGGAGGTTAGATTCAGATGCATTTATTATCTGATCGTTGTTGATGTAACTAGATGAGGCTACAAAAATTGAATATTCGGATCTAGTTAGTATATCTATATGATCATTATAATGTTACCTGAATTCCAAGAAATATCATTCCTAAATTTTAATAGTTCTTAAAAATAAACAATTTCGTTCTTGTCATAATACAAAATACAACAACGAACTACAATCCGCAGAATCCAAACTATTCAAAAGAACAGAAGCAGATGCAGAAAAGAATCCAATATCATATATAATTCTATGCCTGTAGTTCAAATCGGCGTATTCGATCTAAATGGTCTATGGAAAGTTGTCATTCAAATCTAACCTCGTCCTCGTGTTGTTTAGAAGAGGTTATATGTAGTTCGGATAATTTATAAAATTGGTTATATTCCTCAAGAATGGCTTGTTGTAAGGTTCACAATGTTAAATTTTATAAGCCCAAGCCCAAAGCTATATACTGTATGGCTTCTAATCGGAGTAAAAAAAAATTAGCTCTGTCTAGGTAATATTATTTTGGTTAACTTACCAGTACAATCATTACTATTTAATTTTTTAGATCAGACGCTTCTATAGAAATATGGGATTCAAGTCATTGTGCTTTTATAGAGCGATCAATAGCTTCTAGTGTTGATAATTATAGTATAGAAGGTCTAGCTTGGTATAATGATCGATTATTTAGTGTTGGTTTACATGGATTTCTTGTGGAATACGATCTGCATAGATTGAGTATCAGAAGTAAAAGTATAGTAACTGGAGAAGCTGCATTTTGTTTGGATATACATACAGCTAAAAACCAAGTTGCTGTGGGTACAGAACTTGGTTATTTAAACATTTTTGATATTACAGAAGATGGAACCATGTTTAATAAATTTTTAGATAAGCAAGAAGGTAGAATATTGTGCATTAAATATGATTCAACGGGAGATTTTATTGTATCAGGCAGCTTGGACGCTATAAGAGTGTGGGATGCAGAATCAGGTATGTGATTTCCTATTAGATAATCCAGTATAGTCAGCTCAATTACTAAATCATTTGAAATCTAGATTGGAAACTGTCATGAATATCTGACCATTGCTCTACAAAATAGTAGCCTTATTAAAGTGAATTATAAACTGAAGCTAGCATAATTATTTCTTCTCTAAATGTGGAAGAAACAAAAATTGCAAAGAGAGAGAGTTTTGCTTTTTCTAGCCATAGTGCAACTCCTGCCTTTGAACCACCCATATGTTTCATGTATGAAAATGTAAGTATCATTGGTGGTTTGTTGATACATATACTTATCACTTGTGAACATCAGATTTTACAATTATTCTGATAGTTATCTTATGCTTACACATTTCTATTTGAATAAAAAGTAAAAGCAAAAGCCAGAACAAAAAATATGTATCAGTGATTAATGCTTTATATAAAGATAAATTACATTTTTTACTGTACAGTGGTATTGTCAAAATCAAATTCTTTCACCCCATAGCCAAGAAATTTCAAAAATCGCCTGATGGACGAACCTTTAAGAGATGTAATCTACTTCTATCCAAAATTTCAAATCCCTATGTATTATGGTTTGGGACATCTCATGATTATCATTGAGCAGTATGACGTACCTTGCTACTTTTGGCGATAATTACTTTCTACGACTTCAATACTCCTTCAAGTCTACCAGATCTGAATCCGATTGACTTTTATGCTGGTTTCTCGGGCGCCAGATTTTTGTCAAGGTTTACTCCTCGTTAAGGGCTTGCCACAAAGCGTATCACTGTGCTATCCACGGATAGCCTTGTCCCAGTGTAGTCTCAGTGAATTAAGTAACCAGGGGTCAATAGGGCAATTGCAATTAATACTTGGTTACTTCTTGACTACTTAATTGTTGTTGCAGAAAGTCATTTTGGATAAACACGGAACTTTCCAATAATTTATTTATAGCTTGAACTTACATTGATATTTCACTTTCTCTGTATAATAATAATTTATCCGACCCGGGGGAAGCACAAGGAAGATCAGAAACAATGATTGTTAAAAACGCGGTCCAAACAGGCTTTTTTCCCCTTAGTATAGCCTTGCTAACAAATATTCATGTGAGTATTATTAAAAACGGCTATTCATCCATCAATTAGCAAAATTACATAATACTTCAATGGTAACTGGCGGAACACTTACTTTTGGCGGCACAACTGGTTGTTTCTGGAATGATCGCTCTGGCTGTCTTCTCGCACTGTCTCACTGGCAAGAATTCAATTCAACACTTGTGAGGCGTTCTTTTATACCAATCGAGGTTCTGGTCAAGTCACCTACACTAGCTCCAGCCAAGCCCTTTTTTGCTCATTTCGCGCTCTTGATGGTTCACCAGTTCCACGATTATTTTGTACCGTTTTTATGGTTACATCTGTTCCGATATCTTTTGTTGACACGAAATATGCACGTTCATGAATGAAATCAAAATATACGCGACTTTTGAATGGAACCGTACGCAAATCTGACACTTAAACTACACGGATGTCAATGCCCGGTACTATCTATCTTCCTATACAACAATATAATTATTCGGAATTATCAATTGGATATACTAATATAAACGAAATCTAAAATTTAAAACTAATCTACGTGTTTCCCCTTAAATAATTATTCAATATTTTAGAGCTTCATTACAGCAGTGTAATAATTATTTATTGATAGGGGTCCAGTTTGTCTGTCTGACGAACTAACTAACAGCTGGCTTTCTCTGAAGTTCTGTCTCGAAAATATTCTTCATCTCAAGTCAGAGACTGGCAACATATAAAATATAGCTTTAGCCGAAGTCATAGCATTGCACACTAAGTTGTACCCACGGTCGTATTCATAGGTCTGGAAACTCGAGGCTGTTTCCTATGTGAGAAGTGAGTCCGCTAAGCTTCAACTGTCGCGTAGTACCAAAAGACGTCACGGGTGCCAGAGAATCTTTGTATTGTGGGGCTTGAAATTTGAACGATATGGCGCCTAATCCTGACAACATACTTCGATCCATGCGCGCTGGTGGCTGAGCGAGGGACTACGAGTTTGGCGACATGTAAGAGACACTCATGTCAAACAATAGAGTTTCCAGACCTGTGTATACGACCGTGGTTGTACCCAAGTAGAGGTCAAAGTACTAGTATGTAAACCTCTGTCCTGAGGCTCATAAAGTGATTCTTTGAACTTTAAAATGTCACATATGGAATGATAAATAAATCAATACTGATCATACCTAATAATAATATACCAAGGAAACAATAGAGCTATCAGCTTAGTTTTATTGCTCCTTTGGTAGCTATAACACTATTGGTGCCTTGGTACATAATTACCTACCATGAACCAATAGCATAGTGAAGCTCCTGATGTACACAGCCATGAAGCAGTACTTTAGACATTTAAATGTAGCAAATAAAGTAATCAATTAAGACTAATCAAACAAAAGAAGATTTAAAATATAAATTTTATATAAACCGTTATCATGAATCATCCACATGAATCATATTATTGAGTATTAAAATTGTTTTAGGTCACGCCATTCACAAGATGACCACTGGACGTTCAGAGATGAAGAAAGCCACAATTGTATGGTGCATAGCTGTAACCAATGATTTTACAATTATAAGTGGCGATTCCAGAGGCAAATTATCGTTTTGGGATGGAAAAATGGGTTCACAAATTGAAAGTTATCAGTCACATAGAGCGGATATTTTATCCCTTTGTTTGTCTGACGACCAGACCTCGTTGTTTTGTGCAGGAATCGATCCGAATATTACTAATTACGTAAAAATTAAAGTAAAAGATGGTAATGAGAAATGGGTGAAAAGTGTTCACCGTAAAATTCATGACCATGATGTTAGAAGTCTAGTTTTGAATGAGAATAAGTTGTATTCCGGTGGAATAGATGGTTATCTTGCTTGTAGTTATCATCCACCTAAGACACTGTTGAAATATCCTCCTGTATTACAAAGTCCTTGTGTTACAATAAGTGGAAAAGGTAGAATGCTAATGCTAAGATTCCCAAAGTACGTTGAAATTTGGAGTATGGGTGAGGTAGAAAATACAGATAGTTCCCAAGGTTTCTTGCCCCTGCTGTCAGAACCAAAAAAACTATTAGTTTTGAAACGAACTGTTAAAAACCATAATGGGCAAGAGAAAAAGGAAGGAATAATATTTTCTTCGATTTCTGATGATGGTAAATGGATTGTTTATGGCACAAAATTTGGACTTAGGCTATTCCAACTAGAATGGGTAAGTAACTAGCTAAATTTTGTAGAAACTGCGAATAATTTTTGATTTATTACCTGAATTCAATTTGTAATTGAATGTTTGATCTACATCTACAACCGTTCACAACCAACTGGCACTAAGTGTAAACACGACAAGGTTGTACATAGGCGATGGTTATATTAAATGGCTATTCACTATTTAAAAAGACCTTATAATATAGAGAATTGAATATAACTGTAAACGATTCACTTAGCGGTTAATTTGAGCGAAATTTTCGGCCTTCGACAATGCGATTAAGTTGAGAGAAAGCGTGGACAAAGAGTTACGGAAAAGTCTGATATCTCTGGGCACAGATTGAATTTCAAAATGAGGAGTTTGTCACTACCTGTATTTGTATTAGGATTGAAAATCTTGATATAAAACGATAATTTATTGATAGAATATTGTAACTAACATGTATTCCTAATTTCTACCTTGTGAAAAATCCTTAAAGACATATAACTGAACTAATCGCATTTTAGATCCGTTACAACTAACCCAGATGTCCGATCATTAGCTTCTGACTTCGACGGTAGTATCAACTAGATATTCACTGTAGATTGCATAAAAATTGTTTCTTCTATATCTCAAGTCACGGTTTGCATTTTAAAATTCGATCTTCGTCACGACTTTTTTTTTCCTATACTTTGAGTACTCGAGAGGAAAACCTGTAATGAACATCATGTAGCTAGTGGTGGAATGTATTAGATCCATTTCTAATTAGGCAACGTTTGAAGTTGATCGGTTAAAAACGGCTCTGAAAAGCCTACAGTTCCATTCTTTTCACTCGCTTCGCTTCAATTACATCAGAAAAAAATATTAGTAAACTTAGATGTTCTATAACTTTCTGAGAAACATAATATTTATTTATAAAAATATTTTTTTTTCTCCAAGGATGATGTTAGCGAAATCCCTAAATTGTTTAGGGTGGAAAACGTTGGTGACAGTGATGAAAAATATATCACGGCGATATTTGGTAAAGACTGTTCTCAACTGATTGCTGCTGTATCAGGCGGAAAAATGCATGTTTTCAATGTTTCAACAGGTGCTGCATGTGTCACACAAATAATAGAAACTCCAGGTAATTATTATATCTACATTTGAATTACAATTTAAATTGACTTCTATGAAAAGGGTGTTATGTCAACCTTTATAGAAATTTTGCTATGTTATCATCACCCCTTGTTGGACATAAAATATTAACAGTATCCAGTTGACAGGTGGTTGATGTTTTTCTCATATAGCTCTATTTCAAATGATGATTATACTTTGGTTGGAATCACGTGGAATTAAAATTGAATCCATTTTGTTCACTGAAATACTTTCTAGTAACTCGTTCGCCACCTTGAATTTTTCAATTTTGACTAAAAAAATTATTTCTCCGACGCCAAAACCCCCCACATACCAATTTTGAGAAGAATCCGACGATAATCACCTAACTCGCCCGCCATCTTAAATTTTTGAATTTTGATTAGATAATCATGATCTCCGACCCAAAAAACCACCATATACCAATTTTGAAAAGTATACAACCATAATCACGATACTCGTCCGCTATCTTGAATTTTGACTATGAATCATGATCCCCGAACCCAATACTAATATACTAATTTTGAATAAAATCTGACCATAATCACAAAACTCGTCCGCTATCTCAGCCGCCACCTGGGATTTTTGAAGTTTCACTAAAAATCATGATCTCCGACCCCTAAACCCCCCACATACCAATTTCGAAAAGAATCGGACTAAAATCACCTAACTCGCCCGCCATTTTCAATTTTTGAATTTTGATTAAATAATCATGATCTCCGACCCGGAAAATCCCCTTATACCAATTTCGAAAAGAATCGGACTAAAATCACCTAACTCGCCCGCCATTTTGAATTTTGAAATTTTGATTAAATAATCATGATCTCCGACCCAAAAAACAACCATATACCAATTTTGAACCATAATCACAATACTCGTCGGCCATCTTGAATTTTGACTATGAATCATGATCGCCGAACTCAAAATCCCCTTTAAATTAATTTTGAATAAAATCTGATCATAATCACAAAACTCGTCCGGTATCTCAGCCGCCATTTGGGATTTTTGAATTTTGACTAAAAAAATCATTATTTTCGACGCCAAAGACAATTTTAAAATCATCTGACTATAATCACAAAACTCGTTCGTCATCGGAGCCACCATCTTGTTTTTTTCTCTTATGAAAAATGCCACCAGAAAAATTAAAACCTGCCAAATTCCAAGTTAATCGGACGCCAAGAAGTGAGTCAAAATTCACTTGCAAGATTTATTCCGAACGTACAAATAAATAGATCGATAGATAAACCTCTGGGTTAGGTCATAGATGGAATGGCGGGTTAGATTATAGATGGAATGGCGAACCCTACTTCACTCTTGAGACCCTCCTATTTAGAGTGCGAAAGCTTTATTGTTCCAGATTTTTCGGTTTTCTAGTAATAATTATTATATGGTGACGAGTCGCGTTAAAACTCGAAATATCTAAATTCAACTAGCTCACTCTTTATAAATTCTCGTGAAGTAATCAGGGTTACTATAAAACAATTTTGCGAGAAAATAAATGAAAACCTCAATTCTTTTGAATTAATGGATCTTTACATTCTCCTCAAAGTCTATTTTCCCAACATTTCTCCGAAACAGAAAAGTACACATAGAGTTCTCCTCTACATTTTCTATCGGACTATCGTCTCAGTCTTTTCAGTCCTCGTGCCTTTTTCTTTTCGAAAATATATACGCCCAAAAAAATCCTCGCCGTTTACCGATTCTCGCCAATTTCAATAGGGTCCGGAAGACCGTCAAAAGGAACGTGCCCGGAAAATTAATGAATTTATTCCGACAGTTATCGTGTATCAAGGGAAAATTAAAAAAAATCACATTTGACGTAATAATCCGGAAACGGAAAATCGGCTGCCCCCAAGCGTATCTCCAAAATTTCGAATCTATATGACCAACCTTTTTAAAACGTAGACCCTAAACAACCATTTGTATGAGCTTAATCTCAAAACAAACAAGTTATCGGTTATGAATTACGTCTAACGTAACGAAGAGGCCAAAGGCCAAAGAGTCATTAAAGAACCATCGCCAAAATTTACGGAGTACCTTCTAAGCCAAAATAGAAGATCAACTTGAATCAGTGTTGGGCTTTTGACAGGGCATTGTAGACTCAACAAACACATGAACAATATCGGACTGGCAGAACAATCTTACGCAGGTTCTGTCAAGAAGACGAGGTAACCTCAGTACACAAGCCTCACTTTACATGGATGACCTAAGGTCTGGTTTATGGAGTCTAGTAATAAAGACGAGTCTAGACAGGGAACCTTAACATAACAAGAGGGCATACACAATAGATCTGCAAAGGTCGCGAAGGTGAAGCTCCTAGCCCATAAGCCCCATACAAATTTAATCTAGGTCTAACATACTATCGAGTTTTTTGTATCAATCTGAAGATGACACGCTGGTTGTTGTCACAATAGTATTCTATAATATAAGAACAAAGTAAAAGTGTTTTATTCTGTCAGTATAAATAATATACCTATGATTATTGTATAAATATTAGACTTGTCATTGAGGATATCACTTGTAATTATTATTCAGTTTTGGTACATAAAGACGGATATGACATGTAAAAACTTTACTTTATTTCAGAGGTACATGACACCATAACATTCTTGATAACTTCTAAAAATGGAAAATATTTAATAGCTGCTGATCCCTCGAGTAATATTGTCGTGTGGACATCTAAGAATAAGATCTGGCATTTTTATTGTAAACTGCCTGTATATTCATGTTCACCCACATCAATGGCATTACATCCAACCTTAGATACATTAGTGATTGTCTATTCAGACAGTAAGGTAGGTTCATTGTGATTCAATTTACCTTTAATGATTTATGGTTATCTTTTTTCAGATAATAGAATATGATATAACTAGGCGCGAGTTCACCGATTTCTCAAGAAATTTAGAACATAGGCTACCCAAACCTTGGTCATCTAAATCTTATCCCATTAGGAACATTTCCTTTGATCCAAATGCAAAAGATATAATTCTGCTATATGACGATAGCAATATCATAGTTATCAACAAGAACAAAGTAGGTGTTTTTTGTTATCTTTCAAAAATGTAGAATAAGTGAAATTTTAAGCTGTCGTTTCCAAATATCGCAATATCGTTGATACGTTTACAGAATTACGTTTTTGAACAAATTGTACTATCTATTTAATATAAATTTATAGACCTTTATCCGCAGTATAGGAATTGTTCTCTAATTAGATTGTCAACAAGCCACTCTGCGGCCGACAAAAATATGAGAACTCGACCATCATACCGAAGTGGCAATTTTTTATTTTGACTACACGCGAAATAGCCTCTTATTTCTGTAGAACATCGATTGAACTAGTTGTTGGAAGAGGAGATTTTCGCTTGACAGTTTCGATATTATAGGCATTTTAAAGTGGTGAAATAATGAACTGTATTGTTTTTGGGTGTGGTAGCTCGTTTGTAGTGGTAGTGTTTTTCTGGATATAAATATATTTGTCACGCATATTATAGTGTGATAGAATTAGCTTTTTGGAGTTTTTAATTCTGAGTTCGTAGAAAAAAAATGCTTTAAGTAGATAATTATGATACAAATTGAAGGAACTAAAATCGGACACTTTTTGATCGTCGCAAATGTTCCAAAAAAAATGGTAAAAATGGCCAAAACCGGTTTTTCGCGTCGGACATCGTCAGATTGAGTTAAAAAGGAAAAAGCTTATGCGCCGTTAAAAGACGGAAAAAAATGAGCTGCGGATGAATTCGATTGGTTCAGCGGTGACCCCGCAAATTGCAAAAAACCATCGATTTTGCTTGAAATTTCAAAAATTCATAACTCTTATTCTTTTAAAGATTAAGAGCTGAAATTTAGTTTAATAGGTTGTAGCTTTTGTGCCCACCAAGTACCACACAAAATTTCAGCAAGGTCAGATGTACGCTTTTTAAACCGCAGCTTAATGCAAAAAAAAGCACTTGTGTAAAATTGCCTTAAAAAAATTGTGGTGCGGTAACGCGCTATTTTTTTTACGGGATCATCTTCAACCTCTTATCTTTCGTAAAAGTTGCTAAAACAATTATTTTTAATGGTATTTCGACATAAAAGTCAATCGGATTCAGATCTGGTAGACTTGAAGGAGTATTGAAGCCGTAGTAAGTAAAAAATCGCCAAAAAGTAACAAGGTACGTCACAGCAGACTATTTAGAGGATAAAGTATTGTTGATGCATCTGGAATAAATTTTGAATAATACATAATAAGCCCAAGAAACTGTTGTATCTCTTCTTTGGATTTGGGCCTAGGCGCATCAATAACTGCTTTCATTTTATCATCTGATTTCTGAAGACCTATCTTGGTGATCACATGTCCAAGATATGATATTTTTTTCACGAAAAATTTGCATTTGTCTCTATTAAGATGAATAAATATTATATTCACGTAATTTCTGGAGGATCTGGATTAATCGATTTTTACATTGTTCTATTGATGATACTTGAACCAAGATATCATCGAAATAAGCCGTAGTTCCTTCCAAATCGTTTACAATTTGATCTATTATCTTGGGAAATTCATTCGGAACGGCTTTTATTCCAAAAACTAATCTTTTACGTCAAAGTATATTCAAAAACTTGTCTGGGCGTGTTGTCACCTAGAGCGACCTTAACTTTATATAATGACCCTTGACCACAGTGCAAGAAGAATCGCCCGGCCTAATTTTTTCGATGTGAAACTACAATTTCAATGTACTAAGGCTATATCCAAACCCACTAATAACAGTTTGCAATGGATCCTCCTTAAAGTTTGCAATGTGTCTTCCTTGAAAATCGTTTGAGCGAAAGCAGAACAACAGAGCTGTCGTTCGTTGTAACTTTATTTATCCAACTGTGCAAGTACGCAAACACATGTTACAACGTCATACAGAATTTGTACATGCAAGTTTAATCTCTAATGCGATGTCGCGCCACCGTCACCCTTCATTTTGTTTAGAATCTCCTCTTCTAGATTATCGCTTTATATTTCATGTAGACGAAACCGCCGACTAATGTATAATCCACAATCTGCAAGCGTTTCCAACTGTGCAGGTTGTGGTAATTTCCAATTCATTAGAATAGAAAGGTCATAATAATTTCAGGTGAACCCGTTGCGCGTTTCTCTGCATGTTGGAATCAGTCGTTGATTGACGGATACATAATAGATGAGCCAGGGTACGTCGTAATTCACTGGTATTCAGAGCACACGATGCACGTGTCGGTCGAAATACACTATGCGTTGGCAGTTACAAGATTTAGATGAATTAATTACGCCGCTCACGTATTCCGACAGAATTGCATGAAGATGCACTGTGATATCCCTTTAACTTACGTGCGTTCCCGGCGGAGCGTTTTGTTTCTTGATTCCAAGATCGTTAATGACTCTTCAACAGATAAAACTTATGTTAATGGGTTCTGAAGTTTTAACAGTTTCTCGAATGTAAAATTCGGTTTTAGACGGTGGAAGGTGAAGAATATACTTTGTTGAAAATTGGTCTATCTATAGTCCAGAGATTCTTTGTTAATTCAAGTTTGCAGCAATTCATTTCAACGCTCTCGTAATGGTAGCTAGTTTGTTAATTTATTTGGAATGTTAACTAGACTTTTAGTGTTATTGCTTGATTCATTGTGTAAAACAGGGGTCTCCAAACTACGATCCGCAGGCCAAATCCGGCTCGCCAGTGTCATCAATCGGGCCCAGAGGCGTATCTACGGTATGGCAGATAGGGCACGTGCCCTGAGCGCCAAAGCCGAAGGGACGCCGCTTGACACTCGTAAAATTAAATCAAAACTCTTAAAATCTCTAAAACTGCGATGTCGATGGTCAACAGCTGTATGAAAAAATTTTGGACTAATGAATGTTGCTCAGCACCAGGACCAACGTAATACTTTCACGACCTGAAGACGCCATCCAAATATTAATCACGATTGCAGTTTCCATTGCTAGCTGTGAAAGATCATTTAGCAAATTAAAATTGATTCTAAGTTATCTTCGAGCCTCCATGGATCAAGATCGGTTAAGTGACCTTGCTTTGCTTACGTCGAACAGGAAGAGGTTGAGAAGGCAGATTTCAAACGTCTAGTTGATGCTTTTGCATCAACGAAGGCGAGGAAGATGCATATATAACAAGCATGTTACTCAAGTTCAATAAATAAATAAACAACTCCCATAAAAATACCTTCCTCAGTGGTCGTGCCGTGAATACTATCAATATCAAGAAGTTCTTCATACACTCCATACCTTTTATCTACTTCTCGAATAAAAATCAACACCTGAGTATCTGATACATCCGTTGACTCATCCAAAGCCAGAGAAAACCACTCAAGATGTCCATTTTGTACAGACAGCATCTTGTTAATGCTCTAGTGTTTCAGCAGATATTAAATTATCTTCATTGAAATAACTACTTAGATTAAAAATAATGTTCATTGAAAGTCAGTCAAGTTCTTAGCAATTCTTCCTTTAATTTTACTTTCCATGAGAGAGTTCAGCGTTCGCTACCTACTATAATATATCAGAGAAGAAATTTTAGATACCCTGCGCTTGTTCTACGGTTTAACATAAAAAGCAATTGGTATTACAAAAGCCTCGAAATGTAATTTCATTGGAGTATATTAGCGAATTAGCAGCGTTAATCAAAACAATCGAGATTATCGTAATGTATTTGCTCACGTCTCGGTCAATTCTATCAATTTTGCATAAATATCTTGTTTACATGGCGCTGTTGTTGCGCCGTGTAATTATGTATTGTATGTCTGTCGCATAGGAGTACGGTAAATCCGGAAGCATCGTGTCCGACGGAGTGGCTGTCACTCAGGATTTCCAGTAATTGAATTGGTTAAGCCGTAAGCTTAATTAATCTGCGAATATCGACATTGCTTCCATTGTCATCATTTGTGATTGTCATTCAGTTTTAAATCCTAACAAATGAACGTCGAATATGTCCATTTTGGTTTACGCCGTACATAATTGATAAACGAATTCCGTTTATTTTCACTGTAGGGTTAATGAAATCAATACACAATTCTCGGGAAATAGGTCACATTAACACATGTATTTTTATTTTTACCCTCGTCTTTACGTACGTTTCGGTCTCACGACCATCATCAGAAGACTTATTAATACAATAACCTGATTACTTAGAAATACTGTAATAACACAAAGCGTCCTTATCGCACAAATTTCGTTTAAATGCCAACGTCGCGAAACGAACGGAGACATGAAATCGGAACTATAACACAGCAATGTTGCAGCGTAAAAATTAAAAATCCACTATTAAGTAGAATCATCAATAAATACGAACACATTTCATAAATGTCTGCGAGAGACTAACAGACAAAGAGTTCTATCCTCTTTGCTAACAGACGAGACCATCTCAAGTGTTCATTTAAGCGCCAGATGTCATAATTTATTAGGTGATAAAAGAAGGTCTCTGGCCTGTGAGAAATACTTTAGACAATTCTACCTAAAGTAAACTTTTACATTATAAGGACGTAAGTAGGAATTTGCAAGAATATTAATTAATTAAATTAGTATAAATATGACTTAGTGTTTGAACGTCACTCCTATGATTAACAGACTTGGAGTCACTTTTTATATGAATCATCTCCAGAATAGATCTTTTATAATAATTGGTTTCCTTAGTTAAAATATTAACATTCTTGTAATCAAATTGATGGTTATAATCAAAGCAATGTTTAGCAAGCGCGGTGGAATTTTCTAAGTTTTTGTTTCTTGTGCTATACTTATGGCCATACATTCTTTTTTGTAAATATTGTTTAGAGATACCAGTATAGGTCCCATCACAATCTAAACAATTTAATTTGTATACTGTGTGGGTTTGTTTATCTTTAGGAATTACAGGTTTTAGATTTGAGAAATATTTCCCAACACAGTTAGTAGGTTTATGCGCTACGTTTATATCATACTTTTTCAAACATTTCTTAATTTTCTCTGAGGTCTCCGGAATGTATGGTAAAGTTATATAATTGTCTGAATTACCTTTTACGTTATTTTTATATGACGCTCCATTATAAATTTTGTTTATTCTCTCTTTAATAATAGGATTGAAAAAAGTTTTTGGGTAGCCATTCAATTCCAGTGTATTACGAACAATTTTTAGATTTTTGGGACGGTCCTCTGGGTGGGACAATTTAACCGCGCGGTCTGTAAGACTGTTTATGACGCTTTTTTTATAACAAGTTGGTGCAACGGAATTGAAGTGAAGATAGCGTTGAGACCAAACTTCTTTAGTAAACCACGAAGTTTTTATTTCTCCATCTGCATCATGCCTAATGTTCATATCTAAGAAATTTATGTTTTTGTTAACTTCTATTTCACAGGTAAATTGAAGTTTACAGTGGAAATTGTTAAATTTATTAATCACGTACTGAATTTTGTCATTGGGAACACACATAAGGCAATCATCTACATACCGTTTAAAAAATACGGGCCGAAAATCTAATGAACTTATAACAGATTCCTCCAGGCATTCCATAACGAGGTTAGCAATGGTAGCAGAAATAGGAGATCCCATTGCTGTGCCGAATATTTGTCCAAAATATTGTTCACCGTACTGAAAATAAGTGCATTCTAAACAAAACTTCACAGCATTTATAAATTCCGATTGATCTAGAGGTGTGTGGTTTTTAATCTCTGCCCAACGTTTTTTGATGCTATTCAATGCCAAATCGACAGGTATATTTGTAAATAAAGAAACAACGTCTAAGGAAATTAGTTGATGGTTTACGGGTACGGATTGATTTTTTATAAATTCATTAAAATGCCATAAGTCTTTCACATAAAATTCATTATTTCCTATTATATTATTGATCGATTTTGATAAAAATTTTGATAAATTGTAAGTAGGCGCTCCTATATTACTAATAATGGGTCTTAGAGGTATATCAATTTTATGTAGTTTTGGAAGCCCATAGATATAAGGTGCTAGCCCATTATGGCAAATTAATTTATTTTTCAATTCAATAGGGATTATCTTATTTTTGTGCCAATTATTTATCAATTTATTCATGTTATTTTGTATTGATAAAGTAGGATCAGATTTTAATTTTTTATAAGTTGTTTCATCATTTAAAAGGTTTTCTATTTTCTTTTCATAGTCATTTCTATGCATTATGACGGTTTTATTACATTTATCCGCGTTCAAAACTAAAATTTCAGGGTTAGCATTTAAGAACTCTTTTGTTATTTTTGTATGATAGTTAAGACGATTCTTTGCAGTACCTACTTCTGCTTTCTGTTTGTTCTTCTTGTTTGTCAAGATGTTACAAATTTTGTTTCTAATTTCATTCTTTTCTTCTAAATTTTTATTCCTAATTCCACATTCTAAATTTGCAATTATATTGTCGATAGGCAGTTTTTTGTTATCAGGCAATGCAAATTTCGGACCTAAGCTTAACGTATGCTGCACCTCATCCGGAATTTTTGTTTCGGTTAGATTTTTCAACCATTGTTCATTGATATTTTGTTTTTCATAAGCTACGCCTTTCATTAGATTATTTATCTTTTTAGATTGTATGGCTTTTATGAAATCAATATCAAGTTGTGTTATTGTTAGCGTAGACGTTCAAGGATCAAAGTCATCTTCGCAATTAGTCTTTCGTTTTGCTCTATGATTGTTAGGCTCACAAATTCGTTTTGCTCTATGATCGTTAGGCATATTTCTAATGAGTAGAAACAAAAGACGTGGAAAGACGTATATAAATATATATATACTGATTTGAATAAAAAACGCTAGTGCTTGTTGAGCAATATGCCTGAAATTTTCACAGAAGGAATACTTCAATATAATCAAGAAATGATTAAAGCTTCAATAAAATACTTCAACGTTATCTCAGTTTTTGTAACGTTTGTTTTATGTAAAGAAGAGGAATGTTTTCAAGCCCCAATCGTAAAAATGAACATTTTTCACAGTTCTATTTTCACATTTCTGTCGTAAACATTTTCCACAATGTCTAGAGTTCGACAACGTCAAAATTATCGCCAGTTAAGAGTTTGAACATGGCCGGATTATTGGTATGAGAGAGGGTGGATTTTCATTTCGGGAAATTGCCAACCGTGTGGGTCGTAACGTTACAACAGTGTTAAGATGTTGGTCAAGATGGTATGAAGAAGGAGTTCATGAGCGTCGCCGCGGATCAGGACGTCTTAAGGAATACATATCGTGAAGAACGCCACCTAAGAACATTGACCCTAAGAGACAGGTTTTCCACTATACGAGCCATAGGAAAATACTGGATGGAAGCTTCAGGACAAAGAGTCTCCATGGCGTCTGTCTATCGACGGATAAGGTCTTTTGGGCTCCAGTTGAAGTTCTACCGGGATATCAAAAATTATCTTGGTCAAGGGTGGTTGTGGAATCTAAAACGTGTGTGTTACTTTACGTTTGAAATAATTATGTCACTGTCACACTGACATCAATAACCTACAAATCTCATACCTATTTATTTCAGTTGTAAAACAATAATGAACTACAAATTATGAAATAACGGTTTTAGTAACAAGAAAAACTAAATTACAGTAATTGTTGGAAATGTCCCCCGTTTTGTTCGATGCACAAGTTGACGCGCATCCTCATGCTGTGAAAACCGTTTTGCAGCATTTCTGGCGTTATGGTTGCACATTGCTGAACTATTCTTTGTTGAAGTTCTTGCAAATTATTTACCGGAGTTGCGAAAATCTTGTATTTTAGTAAGGAAATATAAAATAGTCAAAATAAGATGAAAAAAAGTAAGACACACGTTTTACATTCCACAACCACCCTTGACCAAGATAATTTTTAATTTGTAGTTCATTATTGTTTTACAACTGAAATAAATAGGTATGAAGTTTGTAGGTTATTGATGATGTCAGTGTGACAGTGACATAATTATTTCAAACGTAAAGTAAGACACACGTTTTAGATTCCACAACCACCCTTGACCAAGATAATTTTTGATATCCCGGTAGTTAAAGATGATACATCCCAAATCACATGGGATTTTCGATTGTGGCGCCATCTGTCATGTAAACTTTACCTGTCGTTTGATGGGTTATGTATTGTCTGTCATGTAAATTGTAGATTATTATATTAGATGTCAAAAACGTCAAAATATATCGAAACCCCTTTACCCGGTTTGGAATTTAGATATAAGGGACATATTTTCTAAGTTCCAACTCGGTCCGCTTTATAATTTCGCAGATTCGAGTAGAAACAGCTGGAGGCGTGGAAAGACGTTATATGTATATTATAATCTATGTCATGTGAAATCTATGATATGGAATGGTCTGTCAAGGAAATTATGTGACTGGTCAATCACATTTTATCTTTCAATGGAATGACTAATAGAATATTACATATTGACAAAACTTTTAATCAAACTGGATTACAAACAGACACAAGATTTCAGACACAAAAGTGCTGTTTCATTTTAAATAAAAGCTAGAGACTAGTTAAAAATAAAATGAATAAGCTGATCCTTTTTCCGTTATAATAGCTTGCGGCAAAAAGACAGGTACGTTTAATTCCGCCTGGAATATCTGGAAATCTCTTTGGAGACACAAATGCATACTAATTAATCACTGCTTACGGTGTAGAATGAATGGCAGCTTTTGCAGGGAGTTGAATAGCTCGTGGACACTGATATATTGTTGAACTGATGCTATCAGACTGCATAGCAAGGATGCGAACTCCTGCAGAGCATACAACTAACTGCGGATGATACAATAGTAAATGTATCACGTTAAACAATGGTTCATTGCGATTGATTACCGCAATATTTCTCTGTGTTGACCGAAAATAACTGGGTTCTGGCTACGAAATATGACTCGATGGTGCATAAAAGACAACCCGGGTGGACGGCGCACAGTATTGGATTCAGAAAATTCCAAGTCGGATATTTATATCACGTTAAGCTGTACGAATTTATTTGTTGCACGAGTGAGGTAATGGAAATTAATAAAGAGAAAGAATTCATTATATCCACAAACTAAAAACGTATTCAACTTCCTCTTTGTATGCTATAAAGATATTCAACTAATCTAGGAACATTGAGAAATTTTGGATTAAAAGAATATTTTCGTACTTTAGGGATGGAAAGAGCACTTTTTATCCCTGAAATTCAGAACAGGGATAAAAGAAAAAAAAAGGGTAGAACAGTGTGGCCGATATTTCAGGAGCTTACCACATTCAAAAGTGGAAGCACTGGGTTCGCAGGACTATCAGCCACGGTTAGAATTTTGTCATTGGTTTTTGCACCGTATTGTAGAACAGAAATTTTGGTTCACTAATTTTATTTATTGATGAAGCTTGTTTTACCAAAGACGGATGCTTCAATAGTCGCAACAGGCTTCCACCTCATCAAAATGGTAACATCTACCCAAATTTTTTGTAAGGCGTACTTCCTGAGCTAATGGTAAATGCAAACGTTCCAATGGAGATACTGGATAGAATGTGGTTCCAACAATTTTCTGGGCGATGGATCGCTTTGCCAGCGCGAAGTTCCGATTTAACCTCGTTGGATTTTTTCTCTGGGGTTACATCAAGTTCTTGGTCTGTGAAACCTGTTAAGGAGAGTGATGGCGGCTTGGCTTTCGAAAACTTTTGTATTCAAGAGTGATACATATGCTGGAAAAAATCAGCTAAGCAGTGAGTGACACTTCATTTTTGCTGTAACATGAATGGTGAGAAGGAAAATTCACTAGTTATAGCAAAAAGACAAAGCTAGGATGAAAATAGAGATAATGAGTTTTTTGTTGAAAAACTTTGACAAAAAGTGAGAAACCGGGGTAGAATAGTTCTTATATTCTTAGATAACGCTACTTCCCAGCCAAAAGTGGAATTGGAAAATATTCCAATGGTTTTTCTACCTCCATTGCCAACCACTGGACCAAGGGATAATACACAATTTTTAAATAAAATATAGATAATTTTTGATAAGAAGGCTTTTGGCTTTTATGAATACCGAAGATAATTTTGAAAGAGCAGAGAAAAGCTTAGAATTGTCAAGTGCTATGGAATGGATAGTTGCAGCATGGAAAAATACCATCTGTGACTATAAACATTTTTTTCCAAAAGTCTGGATTTATGGAAACGATCCAAGAAAATGAGGCTTTTGAAGAAGAAGACGACATTTCACTCAGTCAATTGTCCTCTCTCTTAAAAAATATGCCAGGTAATCTAGATCTGGGAAAATATCTCTTAATCGATTCAGAACTCTTAACAGAGAACCCAGATTTTGATTTGCAGGAAATAATTCAGGAATTCACTTGACAAAGAAAGCAAACCGACCCTATTGCAGAGATGAATGTGAAAGTGACCAAGACGAAGAGATTTTGTGTTCATCTGTGCAAAATATGAGTGAAGTTTGTGAAAAACTGCATACAACATTTTTTATTGACAAAAACGATGGGGATTTGACCATTGATGTATCCCAAATCTTAATGGAATGTGAGAATGAAGTAACAAAAATCAAAACGAATAATTTGAAAACAGACTACAGTTTTCTCACAAAGGGTAATGTTTAATTATTCAAAAATGGCTTATTCCAGTTCCACATTATGTTGACAAAAATATGGATATGTACATACATAGTACCGTTGTTTGATAAGAAAGAAGATAGTTAGGCAGTCACTTTGGAAAGAGTGTTTGAAGCAATCGCGCGTGACATCTAGGTTCTTTCAACAGAACCTTCCAAAAATTGCATAATTTATGGCACTGTACTAGTACGCCTCCTGGATGGAATATGAAACTTATAAGGAATTTCTTGCAGCTTTCGTTAACCATCTCATAATTTAGTAATTTGCGGAACTTTGGACGATTTGCTATTATTGTCACGCCATGACTTGGGCACAATCGAGCTAGTGACATCTAGTGGTGATGCCCATTTGGATCAAACCATTTTGCCTATATCATTGACTAACTATCTTCTTTCTTATCAAACAGCGATAGTACATATATAGTTGTTGTTATTTCTTCCACATAATCCTCCAGATTTTGTATTTTTTATTGCGGCCACTCCTGTAAAAGGCCAAAATATTATATTATTTTTAGTAACCGCTATTGAGAAGTTTTACTGTACTAATAATAATAATAATAACAATGCGTTATACATGTTCTGGTATTCAGGTGATTTGTTTTATAACAACCAGAAGATGCGTACACGTTCTTGCCACAAAGTCTATAGTGGTCAAACGGGTCTAACTGCTCTCTTGAAATATAAGTTTGACACTGGACATCGTATCCTCTTCGAAGATAACTATTTTCAATTACTAACTATTACCGAAGAAATAGTAAATCGTGAGCAATTTGGGCAATATGATATGCTGGTAGCGTGTCCGTTGAAATAATTATCTCATTTGACATTCCAGAATTTCCTCAAACTACTCTTTATGTACGTTTATTACCAATACTAGGTAAACCATTCTGTTGCAACCACTAACGAGTATTGCCCTCCATGAACGGTTTTCATCAATTTGAATTTGATTTTGGGTTGAATTTTGATACAGATAAACTGAATTCCGTTCACACTAATATTGAATTTGCACATGATTAGTATAAATGTGAGGGAAATGAGCAAGTCCTGATCTGGAATGATTAGCATCTTCAGACGAAATGCAAATCACGTGCAAAACTAGTTTCGCGGAACTCAATATAAGTTATCTTAACTATGGCCACATCTGCATGATGGTGTGGTGAAAAGGAAAACGGGGGAACAATTTGATTGATTATAATATGCGGGACTTCCTTGTCATAGTGACATTTACTCACTTAACCAGTCTGAGTAAGACAAATGTATATAAATTGAATTACGCTACTATACTGTATAATAGAGGCAAGTGCCATAATATTGGATACATTTTTTCAAAGGTGTTTTTTTTACGAAGAAAAACCAGGTTACAGTAATTTGACGATATAATTACATAATACGCAAGCGATGGTAAATATTAAACACAAGTCGCCAGTGGCGCCGACGACATACTCATAATCGTCAGAGGAAAATTCCTGAACCCTCTGATGGACCTAATAGAAACAGCCCTGACTGTACTGAATAATACTCTCCAGAGAACTGACCATAGCAGGTCAGGTGATTAAAATGTGCGACCAAGCTGAATACCTAGGAGTTATGTTACGACAAGAATCTTCTATGAAAACCACAACTAGAACAACAATGTTGCAAATTTACTGCACCCTTCTGGTTGTGCAGAAAACCTATTGGCCAAAATTGGGGCCTCAGCCCAAGCACCATAACGTTGATCTTTGAAGCCATCCTTAAGGATGGAGGTTGACAACACGTCTCGGTGGTGTGGTGGACGACCAAATTAATCCTGGAGCATCTAAGAAAGCTCAACCTAGATGCTGTCACGGGAACCACAAAAAGCGCTCTCACAGCCGCACTTGAAACGCTAATGAACGGGGAGCCACTCTACCTAACTATAAAAGGTGGCGCAACAAAAGTAGCCCACAAACTTAAATCAATAGGAATGTGGAAGGCAAACAGTAGCTACAACTCACTACCAATCAGTGGCGAAATACTTCATCTACTCGATGAGAACGGATGGGATGGCACCACGATACACCTTTAATAAGAAGTATCGCATAAGCATACCCCTAGACAAGATTGGTTACACAATAACCAATCGGCCCTACCAATCAATGGACAGGCAGGAGCAGAGATATACCGGAAGCGCCCGGGGTAAATTATTTCTACACCTCTGGGCAAACACGCCACCAAGCGGAGATACAATAACATGCTGGAAGAAAAAATGCAAACCCACATCAGTATGTGCACAGATGCAAGGCAACCCGTGCTGCGCTGGGTAGCATGTAAATAACACGAAGGCAAGCACACCCTATTCTGGGTTCCCGGTCACTCCGCAATAAGGGGAAACGAAATAGCCGATAAGCTTGCAGAACTGAGAACTATAGAACCCCTAATAGGCCCTGAACCAGCGGTGGGCATCTCGAAGAGTAGCATCAAAGAGACAATCCACTACTGGGTCAGGACACAACACTTGGAAGAGTGGAAACTAGTGAACGGTTGGAGGCAGTCGAAAGTACTGATTGGACCGCACATTTGGGAAGACTGGCCTCAGGAAGTGAGGAACATGGTCAAAACCGATACCAAACTGCTTACACAGATACTGACAGGACACGGATCGTTTAACTGCAACCTCCACAGGATGAACCTTCGGATTCGTCCTTGTGCAGATGATGCAAACGGAAAAGCGAAATATCAATGCACATTCTGTGCAGATGCGCAACACTTATCCTCCAAGATGTAGAGCACTCACGTTAGAGCTATGCGACACTGAGGAGATCCAGAAACTAAATACGAAGATGGTGCTAAACCTCTTCGGGGCATTAACAACTTGCCCGGCCCTAGTGGAAGTTGAGTAGGTGGCTGAATGTCCACCTCGAGCACCCGGGAACACTAGAGTGGGAACCGATCCCCTCTATCTTTGAAGCAAGATGTTCAACCGCTTGAGTTGGTGTTAACCTCTTTAGGAATCGTTCACTTGGAGAGCATGGTGAACACTCGTGTGGGAACTGTCCATTGTTGGCCCGGTGAACTTTTCCAGTTCAGGGGAATCTCGTCATTTTCATACAAAATTGCTAATTTTTCACGCGATTATAGTTTTGTACATAAAAGATGTTAGCAGTCGCGTATTTCGATGCAAAGTAGACCAACAGCAGGAAAATTTGCGGAAAACTATAGAAAATCTTGAAAGAAAATCTTTCCGCACCACTGAAATTGTCGTATGATAAGGGTGGTAGCCGCTTACGAATTTGTTGATCAAAAAGTTGAAAAATATCATTTTCCGGGAAAACGAAGAAATTTTTTTCATGAATTCTTTTTTTTTAATGTAATTTTTTGAGGGTCATGTTGATTAGCATTTGTGTTTTCGATGTGCACGTTAAATTACAAAATTAAATGTAATTTAAAAAAAAACAATTGTTTGAAAATTCCGGAAAAATGAAAGAAAATTGTAAGGAAAGATATTCTAACGTCATTGAAATTATCGTGTGGTAAGCCGCTATAGCTTTAAATAAACAGTTACAAACTTGTGTAAATTAAAACAAAGATTCTTGTATTTTGTAATTTTCCTTAATTTTTCGCATAATTCTAATGTTATTTTCAAAAGTTTTTGATGTCAAATTCGAATTATCGACCATAAAACCATATAGCAACTTAACTAGAACCCATTTTGGAAGCTTAATTTTAATTTTTTTATAAATAAAAAATTATCTCGAAAAAGGGGGGTAAATAATAATAATAATAATAATAATAATAATCTTTATTTCAACATGGTTTGTCTACATTTAAAAAATAAACATGAACAATACAATATTAAAAAACGTCGTAGTAACTATATGTATATACACTTCACTACATATATATACATATATAAACAAATAATAAATAATATAGAAACACTATCACCGTAAAATGTTAGCACATAATATACAGACTTTAAAAAATCTGCAACTGTATAAGGTTCTAAAGTTATTAGCAATTTAGTAACAGCTGCTTTGAATTTTTTAAATTCCTTAATCTCTTTAATCTCATTTGGAAGTTTGTTAAAAAGCTTAAGGCTCATGTATTCCATATTTTTTTGATATAATGTTAAGTCAACCTCTGGGTAAAGATATAAAATCTTACGAGTTTCATATATTTGTCCGTTTTCATACTCTGCCGAATAGTGTTTGTTTCTGAAGTTGAACATAAGACTTTCCGAGATATAAAGTGCCGGAACAGTTAAAATATTGAATTTACAGGAGTTTCGATGCCTCAGGCCATAAATTATACGTATTGCCATTTTTTGTAGAATCAAAATCTGTTTAGATTGAGAGCTGTTGCCCCAGAAAGTAATCCCATAAGTTATCAGAGACTGAAAAAAGGCGTAATAGACAACCATTACCGATTTTTTTAAAGTTCTTAATACGTATAGTTTAGATTTAAGTCTGTTTGAAAGAGATGTTATTTGTTCATACCAATTCAAATTTTTGTCTATAATAAGTCCCAAAAATTTAGTACTATTATCTACGTCAATAATTTGGTTATTCAAAGTAAGAGTTTTTGGAATTTCAATATTCGACTTATTAGTTTGAAAAATCACACTTTGTTTTTGACTTGTTGATTACAAGTTTATCGAGTTGACACCAATTTTCAATCTCTGTCAGCACTAGGATCAACTCCTGATTCAAATTCTCAATATTGTTACTTTTAATGGCAACATTCTCGTCGTCCGCATAGTTTATCGAGGTATGACCATTTCCGATATTATTATAGGCAAATCATTGATAAATATTAGAAAGAGAAGAGGCCGTAATATAGAGCCCTGTGGCACTCCCATTTCAATATATATATATTTTTTTGATATGTATTGGTTCTGGTCTGAGTTCATTTCTACAACTTGGTTTCTATCTTTTAAGTAGCTGACTATAATTGACAACTGTTTCCCTCGTATACCGTAATTTTTCAGTTTTTTGGTTAAAATTGTGTGATCTATACAGTCAAAGGCTTTGGATAAGTCTAAGAAGATTCCACAAGGTATCTCTTGATTATCCAAAGCCTTTAACACAAATCTAGTAAATTCGAAAACAGCTGTCATTGTACTTCGGCCCCTAAGAAAGCCATGTTGACTTTTGTTAAAAATTTTGAATTTTGTAAAAAAACCTACTAATCTGTGACTCAAAATTTTTTCTACCAGTTTGGCAAACGAAGAAAGTAGGCTAATAGGCCGATAGCTACCCAAGTCCTCGCAGTCTCCTTTTTTATACAAAGGCTTTACTATTGCTACCTTTAAAGCGTCGGGAAATATACCATTTTCAAATATACAATTTATAATATGACATAATATTTTTTGTATTTTTGTTAATGAGAATTTAAGAATAGTTAGGGGAATGCCGTCAACACCAACACTAAACTTATTTTGCAGCTGATTACAACCCTTTATTATCTCATCTTCTGTGACTGGATAAAGATAAAGACTATTCGACAGAGGTTCAATGGGACAAACATAAGGTTCTTGATTAATTTTATCATTGTATAACCTTTTTCCAGAATTTATAAAGAAATCATTAAAATCGTTTACAACTTTATTTAAATCGCCCGTATTTTTTATATCATTATTTTTCTTATTTTTATTACATACATTATTTACAGTATTGCAGGTGGTTTTTGATTTATTACTTGAGTTTAGTATTTGCTTTTTTAAGAGTTTTTGTCTTTGAGTTATTATTAATGAGAATTTTGTTCTAGCTTTTTATATAGTACATTATAATTTGGATCAAATTTTGAGATTATATTTAATAGATCTGGGGAATTTTTTAAAGAGTCTAACTCCTGATTTTTTACTTTAATTTTTTTGCTCTTACTGCAAATTTTGTATTTTTTTAATGGAAAATTTTGTTCAAATAATTTTTTATAGTGCTCTATAAAAAGATCCCATTTTTTATTAACCTTGGTTTGAGGAAGTGATAAAATATTTTCCCAAGTACAAATTTGTAAATCCTCCAAAAACTTTTTTTTATTATTCTCGCTAAAGTTTCTTGACCTTCTGAATGTGTTCTTCTGTCTATTTTCCCTTTCCAGTGTGAATTTTAATACCTGAGATGTATGATCTGAGATATGTGGCTCAATAATAAATGACTCATACTTTGTAATATTTGTAAAAATGTTATCTATGCATGACTCAGTATTTGCAGTAATGCGTGTCGCTTCTTTGATAGTAACTGTTGCGTTAAAGCTTTCTAATAGCGATAGAAACATTTTTATGTCTTTATTATCTTTAAACAAATTAATATTGAAGTCACCCCCTATTATAAATTTAAAGTTTGAATTTGAGATAACATTTAATAATGATTCAAGTTTTCCGAAAAACACATCCAGATTGCCTTTAGGCGGTCGATAAATCGAAATAGCTAACACAGAGGTTGACTGCAAGATAACTTCTACAGCGGCGCATTCAAAATGACTTTCAACACTGAGTGATGTTAGATCTAAATAGGGTTAATTC
This sequence comes from Endomychus coccineus, assembly GCA_958510875.1. NCBI lineage: Eukaryota > Metazoa > Arthropoda > Insecta > Coleoptera > Endomychidae > Endomychus > Endomychus coccineus. Next base: position 288,365,657 of record OY294067.1, read on the forward strand.
AGCGTTTAGGGGTGGATAGGAGGCCACAGTAGCTTAGCACGTCGGCCACAGAACATCATGCAAAAAGATTTTTCCGATACGACGCCCTGCTTTTTTTTAGAAAGTTCCCCAGCCTATTGACTGGATCATAGCTTAGGTATGGAAGAATTGTTGAAATGTTGCTGAGAACTTGCGGCTAAAATTTGTTGTATGATTATTTCGAAAATGCTGTAGGTACAAACTGGTTCAAACAAATTACAAGCCATTCACGCCGAGGAAGCAAGAATTTCTATGAAGTATCTGGAAAATTCACCATCCCCGTTAAATAATGACTACAGGGGATACATTTAATTTTCTATCTTCCACATATCTCATTTTCAGTAAGAACTATTTATTCTTCAACGAGATTCCTTTTCTGTATTCTTATGATTCGGGCTATGAACTTTTTCACATGAGATTACGGCGTATTTCTAAATTGATATATCGAGCGTAACAAAATGAAAAACTGGACATAAACGCAAAGGTACGAATGTGAAACGTAGCACAAAAATAAAAATAGAATTATGCTAACATACATTGCACATCATAAAATGGCCTTTGAAGTAATTTATTGTTCGTGCTTTCAAAAGAAACGTTGATTCAAACATTCTGCGACACAAAGTTAACCAATTTATGTCTGTATAAAAAGCGTAGACAAATTAAAATGTTTTGGAGCGCTTTCACATCGTTTGATTGATACCTGTGTGGATTCATGAATTCAAATTGTAGTTTCACGCAGGTGAGTTAGCCGCGCACGGAATTGAAATTGCACATTTGCATGCAGCATATTTCGCTTTCGCTTTTTCGTTATATGACTTTGACTAAGTGCCTGTCGTCGGTGCTTCCCTTTCAAATGTATGCAATTTAGATATTTATATTTCCTTTTATGCATTTCCACTCATTTTTGTATTGCGGTCTGGAAAAATAATATCTCACAGCTATTGTTACACCTACGGTTGCCTATTATACTTTGAATAATGAACGAATGTGATAACCACCGTGAATGATGTAGGAATTACCAATTACCATGTAATTTTTGGTCATCATTGTTACAGAACTGACAGTAAAATACTACCGCCTACGCCTGTTGCGTCGATTTGTCGATTATTAAAGGGCGAGTTGAACTAAAATATGTACGGTCATTTAAAGATTTATTTTGGAATATCTTTGTACAGTTGATCTTTGTCTGTCATAATAATTATTGGTCACCCAGTCTCACCATGAGAAGTTGGCACAACAATTGTTTTATTAAGAAATTGACTGTTTATAAACAATTTAAATTAACAAATTTTCCAGATCCCAAGAAAATTGTAAGAAATACCCGCCTGGAGGTTTTTTGGGCCTCTACGATTCGGAAGTAAAAAAGAACAGAATTATTCATCATCACCTGGAAATTGGCCAATTGGCACCGGATATTTAACATAATTTATAACTTTTTCTTGCAAAAAATGGACTCAATTGTTTTTTTTTTGAGCTAGCAATTACTATACCGAATCCAAAGATGACATGGTCATTCATAATTGCCCGGAAGTTGACCAACTGGAACCGGAAGTTGATGGAATACACCATAATTTAGACCATTTTCTTGCAAAAAGTAAACTCAATTGGTTTGTTTGAGCTATCAATCTATACCAAATTCAAAGATAACGAGATCATTCATAATCGCCCGGAAATTGACCAATTAGAACCGAAAATTGATGGAATTTACCAAAATTTAGACCTTTTTCTTGCAAAAAATGGATTCAATTGGTTTTTTTGAGCTAACAATCAGTATACCAAATTCGAAGATAAAATATCAATCTATAACAGTTCGAAAATTGACCAATTGGAACCGGAAGTTGATGAAGTGAATAAGATTTGATGCGTTACTTATTATTATTATTTTTACATTTACAGTTCGTCGTTATATTCATTCGGTATAGTGATTGCTAGCTCAGAAAAACCAATTGAGTCCATTTTTTGCAAAAATAGGTATACATTATGTTAAATATCATCAACCAATTTCCAGGTGATTAGGAATAATTCTGTTAATTTTGAGTGAGTATTTATTTCTGTCTCAAAATAACAAATTTTTTGGTATCTGAACAATTTGTTAATTTAAATTGTTTATAAACGGTCAATTTGTTAATAAAACAATTGTTGTGCCAATTTTCCATGGTGAGACTTGGTGACCAATGATTCTTATGACATCAAAAACATTTTACTCTCCTTAGGGAGTTAGGCTCTCCCCTGTTGCCGACCTAACCGAATAATCTCTGGGCATAAATGTCACTCTGGGTGCTGAAGGTTTTATAAGACTTCAGCAAAATCAAAATTGCTCTCTTCTAGCTTGGTATGAACTCCACATTAGTGGATGCATAAAAAACATGCTTTTACAAGGAGTCAAATTAAGTGTAGGTGTAAGTCATGTGACTTGATTCGAAACTGCTGTCAACGATTTGCTCCCACAGATTTCTTATAATATTATTATTTTCAGATGACTGAAGATGCAGAAGACAAAATCCTCCGCATCGACACCGGCGAATTAAATGAATCAGACCATGTGCAGAAAACTTACGCGATTCGTTCCATCAAAAAGTACAGAGTAAGTTATTGTTAGTTGGAAACTTGCTCGTGCCACTGATGAGCTCTTTAGAAGCGCGAAACAGCTGTTTAGAACTATAAGTTTGTGAAATTACTGATTGATCTAGACTAGAAAGACTTTATCATAATTTCGTACTTATTAGTGTTAAGACCTACATGTTTTAAGTCCATTCCAGAAAAAATGAAAACATGAAATAAAATCAAATTCAAACAGGAATTGAAACATTACTTACTGAATACAAGCAGAAAAACAATCCATTCTAAAATTGTTCTAAAAACAAATAAAATTTATGATTTATGCTATTACTAATATTTACTCATTATTTAGTTATTTAAAAAAAATGTAACTATGTTTCGAAAATTTAGTTTTCCAGAGCATTGAATTTGTTTCCGACTTTACGAATACCTCATTAAGATGTAAGAGCTTTGTTAGATGTTAGATTACATATTTTTGGGAAAATCCAGAAATAAAAGCATTTATATCTCCATGAACCGCTGATGTCGCATGTGTTGAAACATTTGTGGGATAAATTCACCTTAGTCGAGGATGATTTGTAGACATAGATTAAATTTGATATTAGAGAATGCTATGATTGATTTTCTTGACCTGCAGCATCTGGTGCACCTGGACTGGCTTTCCAATGATGAAATGGTAGCAGTGGAAATCAATCCCCTGGGTCTACTGGAACAATTGCCACCGTCATTGATACGTAATAAATTCGGAACTAAATAAGATTAATCCTGTTAGAATATTTGTAAGTGAATTTGTAATAAATGATTTGTTTAAACAAGGGTTTTATTTCATGGGTAACATCAACTTGAAACTTATTGTAAGTATTTTCAGCTGAAAACTCACAAATTAATGACAACCAGATGTATGGTTTGTATCAGTCTCTTTCACTTAGATTGGATTGAAAAAGAAACCATTTTATGCAATTAATTCAATAAAGTTCTATGAGTTTTTTTAAATTCTACTTACAGTGATCCACCAGTACCTTGTACCTTTTAAATACAGGGGTGCCTTTTACAAGCAGCTGCATAAATAACAAGTTTTTTTGGTATCTAAATACATGCTGTCACATCAAAATCAGTTTTTAAAGGTTGAAATTAGTTGAAATAGTAGATTCAAAATTCTACAAAATTCATAGACTTATACAATTATTTCTACGTTTTGTTTGTAATTTCTCGGGAAATAGGTCACACTAACACATATGCTTGTTATTTTCTTCTTTACATACGTTTCGGCTCACGACCATCATCAGAAGACGTATCAACGTCTAAAACGGAACTTCTTCAAACTAATTGTATCAGCACTAAAAAGCGTCCTTATCGCACCAATTTCAATAAAAAATCCCCACGTCGCCGAAACGCACAGAAACAAGAGTAATCGAAATTGTAATACATTAATGTTTCAAGTATATGAATATGTATCAAAAGAATCTACTGCTTAGCAATTTTCTTATAAAATTCGGAGTCATTTCAAGCAATGTTTGAATACGACTGGAACCAAAAAATATAACGCTCAAGTATGTTAAAGATTTATGAGTAATAGAAAAAAGTTGTCAGACTTTATTAGAAATATTGCTATTTGAGCATTGCACCTAAAATATACTTTCAACATTATAAAGACACAGGTAAGAATTTGAAAGGGTTTTAATTAATTAAATTAGTATAAATCTGACTTAATGATTGAACGTCTGCTCTATGATTTGCAGAATTGGAGGCAAGTTTCATGTGAATCATCTCCAGAATAGATATTTTATAATAATTGGTTTCTTTAGTTAAAATATTAACAATTTTGTAATCGAATTGATGGTTGTGATCAAAATAATCCTTAGCAAGGGCAGTGGAAGTTTTTGTTTCTAGTACTATAATTATGTCAATACATTATTTTTTGCAAATATTGCTTAGAGATCGCAATCTTAGTCGAGTCATATTAGCAAAAAAGCTGGGAAAATTTGCGGGCAACTCCGATCGACTCCGGGTTTTTAGCAAAGTTTTCCTGAACGGATTTACAACATTCCCGAAAAAAACTAATATGTGCTTTTCCATTTTTCAATTGTTATAGAGGAAAATGGCCAAGTTTCATGGCCAAAAAATTAGGAAATTTCTAAAATTTTGAAATCATGCCAACAATGGCTGGAAATGCCCACTCGTAATTTTGTCCAAACGCAAATTGAAATCTATGAAAAAAAAATTAAGAAAACAAATTTTTTCCAAAATATCTGTGTTGATATCAACAATAGAAAAGAAATACTTACAATTCGTAATTAGTGGTAAAAAAAAATTAATTTGTGGATGAATAATTAATTATTAATCAATTATTCCAAAAAATAATAAGTTTAAAAAAATGTCGTTTACACAATAAACACAACAAATTCAACAGCCACGTGCTCAATCAACGGTTTTGAAAGTATGCGTCTCCCCGAGATGATCTTGATATGATTTCAATATAGAAAGTGATCCCTTCTTAATCTTCTCCATTACCATGCGTCTTTCGTTCACATTTCCCCTTCATCTTTTTTTGAACAGCTGTCATATAGACGGTCACGCCACCATATTATCTTGACGCATACAGACTCCATTAATACTAGATAATCTCTGGGCACCTTTCTAAAATTTCTATATATATTATAGTCCCATCATATTCAGAATTGGAGCACGGTAATTTGAATGATACCTCATAGATCAAATATAAATCTTCCAACAATCTAAAAAGATTTGTTACCAGTCACCTAGAAAATCCCCGAGTACACTTTTCTAGCCATTTTCGTTGAAAATTGCAAAATTTCCGCGTTTTGTTCATCAACATTGGCCAATAACGGCCAATAAATCGAAAAATGGAAAATCCAATTTCGGAATTGTGCCATTGCATATATTCCTCTATAACAATTGAAAAATGGAAGAGAACATATTAGTTTTTTTTTCCGAAATGTTGTAAATCCGTTCAGGAAAATTTTGCACAAACCCGGAGTCGATCGGAGTTGCCCGCAAATTTTCCCAGCTTTTATACTTTTTTCGTCTAATTTGACCCGACTATCTAAACAATTTAATTTGTATACTGTGTGAGTTTGTTTATCTTTAGGTTTTAAAGGAAGATTTTAAAAATATTTACCAACACAGTTAGTAGGTTTATGCGCAACATTTATATCATACTTTTTAAGCATTTCTTAATTTTCACTGAGGTGTCCGGTTATATATGACGTTCCATTATAGATTTTGTTTATTCTTTTTTTAATGATGGGGTTGAGAAATGTTTCTGGGTAGCCATTCATTTCCAGTGTATTACGAACAATGTTCAAATTTTTGGCACGGTGGGACAATTTAACAGCGCGATCTGTAAAGCTGTTCATAACACTTTTTTTATAAGTTGTTTGTGCAACTGAAGTGAAGTGAAGATATCGCTGAGACCAAACTTCTTTAGTAGGAAGTTTTTATTTTTCCTTCTGACCCATGCCTAATATTCATATCTAGGAAATGTTTTTGTTCACTTCCATTTCACAAGTAAATTGAAGTTTACAGTGGAAATTGTTAAATTTATTAATCACGTACTGAATTTTATCATTGGGAACACACATTAGGCAATCATCTACAGACCGTTTAAAGAATACGGCATTTCCATGCCTTATTAGATTGGATTGAGGAAATACTTTTTGCCATAATTTCTTCAAGTTGAAGGTCGTACTGAATTATAAAAAAACTCTGGATACGCACAACAGTCGTCTAAATAAGTAACAGGAGTTGATAACTCCTAGCTTTGAGAATGCCACAGTATGGTTTAAAACTTGGACTAATAGTAATAAAAACGATAGAAACTAGCCAACTACTTTCTTTAATCACATAAATTAAATTAAAAATAATAAGACAATAGTAATACTTCAACGAAAACAAAAAAGCTACTTACATTTATATGATATTATTGCAACATCAGTGTCGAAATTACAGCCTCTGATCCATATAGTATCTAGTATCTGTAGAACAATAATTATAATCATGTACGTATTATATAAAAATACAGAACTCATAAGTAGAGCGATTGGTAGAGTGCTGATCTTATGAAAAGCGCGCGTAGGTTCAAATCTAGGGAAGGTCGGTTTTTTAACATTTTTTTTCTTTTTTTCATTTCAATAACTCTTTCAATGATTTAACAATATTATTTTCACACCAGATAAATGATTTTTATACAATTTCATATAAATCGGTAATGTTGTAAATATTTTATAATTTCTCAAGTAAAGCTTCAGTCCCTGGAGTGCAGAAATAGCGAGTGATCGTTGCCCTCGCTCATGCCAGAAACAATCTTCACTCTATAGATTAAAAGTCTAATAATAATACTCTATTCTTACATGAAACATTGATTAATATACATCCATCATTTTAAGATTGTTCTTAATATTTGGTTTAACTCAAGCTTAGAAATTTTGAACATGTAATATAGCCGCATGAGCTTTAGAAATATCAAAGAAAATTTCTCAATTATATTTTTATTTCATTGATTTATGAATTTTCGGTCAACGCTCTATAGTAATCGATACTATTGACTAAATTTTGGTTTGCATATATTGACTTGCTTTGCAATATGATTGAACTGTTTAATGCATTGTTTCTCGAGCTCTGAGGCTTTCTTCAAATGGGCACACGCTTCCAATTTTAGTAGATCAGAATATCGCGTGATTTGTCACGATGCATTTTTGTTTACCGCTATTTTCCTGAGTCAATAATAATAAAGGCGAAATGAAACAAAAAATGGACGAGGATGTTTTGGGAACATTTTAGTTTCTACTCAGTAACGCAGTCATTGTAAATGTAGACATTGTAGACATTCTGAGCACTTACCTACTTACGTTTACGTATTTGTTAGACTGGAAGAGTCCTAATGGCGCACAAGTATGCAAATGCGTTCCATAATCAAAACCTAGATACTATAAAAGCATCGAAGACACATGATATACAATGGCCTCACCTGCGCTTGATATACTTCCTCCCTATAATTTTCTTAATTAAAATGATTCATTTGAGAAATTTACCGATAAGTGCACTTCCAGTTGTAAAACAATATCAGGATATCGTAAATTGATATAACCTAAAACGGAATTATAGGTTGGCGCTGAATTATATATTTGCAGAACGGGAAATTCGAATTTGAGACGATTCTTCATCAATTGCTGTTTTTCTCGTTTTCGCATCTACCTTGAAGCCACCATGAAATTGGACAATCTTAATACGTAATAATGATCACATTATAAAAATGTGATATTCTTATGTCCTTGCCAGTGGCGGCTCGTGAACTTTTTAAGAGAGGAGGCTGGACATAAAACGTTTTTGTAAAAATATACTCTATTCAGCCAATTAATTTAACCTTTGCATAGCGACCGTAGCAGCTACTTCAGTGACAAAATTAATTGTTGCCAAGCAAGAACCAACGTGGAGGTGTAGAGTTTCTCTTGGCAAAAAATTTTTTTTTCGTTTTTTTTTCTTTGGATTTTTGATATTTTTTTTTTTTTTGAAATTTTTCATATTTTGTTTTTTTTTATTATTTTTATTAACTTTTTTTTATATATTAACGGAATTCTACGGTCTTTAGTTTGCGAAAAATGATCAATAATATTATCATAAAATGTATCATTTTGTTTTGTGTTTTACTAAATCTTTTTCAATAGATATCAAACTAACATTGTATAAACGATTTTGGCCCATTGTATTTCGCATGTAAGTTTTAATTCATTTGAGAGTAGAAAATAATCTCACCGATGCCGACGTGACAGAAATGGTGACTGTCAAACAAAGTGGTTTATAAAACTGAGGTGAAACTTGTTACATATCATTGTCTATCATATATCTTATCATATCGGCGTGAATGTCGTACTGGCCTAAAATATCTTTATCCGAGTATACAACGCATAATTCATTGTGCAGTGCTATTTTATCAAAAAATTTATATTTTAGAACTAAGTTATCTAAAAGTGTATTGGGAAACTCTTTTGAAAAAGATTCGAAAAATCTTCTATTCGTCAGGTGGAAAAACTTCAATTCATGTAAATCGGAAAATCGAATCTCAATGTGACCTTTAATAGTATCTAAAATTTCATAAAAAAAGTTGCTTATAATGTAGTTTCTTGTCTACCAAATTATATGTTTTCCTCCTTTAACAATATTCTGTTTACCGGTTAATTTGAACTTAATACTCGATGTAATATGTTCCTGCGATTTTTCATGTCTGTCTATACAACGAGCTAAATTTTTCAAATCATCATAACCCGAGTGCCCCCAACATGAAGTTGTATCAGATGTAGATAGCAAGCAATACCAGCAATATAATTTATTGTATACCTCAGATCCCGTTAACCATAAATATTTTTTATAATTATCAGTATCAAATGATCGATTTTGAAACATACCTGTCATCACTAATCCTTTCAAATCCGGTAAAGGCCGTTTATTTCTGAAAACACTTTTCTGTCATATGTTAATCCACTAAATGGATTTTCTAAGATCTCAGCAACTAAATCACTATTCATTTTAACGTTTAATAACCAAAGAACTCTTTGTTAATAACTCACCGAACAGATAAATTATAACTTAACCTTACATCGCGTGGCGAAATAAAAACAATAACTGACGGAGCACGTGTCGCTGTCGTAGCAAGTATCGTATTTCATACGACCGACCGAGTTCGTACGAGAAGCTAGCCTACATAGAGTGTTGCCATATTCGCTGTTTTACCCTATTTGGCAATTGAACTGGTTGGAAAAACGGCAACTGTGTTGACCACACGTATTTAGCGTTTGAGACATATAGAGAATCTAGCCTCTGGCCACTGTTGCCAGATTAAAAATAACTACTGAGAACGGGGAAATAATTGTAAAATTTAAAGAATTATCAGAGAAACAGGAAATAGAATGGAGAATGATCATTAAGATAAATAGGTGAGGAGGCTGAGCCTCCTTAGCCTCCTTCGAGGAGCCGTCACTGGTTCTTGCCGATGATTACGAATTTGAAGCAGGATTAAAATAGCTCGAAATGTTGTAAACAGTTGAACAATAAACGAACAATCACTATAGCACTTCTTTTCTTTTGAAACTAGTTAAATCCTGCCTAAAAAATTATGCATCAATCTCGAATTTAGCTTATATTCACCTATATAATGCAAAATGTTTGATGTTAATAAATTAATAACTGCAGTTTCTTACTTTCCCAAGGCTTGATACATATTTATTGTTGTTAAATTGCACTAAATCCAATGAAGGAAGAAAACCATCAATCATTTTCCAAATCTGGAATGCGTGGATATCAACAAGGCCAAGAAAATATTTACCTGCATATAGCTATTTATCTTGAATAGTAGACTTCCGTGGTTAGCTAATCTTGAAAACATTGAGAACAACATATTTATAAGGCCTGTTCAAATTCTTAGCATCCGGATGGATTCGGCGTCACAATAGCACGACTTATTGCCGACGTTTCGCCAACCAGGCTTGAACTGAAACTAAGTCCTAACTAGGATTTTAGTATTTTCGAAAAGGATTTGATGATTATTGTCAAACTTAGGTTCCGCAAGTACAGATCTGGTGTCACGAAGCCTTGTACAACGCTGATGTTCTTTACACGGCTGAAAGAACATCAGCGCTACAGAAACCAGTTACAGTTCAAGCCTCGGGCCTGCCCTAAAGATGACACCTGTAATGGTTGACGAAACGTCGGCATCAAGTCGTGCTATTGTGATGCGGAATTCATCCAGAAACCAAGAATTTTCATAAAACTATTTATTTGTTTTTATTCAAATGTAAATAATAATGCAGTATCTTGAATAGTATTTATTCAAGTATTGTAAAATAAGCGTCTGTATTAGAAGTATAGCAAGTTCTGTTGATAAGGTTTACACTTGCACATCTCTATGTCCATCAGATTAAATAGATGGTTAGCATCTGCATAATTCTAGTAGCAGCAACTTCAATCATAGCATCCTCCGCTTCGGTCTAGTTATATGAGCTTTACAATACCCAATTTACAAGGGTGAGTTCATTTCTCTCATGTTTAATGGAAAGCCTAGTAGAAGACAGCCCCTCCCAGGGATCTAGGGCGTCTTTACATAAAGCAATCTTTAATTATTTCTCGTCTGAGGATCTTGTACAGGGTGAGTGACTCACTATTCCGTCACTCTTCAAGATATTTGAATACGGTTATATTTAATTCTTTATAAAATTAGATTATTATAAAGTTTAAAAAGATTGGAATCAACTTTTTCATTAACGCAATTGTTTTTCCTAATTTGAATACTTTCTATATCAACCGTGTATCATTATTATTTTCAATGTTCAAATTTCTATATTGTTGCAGTCAAAATAATAGTCTTATCCACTAAAAATAATTATCAAAAGTTGAGGACCTTTCAGCTAGCAAGTAGCAATCATCACAGTAAATTATTACGAATCAAAATGTGCCTGTTTAAATACTATTTGAAATTGGTAGTATGCATAAGGGATTACCCTCAGCTGGAAATATATTTGAATACAAAAAAAAAAGCATTTTCGATACCATTGTCAATAGAACACCTCACTATTGAGTTGAGCACGATTAAACGAATAGCCATCAATAATGGTTTTCCGGTAGATCAAATAATTAAACTAATAAATCGCAAACAACAACAATTAACTTTCTATAAAATTTATCCGCGTATAAAACACATAGATGTAACCACTAAATTCATCTCTTTGACATATTTTGGTACAGTAAGCGAACATTTTATCACGCCATAATTTTAAAATCAGTTTCAAACCTCAAAATTAACTTTGCCATCTTATATACAACGCCAAAGACAAAAACAATAAATATAGAAAACCTGGAGTTTATAAGATGATTTGCCCAGACTGTGATGACTTTTATATAGGTAGAACCTGTCGTAATTTCAAATTAAAATACGAAGAACATTTTCGCTCGTTTAGACTAAACAAAACTGACTCAACCTTTGCTAATCATTTTACAAACCGGTCATAATTTCCCTAATTTAGATAGCCTAGCCTAAGCATTTTACATAACCGAACCAGAGGTTTTAAATTGAATACATTAGAATCAATAGAGATTTATAAATCAATAGAGATTTATAAATCAATAGAGATTTATAAATGTGTCAAAAACTCTAATAAAAATATCCTCAATGATCAGTTAGATCTATATCAAAGTGATCTTTTCATGTGTCTTTCAAACCGCTCTTAAAATAATTCTTAGAATATTAAATTATAATCACACTAATTCACAAATTGTTACCTTGTTTACTATGTAATACTGTACTGTCTTTCAAACCGCTCTTTAAATAATTCTTAGAATATTAAGTTATAATCACACTAATTCACAAATTGTTGCTATGTTTACTATGTAATACTGTACTTTCCTAGGATCTACCTGTTTTTGGAATTTCCGTTGATCCCTTAATCTCAACCCTACTTTACTCTACTCTATTTATACTTGAACTATTTCATTGATTTCTTCATAATTTTCTAATTGTTTGATAATGGCACTTCGGTGTTGAAACTATAGTTTTCACGTTATTATTAATAAAAGTGGTATAAAAACAAAGTAGTTATTCTTTCATATAATCAATATTTCAATACATTGAATTATATTTTCGCTTATACATTTCCATGCTTTCCAAGATACTTGCTGTGCTTCGTGATTGGTTATTTTTCTTGAGAAATGATGGTAAAATTAGTTCTGCTATGCTGATTTTTCATCATTATTTATCTCTATAAGGGAAAATTTATTTATACGGAGTTAAAATATTCCTTTTAGTTTGATACACATAGCATTTTGAACATGACGTACAATTAAGGTTGTAAATTCCGAATTTGTCTACTTGGTTGTTATAATGTCGCTGGCTCAAAGCGACGTTCAATAATCTATAAACAAGACTATTGAATGGAGCTATTTCATAATTAATTGGTGTAGCTGAATCCACCAAATATAGCTATTGGTTTGTGTAGGTTTTCTGTATATTTATGTTGAATTCCAGGTGGTGACCAACTTTAATAATGTTAATATCAAGGAAAGGAAACTAAAAAACTTTCATGGCACATATTTAGGTCAAAAAGTTGCATTGTGCTGCTTAATATATATATTTTGAATTTATTCTGTGGATGAAATTTAAATTCGTTTTGTGAAGTTTCAATAGTTTATTATTACCTTTATCAAAAAAATATATACATATATGTCAATGATATCTGAAGCATAAAGGTTGAATTCACATTTCAATGGATTTTTAAGTTTGTACTGAACAACCTCTTCAGGAAATATGTGACGAATTATTCATGAAGTTTATATTTTATTATGATCCAGGAGACTAAATCGCAAAATGATGAATACGATTTTATTCAAAACATTCAACAATTTCGTCGTAAAACATTATATAGGATGTGTTTGTTTTATTTTTGCTGTCACAATATCCTACGGTCCAGTATTCAGACATACGATTATTCAGGCAGGATTATGCAAACAGAAGGATAAAACTGAGTTGACAAATCCGCCGCACATGGATTAAAAATATTTGTTTTGTCGTAAACGTTTATTCCTTTGTGTGATGCATTTTATTCATTCTATATCGTATAATAAACCAAGCATTAAAAAGTTATTCTCTTTTTGTTGCGTTGTACAAAGATAAATCTGGTATTTTTTGCTCTAACAAACAAATTGGATATGTATTTGATTAAAGTGCTTTGAAAGGAAAACATGGAATGTTACACAGGACAAAGTTGAGATTATTTGTTATTTTTTAGATTCACAATCCTGCATTGAGGAGTTTTAATTGTTTGGTACTCGCTCTTTGTCATATTTGTTGGTCTTAAATACAAATTGAATATGTTGCATGAAGCAGTCAACAATCCTCTGGATAATGACAATTTTGATCTAGATAGAATTGAACAGAGTCAGAAATATTTCTTATTATGATGGGTTCCATGATTTTCCCATCTAAGAAATTACATCTATCAGAAACATAATGTAATGAGTCTTATCTACATCATGGATAGTAGATAGACAGGATGGGAAACTCGAGAAGGATGAAGATGCCAGGTGTCTGTAATGATGTCAGAGCGAGCTCTTGCGCGCCGCGCACTTGTTTTAGAGATGGGAAAATAGTAAAACAATTGTTCATTTAGTTTGCGAGGTACCATCTCTACTCTTTTAAGAGCATGGGCACCTCTCTATCATAGCCACATCTCCGTGTCTTTCAGATTAAATAGATGGTTAGCATCTACATAATTCTAGTAGCAGCAACTTCATTCGTAGCATTCTCCGCTTCGGTCTAGTTCTATGTGGTTCCCCAATTTACAAGGGTGAGTTCATTACTCTTATGTTTAATGGAAAGCCTAGAAGAAGGCAAGCACCTCCCAAGGATATGGGGTGTTCTGCGTTAACAAAAGGAAATACGACGCTTCATTCCCATTACATACATTGAGACTTGAAATTAATGTAATAAGTACTCGTATATGATTTGTTTATAGATTAGCCTTTCCATTTCTTTCGAGAATTGCATATGGAACTGAATTCGTTCCACTTTGTACCTACATCAACTATTTTGGAACCTTTGCAGCTACTTGGACAGTTAATATCTAAATGTTCTATTTCAATCTCATTTACTATGAGTGGATGCCAAAACGCTTTGCTCGCTGCACTTCAATAAGAAGAGTCTCAAGCTTAAGTCTTAAAATAAAAATAGCACAAAGATTATCATACATACGAAAATCGATATAAAGCGCCAACATTAAAAAAATTTCACATAGTCATATAACGGCTTCGTTACGACCTATATTAGGTCGAGTTATAATTAAATACAACAAGTTGATCAGTTAAAAGACGGATGTAGAATTCTCCAATTTCAGTGTATGCCAAACCGCTTCGCTCGCTGCGTTCAGCCTAGACTGAAACTCATTTCCTAATCAGAAGCGCAGCACGATTTAATGACCTCTTTAACAATAAAATTCATATACATGCCGGAATATACTTATAGTTTGTAAATGATTTCGAGTTGATGTACAGGATTCACTTCGCAGTTCACTTGAGTGGAATTTCCTGCCTTCGACGGTTCGATTAGGTTGAACGATTGGGTTCATAGCATGCTTGTGATGCGCTCAACCGACAAAGAAAGCGCCGAGAAAGCAACATATCTGGCCACAGATTGAATTTCAAAATTCGAACATCATCACGCCCTATATAAGGTGGAGTTCTGATTATGTACAACATTTCAAGTTGATGTTGAAGACGGCTGAGCAAAGCCGAATGTATTATCATTGTCCAGTTTGAGAGGATTCCAAACCGCTTCGTTCGCTGCACTCGCTACGCTCCAATTCGGAAATTCAAGTTTTGTTATGTTAATTTTATCCTCTTCAAATTTTGAATAATAAGCATGATATACTTTGAAAGCGCTATTAATTTGAAATTCATGAAACATTTCTGATACATTTTTCAGATTTCTAATTTTCTAATCAGATATATGAATTTGATCAAGTGCTTGAACTAATTGTATTCATTGGTCGATTCAGAACTACTGGATGCAGCTGGAAGAACAAATCTAAATATTCATGTGAATTTCTGGGTTCAGTATTCATTTTACTATTCCCTATAAAGTACATCATGTATATATAAATGATACAGCAAGTATTACATATAACCTTTACACTTTTTGAAATGAGGGCAACGAGTTCATTGAAAAGTTTCAGCCAAGAATTATATTTGTTATTGGTCGTTCAGCCGGTAAAGTATGAAGTGGACTGATGTAGAATCGACCCGCTTTTTCCAAGGAATATTCCGGGAAGCCTCTCCAGCCAACCATTCCTGAAAATGAGAGAGACGGACATATTAAACTGTTCTACTACAGATTTCTGCGAATTCAGCTTTGTTTCCACACATTTTCTTATATGCTCTTCAACAGTTGATCAATGCGTTGTGTTACCAAACACGTATTGAATATTTTGTTACGCTCTAGAAATTAATTCTAATTCTTAATATAAACTTTGGTTCATAAACTGTTATCACAGGAATTAGAGAACTCCAAAGACGTTTTGGACAAAGCATGAAGTGAAGATAAAAAAAATTGTCATGATTATAACAATAGCTAGTTCGAATATTTCTCGGAAATTACGACGAATATTCAATGGCCACGGAAATATTCTCGAATGGAGACAAAATTTACAAATATTCATCAAGTAAAACTCTTTTCACAAAAATGATGTGAATAAGGCTGGTGACAGTTAATAATTGTTTTGGACTGTCATCCTTTCGTAGGAATCGCATCTTATACATACGATGATTTTAAAAAGCGATAATAACTGAATCATTCACAATTTCATGACACGAATTGTCACCGTCATACCATTCTATCATTTTTAACTTCTCTTCCAGTTCTATCGCAATTTTTAGAAAATTATTCATGCTTACCACAAACGCTTCAATTGAAATGAATTAATCGTCTAGTTATCGTTACATAATGTGCTTCAGGGAACTTGATGATTTTAAATTGCAAATTAATGATAATTACTACTGCTTGGTTCGTTTTATCGTTGACTGTATAGATATGATTTACGTTATATCTAAAAACCATCAAGACAAAGTGAGAATTGCCCCTAGCTCTGAAGAGCTTTGAGATTATAATTACGTCTCATGAAAGCTTTGTGTTGAATTACTCAAGGCGTGAACAAATGAAAGACGATCCCCACATTGCGTTAAATTGTCAGATTGTGTGCTGGCACATGTAAGCATCTTTAGTGAAACGTGTTGTTATCGTTTAATTACGTAACTAAGCCGAACCAGTCATCACATTTTTATAGATATAGAGAACTTGTTTATTATTTCAATCATTAGACCTCTCACCATTCATAAAATATGAATGGTAGAAGATGCAGAGTAGTTTGATTCGCAATCACAAAAAAAATATTGATTTATTGTTTTACTAAGAGTAAGACTGTAACGTGAGGATACACATTAACGACACATTTTGGTGGAGGAGCTGATATGTTCATTTCTATTTTTCCAGTTGAGCTACTTCTCTCTATGTTGTGGAAATTAAGATGAAATACAAACTCTTATATCTATCGAAGAGCACTCCAACAGAATTCTCTGAAATACATGCATAGAAGAGATATCTTAACGGAATTGCTTAAAAGAGCAAAAAAAGTGAGAGAAGCCAGTGATCGATTGATCATAGTTCACGTCTCTATGTGCGTGTGTAAGTGTAAAAACTTGTGGAGATGATTGCACCGTTCCTATTAGTAGTATGGATTTGAAATTTTGCAACTCGTTCTAAACTGGTGAAAATAGGAACTGTACTGTTTTTGGGCGCGGTAACCTCGTATTTTTGACATCCGTCTTCATTTTTTTCCGATAAATTTCAGTATTTTATTGAACCGTGGTGACAACGGGGTAGTTCTGGTTATAAATATATATCATACGCATATTTTTATTTTAACCTGCAGAAGTATCCAGGATTCGCATTTTAAGATTCAAGTGAGGTTATCGATGTTACTTCACAGTCGATCTGAGGCAAATTTTGATAGTTCATGTAACACTAGGTGTCAGTATGAAACAAATTATATTATAGTGTAAGCCTGACAGTAGGTGTCAGTTCAAAACAGAGTTGTAATAGTACCGGGATATCAAAAATTATCTTGGTCAAGGGTGGTTGTGGAATCTAAAACGTGTGTCTTACTTTACGTTTGAAATAATTATGTCATAATTAATTTGAAGTTTCTAAAAGTGCAAAATTTCGCAATTTTATACTAATATTGTAGCACTCAGAAGTCTTTAGCGCTTTGGACTCCGGGATTTTCACGTGGCCTATCGAAATTAGAAGGTTCGAATTATCTAAACACATAATTGCATAAACGTCAGACGTCCTATGTAATTAGCTACGAATGGGATCATTTTGTCATATGCCTCGAGGAGCTCGCTGCGCGTAAGTTAGAGCTTATACATTTTACCTCGGTCTTGTTGATTTGGGGCCGTTTCTTGCCCCGTGCGACAGGCGCCAGTTGTAATAAAGCATTTTTGGCTAAGGGACGCTAGCTTTTACCCGCTTCGTGTATATTTTAGTCGCGAGAAAATTCCCTTTGGTACGTCGCACGTTAGACGCGCGTAGCTGAGATCTGAGAATAGCTCAAACTGTTTTTATCAAATTTTCTTATTTAATGGACATTCATCGAAAAAAAAGGGCCGTCGGGCACGGTCCGATACTAAATCTAACTACATGGAGCGAAAACGGCACGCGAAAAGTCGTCGTAAAGCCGTATTAGGTACAACCAGCTTGCACTTTTCTAACTCACGTGCTACGGGCTTCTCACGTGAACGTCATTCGATTTACGGAAAATTAACTATTTCAAAACAGTTTTTGACCCGGATTGTGGCTATCACGACCTCTGAAAAGGTTCAAAGTTCAAATAATTTGTAGTTCATTATTGTTTTACAACTGAAATAAATAGGTATGAAATTTGTAGGTTATTGATGATGTCAGTGTGACAGTGACATAATTATTTCAAACGTAAAGTAAGACACACGTTTTAGATTCCACAACCACCCTTGACCAAGATAATTTTTGACATCCCGGTATACTAAGCAACAAGTTTAGGAAACCAAAGTTTTACTTAACAAATATAGCTTTTTAGTACAAGCAAGCACCACTACACGACCTCATAACACAGAGAACGAATTGGGAGAACAAGAAGCTTGGGCCGCCTACGCGCTCCACTCCCTCAAGGAGCTACTGGATAGACAGTGGCTCTCGGTCTGGCGTGGTGTCTCCGGCATGAGGCAAGCGAAGCTCCACTTCCCAAAACTCTCTAAAACCCTACTCTCTATGAGCAGCAGAGGCCTAAAACTGGTGACAGGACACTGTCATCAAAATAAACATCTACACACAATGGGCATTCTTGAAGATCCAGCTTGTAGTAGATGTAGAGAGGCGGATGAAACTGCCTCTCAAATCCTAGCAGAATGTCCAGCACTGGCTTCTCTTAGGCTACAACACCTCAGCAGCACACGTATGCCGCTTGAAGGCATAAGAGATATCAGTCCATGCAAAATCTTAGCCTTCGGCACTGCCTTAGACCTGCTGGACTGATTCTTGTATCAATGGTTTTGATTGATTGATTGATTGATTGATTAACAAGCGAGCACAGCGAGCGTTTCCAATAGAAGCTCCCATTTGTTTTATAGTAGCCGTACTCAGCACAAAAAATTAGGGCAACTTTGTGTTTGGTTTCCTATACATAAGTATTATCGTTTTCAATTTATTTACAAAATATTAGTTTACCACTTTTGCCAAGTGGCCGTTTTTAAGTTGGAAAAATTTTAACATGAGCATAACCTATAACTTACTGTGAATAAATCTATATTTAATTGGAAATGAATAGAATACTCATCATTTAGAAAATGTCAGATTGTAGGTATATTATGCAAAACAATTGCATTTCTATAGACTTTTAAATCAAAACTTTGAACCATTCCAGAAATTACTAATGCACCACATTCCAGCTGAAATTGGTTACTTGGGCAGTCTCATAATATTATATTAAACAACAGGCTTAGAAAACAAAGTTTCACTAAACAAATTTAACTTTATGAGCTTAGCAAAACTGCTTTTTTACGAGGTCTGCTTATACTGTTGTTTCGCATTTGGTAATTACGAGTGCAATGCAAAAAGTCTCTGAAAAATGGAACAGATCAAAAATCCCATGTGGAATTTCTGATGTACCATCTTTAACTAGAACGTATTGAAATTTTCAAACTGATATGTCATTCAGTTCTTTTTTGACACCTATCGAAAGCAAGCAACCTTGAAAATTTTTGTAAACATGGAAAAGTCTTGACATTATATCTTGCGTGGAAAAAACATTACGCAAACCAGAGCATCGCTTGTTAAACATTATGAGGACTCTTCACCATCGACTCGAACGATTCACAAGTGGCTTACTGATTGTTAAAGTGCACGAGATTGCTGAGGCTATGGGCATCTCAACCGAACGGATACGGAACATTTTGCATTAATTTTTGAATTTTTGAATATGAGAAAGCTATCTGCCAGGTGGGTGCCGCATTTGTTCTTTGTTGATAACAAGGGCGACCGTGTGAGAACTTCAAATAAGTGTCTGGCGATGATATAACCGAATTTCGAAAATATCTTAGGTGAAAAGTACTCATTAACGTTGGTCAGCTGCCACTTTCAACAATAGCTATTTGTGTATTAAGAGCGCAAAGTGATATATTGTCGCTCGACAAAGAGAGTTACCGCGCGACGCAAAGCGGAGCGCGGTAATCTTTGGAGAGCGACAATGACACTTTGTGCTCGAAATACACACAAGATTTTTTCTACAAACGCAGTTTTCAGAAAAAAAAAAGAAAAAACACCAGATGCTTTATTCAACAAAAGTACATCAAGTACAGTTTATAAATTCCTGATTAATGTTGATTTAATTTATCATTGACTATACTAAAATTGAATGTACAATTTTGACACTCTTTAATTATTATTCCTGAACCTGATGGACGATCAGTAGATTTATCTAACATTAATTCCCCCGAATATTGGACATCTACAGAACGAGATGTAGATGGTCTTGAGAATATTCTCTTGGTAGTTTCAATCTTATTGTTGATTGAATCATCTATGTAGCCTTCTGCTACATTGTTACTTTTCCATCCACCATGTTTTTTCAGTTGTATTAGGTCACCTCCACCATTCACCAATAAAGTAGCAGAGGTTCGTCGGAGACAGTGTCCAGTATATAAATTATGCTCGGGCAATTTCAAATATTCAGCAATGTCACTGGGAGTCTTGCCGATTGTATTCATACCCACAACTTGTTTCATACATCCACCTTTTTCATAACGTAAAAATAGACGTTGGACAGTATTGTTATTCAGACAATGTTTTCTGAGTGCAATATATTTTTTACAAATTGAAAGATAATCAACTGAATTCTCTTCATTATGACCAACAATCGTAAAAACACGGCTTATTCTCGTTTTTGAATCGGGAATTCGGACTATTAAAATAGAATCCTTATCTTCTATGTCACCAATCTCCATTTTGATCAACTCATCGCGCCTGCAGGCACCAGCAATACCCATAATTAGAATAACCTATAAAAAAAACTGCAATTAATAGCTATTCCAAATGTCTATGCTAACCAAATTGCACTAAATTCAAAAAAATACTAACCGCTTCTCAAACTACTAAGAGCATGAAATATTAAAATTTACCTTTTTTAGTAGATATTCTTCATCGGGCGCTTCTTGTAAAAATTTGTGAATATCTTCAGTGGTGAATGTTTTGGATTTTTTCGCTTTATATCCAACAGACTGTTTCTTCAGAAATGCGATAAGTTTAGGATACTTATTGATTTCGATGTTATTTTTAACATTCAAGCATGTCCGTATCATCGAATACGTAGACCAAAGAGTTGATGACTTACAAATCAATGATTTTTCTCCAAAATAAGCCAGTGATACGTTTTCTGAATACTTATTCACCTTCTTCGACTGACACCACGTCATGAATTTACCGTATTGTAAATCATATTTCTTGCTTGATTTCTCTGGTAGGAGATTCAAAGTAACAATTTTTGCACTTTCTGCTACATCAGGAGTGTTTGATAATTCACTGTCACTATCATCAATCATCATGCAGAAATACGTTGGAGAAGCGAGCGTTTTCGAAATATTTCCGCTTTAGAGCGCAAATGCTGTCACAAAATGACATTTCACGGAAAACGTCAACTTTGCGTTGAAATCTGAAAGCGTCAAAGGCTACTTTGTTAAGCGTTTGTAGAAAAATATGCATACTTTTTGAGATATCGATCGATGCAGATTGTGTTGAGACACCCTGTAAGCTACGTATAGTGAGATAAGCAAAAAGAAACATAATATAACTTTTATTCATTAGGATTCTTGCATTTGATGAGTGTAAAGTAATCAATAATCGAACAAATGTTCATTCTACAGATACTTTGGTAATAAAATTCAATGGATAAGTGCATCTAAGTGTATTTACTGCTACAGTTTATATCTATAAGAGTTGTATCTCCTTTGATACTATATAAAACACAATTGCACAGTAACTCCTATCAAACTTAATAAGTATCTGACTATCACAGACTAATGCAACAATATATCACATTGAATAGCTGCATTAGGTAGTTGTAAGTACAATTAATTACCTTCTTCAAGAAGTTCTAAAGGAAGCGGTATTAGTTAAGTATTTCGTAAAACGGAAAACGTAATGATTTTCCATTGTTAATGGGAACGTATTAAGTATCAGACATCAGCGTGAGTTTATAAAAGGATATTTTCCTGGTGAGACAGTGAAGCTTAAACTATCACGAGTAATTATTTTGTGCAGGTTGTTACGGAGGAACCATAATGGTGAAAATGTGATTGCATTTTGTTACATCGTAACGATAAACGTATTTCCGAACGACTAGATGCGTTGAGAGTGAGATTACTTATGGAACTATACAGGTTCTCACACTTTCGTGACTCCAATATTATTCCAGATGAGATAGTGATACAGCAGGAAATATGTTATTTTTAAACTTTTTTACGTTATGTAAAAACAAGGGGTAGTCCGAGACACTTGACCAGGGGGGAAATTTCGCACTAATGGGACGTTAAACGTGTATTACCATACCCAAATACTGTAGACAGTTCTGTACGTCCCTCTATTCTAAATACTAGTCTGGTAGAATGTAGAGAAAAGTTATGATGTACTTTTGAAGTTTTGTTTGTATATGTTTTTCGAATTGCTTCAGACAAATATTGACTGGAAATACGTTTTTTTAAAGGAAAACCCAATATTTTTTTGTAGTTTTTGTAAAATAACTGGAAAACTATACATTTTTGGTAAATATTGGGCATATGCCCAATGAAATGAAAGAATATAAAATTTCCTAAATTGTAATAACTTCAAGTTTTTTCTAAGATGGAAGGTTCAGACGCGATAGGACCGCAAAATTAAGTGCATCTTCACCGTCGTATCATTTTCCTTGAAAGCCTCGGAATTAGAATTTTGTTATTTGCTTAAATTGATGCCCTGTATAATTTCCTCGTCTTCTTCCATTGGGTTGGCTGGTTCAGTTCGTTCGTCATATCCACCTCATGTTTCGGGTTTTCAAAAATGTCTACCGTATTGTCGGAAAATATTTTTGCCGTTCAAGCACAATTTAGAGCAGTTAAGTTCCGCTTCCTTACAGCCACAAGTTCTTTGGAAATTTGTACTTTGTAGTGCACTTGCATGAGACAAGCTTCAATAAATCTTGGAGAGCAGGTGGTAACAAGCTTGTCACATGTGCAAGACCCATTTGTAATCTTTTCCACCCCCATCCTTCTGGTTTTTTTTTCGATACCTAACCAAACATTTACCAGCATCACTATCTATATATTGAGTAGCATTGGAGTCTTCGAATACTTCGGTACAGTCAGCAAGATTAGGGTTTTTTCTCAGACTATGAATGAACTTCAGTTTCCCATGATTGTACAATGCCGATGCTGTATCACACCCCTCATCGCGTGCAATAATAGACTATTATCAGTGATTATTGTTTCACTTCAGTAGCTGCAGAGACCTTGTTCTTCTCAAATTTCGAAAAGAAAAGTTGCGTGTTAGCAGAGCCCTATAAAAATTATCAAGAGGTCTATATCCTCATCAACTATAATCACCGTTGGAGCCAATTCCAAAACTGAGTTTACTATTAGAGTGCCTGCGTCTTTTTTCGTGTGTTTGCAAGTAACTCCTGTCGAAGAGAACCTCGTAATGAGCATTGATATGAACCAACTTTTGTTTTTCATGTTAACAAGGAATATCTGTTTTGACACCGTTGGCATCATAGTGTCATCAAACAGTATGTCAGCTGAAGCCAGATTTCTTGATCTATTAACACGCTCTGCACTTTTTGTAAACCCGTCTACGCCTTCAGGGTACCCATCGAAAACAATTACTGCGTGTCATTGATATTTTGACTTGACATATCCCACGTAATTGTCACAAATAGAAGAAAATGATTGATTCAAGGTTCATAATACAGGCCATCTATCTATCACGTATTGAACTTGGACACTTAACTAATTGTTTGTTACGGGTTGAATGTTTTATACAGAGTCGACTTGGTGCCTATCCTCAAACCATTGTCAAATATTGACAAGGAAGAAGATCCTAGATCATAAGTAAAAAATTTCTCGAGCTGCACCTCTGAATGGTTTGCAACGGCCATTCGTTGGAACAGACTTGTTGTATATCAATTCGTTGTTTGCTCGTATCGCACTCGTCATTTTCAATTTAATACGTTTATCCCGAATTACAGGAGAGTTTTGGAAGCGTAGCTTCACAAAGCAAGCCTCGGGATAAGCAATCAGTACAGGAACGTCGCACGAGACGGAAATGACGACACCAGCGGAGAGGCATCGATGCGGGAATGTATGAGTCCTAGGACACGTTCGAACTACAATGCTAGTGCAACAGCAGCCTTCTTGCTTTTCACAAGATATACCATTACTAGATCATGCATTCTTATAACCGAATTATCTACTTCTACAATATATTTGGTGGAACGAAAATGCAGATTCTTGAAACGTGTTTTTTACAGGTTGTAATAGCAGAAAAGAAAATCGACGTACTTTCTACTAATTTCCTACTTTTATAACTTCAAAATATAGTAGTATTTTATGCGCATAGTATTGAACGATTTATTTGTATCCCAGTATAAATAATTACTTCTGACGTAGGTAGTAATCATTTTCAATGCGATTACCGCAATATGAAATAGATGAACACTGATTCCAATGAAACCAGAAGAGCGACACAGAGACAGTTAGACGCAACTAATGAAGATCCGACAACGATTTCGGAAAGGCAAAATGAGGATCTGATAGATAGTGTTTATTATCTTATGAGCTGTAGACATACAAATATCCTAAAGGATCGTCAAATTTAAAATCAACTGAATGGAGAATATAATAAATAGATAAAAATATTCTTTATAAACATACGATATGACATATTACAATTATGAAATTGATGGTAAGGTCTCTCTAGTCTGGATCGATCAGTAACGCCACAAACTTATAGTTCTAGACAGCTGTTTCACTTTCATGTCCACCTTCATTCAACAGTGATCATTCAGTAACGTTGCGATTTTTTTTTGCGAAGAGGAGGGGAAATCTTGCATAGACGCGTCGGTGGCCCATCTCCCCGGGTGTGTCGGATTCTTACCAACCAAAACCCCTCCCCCAGAGGGACCTCCACTGAACTGCGGTCATTAGTGGCCTATTGTGCCATCACATATTGCTATCTCCTCATCAGTCCAGTGTATTCTATAGAATTCAGAAGCCTGATGTAGGGGATATTCCTGATTTTCTCGCTTTAGTGTTATCGTCTCCAAGGTATGTCCGACGACCAACCGCGTATGCCGTGCACTGACACAGAACATGCATGGGTGTCTCTTCTTGCACGCCGCAATCCCTCCATGTGTGCTGATCTACCAGACTCATCGTGAAGAAATGTTTGTTGCATGGGGCAGGTCCTGTCGGCAATGAAACAAGATTTCGTATTTCTTGTCTGCTACAAGTCAGTAAATTGTCCACTCGTTGCTGCTGGAGATCTTCGATCAGTCGCTCCAATAGGCACAGTGCTCTGGCTCGAGCCATTTTTGAATTACAGATTTGTAGCATGAGATATGCCACTGGTTGACTCTGGTACAATAAGGTTGTACCGCCCCCGCTTTAGCGATGGTAACTGCAGTTTCAGTCACATCGCAACTGGTCTCCCATACCAGTGTCACTCTATTGTGGTTCTTTACTAATGCCGTTAGTTCATTTACATAATCGAGTAAACATTGTGAGGTGATTGTGTATGACTTCAGTGCCTTATGCACTGTTAGGTTGTTCGCTATGATTGTGATTTGTCTATTATCATAGGCTCTTTCCCTCATAATTCGAGCACATCTTGTAATGGCTAATATTTTTGCTTGAAATTCTGTCGCAAATGTCCCTAGGTTTTTTATTCTTGGAGCCCTCGATAAGCCGTACGGAATTCCCTGATATCATTTTAGGATTGCTCCTAGCTTTCTTTCGCCCATTCAAGGTTCGAAACGTGAATGATACTGAAGTGCCGTGAACCTTGATCCAGTCGGATCTCATCCCCAATGGCCCAGGTGATCCAAGCAATCCAAGAATGCTTCGGCCTTATTGGTCGGCCTTTCCTTGTCCATTAAGATCGAAGCGATACGCTTCTCTTATGGCTTCTGCCGGAATGACGAGGTGTAGTGGCTCCAACCCCAACAGCCTTTCCATCGTAGCCGTTAAAATGGTCGACATTGCACCTGTTATCCCTAAGCACGCCAGCCTCTGAACTCTGCTTAGGGAATGCGAGGATGTTTTTGTTTTTGACCGCCACACAATGGGTCTCACTATGGTGGTGTACACCCAGTGCACTATCCGTGGTGTATCCCCCTACTGAACGATCTAGACTAGAGGGATGTTATCATTGTTACCTGGCCAAAGCCAACATGGAGATAAATGGATTAAATTACATATTGTTAGGAAAACTACAAACAGAACCATTTGAAGACAGGTTTATTACATCAATAAGAACAAATGGGGGCAACTAAGGACTCAGTTTACGTCTGGCAACTCCGTTCAAATAGGAAGTCCTTAGATATGTCCTAAAGAATCATTGCAGCATTGGGCCAAGTAGCATACCAGCTGCAATATAGCTTCCGGCTTCACGTCGAGCGTTCAGGCCTTGTACTATAGAGGGTATTGTCTGACGATACAATATATGAATATCAACACAATGATGAACTATGTTTTTCCTGAATGAATATTGGACCGGCCAAATGTTAAGTATGTGATCCATCCATCCATGGAAACTGCACATACCGTTTCATTCAATTTTCTGATAATCCCGATCGCAAATTTAAATCTGTACAGCAGAAGTCGCAAGCACGATGCAAACACAAGGAAATTCAGAATAATGGAGGTATTATTTTTCTCTTACCTCTCTTATTTACTATTCTCCTTGCCAGTAGGTACTAATTAAAATAAGTGATGCACTTTTGCGGCTGAATGGAAACTGTATATGATTACATAAATTGTAACAGCGGCAGGAGAACGCGGCGAAACCACAATAAATTCTGTTTAACCGACAGTTCTCAGTATTTATCCTGTTCTTTTTGTGCTTAATTTTCAGCTTAATGTTATTAAAGAAAAGTGAGAATAGATGCTGTCTTCCACCTAAGAGATTTACAGCTACGCTCAGTAATTCATCTACAAGTACATATTTAAAAATTTCTAAATTATCTTATTCGCACTTTATTAAGCGAATATTCTACACTCCAACTGAGTTATTTCTCCCAAACTATGAATAAATTCCCTACTTTAGCGCTCTACTTCTTCTTCCTGGGAACAGTTACCTGGTAGGATAATGTACACTATTTCAACAGAAATATTATGTTGAGTCTTATTGTTTAAAATATGCTGAGAAATAGAATTTCCAGCAGTTTTATGGCGTTTGAAATTGAGTGAATTGCATAAAACTGACGCAGAGTTATGTTATGATCATACTTAGATATTGTTGTGCTTAAAGAATGTAAGTCAAATTATCAATCTACTTTCAAGTGAGAGAAATCAAAGAGTCCTTTTGGCTTTCCTAAGGAAAATAAATTGAAAAGAAAATGGCAAAGAGTAATTCCTACAAAACACTTTGAACCTACCCAGTATTTGCAGTGCGCAGTAAGATTTCAAACATAATGACATAATTACATCGATGAAAATATTTTACCAGAAGGTACCTTGAAAAGCATTTTTTGCTAAGCTAAACAGTTCGTTACCGATCATTCAAAGATTGAAGTTTCAAGCAGTCATTTACATCACTGCTCCTGAAAATTTCAATATTATCAGCAAATATCTATATTTTGGAATATTCAACAATGTCTACGATATCATCAATGAATATCAAAAATAAAATAGGACCCAAGTTAGGTCCCTGAGAAACACCAAAGGGCACATAACAACCAGACTTAAAGTTATTATGCACAACATGTTGACGCCTGTTGGATGAATGAGACCTTATTGAAGCTATAATATGACTAGAAATCAAAATGCAAAAGCTTATCTATTATTAGTTCATGATCCACTCGAATGAATGCTTTCGAAAAGTCGGTAAGAACCACTCCACTAGGTGACACGTGACACGGGGTGTAAAGGGCTTCGGCCTATCGTCATTAATAATTGTTCATATATCAAAACTATTACACAATAATTATAAGAGAAATACCTGCTGATGTCTGTGGGACCTTATCGTTGATTTTTATGTCCCAGCTGGATCTAACATCCATTTTTGTATCTTTACGAAACGTCACCAGCTTTAAGTATTCTTCTTTGGATAGACCTGCCGTTGCTGCTTCCTCCACAATTGTCTGCGTATGGAAAAAAACAACTTGTGACAATTATCAAGAGTAATATCAGTTTTGACTATCCCAATGAATAAAGTGATGCGATCGTTGACGCAATTGGGATAGAGTACACTTCATCAAGTTACTTTCACGAGAAGATTGCATTTGATAATTAAATTTCAGACTTTGCTATCCAAGTTCGCAATTTTCTCTTATATATTAACCTTAACTTAAAATTAAGCTTGAAGGAAAAGAGGCGTAAATGGATGAAATTTTGATTTAAAAAAGTAATCATTAAAATGTATAAAGTAAACTTAATGTTGGTAAACTTTTTTCTAAAATTTTGAAATTATTCCAGGAACAATTAAAACTAGTTACGCCTGAAATTGGAAAGAAAATACTAACATGAGGGAGCCACTACCAAACTCAGTCACAAAGTATGTGCTATACTGCCATAGGTCGAGAGCTATTTAGTTATATTGTGCAATATAAAACACAGGCGGTCAATAATAACGTACAATATGGAATTTTGCACAATTCAATTGACCGTTTAGGGGCCGCTTCAGACCTCCCTTAGTAATAGAAGCATATCCTACTAGTCCAGTCAATGGAGTCGAAAACAATTGAAAACGTATCAATTTTTCCCAGTAAATGAATTTTTATGGCATTTGGTTCCTGAAGGGTTCAGAATAGTTGGTGTCGCAAATCAGAACGCCCCACTCTAAAAGTTTCAAGACTATGTCTAATACGAAAACAGAATAGTATACATGCATTTTTGGGATTCATGATGCAACTTTCTCTCTATCATGAGCTTCTTCCGAGTAATAGCCCTTTTGGAGCGAAAAGAAACATATGAAAAGACAAAAATGCAAAACTCATCATTCGTAGTCGAAAAATATCTGCACATTTTTTGTACGTACAACTTTTCTTCAAAGATATATATTCTCCGACTTTTTCTCAAAAAAAGGTAAAACTGTCAAGTTAACTTTGAGGGGGTACGAAAGGAGGAAGGGTGAATCCTGGACCGTTTCCTTAGAAAATT
The DNA here is from genome assembly GCA_958510875.1 of Endomychus coccineus. Taxonomy (NCBI): domain Eukaryota; kingdom Metazoa; phylum Arthropoda; class Insecta; order Coleoptera; family Endomychidae; genus Endomychus; species Endomychus coccineus. Next base: position 288,394,724 of record OY294067.1, read on the forward strand.
ATAAAAATGGATATTTTCCGAGTTATTGACACTAGTTCGCGCTGTCTATAGTCCGGTAAAACGGGATTAAAGGTAAAGGTAAAGGTATTGATCCGATTTTAATGAAATTGCCAACTGAGAAGTTTTTTGGGCTGCTGATTGAGAAGTGTCCTTCAAAATTGAAAAATTCCAGACAGTTGATTCCGAATCGTTAAAATTAGTGAATTCGTCTACCTTCAAATTAAGCATCTCATATTTTATATATGGATTCTTGCCTCCTCAAAATAAAGACTTCTTATTTCTGCAATTTTTTCAAAAAATGCATGCCCTTCGAGTTACAGTCCTTTCAAAAATTAGAGGTGGTGAGAAACCTCAAGTAAGAAGTGCTGCAAACTATTATAAGATGGTTGGAACTTGTTAGTTGCTAAAAAATAATTACTTTTGGTTCATACTCTTTTTTTTCAAACAACTATTTAACAAGAAGTATTGGCCATACTACAGGCAGCGCCTACAAGTGAGTGTCAATAACTCTTTTTTTTTTAATTTTCTAACGAAACATGTATGTTTCGTATTAAGCTAGAAACTAGATGTTCCAGGCGTTTCCATAGGTTCAGAATTCACCCTTCCTTTTGTCCCCCCTCAAACTTGACGTGATATTCATTTATTTTTAGAGAAAAAAGTTATAGTAACTACAATGATAATGACAACAAATGATGTCTAATTATTTCAAAATATGATTTTTGCATATTCGCCTTTTTACATAATTTCTTAACTTGTTTCGATCTAAACGAGCTTTAAGTTGAAAGGAGTGCATTTTTCCGAAAGTTGTATTATGAGCCAAAAAATCATTGTATACCATGTTTGAACAGTTTATTCAATAACTCGTAAAATGTTTGAATTGGGCGTACTGATTTGAAATACATACTATTCTGAACTGTTTAGGAACATACCTAATTTTATAAAATCCATTTATTGGAAAACAATTGTTAGCAAAAATGCTTCATTGGCTGACTATATAGCTATTCTATTACAGGATACACAGAATTTACCAATTATCTCCGATTTTAGCCTGGAAGCGTCTGCTAAATCATCAGCTCATAATAGGAAAAGTAAACACGGTTACGCCTGGTCCGTTCACACTGAAGCCTACAGTGTTATATAACTCGAGACGTTGACTATATACGTCTCACTGCCCGAGACCAGCCATGTACGCGTCTTCGAGTCTAATGCACTTTGTATCGGATATCCAATTTATATAGCTAACAACAGTTAGTGTGAAACTCTCTTGTAACCTCACGAATCGTTTTCTTCTACTATTTTAATTCCTACAGTTTGAAGCGCTGGCTTTTTGTTATTGTACAGACGCTTAATTAAAAGGACATGGTGCTTTTCACTACGAATGAAATTTGTTTCGTGAATAGTTCTTGCAAGAAAGCTAACAATCAAGAAAGATATTCATCTACATTCATAGATAATGCTTATTAATTATTATTCTTAGTGTCCTCTATCGAATAATATCAAAAGTAAATCAGTTGATTTGAAGACAACAAATAATTTGAAATTGTTTCCTTCTTTTTCATGAACCTAGTGTATATTTTTACAGCTAGATGTCACTAAAATACATACAATTTGTGTCAGGTGATTTGCGTATAAACTACAGAATATTTTTCAATGGTATATGGATAGTGAAGCCCGACGTCCAACGACTGTTTCAAATATTGTATGTCAACGATGTTATTTCTGATGTGAATTGCAAATTTGCAAGAACAATTAGAATTAATATTGTGATAATCAACATAAGATCCAATAGCGTTAATAGCTAGCTGCACCACGGGTGTACTCACAGAATTTGTTTTATCTATGATACCGAATCTGTAACGGGTTAGCCGTTTCGTGTTTTGTAAAGAACTCTGTAATCAACAGATCAGTTTTCTTTTCGGATAGGAATCTGGTCCGATGATATCTCAGTGACACCTTTACGTTCAATAGCATCGATTACTGAATTTAGTTCCCGCATGCTCGATAGCGCGAATATCGCGAATTGGGGTAGGTCTGATAACGGAAGTCGATGAGAATTCATTGTGGTGTGAAACTCTAAGTCGAGATTTTATAATTCATTGGACTTTACATACATTTTCTTAATTTTTGCTACCGAAATATAATTGACATCAGGCTACATATTATTTGATTTGGTTTTGTAATTATATTACTAGATGTTCAGTACCTGAATGTGATAATATTTCGGTGGAAGTATTGCTCGACTTACCTAGGTTTTCACCCAATCAATTTGCTGTTAGCATAATTCAGAGATAATCATTTCCATCGCTGTATTGATGGTTGTAATTTTTATATGTAGACAATCTAACGGGACGTAGGCAGATTTCAATGATAATATTCCTTGATTCCCTTTTTGTTTAATCCCACAATGGCACATGGTAGTTTTGAGTGATTCTATTGAATCGCCATTTTGTAAATCTGATACAATACAAGTGTATGCATAGCTGTCTTTTGACTGTAACGTGCTATAGACAGTATTAGGGATTATCATAAAGTAATTATTCAATTAGTGCTTATTGGATATTTAATTATCAGGACTGCTGCGCTCGTGTGGGTTGTAGTGTAGATTACAACATCAATTTAATATGCAATTCAATTCAAGTATTCAGATTTGTGCTAATTGGCAGATTCCAACATTTTGATTATTATTCTCTCAGTCATAATTTGATTATTTACCTTTCAGTCACATTTTAATGTTTTGACTATTTAAGTATCAATTGTGATAATTTAATTCTTTCAGATTAATATTGATTGTCGTATAAATTGATATCTCTTCAAGATTTTTATTTTGTAATAGTGTTTTATACCATTTGGGAAGATAATATAATCAGTTGTGGAATCTCATGGTTATTCCGACTGACGGTGTTGTTTGTCCCTTTGAACTTAAGTCAGGTACTGTTCGTTCTTTGAAATTACAGGGTTTGAACGTCTGAGGTGCCTCATTCCTTCTTTCTGAGACGGGTTAGTGAATTTCCTGACAGGACCAACTTCCAGTTCCATCAAGTTCCAAGGAGGGTAACATTTTCTTGTTTGAATGACCATATTTTCATTCTCTGATTTTGTTATTTAACCGAGTTGTGTTCCACTAATTTTTATAGAACCCATTCGAGGTCCATTTTAATTTCTCTTAATTGATAATTTCTTTTTCAATTAATAATTGATTTCAAACTCTAATTTATATATACATTTGTTTGTATTTAAATAGTATACCAAGAATTTAATTCTCTAATTGTTCATTTCAAAATTTAAGTTTAATTTATGTTACAAATTGATTTAATTCTAATTGTTTATTTCAAAATTCAATTCTAATTTTTGTTACAAGTTGGTTCACTATAAAAATTGTAATTTATTGTTTTTTTGATAACTCAAATTCCGATTGGAATAAACCAAATTGTTAAGTTGATCTTGTATTATTTTTCTGAATTTCCATCAACTATAAAACCATCTCGTAGTGCCTGTATTCTTGACTGTGAATTCATTTATTTTTGTAGTTATTACTAAGCAGTTGGCGCTGAGGCAATTCACCAGTCTAGAATCACAGGGCACGTTTCACTACGAGACCTGAGATTAATTAATTTAAATTGAGCTAGTTGGGCCATTAAAACCGACCAAAGTGGTCCGTTTCGCATCCGTTTCACTGGCGCCCAACGTGGGATTATTTTGTTTGTATCGCTGATCTGTGATGTTTCAACTATGATTCTAGTTAATCATGTTTTATTGTATTGCTTAACTTAACTTAACTATGGAATTTATTAATTACTGAAGAATGATAAGTGAAACTTATGAATTTTATTGAAGTATTTGAAGTATTTTGTTAGTTGGCCACGTTCCAATTGCCTTTTTTGTTTCGAAATTAAATTATTGATCAAAGATCAAATCAACTTTGTTGTTATAATTTTGCTGGCCAGAAGGGATGTTCAATAATCTATGAACAATACTATTAGGCGGAGCTATTTTATATTAGATTCGTGTTGCTGAATCCGCCGGGGTATACCTATTTGTTTGAGTGGGTTTTCTGTATATGTCGAAATCCAAGTGATTATCATATTTAAAATGTTAATATCAAGGAAAGGAAGCTGATTATCTGTTTCTATTTCGACAGTGAATCTAAGTTAATCAAATTGGCTATTAAGCGTGTTCAAAAAGTCATGTAAATCAAAAGCTCGCTTAGAGAAATATTGGCCAAAAAAGGATGGATTACCCGTTGCACATCTGCTTGTTTGTTCATAGTAATTTTAGTTAAAAGTGAAATAATTTTGTTCTATACATGAACATGTAAGGATTACGTATTCTGTGCAGTTTCTATCGTGGATATTAAAATTCGAAAGTCATTTTTTCAGAATGTTCATCGACTCAGGGATTGGAGTATTCGTAAATGAGACGAGAGTATTACCAGGTTCAAGTTTCAATTTGAAGTACTGAGGAGCTTTCAGCTACCAGTTTACTGTGACTGTGATGATGGCTACTTGGTAGCCGAAAAGTCCTCAATACTTTAATAGTATTTTTAGTGATTAGTCCTCATCAATAGTGTCTTCTAACCATCTTGAAGAATTTATATTTCATAATCTCTTGATAAAAACCGATATTAGATATGCTGTTTCAATAATAAAGATTCCTGTCTGATATATTGGTGACCCCTAACTCGAATAGGATAGACCTGCTAATATCGGAAAGCCCAAATAGAATTGGATATTCGCTACTAAAATTCAACACTCTGATTGCAAATTAAAACGTGAACCCGCGTCCAACATCTGAAGCCCGACGGCTAATTAGATCATTTTGTTTTTACCTTTATTTTATTCCCAGTGAATAGTTCATACGATATTTCCTTTTTTATATTGGTATAATGGAGTCACAGGGAGATTTAGGCGAACATTACGCGGTTTCACTCAGATTTGTCGTTTTTCTGGCCAGCCTTTCCAGATACTCGATTCTCATATCCCTAACTACAAATTAGCCACAAAATTAACCTCTATTTAAACTTTTTTATCATGAATTTCACACTCTAATTATTCAAATTTAACTATCAATTCACTATTTACATAAACATTTGAACATACAAATAATTAAACAAGTTAGAACATGATTCCTTGGTCAATTTCAAGTAAAAAAGTTCCTATAAGCCTGCCCTAAAATGCTCATTTTCGATTAATAGGGTGGCCAAGGTTTCTTTGAAAAATCTAGAAAATGGTTTGAGTTTTGGGACAGATTAATGTGACTTATGGGGCCATTTTCAGCAATTTTTGTGATAATATTCAAGTTGTAATGTTATGTGAAAGTTGTATGTTGTTAGATTTTGTTGACATTATCCCAGGCCAATTGGATTGTAGCAAAATTTTTTGGTCAATACAACGGTTTTTATTTTTTACACTAAAACGGCGCATCTGGTCATACTATTTTGTCTCAAGAATGAGCGCAATATCACAAACCATCTTCTAGATTTTCGAAAAAGAACCGAAAAAAATGAAACTTAGCACCCTGTATATCCAAAACAGTGTCTTAGGACAGGTTTATAGGAATTTTTTTATTCAAAATTGACTCAATAAATACCCCTTAAAATATTCGCATATCATCACGGAACACTCTGTATATACATAGGATGATTTTTTAAAGGAAGATAAGTGTTCTTAAACATTACCTTATCATGGTCCACGTAAACGCCCCATTTTCGCATCCATTCCCTTCGGGCTTTATTTTCTAGGACCACTTGCTGCTTTCTGAGAAAATAGGAATTGATTAAAATGCAAAACTTAATAGAATATGAATTGTTATGCGTTGCCGACCGATAGTATTTCCATGATCACAAATTTTAAAACTAAGAAAAAGTTGTATTATTTGAAACTTACAGTATTTCGTATTTTGCTACCAAATTGTCGTTCGTACACATTTTGTATTCTTTTTGAAGCAATTGCACCAAGAAATTTCATTCGGATATATGTTTGATCAATACCTTACATTCTTGATGTTCGCTATTGTATTGGAGGCGGCAAAATTGAAATTCGATAAATGATGAAAACACAATGCAAACGAACTGTTGATAAGCAATACACAATAGCATTAGTGGAAATATCCTTCCTTTATCGAAAATACTGAAATATTATTTACTTACGGAGTAGGAGAACATACTGTTTGAGCATTCACAATATAAAACAGCAAGCCGTTTATTTGTGGTAGTTAGTTATCATAATATATTCCTTGTAATTGAAACAGTTTTCCCTACTATTCGGGAATTGTACTTCATCGTATATTTTTCGCTACCGTTATTTTAAATCTTCATTTTGTGTAGTAATTTGTGAAAGTGTTGAGTATTATGGATATTAGAATAACTACAAAAAACTTTTTGTGTCTTAAATCAATTAGTAACAATCCAATCAATTATCTGATAATTCATTGAAAGGTCCTTCGAGCCGAACGAATGAAGAAATTAGCTTGTTACGTTCAGCAAATAATCTGAAGCAGCGTTCACTTCTGATAAATTTATCTGATTGCTCCAAGTGATACAAAAAATGTTTCTCAACCAATTGATCAAATTAGAGCCATTACTTTCAAATAATCCCATTAAATTCGAGTTACACTATATCATCCTTCGAAAATTATTAAATTCCATTATCTGAAATACAATTTAGGCAATACCTTTATCGAGTTTTCGACTTTCACGAATCTGGAATTCACAGGATCGATTGTGTATCATGTTCATAAATGCTATGGGGGTCAAACTAGAAGGAATATCCTAGCTCGGTATAAAGAACATTTTACTTATATATACAGAAAAATCAAATATTTTGAATACAACTCACACCATTATTCAAGAAAGTTTATCACTTTTAAAACACAGTACTGACAAATACTGCGTAATTCACAAATAATACAAATGTATGAGCGGAATAGAAATTCAAATAATTCAGATTTATCTCCAACTGATATAATCTATTATTTGAATAGCTTATTCCATATGGTATTAAATACCATTTGGAATTAGTATCTTATAATTTACTTCAATATGATGATGGCTTCATGCAATTGAAAGGTCTTCAGATCTTTCAACTATAAGATGAATTGTTCCTTACTTATTATTGGTCCTTCAAGCCAGACGAGACAAGCAATCATCATCTTCACTTCAGCAGCATATACCTATTGCAAATTAATATTATAATGAATCTGAAGTAATTGGAAAGGATCCATATGTTAAAAGTTATATAATCAATTTATTATACCATGTTTTGAACGTAAATAATATTATATTTGCTAGAGTGAGAAGCTATAACTTTCTCGTTGTAGCTGATACAAATCCAGACTTAAACTCAAAACTAAGACAAAATAGTTACAGGAGATATAACAGGAATAAATATCTACACTTAATGGGCATTGTTGATGACCCAGGTTGTAATAGATGCGCAGAGTCGGATGAAACTGCCTCTCATATTCTAGTAAAATGTCTACCACTGGCTTCTGTTAGGCTGAAATACCTCGGCAGTGCATACATGCCGCCTGATGCCATAAGAGACATCAGTCCATGCAGAATCCTAGCCTTCGACGCTGCCTTAGGCTTGCTGGACTGAGTTTTGTATCAACGGGCGCGCAATGAACCCAGTCAAATGGTCTAGGTGCTCTGAACTTGTCCGCTCCCATGTTGAATGATTGATTGATTGAAGACAAACAATCAACATAAATCTTATTGAAGTATCTCAATATATGATAATTTTGTTCCGTATTTCAGTACTATATGAGTCAGTTTTGGACTGAAACTTATTCTAATCCCCGTAGAACGTTCAATTTTACAAAATTGCATAACGTGATTTGTTTCCCTTCAAATGGAAAGTAACGCGAATTCAATTACTATTCTTGACGTAGATTTAGTTCAGAAATGAAGTTCTGATGAAAATAAGCAACGACATGTAATAGACAAGAGCGAATTGGATGACTATGCCTGATGTAATTTGTTCTCGTATTTTTCAGCCCTGGAAACGTATCTAAGATATGAGTCGTCATAATGCAGTTTTGTAAAACCGCAATATGTCTGGCTCATACAATCCTACAAATAAGAATATCACTTCCATAACTTCCAGACGAAGTTATTTCGCATGGGTGATGCAAATTAGTTTTTGTGTTTTTTGTTATGGTATTACCTACTGGTTTTATAGGGCTTTGTAGCGCTCGACGTTACAACAACTAAAACACAATTGATTTGTAGATAGCAATAAAACGAATCGACGAATGACACCTTTCGTCTATCTATAAAAAGAGTATTTGAGTATCGATCATTACTGTAATGCAAAAGTTAAAGCAATGCATTTGGTTTACTATAAGTAGGGTTTCTGTTTTCAAATTCAAATGAGTATTTATTGTATGTATAAACCATGGTTTACATTTGTCAAATAATGTATGAAAATACTATACTAAGATTGTATATATAAAAAGAGATTTTAAATGTTTGTAAGTAAATGTAGTTAATAATTTAGGAATATGGAACACAGAATGGACATAACAAATTTGAGTAGACACGTGTGACATGCCATACAACATTTATATGAAGCTATCAAAACCTATTCAAAACAATCAATAGGCCAATGGGGTAACAAAAAATCTTTTTTCTCCAAATGACATTAAGAGCGGCCTTTTAATGACACTTGGCAGGCTTAGAAGTTGTACTTTTAATGCCTAGGCAGAAAAAGTCCACTTTTACTGCCTAGGCAGAAAAAGTTCGTTGCTAGGCAACCTTCCAAGTAATAATTTAAATCAAACTGGTTATTAAAATTGACAATGACATTAAGAAAACTCAAAATGATGCTGATGATAATAAACTGGTTTTATTGCATTAAAACTACAAACTACAACACGAAATTTTTATTTATTAGATATATTTATGGTCAATTGTGAACAATTATTTAATACAATTGAACTCTGTCCACTTCCCTCCTTTCCAGTAAAATTAACAACTTTAGTATCCACACTTGATACTCCGGAAACGCCAGAAAATATTTTATTGCCGATGTTCGACTTATTGGCTAGCGAGTCCTCAATATAGCCCTCCGCGACAGCGGAAGACTTCCATCCTCCATGTTGCTTCAACATTGTTATGTCCCCACCAGAATGCACCAGCAACGTGGCCGAAGTTCTGCGAAAGCAGTGCCCGGTATACTCTTTCGCATGGGATAGTCCCAGAAAAGTAGCAATTTCTTCTGGCATTTTACCGAATTTGTGAATGCCAATGAATTGATGATGTGCTTTACCGTTCGCATATTTATAAAAGACACGCCGATTATTTAAATTCGAGGGTCTGGAGGCTGCATATTTTCTGTAAACGCTTAAATATTCCGTTACTACAAAAGATCTTGATCTTTTGGTCTTAGTATTTGGTAGCATAATTAGCAATTTGTCGCCCATATCATTTATATCATCTATTTTCATTTGCAAAAGCTCATCACATCTACAAGCCCCAGCGACTGCAACAATAATTACAACCTAAAATATAAATTGAAAATTAGTTCTTTAATCCATAATAGATCATTTTCAATATATTCCTACCTTCGTACACAAATACAGTTCATCTGGGGCATCTGATAAAAATTTATCGATTTCTTCTCTTTGAAAAACTCGTTGTTTGCATGGCAAACCGTCTGACTGGCGTTTCAAAAAAGCCCGTAACTTCTGGTATTTTGCCAAATCAATGTTATTTTTTATGTTCAGGGTAGCTTTCAACATCGAATAGGTAGACCATAACGTTGAAGGCTTCATTTTCTTTGAAAGATCGGAAAAATAGACAATCAGCACATTTTCAGAGAAAGATCCTATATTTTTCTTCTGTCTATATTCCATGAATCTGCTGTATGTGAGTTCATATACAGTTCTTGATTTTTCCGGTAAAAGGTTAAATTCCACATCTCGCGCCTGGTCTCTTATCTCAGGTGGTGTTAATTGCATCAATTCATCCTCACTTTGCAGTAAATCCATTTCTAACATGACAACTTTTCAAAATTGACAATGACAAAGTAAACAGTAAACAAACATATTCAACAAACGTCATCAGCGGTAAACATAGTAACGCAGGGCCCAGTTACCTTTAATAAAATAATTTAGTTATTTGGATATTGATAATGAAACGCAATTTAAATATGAAAAAGTCGATTTTGCGTGGAATTGGAACAAATTTGAAGAAAAAATTATATGTTTCACACGGCACAAAAGCAGATTTAATGCCTTGGCATTAAATCTTGTGCTTTTATGCCTAGTAAAACAAATAACTATTATCGACTGGTATGAATGACTAAGAAAGAATTTTTTAAATGTGGATTTAGAAACATTTTGTGAGCACTCTTATAGCTTCTGGGGTAGCTTGTTCATGAATATTTTACTATAATAGTTAACAAAACTCCTACTCGAATTTAATCTTAAGTAGTCATTATGAATTTTATGGCAACATCTAGTGTTATAATTATGCAGATTATTATTAAAAACATCAAACGATATACCCATTAGTATGCAATTATAAATATATGATGGATTATGACGGAAAAGTCATAACTTTGAAATCAACAAAACTGTTTCTAACGTCATCTCTAAAACGTTTCTTCGTTAAGATTCTCAGCTCTTTTCTTTGAAGGCGAAAAATCTTTTCCGAATGAGGTGAATTACACCAGACTGTCATGGCATATGACATTTGCGACTGAATAAGGGAGAAGTATGCCATGTGCATCACCTCAGGCAAGTAGTTTACTGAATTTCTTGTCAAGAAAATATTTTTTGACATCTTGTTAGCTACACGTCAACATGACACCCCAACTAAGAGCTGGATCAAATAAGATACCCAAAAACTCTATATAATCAGGGTTTCCAAAAGTAATGTTTTGTATGGGTAACATTATACTAGTTTTGTCAAGTTTTACGGACAGTTCATTTGCGAAAAACCAGTCAAAAAGACTTTCTTGAGAATCACTCAAGCAAGCCAGCAAATCCCTTCCATTATTCTCGCTTCGAACCATACTGGTGTCGTCAGCAAAGAGCAGGAGATTAGCTGCTCCCACCGCCTGAACTAGATCATTAATCAAAATAAGGAACAGTAGCGGACCAGGGACAGATTCCTGTGGGACTCCAATGACAACCTCACCTTGTTGAGGTTTCATTGATGACAAATGGAACCATGGAGACTCTCTGTCCTAAAGCTTCCATCCAGTCAATTCCTACGGCTCGTATAGTGGAAAACCTGTATTTTAGTGCCAATGTTCTTAGGTGGCGTTTTTCACTATCTGTAGTCCTTTTGGGACGTCCGGATTCGCGGCGACGCCCATGAATGCCTTCTTCAGACCATCTTGTCATTGTCACTTAACTGGCGGTAATTTTGACGTTATCGAACTCTAGGCATTGTGAATAACGTTTACGAAAGAAATATGGTAATAGAACTGTGAAAAAAGTTCATTTCTACGATTAGGGCTTGAAAACAATCATTTCTTGATTCTATTGAAATATTCCTTCTGCGAAAGTTTCAGGCATATTGCTGAACAAACACTAGGTGTTGCGTTTTTTATTCAAATCAGTATAGTTGTACTACCAAAACTAGATATCTTCCATTCAAATATTCAGGAGATCATCTTAGGAAAGTGTGTTATCATGGTTTATTTTGGACAAATAGACTGATCAATAAATTTCAAGCGATGTGTGCTTCGGAATTGACGGAGAAGCATGTAATAGAAAATGAGAATTAAGCTTCGGAACATGTTATCGTCGAGAAATAATATTTCAAAAACGAATTACTACTTCTTGGAGCAGATGAAAACCAGTTACACGGTATGCGATAGACAAGAGAGGATTGGACGACTATGTTCAATGTAATTTGTACCCGCATTTTTCAATACTGAAAACGTATCTGAGGAAGAAGTCGTCATAATGAAATATTATAAGACCGCAATATGTCTAGCTTATGAGACTCTACAGAATGTGAACGCTATTCCTCTACAGCCAGACAAAATTTATCCTCTTATTCCACATGATGCGTATTTATTACTTAATCCAATTCGGAAACAAGAGAGAGAGTGAAACGCTTGGCTTCAAAAACTTGAAACAAAATATTTCCTTTTAGATATTTCAGTTGCAGTTCCAATTTTACAACTGAAATTATCAAAAAAAAATTAACTCAAAAACCTGTCCCAACGAAGTTTTATCAGATTAAAAAACATCACAAATCATAGACGCAAAGCTGCAATTGTACCCTAGTCAATTTGAGGTTATGTACTCACTTGAATATAGTTACCTGAAGGTACAGTTTTCTTCAGATGATCAGGAACGAGCTTCAAAACAATATGTTCATGTTAGAGTGGAGAGCGCGCTGTAGAAAGTAGAAAGAATATAACGCGCTAAACTGGATGAATTGAGAAATGTCTTATATTCCAATGTATATTTATATAATTTAATGTACAGTCATGTGCTCAGATTCCACTTGGAGTTTGTTATTCTGACGGTTTCGGGACAACATTAAAAGTATAGAACACACTACATATTATAATGTTTTGTTGAATAGTTTCGGCATTAAGAATGTGTAAATTCATTTCAACTTATAAAGTTATGGAAATAAAACCACTAATTTGCAATAAATAAACATCATCTACGTACCAAACACGTGGGAGGAGTTGAAACAAAAAGTTGAAGAAGACTTGATACATATAAGAGATTGGTTTGATCAAAAATTATTGACTATGAATTACGAGAAGACATTTTTTATGCCATTTTGCTCTTATAAAAATACATTATCAACTTTCACGCAAATAAAATTCGGAAAAACTGTTATAAATTCGGCTTATAAAATAAAATATTTGGGTGTAATGTTCGACTCACATTTGCGTTGGGACGACCATATTAATTTAGTAGTGAAGAAAATAAGGCACTTATCACAGACATTCCGATTTATTAGAGATATATTAAATAAAAAACAATTATGAATACTTTATGATGCATTAGTTCAATCGCACCTGACATATGCCATAATGTCATGGGAGGAGTCGCTAATTCACATCTCCATAAGTTGGAAACAATCCAAAAACGCATCATCAAAATAATTGAACGTAGACCATTTGTTTATCCAAGTGACAAACTGTTTAAAGAGTTTGGTGTCATGGATCCGCGAAAACTATTTTTCTTTGCACTCAGCAGTAAGCAGTATCCTGAAAGACATGAAAAACTAGAATGTGCATATAATATTAGAAACCAATATAACATACCTGTATTAAGAGCTCAAAAAACCATTGGACAGAGATGCAGTTCCTTTTTAGGACCTAAAATATTTAATGCACTTCCGACTTATCTGAAAAGCATAGAAAACTTAAGAACATTCAAATTCAAGTGTAAACAATATGTACTAGAATTATGCCAAGAATATATATCTAAACAAATAAACATAAATACTTAAATATATTATTAGCACTTACCTTTTCGAAGTATTCTATTTATAGTTAATAATCCAAAAATTGAATATGATTATCTTCCATTTATTGCTGATGTATAGGTGTATTTCCAAAATTCATCTATAGAAATAGAGGAAACTAGATATTGAAGTACTAATCCATCATATTATATATTGTATTGGTTTGTATCTCATTGATTGGAACCAGATCTTGAATATGAAATTATATATGTGTATGTATGTATATATGTATGTATGTATGTATGTATATATGTATGTATATGTGTATGTATGTATCTGTGTATATATATTTAAATTTTATATGTTTTAAATCACATGCAAGTATCGCATAGATAAAGTATCTATGCGATACTTGCATGATTTTATTTTATCTTTATTGCTCTATTAAATTTTAAATTAATATGTAAAAATGTATCAAATGTATGGCAAATAAAGATTATTATTATATTATTATTATGTACTTATTAAGTGAAGGGGAATACCATTCGTTCCAGGACATTTGAAGAACTACTTAGGACATGATGAATAATTGGTGAATGATAAATGTCCAATTGATCATTTAGAAGTACATTATGTTTGACAATTTCGAATGATTCCTATATTTTCAATTTCAAGCCTTTCCATTCGATATGTAAGATGAGATGTTGGACAGGGATAACATTTCAAACAAATACATTTTTAATATATTTAGATAACCTACATTCTGACATCGAATTTACAGTAGAAACAGAAATCAACGGTTCACTGAACTTTCTAGACTTAAGTATTTCTCAGAAAAATTCTACACACACGTTTTCTATTCATCACAAGCCTACAAATACTGACACTGTTATTCACAAAAATCCTTGCATCCTTTATCTCATAAATTAGCTGCCTTCCACTCAATCATCCATCGATTAATTAATGTCCCTCAAGAAGCAACAAACTACAACACAGAAATCAACAGAATAAAACAAATTGCCATCAACAATGGTTACAATACCTCCATAGTAGAAAACATTTATAAACAGAAATTTAACAATCACATGCTAACTCTAATATATCCTCAACAAAAAATTTAAACTGAACGTCAATATGTTAGTTTAACATATATCGGGAAACTCACAAAGCATGTTATTTCAAATTCCTATCGAAACACAATAAAATAGTCGCATGTAAAAGTCTAATAATTTGCACAAATTCATGAACAAATAAAACAAATAAAACAAATAGAGATAAATTTAAAAATCTGGAGTTTGTAAGTCATGTTGTCATGACTGTAATTTATTTATTTATTTGTTTATTTGTTTATTTAATCTTACACTGATCAACAGGTAAAAACCCGATTAAAGATCAGGACAATGCATAAGAAAATATATAAATTAACAATTATTATCTAAACTAAATCCAAATAACCTAAATTATACTCTAGTCCGAGAGGAGACAAAATCAAAAAGAAAAAGAAAAAATAGTCATAAAAATATTTAACACAGCAATAAACAAAGGAAAAAAAAGAAAGAAAGAGCTGAAAAAGTATGAATATTGTTTCAACGCTGTAGGCGAGCAATCTGCTTTAGGCTAAAATTGAAGATATCATATTTTGTACGAGTGTCATTGGTGTTATAGGCATGGTACATGCAAAATAATGGAGATGATTTAAGTAAGTTAGTACGAGGAGTTTGGAGGTAGAAAGTATTTACAGACCGTGAGTTCAGCCGAGGAACTAGGAAATTGACTCTTTCCAGCAAGATGGGGCAGTCAATTAGATTATTGAGCAACATGTAGAGACTGGCCTGGAGTACATAATTATTTCTGTGAGAAAGGGATGAAATATTGGATCTATTTAGCAGGAAAGGATTAGGAATGACCCTGATAGGATAAAAACCGTCTGTACTGGAGGACAGGTACTTCAAAAAGCGTCGCTGAACAGATTCCAGGGCATCTCTACGAACGGCATAGCCAGGGAACCAAATCACAAATGCATACCCAAGCCGCAATCGCACAAATGTTACGAACAACAGTTTGAGCGTGTCTATGACTGAAAAATCACGACAGCTTCGCATAATAAACCCTAGTAGTCTGTTAGCAGCCTCCATCACAGACTCCAGATGAGAAATGAAGGATAGTTTGGGATCGAAAATTACGCCGAGGTCTTTGCTTTGTATATTGGCCAAACAGGTCGCAGCTTTTACCAGAGATTTCAAGAACATGATATGAGGAACCAAACATTGAAAAAGACCGATTCAACGTATCATCTAATCGAACATAACCATAATTTCACTCTCAATCCCCAAATCCTACATATCGAACGGAAAGGCTTAAAATTGAATATACTGGAATCATTAGAAATTGTCAAATATGTTAAAGGCAAAAATAATGTAGTTTTAAATGATCAATTGGACATTCATCATTCACCAATTATTAATCATTTCCTTAGTAGTTCTTCAAATGTAACTAATGGTATTCCCATTCACTTAATAGTATAGTCAATATAGTATAAGACCATTCTCTGTCAAAGTAACTTTAATTCATGACTTAATTCAAATGATGACACTGTGTATTGAAACATACGTAAACAATAGTAGATAATAAAAACAATTTATTTCCATAACTTCATAAGTTAATGATTTGTTCATCAAAACATTATAAAAAGGAGACACACGAATGAGTAAATCGAACACTAATTGCTGTTATAGGATATCTATGCTTAGAATTACGTTGGGACAATTCAAAATATGCAGACGTATCATTACATTTATCATAGATACATTTATATATGTGGAAATGATAACAGATGAGAAATTAATCTAGGTTTAAACTGAACTGAAATGCTTTGTCCACGACTAGTGTTCAAAATATGCATAATGCATGTGTTTCCTCAAGCATAATGATATCCATTAATCACTATGAAATCATTATTCACTACCATCAATATGACAAACATGATAGAAATTTTTCTGGACAAATACGATAAAAATAGAGAGTGCCATGAAACGTCAAGTCAGATCGAATTTAATTTGAAACGTCAACAATTTGTTGATTCGACTTGTTTCAACAGCAAAGTTTATTAGTATCAAAGTAATATTTATGGGTCGTGGACAAAGTATAGTATTCTACTTGCATATTGTGACTATCATTCACTTGGATGATTTACGACACTCGCCTGCGGCTCGTGCCGTAAACTTCATCCACGTGATTAATAGCCACCATAATATGCTCGTTGAATAATATACTATTCCGAATACAAACAATATATATGTAGTTATAACACATAATCATATATTGATTATTTCTCTTTTTTCAACCCCAGACTATAATAAATAGTCTTGTCGAACAAGAAAACTAAATCGAATCAAAATCAAACTGTTTACGTTTTTAATTCCATACCTGTATTAATTTTCGTTCTTCTCAGATTGATATAATGTTTATAATATGAATTTCAGTTCCATACATGATAAACCTTACTTTCCCGAAATTTTTGTTTATGCCCGAGAGCTTTCAATCGGACATATTCAGAATGGTGGATGCGCTAGGAATTCAAACGTATTTCTATGTAAATGAAAATAATATTAGTAATAATAAATGCTGAATGAAGGGGTCGAAGGGGAACATTAGATATTATTTACATTCAATAAATTACACCGTGATAAGAAAGAAAATTTGACTATTAATTGTCCTGTCAGGAAGATAAAATAACACATAGAGTTGTAAAACGCATGTTCTTAATAAAATAAACATTCAATGACCTGTGATATGAGTGTAATCTCACTTCTTTCCACAATTTCACATATTTAGCTGTTTATGAATCATTTTGCAATATATTTCGGAGCTGTACGGATGAGCAAAAGTTAATGATCTATGTCCATGCTATATTTTTGAATAATGTCCTACGAGTGAATTATAAGATATCAAGTTGCCTGCTTCAAAGTTGCATATCAATATGTTTTTGCAATAAACCTGTTCTGTCTTAACACTTGTGCTTTTTCATAGACATTATTGGTGGAATCGCCGAACATTTGATTGAAGGGTGGAATATTATTCACAGTTATCAGTGGACATCAGCGTTTAACAGTGATAATTTCTAGAATTGATTCTATATGAAAGGGAGAGATCTCCCAGAATCCATGCGAAGACCGTCCCAGACGGATGAGTTGTAATACCAAACTATGCGTGGAGATGGTGGATTGGTTCATGGCATGTTATAGGGGCAGGTGGTAGTGATGAGTGAATGGTCAGTCTCTTCAAAATCGTTCAAAGAATAACATTTAATAAGCATTCATTTATCTAATAATTTCTTCTCAATCTCATAGTTATTTATCAATTTTCAAAGCATGGTGGCGTGGTAAAAAATATTATTCAATATTTAATTGGTGATAATATTAAGCATTTAACTAGCACCTAATTATGAGATCATAATAATTGTGTTCTGTTCCTCAGCTTCAGAGAAATAAATATCAACTGATGTTTATGTGGAGTATTGTATTACCGTTTCTATTCTACCGAAACCTTCCTATTTATCTTTTCCAAAGAGTTTTGTTACATATTTATGATAGATTTTTCATGAAAGTTATGTATTATTTCACAGCAATTAATGAAGAATAATACTGGGTCTAAGAATGATCCTTGAATGACCCCGTGACGTGAAGTTGATATTCATAAACTATTCGAACATACTCAATCCAGTTGTAAGTTTGGAATCTGAATATTTTGTCGTGAAATAATTTAATTCTATGTATAACTCTTCATACTAACTATAACTAGTTGCAAAATGAGCGTGTTTTTTGCACTAGATGCGAAACACTTCTGAACAAATCGTGTGCAATAAACAGCCAGTTTTGCTTCGTATTTCTTGTAATTGAAATTCTAATTACGTTTCATTTTCATTTCGATAGTATCAACGCCATTTTTGTTTGTTTCCATAGACATAACAATGCACAGATCTTGATACCATGGGAAAGCGCCAACGTTAAGATATATTTCTCGAAATATATCGTAGTTTTGTGTTTAAAAATGAACGAATCTGAGTACTCCCTACATTCGGACGTTGAAGAAGTTGCAAAAGCTATAGTAGCGAATTTTCTGCCAAGTAAGTCCAAAGGAATATGTGTTTATGTTACTGAACTCATAATAGCACTAGTGCTAAAATTGATCATTTTAGCACTCAATGTTACAATGAACCACTTTTACAAAACAATCAGCGTCCAAAACATGATTTTTGGTAACTAAATTGCAAATATAACTATATTCTCAGTATATGTATAGTGTAAGGGAAATGTTTTTCGGAATTTTGCTGATATATCCGTTTTGAGGATTAATGAATCGATCTATCCTATTTTTGAGATGCTGTCTGTATGCTGACAATTATGCCGTTCCTATTGGTCGTATGATTCTTTTATATCCTTTTTGGGGGCATTGCCCCATTTCAAGTGATATTTCTTACAGGTTTTTTTTTAAATTTGTAGTACTTTATTGGACAATAATGAAGAGAGTTTACCTAGTTATTAATATGATATTATACATAATTGTTCCAGATTTTTCGAACAAATTTGTAGCACGAATCGCTTAATTGAGTTTTCGAGATCTCCATCCAGTCTCTAAATTTTATTAGCTCTACGATATGACGTACCACTGGGGAATATAATATAATTTAGCTTACATTCTTTCTGCTTGACTTTAAAAATAAACATATAATTTCAAGTGGAACTGAATTATATGGAATACCTCTGTTTCGGGGGAACACGAAATCCAGGTTAAATACCCAATTCAGTTGGAAAGCTAATATTTTTCTATAAATGGAACTAGTGAGCTAGGGAAATCAACTCTGCCTAATGTTACCTCTGCTATGATGTATTGTAATGTTGATAATTCAATTTGTGAAAATTAAAAACAAATGAAATCTTGGAAACCGGATGCGCAATTATTTTTCGACATCCCACACAAATTCTCGTGGAAACAATCACGAAAGTTAAGTCATTTGCATGAAGCAGTAAGTTCACGAATAACAGTCATTCTTTGTGCTCCCATGTCGGAACATCCAGTATGTCCTCAGAAAATAAGATTTCGTAAATCTCGCAGGGTTGAAAGGCTGTTACGTTTGCAAAATTATAATTAGTAGTACAATGTAAATGTAGCAATGATTTATCGAAGTTAACACTTCCAAAACTAAATTAGCTATTACTAAAGTTTCCATCGAGACGAGATATTTAGATTTGTATTAACTTAATATTACTAGAGAAAACAGGGTTAAAATTCAATGCAAGAAATATACTGGAGTTACACAATGAAATTTTGAAACTTTGCAAAGCGGCGCTTGTTTTAGACGGGCAAAAAATAGCAATTTAAACTTTGATTAATGAATACCAGTCTAACAGTTATGCAGTTTACACTGGCGGTATGCACTCTCTCTGTGAACAGACAATATAAGCTCTGTATTAAACTCCAGCCAAAAGCCCCCTTTTAAATTATACGAACCTTCGGAGCATAATCCTAAATTGATATTCACTATTTTGATGTTTACGTTGCCTAAAAGGGAGAGTACTGCCGATCTTGCATTTCGCTTCATTGGTCAGATGAGTTATGTATATTAACGATTATTCCCATGAGTTACAGTTAATTTTTTCCTGCATTTATGACATTCAGAAATATACTTGCCTATCTGATGAAGCAATACAATGCCACTGGCTCGCTCCAACTTCCAAGACTCTCGTTTCTTGTATTCAGATTGAGTTCAAATCAGCGGTATATAGGAGAATCTTGTGAGTTAGAGTGAGCCAAACGCATTGTATTGTTTTACAAGAGAAACAAGGAAAGCGGTATAGTGAGTTATATTTAACAATATGCGATACGCGCAAGCCGACTGACTATTCCTTCACTCATGACAGTAGCTTGCGATAGAAGCACGGTTATACAAGAATCTTTAATACCTCGTAAATCCGTTCTATGGATGATAAAATAAATTTACAGAACCTAGTTCAATTCAGTTCTAGTTCCAGCACCATCTTTAAATGATAATGTCATGCTTATATACTCGGTTGCAGTATGCATATTGTCTAGCTAGACGTCTGGCAGGCGCACATTAAATAGAACCCCATTTATCCATATATCATATTTCCATATTTGCAATGAGAAGATATCCAATCGATATTTGAAAAGTGAATACCCCTCACTGACTTACAAACTCACTCATCACGAAATCTCCGAAACTATAAAGCGGATCGACTTGAGACTTGACAGATATGTTCCTTATCCGTCATAGGCACCCGTTAAGAATACATATTTTTAGATACTCAAACCCATACGTGGTAAAAGGGATTCGATATATTCTGACGTTTGTGACTACTAATACAATATCGTTCAATTTACATGACTAACAAATCCATAGATTAATGTATCATTATTACAGTTCAGACTGTCTGTGCTATGACAAACAACACATAACCTATCGACAAGACAGACCATCCCATATCATAGGCGAATTTCGGAAGCTCGTCATCATGATGTTGATTCAGGGTTCTCCAAGTTCTAAGAACAGCTTCGGTGTTTTTGAGCAGGCTTGCTCTACCAAATCTGTGGTGTCGCACCATAGGTGATGCTGGTACGGCTAAGTCTAGTTCTGATGCTGCAGCCTGCTGGAGATGTTTTCAATTATATTATTACCTGGTCTGGACAGCTGCGAGCTCCGACAACATTGCCGTAATCGAGCCAGTAAAACAAAGTCAGTTAACCAAAGCTACTCCTCCCCCCCGGTCGGTAAGTAGCTCCAGGTTTCTAAATCGTGTGCCCTGAGTGGTCTTATTGAACCCAGAATGAGTGTCTTCTGCATCCGGTCTATCAAGATCTGCGCCGGAATGATCTTCAAGTTCAAACGCAATGAAAACCGAATTTTGCCCAAAACATGAGGTCGAAAATGGGTAAGGTAGCATCGACTCTTGGTCTATTCCGTACGAGTGCCTTAGATGGTAATACAGTACCCGTAGGGCGCATTATGAAGATAGCTGTACGCCGAGGCCGCTTTTGCCGGACAGCAGATGGAAAAGCATATCAGATGCCTTTCGACAGGCTTTGCAGCTGACATCAGGAATCTGATCACCCTTCAAGTTGCGGCGATAAAACCAGGTGTTGATCACGTCATCTTGGCAAGCTGCGGTAAATCCCTCGAATGTAAGTCCGGCTGATCTCAGGTAGCCGAAGGTCAGCCTGATTAACAAGCCGTGCGTTTCGATGTTTTGGTAGAAAACACCGTGTATCGGCTTGTCAAAATGCCACCTGACCATAAGATTTTGCTGCGCGGCATTTATCTGGGCTTTCAGGCGAACAGGTTGAAACTGGATGTAGCCCTCTAGTTGGCATTCTTCAGCAGATTTTTTTGCTGCCTTAACGATAAATGCCCCCATTCCGACCAATTCGTGACTTTTTAAAAGGCACACGAGGGGGTCCGAAATCCTACGAACTTTACAAGCTATACTCACAACCACATTTCGATACAGACCCTCCAGACTAAGGAGTCCTCGATGATGTGGGAAACGGATGACCTAGGATGCAAACTGTGATAGATATGCAGCATTTTCCTGGTGTCTTTGTAGAGTCTACTCATCAGCCGTCCATTTCACCACTCCAAAGGAGTGAGGCATGACTGAAACAGCAAGCATAATTGTTGCAGACGCTTCGGAAAGCCACATTTACCTGGGAAGCGTCATAATTAGGATAGGTCTCTCCAGCATGAAGATGTTCAAAGATGCTTCCGCCGGCAAGCTGCACAGTGTGGTGCAATTCTGGAGGTGGTCCTCTTCTCAAATGAAAAACTGCGCCCTGGTCCAATTCCAACTCCATGCCTACGGCTCGTGTATATTCTTGAACCACGTTGAGAGCTTGATGAAGGTGTTTCTTTCCAGAGGCATACTGTTTCAGATCATCTATGTAAAATAAATGGATGATCTGATGCCTCCGGTTGTTCAATGGTCCAGAGTAGTATCCACGAGTCCGTCTTAAAACAATGAAGAGCAGCAGCAGAGAGATCTTGAACAAGAAGGGACTCAAGATGTTTCCTTAGAAAACACCTCCTTGAATGTTACCAATTCTGTTAAGACTCATCGTGTGCCTGATGTAATGGTAAAACGAGTCTCCTAGAGTGGCAACAGATGTTCTATGCTATGTGGTTGGTATCTCAAGGCATTAGAGCAAGTAGAGTAAAGTTAAGTAAAGTAAAAATATTTATCGATTATACCACAGTAAGTATTGAATAATTTGTTGAATACTCATTGAAATACTTTCCATCGAACTGAACCTCAACATTTTCAACTAAAAACATGTATTTTTTCAAATTTCCCCTTTTTTCATATTTAGGGGTAACTAAATATATTACAAGAAGGACATTTCGAAATTCATTAATTTTTCTTATACTGTACTATTACCACTAGGGGAATATTACATCGAGGCGACGGAGCGGACGCATGAACTGTTTCCACGGGTATAGATTTTGATGATTTATTCATGGTCCATCCACAATCTCTCGTAATTTTTTTTAACATATCATCCACTTCAACATATTCCGTGGAAACGTAGGGCAGATTCAGCTAGTAATTGAATAAATGCAGAAATATTGCAACCTTTCCTATGAGTTACGAAACAAAGTTAATGAATATCGTCAATCTAGTTCAAAGTAATGTATTGAGTATTCATATATGCTCCTCGTAGCATCCGAAATAATGACAACAATATGCATTTATAGCGAGCATTCAATACCGTAAAGGTAACAAGAACAAAAATACATCCCTCGATGTACTGCCGCTGCTTCTAACTTTAGACATTAAGAACTAAGTTATAGTTTAGTTTACAGCTTCAATGAATCGTAAAACTAAAAAGTTTCCTCTCAGATGTTGCAATTCAAATTGAATTACAAACTAGTTGCTGACGAATCAGTGGAACGGATATAATGGGGATCATCTAAAAAGTCATTTGTAGTAAGCTCTGAGACTTTAAGGCATGTCTTATACCATATATACTTCTTGATTCTCTCGGCAAATTGTGCTCAGGCGATATATTCATCTAGAACCTGATATCGAAGGAACGATTAATTTATAACAAATAAATTGTTTGTATGAATATAATTATTGAGATTTGACAGACCTTGACAATTTAAAAACAATTCACAATCATTTATCCAGAAGCAATAATTCACAGTGGAGAATTTCCCACTAGGGTATCAACGGAATTCAATTTTGCCAAGGCTGTTTTGATTATTTTGACTCGATAACATCAGTCATAAAAGGGGCTCCGTTACTGATTGGAAATAAAATGTAGCCAAGACATCTCTAAAGTTAAAAATCACAAATTGGATCGTAAACCCTTATTGTAGAATAAATTTCCTTGTGTCAACAGAAAATGTCGCATCGGTATTTGCATGAAGAATAAAATTTCTAGCTATACATCTGATTTATATTTGCGGAACCAACGTAACGGATCAAAACCAAATTTAGCGCTCGGTGAAAATAAAATTGAAGTACTCGTTCATTATTCAAATATATTTTGGATACTAGTTTATTAATATGTGACGACAAGTAGAATTTGCAATATAAAATATCGGAACTGTGATATTTATTTTAATATAACCAACTAAATGAAAATATTACAGGCATTATAAGGAATCATTTCTCAGTGGTAATCCCAAGGTCATCAACAAATTAATTAATCATTTAGCGATTGAGTTTGTGACTAAAAACAATTTACGAATACTATAAGCGAATCTAAAACACTGTAACTCGAATATTGAATCGTGGATGTTTCCTTTTTAATTATTTTCTTTGAATTTCACTCACTCTAGTGTTCTATTTTCTTGGTGACTTCAGTCAATTTATGCTCAGTTTTCGTTTATTTTCAATTGAACTTCAAATAATTTTGCAAATCCTACCGACTGCGCCAGAAAGATAAGCGAGACCGTAGATTCATTAGAGAGTGAAATTTGATTTAGTCGTTCCAAGCTTAATCAATTACTATATATCTAGAATCTTATGAATTGGTCTATATTATATATAAATTCTCAGGAAATAGGTCACTCTAACACATATGTTTATAATTTTCATCTTTGCATACGTTTCGGAATCATAAGACGTACCAATGCCTTAAACGGGATTTCCTAAAGCTAATTGTATTAGCTATACCTATATTTGCTTTCTATTTATTCTTTTATTTGTCATTTTTTCTTCTAAATTTTTATTTCTAAGTCCGTATTCTGAATTAGCAATTATATTGTCGATAGGCAATTTTTTCTACAATCAGGCAATGCAAATTTCGTACTTTAGCTTAATGTGTGCTGCACCTCATCCGGAAGTTAGGTTTTTTAACCATTGTTTATTAATTTTTTGTTTTTCATTAGTTACGCACTTCATTAAACTATTTATCTTCTTTGATTGAATGGCTTCCATTTTGTTGAAATTATTTCGAAATTGTTCTGCTGGTTTCGAAAATGAGAAGGCGTACGGTAGATTGTTAAATTCTCTTCATAAAACTTGTTTATATTTGTGCATTATAGAAGCTTGCAGAAATGTAGCAGAGATTGAAAACAAAATTAGGCGCGTTAAACAACCCTGTTATCTGACTTTTGATAGCAACTTTATCACCCAATTTTTTCTAAACCAGCAGAATAATTCCGAAGAAAATTTGAACAAAATCAAAGCCATTCAATCAAAAAAGATAAAAAGTTTAATGAAGTGCGTAATTGCTCAAATAGCAATATTCCTAAGAAAGTTTTTCTATTACCTCATAAATCCTTAACATCTGGTTCGAAAGTGGATACTTGAGCGTTATATTTTTTGGGTTCAGTCGTATTCAAACATTTCTTGATATTACTTCGGATTTTATGAGAAAATTGCTAAGCAGTGGATTCTTGATACATATTCATATAAATATAAACATATATTCATATACAGGGTGTCCCAGATTTCAGTAGCAGAACTTCAACAGTAGATAGAAAATTTGATTTTGAGAAAAAAGTTCCTATTAACATATATGCAAAGACGCTTAGTTTTTGAGACACGGAGTGTTGAAATTGAAAAAAAAATTTCGTTTTTAACAAATATCTCCAAAACCGTCTATCGTACAGAAAACAGCTTCTGCAAGCATTTCCTACTCATAGTAAGCTATGTTCTGTGCGATACAAATTTTTTTCTTATCGCATATCATGATTGACGTAGATTTTGAAGGAGTAGTGGGTGTTTTTCTCTCCAACTTCTAAGCCACTAGAAAAAGTAGGGTTTTGAGACAAACATTTGAACCGCCAATGCTTTTTACACAAAAAAGTTACTCTTAGTGATACGCTCTAAAGTTGACCGTTTTCGAGAAAAATCATATTTCATGTTGAAAAACATGGTAAATTTTTTGGTTTTGTTACTTGTTCTAACGTTTGAATAGATATTGTTTAATTAGTAAGAATTGACCATGTTTTTCAACATAAAAGTTGATTTTTCTCGGAAACGGTGAATTTTAGAGCTTAGGACCAAGGTTACCTCTTTTGGCAATTGAAATGGTCGTCTCAAAACCGTACTTTTTATAGTGGCGTAGAAGTTGGCAAGAAAAACACCCACTACCCCTTCAAAATCTTCACCACTCATCAGTGAAAAAAAATTTTTTTTCACACAGAACATAGCTTACTATGAGTAGAAAATGTTTGCGAAAGCTGTTCTCTGTACAATAAACGGTTCCGGAGATATTTGCAAAAAACGAAATTTGTTTTTCAATTTCAACTCTCAAAAACTAAGCGTCTGTGCATATATGTTTATAGGAACTTTTTTCCCAAAATCAAATTTTCTATCGACTGTTGTTTCTGCTACTAAAACCTAGGACACCCTGTATAAATCCCGTTCTAGACATTGATACGTCTTCTAATGAAACATACGTAAATACGAAAATAATAAGCATATGTTTTAGTGTGACCTATTTCCCGAAAATTTATATATAATTCATACCTGGGTCAAGAATCATTATTAATTTGTTTCTTGTAAAATCATAAGAAATTGTTCAAGGTATATAAAATGAAATTATCTCATGAATTACAATCATCAATTTCTCGAAACCTCTGTAACTAAAACTTGAATGCGTATAATTGTAATACAATAAATAAATCAAGAGTTTCAATGAATATATAGTCGTATACCTGGTGAAATGTTAGAGAACACATAACTACGTTTCTCAGAATCAATAATTCATCTCACTTGATTGGTATCAAGGATTCCAATCCAATAAAGGTACTGTTCTTGAGAGCACAAAGTTTGCAGCCTGCTGCTCCCTATCTTACATTCTGATCCATTGATTTATGAGACGATAGATTCGAAAAGCGCAGTTTGTTTTACAGTTTTCAGTCTAGAATAATTCCGGCAAAGGTTTAAATTACGATTAGCTAGTTTGTCTCTAGTCTTGTTTTATCCCGAGGAGATTATTTATTTCTTTAAATTTGTGTAGTCTTCTTAACTCTTGCACTTGAAAGCGGATTTGTAGCCTAAGGTTAGTCAACGTGGAGCTTTAGTTTCTAACTGTAGAGAGGGTGATGTTTTTATTTTAAGTTTCAGTGTTGTGTTAGAGGATTAAATTTGATTTTCTCCATGAAATATTAACTTCAAGACTAGCGACAAAGTTATACGAGAAATTTAATGAGGAAACTTGCATAATTTTAATTACAGGAATTTCGTGTACATTTAAGCATTAATATTAAATAAAGCACTATATTAGAGAATGTATAAGAATTGTATCCATATAAGTCAAGTAATCTGTTTGTACTTCAATACTTCCATATGTACAATTGGAAAAAAAAGTGAATAGTTAAGGAATATGACAATAGTTTCAGAGCAAAAAGAAATGTTCAGTTTTTATAAGATAGAAACGAATAACATTAGAACATGTTTAATGTTCTTTCTTCCCAACAAATAAAACAGAACAAAATTTCAATTCTGAATCAGAATTACAATGTGATCTAAATATAAATAATACAATCTTGCATATATTGTTTTCTATCGGACATAACTGGTAATAATGTATGTCATAATACTACTCGCGTCCGCGACTGTCTTATATAAATTTGGTAACAGTCACGTATACACTCCTCTACGCTTGTTTGTTTCCGCGCTCGTTCGGCGCTGGTATGAGAGGAGGAGCCTATTGGTGGTCTTGACCAATCGGACTTGTTATGGATCCACGTAACGGTTCTCGAGTAACGATTTAGATCAATTAGGCCCTCCGTAAAAAAATATTCTATGTTAAAAAATTCTGGGAACTTTATTTCATATTTTTACTAACTATTCAAAATTTCAGTATTCTATGTATACTGACACATGAAAGCATCGTATCGGTCAGTGAAAGAATATAATAATTAAATAGAAGGAACATAAGAATAGAATAATAGAATATAAATGTTGGAAAATCAGATGGCTTGCGACAGTTGAAAATAACAAATTCACCTAATTCATGTAGCTACTAAAATTTGACGTTCAATATATATAAGTTTTTACGTTATAACTTGAACCGTACTTACTATATAGAATATTTTAAAATAACTTTGACTTCAATTTATGTACAGGCTGGGCGAATTTCGATGTTTGTATAGGGTAACTCGATAACCATGTGGGAGATACGGAAAAAAGGGAGTCACATTCTCGATCTCTTTTTTTTTAGATAAATTCACTGGCGGAAACAAACATTTTCAATCATCTTTTGCTTTCGAGTTATAAGCAAAAGTTCAATTTTTCAACTTTTAGACACATATGAATATCGTGGTTGCCTCAAGAATGCAAGAGTTATTTTCTCCTAACTTTACAAACAACCACGATATTAATTTGTGCTGAAAAATCGAACTTTTGTTTAATAACTCCGAAAACAAACGACGATAGCAAATTTTTGTTTCCGCCAATTAATTTGTCTCGAAGAAGAGAATGAGAATGTGACTTCCATTTTTTTGTATCTCCTATAGTTACCGAGCTACTTTATACAAACATCGAAATTTGTCCAGTCTGTACAAGAAAGTTCTCTGATGCGTCAATGTATAATTTCTGTGCTATTACAACTTCAATATTTGATCTATGATGTGTTGAATGGAAAATTGTTGCAAGAGTGAATGAAATGAAATAGCATATGTCTACATTAACAATTACTTAAGGGTAAGGTGAAGAGTCTCTGAGGAATAAAACAGACGGCGCCACCAGCCATAATAAAAAATCCCATGTGACATTTGTGATGTACCATCTTTAACTAGAACGCATTAAAATTTTCAGAATGATATGTCATTCAGTTCTGTTTTGTCCCCCATCGAAAGCAAGCAAACTTGAAGATTTTTGTGAACATAGAAAAAAGTGAATTTCGCGTCTTGATTTTCTTGCGTAGAAAAAACATTACGCAAACCAAAGCATCGCTTGCTTAACATTATGGGGAGCGTTTACCATCGATTGGAACGATTCACAAATGGTTTACTTGTGGTAGTATGACCACAAACGACGTCGAACGTTCTGGTAGTCCTATTGAGGTTGCTGAGACTATGAACATCTCAACCGAGTGGGTACGGAACATTATGTATGACTTTTTGAATATGATAAAAGCTATTTACCAGATGTGTGCCGCATTTGCTCCCTGTTGACAAAGAAGCGGGACCGTGTGACAACTTCAAACGAGTGTTTGGCGATGTTCAAGCTCGATAAGAAATACACAAATCACAACATACCAGAGACCAAAGAAGAGTCGAAACAGTGGACTTGTCCTGGTGAATCGAAGCCGAAAAAGGCGAAAGTGGGCTTATCGACCAACAAAGTCATGGCGACAGTTTTTTGGGATGCACACGGTATCGTCCATATCAATTACCTTGAAAAAGGCAAAATGATCACCGACAGTTCTTCTGGATCGATTCGACGCAGATTTGAAGCGAAAGCAGCCGCATTTGGCAAAGAAAAAGTGCTGTTCCACCAGGACAGCTCACCGGTGCACAGATCCGTAATCGCAATGGCAAAATTGTATGAATTGCACTACCAGCTGGTTTGCCATTCACCATATTCTATAGGTTTGACCCCCTGCGATTTTCATCTATTTCCAACCTTGAAGAAATGATTCGGCGGAAAGAAATTTGACTCCTCGATAAGGCTATCGCAGAAACAAACGCGTATCCTGAAGGATTGCCGAAATCGTATTATTTGGAAGGGATCGAAAAATTAGAAATACGTTGGACGAAGTGTATCGGGCTGAAAGGAGATTATGTTGAGAAATAAAATAAGTTTTGACCAAATAAATCATTTCTTGTTCCATTTTTCAGGGACTTTTCCTTGCCCTCGTACTTACTAGTTGTGTATGCATTATATAGACGAAGATTCATACAAAATTTGCACATTCCTAAACGCATTTGGTTTTCCACACAATAATGATGAAAACTTCCAACTTACACATATTGATCAACACAACAAGTTAGTCATGGTATTTTTTCACGTTCATCATACGTCACTGAATTTATATTTCAAAGCATAAAAAAACTGGTGCTTAAGTTATCATGAAATGTCACATCGAACTATTTGAAATGCTATAACCTCTGCTATGGAGTTTCAAATTTTAATTTTGGAAAATTGAATAATGTATGAGAGATCGCATCAGAAAGCAATCCTTAGCTGCTACCCCGGTGGACAATAAAAAATGCTAAAACGTTCGAATCCTCCAGGGGATTAACCTAATAGTGTCTTTCGCAAGGTGTGGCGAATTCGAACCCAAAAGCATTGTTACTCATGCACATAAATTGGTACAAATAAATAGCGAAGAAGTTCAACTTCCTTGCAAGGATCAGACGTAAAACATACATCAGAATACATTATGCAAATGCCAGGAAGGAGCGCTGTGAAAACTGCAGCTTTCCTGGTTATTTTTAAACAAAACTTTTATAATTTATTACCGAATTTAGATTGCACGTAAAATATGAATAACACTCCTTTGTTAAATTTAGAGGTAGAGTAACATTTGGTAGAAACTCGATTTCCGTGGTTATCTTTATTTTTCATTTCTTGCCATAATAAACCCAAGATACTTAGGCATATCCAGTTCGTTGTAGAAATCAAAGGAACAGCTTACAAGTAATTGGAGTATTATCTTTTTATTTGCAGTAATTCAGGAACATGTGATTTGAGTTCTGAATTATTAGATAAGAAATGAACGTTTGTTGGCGGTTCCTTATTTGTGAAAATTTCTAACGATTATGGGACCATTTGGATAAAATTTCAATATAACATAGAATATAATTTAGCGTCTTCCAGCAGCGGTTTATAAGTCATTTCCAATATATTCTCAGTTCCTGCAATTATTTACATTTGACCCGCAGGAGTGTCCGAGAGATATTGGGTTGAAAAAAGTGAGGGAAGTCACGAGATGAATCAATTGATTACAGCTTTTTATCTTAAATATTATATCCAATGTCTTATATGAAATTTTTTGTTACACACTCATGAGATAAAGATAATTTAGCATGTAATTCATGTGTGTATGTAGGTACAGAAGGGCCCAGATTGGTTGTCTGAATGGGGTATCCCCGTTAATATTCCAGATAGAAAAAAAATGACCACGCATCAGCGTCCGTTGTATTTGAGACAAATTCAATGGCGTTTACAAATTTTCAGTTGTTTTGACGCCACAACCAACTTTTCGATTTTTGCCTATTTCCACAGTGCCTTTTATTCAACATTATGTTGGCACTTTTTCACAAGGAATCCATTGCCGTATTCAGATATTTTTTTCTGCTCCCATTCTTGAGGTATGACAATACCTATATTTTTTTAAATGCAAATCATAGTTGTCTTTGATCTCCTTATTTCTGAATACACACTATACGAACAAGTGGATAGGTATCAGTGGACCATGTTTGTGGCCACCGAGATCACCGGACCTGAAGCCTTCGGTTTTTTTTCTGGGGATATATGAAAGATACAATATATGTGAATCACAGCAGAACAATAGTCGAACTAAAAGAAAAGTTATAAACTGTTTCAAGAGAAATACCGAACATCAATATATTTAACGTAATGAACAGCCAAACTGTAAAAACTTTTTTACAAAAAATCCATTGGCGTATTCAGATATTTTTTCTGCTCCCATTCTTGAGGTATGACAATACCTATATTTTATTAAATGCAAATCATAGTTGTCTTTGATCTCCTTATTTCTGAATACACACTATACGAACAAGTGGATAGGTATCAGTGGACCATGTTTGTGGCCACCGAGATCACCGGACCTGAAGCCTTCGGTTTTTTTTCTGGGGATATATGAAAGATACAATATATGTAAATCCCAGCAGAACAGTAGTCGAACTAAAAGAAAGGTTATGAACTGTTTCAAGAGAAATACCGAACATCAATATATTTAACGTAATGAACAGCCAAACTGTAAAAACTTTTTTACAAAAAATCCATTGGCGTATTCAGATATTTTTTTCTGCTCCCATTCTTGAGGTACGACAATACCTATATTTTTTTAAATGCAAATCATAGTTGTCTTTGATCTCCTTATTTCTGAATATACACTATACGAACAAGTGGATAGGTATCAGTGGACCATGTTTGTCACCACCGAGATCACCGGACCTGAAGCCTTCGGTTTTTTTTCTGGGGATATATGAAAGATACAATATATGTAAATCCCAGCAGAACAGTAGTCGAACTAAAAGAAAGGTTATAAACTGTTTCAAGAGAAATACCGAACATCAATATATTTAACGTAATGAACAGCCAAACTGTGAAAACTTTTTTACAAAAAATCCATTGGAGTATTCAGATATTTTTTTCTGCTCTCATTCTTGAGGTTTGACAATACCTATATTTTAAAAAATGCAAATCATAGTTGTCTTTGATCTCCTTATTTCTGAATACACACTATACGAACAAGTGGATAGGTGTCAGTGGACCATGTTTGTGGCCACCGAGATCACCGGACCTGAAGCCTTCGGTTTTTTTTCTGGGGATATATGAAAGATACAATATATGTAAATCCCAGCAGAACAGTAGTCGAACTAAAAGAAAGGTTATAAACTGTTTCAAGAGAAATACCGAACATCAATATATTTAACGTAATGAACAGCCAAACTGTAAAAACTTTTTACAAAAAATCCATTGGCGTATTCAGATATTTTTTTCTGCTCCCATTCTTGAGGTATGACAATACCTATATTTTTTTAAATGCAAATCATAGTTGTCTTTGATCTCCTTATTTCTGAATACACACTATACGAACAAGTGGATAGGTACCAGTGGACCATGTTTGTGGCCACCGAGATCACCGGACCTGAAGCCTTCGGTTTTTTTTTCTGGGGATTTATGAAAGATACAATATATGTAAATCCCAGCAGAACAGTAGTCGAACTAAAAGAAAGGTTATAAACTGTTTCAAGAGAAATACCGAACATCAATATATTTAACGTAATGAACAGCCAAACTGTAAAAACTTTTTTACAAAAAATCCATTGGCGTATTCAGATATTTTTTTCTGCTCCCATTCTTGAGGTATGACAATACCCATATTTTTTTAAATGCAAATCATAGTTGTCTTTGATCTCCTTATTTCTGAATACACACTATACGAACAAGTGGATAGGTACCAGTGGACCATGTTTGTGGCCACCGAGATCACCGGACCTGAAGCCTTCGGTTTTTTTTTCTGGGGATTTATGAAAGATACAATATATGTAAATCCCAGCAGAACAGTAGTCGAACTAAAAGAAAGGTTATAAACTGTTTCAAGAGAAATACCGAACATCAATATATTTAACGTAATGAACAGCCAAACTGTAGAAACTTTCTTACAAAAAATCCATTGGCGTATTCAGATATTTTTTTCTGCTCCCATTCTTGAGGTATGACAATACCTATATTTTTTTTAATGCAAATCATAGTTGTCTTTGATCTCCTTATTTCTGAATACACACTATACGAACAAGTGGATAGGTACCAGTGGACCATGTTTGTGGCCACCGAGATCACCGGACCGGAAACCTTCGGTTTTTTTTCTGGGGATATATGAAAGATACAATATATGTAAATCCCAGCAGAACAGTAGTCGAACTAAAAGAAAGGTTATAAACTGTTTCAAGAGAAATACCGAACATCAATATATTTAACGCAATGAAAAGCCAAACTGTAAAACCTTTTTTACAAAAGATCCATTGGCGTAGTCAGATATTTGTGTGTGTTCAAGGGGCTGTAACTTGTCAGGGAATGGTCTGTAGAATCCCCAATTTCATTTTCCGCAAGTATTTCCGGACCACCTGTATATTTGGCTAATAAATTGTAAATTATTTAATTTTGTTGCTGTTCTATCGTGGGTATAATAAGAAAGACTCATCTGTGTGAGATCAATTTCATTGGCTGATTCACCGTACGGATAAAATACATATTTGAATTACTACATTCATGGCTAATAAAGTTGGCAAATAAATTTCTACAGATAGGAATAATAACTTCAAAAGATAATGGACAAAACTCCGGTTATTTATGAGCGAAATTTAGATTAAGAACATGAAAAACAAAATACGGCATATTTTATTCCATCCAATTCTCAGACTGTAATTTAAAAATTACACCTATCTCACGTAAGGTTGGCCTTGAATTGTCAGTTTTGTCGCAGAAAGCTTTATTTTAATTTCGTGTAATGCTAGTCTTATCAATGATTTATAGTTGAGGCGCGAGTAACTGTGCTGTCTCATGTTTTAAAATGAAAATACACGAGCTTTCAGTCTATTTTAAACAGAGATGACATTATAATTCCACAAAAATCCGGGGTTATTCGAATATTTTTCACAGAACATTCAATTCAATAACAACAGCACAAAACAACATAATATATGAACTGAGAATATTTCTCAAACAAACAACTATCTCCCTAGATGATGGGAATACATCGATGGATATTGAATAGCTTATGTTTTGGTTTTCAGAAAGTGCAGAATGAGTAAACATAATTTCTCATCTTCTAACGATAGTATTTTGCCCATTTAGCGTGATATGCAACTGAAGCTAATTGTTTCAGGTCACCTAGTAAAATTGAGGAGTCCATCCTACTGAATAACTAGCAAGCATTCAGGAGATAGGGGAGGGGACTGATTGGCTTTTATATTTCAAGTCGGAACTCTTACGTTTTCAATCAAGATTCTTAAAAGAAAGTTGAACGCTACAACAAAGTAGCGTTATCTATCTTGACTAAAGACCGGCTTTTAATCGAAGCTTGTTTTATTAATACATTCTCCCTCTATTTATAATTATAATGTTTATTCTTCATTAGCGGTTAATGAAAGCGTTAGCTCAAGCTTGTTTTGAAAATCACATCGTATATACTGGAACTTATAGAGATGGAACACCTTAAACAAATTGAAAATGGAATGTAATTTACGTTGACTTAGGGCAAATAGTGGATATAGTTGCCTTGAAGATTTGTTTCAATATTAAATAATGCTGCCCTCTAGGTATCAATACCAAGAGCCATTTTTAAATAAATCAATTGTAGTTATCTCTATTATTGGTTCTTAACGATTGCTGTTCATCTATCTACATTCAATCTTCTCTTGACACGACTTCGAAGATCATGGGAAGAAGAACTTTGAATTTCACCCCGATTTTGCATAAAAAAAAGTGTACAATTCTCGAAACTTTTGTGGTATATCTCGGTTATCTTCGAAGATCGAAGGATGCGGTTTTCGCAACACCGCTTTATTTCAATATTAAATAATACTGCCCTCTAGGTATCAAGACCAAAAGCCATTTTTAATTAAATATGACAAAGTGGGTAAAACACCATCTGATAGAGGGAGCTGTTTATAACACCTCTTTCGAATGGAGGGTCTGGTGTGCAGTTGAATCCGACGCCGGACAGTCATATCAACTCTCAATGAGGTTGAGGAGGAGGTAGGAGTCGCTGGAGGATGTCCGCAGGGAGCTGTATTGTCACCACTGCTGTAGAGGCTGGTGGTGAACGAGCTTCTAATACTCCTCGAGAGTGAAAGATTCTGCGTAATCGGATATGCGGATGACATCGTCATTATAGTAGAAGGAAAGATCGGGAGCACAATAGCATCTCTGATGCAGCAAGCACTGAACAGCGGGGAAAAGTGAAGGACTCAGAGTGAATCGCTCGAAAATAACCACTGTACCCTTCACGAGATGAAAGAACATTGGAACCTGGCGACTCACCCCGCGGATGGTGCACTGGGTGTACATCACCATAGAGAGAACCATTGCAACATACGCGGCAATCATGTAGTGGCCAAAAATAAAAACGAAAAGTACGAAAGTATCCCAGCATTCTCTGAACAGAGTTCAGAGGCTGGCGTGCTTAGGAATAACAGGTGCAATGTCAACCACCCTAACGGCTGCGATGGAAAGGCTGTTGGGGTTGGAACCACTGCACCTCACCGTTCAAGCAGGAGTCATAAGAGGAGCGTATAGCTTTGATGTTATTGAACAAATAAGAGCCCGACCAAAAAGGCCGAAACATTCTTGGATTTGGCAGTTCTCATGCCACAGCGACATCTGTAATCCAAAAATGGCTCGTGCCAGAGCACCTTTCCTATTGGAGGGAACTAACCGTATGTCACACTCCAAGTGACTAATGGGAGACCTCCAGCAGCAACGAGTGAAAAATCTACTGACGTTCAGCAAAGCACGGGCTACCGAAGCATCTATGCAAGATTTTTCCTCCTCTACGCACAAAAAACATGCTCCTTAATTGTTCAAAGATTTCTGACGTCATAATTCGGTGAATAACGTCTAAGGTGTGGGCGTAGTCATTCGGTTTTCTCGTGTTTGCATCGACCAACAACCTCTAATAATAGTTTGCAAACATGTATTTTGAATAATTTTATATAATTTTTGAAGCCCAATTTCGATGGCGCTGAGCATGTAATACAGTTATAACTAAAATAATTAATCTTATAAATTCAGTCCTAAACGTAGGAATGAAACGTTTGACATCTTAGAAAGATTCTTGTACTTTTTCATGGAAAAGCATGATCCACTATTTACGCAGCTGTGAAATTAATCCGTTTTAAGTCTTCTTGATTGATGTGAAGTTGGTAATGAGCCTTCCCTAATTTGAAAATCATCCAGCTAACATAATATTCTATTTCTACGTTTCTACTGTTTTGGTGATCCTATATTTACTTTATTTGTAATTGCCATTTGTATTGTATTTTTAGAATTAAACCAGAGCAATTTTTGATTTTCTTCATTCAAGGTAACAATACCTACCCCGCATTCCTGTGGAACTGATTATTTGTGTTTTCTATTCCATTACCTTCAGGAAATGACAAACGACTTTTACAACTTTTGATATGACTTACGACATTCTGAATGTCTTGGAATAACTAGTAGTAATATATCAATTTTAATGTTGTCGGTACTGAATTATAAGCTGTCAATAATTCGAGGGTTAATTGAATTGATCCAAATTTGATTTCTAGCATGATTATCTTCCAACGATGTGATATAATGTTGATAAAAATTGAATAGAATCTTAAATCACGTGATGAAAATCCATTCTAAACTTAAAAAAATATATAGTAAAAATATGTATAGTATATACATCGGTCAGACAGGGAGCGACTTCAAAAAACGGATCGAAGAGCAAAGGCGTGGTTTTATTAATAATAAGTCTGATTCAACCTTTGCAGAACATTTAATAATAGAAAACCACAGCTTTAATGATAATTTTAAGATTTTACATATTCAGCATTGCCAATTAAACTTGCTGAAATCCCGTCAACGACCAACAAATATTTGATAATTCTCCCTTGTTAAATTTGTACAATTAGATTTTCCGTTTTCCCTTGATTTTTCCCATTCATATAATAATTAGATTTTCAGTTTGCTACCAGTTTATCGTTCAAGCCCTCGATAGCTCAAGCCAATACCCTCTATAGCAAAAGGGATGAAAGCAGAGTACAAAAGTCAGTGCGACATCATCAACAAGAGGCTTGGAGAAGAGGTGTAGCATAATGGCGCATAGCCGGTATTGGTTGTGACTGGTGATAAATATTAGAATTAAACTATTTCTTATGAAAAATTATAAATTTCACCTGGTCCTCGTGTGATTAGAACCTATTTTTACCTATAATCAAGTGTATATGAGATTGTTATGACTCGATAAAGTGCATCGCAAAATGGCTTCCTAGTGAATGTTTATGTTGGTTCTTACTGCGTTTTGTGTTCTACGTACAATTTACTGACGTTTGTTAGTTATTCATCGAATAAATGTTGTGCCCCTGACTACAAGGAAGATTACAACAACGGACCAAGACTGTGATAATGATCCATTAATCCATCGATCCGTTTTCTTGATATTCTGTTGCTTTAATATGACTTTTGACGTTTCGATAATATATTTTTATCTTTATCAAAAATTGTTATGTTAATTATTAATGTATCCATGTAATTTAGAAGATAAGAGATTACTATATTAATGAAATGCGTCTGCAGCCGACTTGTGTTTTGAAATCCAATTGAAACTGCAGATGATCAGTTGTGTATGAAAGAATAATGTATGGCTGATTATCAAATTGATGTACTTGAAATCTAATTAAATACCTAAGATACCATTCTACCCTTGCACAAATCTAAATAACTATGATTATTTTATGAATTAGCTATTATATGATTCACAATTTCATCCTTATTGGTAACAACTTATCAAGCTTAAGATTTTGGAATTGAATTTTAAATAATTTGAATTCACTCATAAATGATTACATTGTTCATTGAACTATATGAATATAATATTCCTTATTGACATTCGTCATAGAATAATTAGTTTTACAAACTATAATTACAATTACAATTTCGGTCGGTACCTACTGTAAAATTATAAGATTCACATCTTCTGAGTATATTAAAGTTCTACGCTTAAAATGAAATGTGAATTTAATCTTAATTCACTCGTTGTTTTATTGAAGAAAGCTACTTGTTTTAACACATGAACTACTCCTGAGGATTGTAAATTGTTGATGGCAAGTTGTCCTTTGACTCGGTTGTAATAACACTCAAATGGATATAATTATAGATGATGACTCACTCTCTTTGGATTGTGATTATTTATCTATTGAGAAGTTGGTATGGTGACTCCCTTAAATATTGAATCCTTTTATATTTCCTAGGTTAGTAGATTGTTTATTTCATATCATAAAAGCTGCAGAAACACTGTCTCCAACGGCAGTGATAGGAAGATATGCCCTTCCCTATTCACATTCTTCTTCAATTAAGAATTAATTAATTTATTGTTGAGGATATATTTTTCACTGTTTACCCAGTACATGATTTGGCAAACCAATTGGATACAATCACCGTCGTATATACAGGTCTGGAAACTCGAGACTTTTTCCTATGTGAGAAGTGTTTCAACGATATGGCGCCTAATCCTGACATCCTGACAACATAATTCGATCCATGCGCCAGCTGGTGGCTGAGCGGGGGACTACAATTTTGGCGACATGTAAGAGACTCATGTCAAACATAGAGTTTCCAGACCTGTATATACGACCGTGGATACAATTGACTGATCGAGGTAGCTTTGGAATGTGTTGCCAACTGTTAAAATGTTATATTCCTAGTTTGACGAAGATAGCACGGAACTTATTCAAGGACATTGTTCAAATGAAGTGTGACGTCATTTATTTTTTATGGTAAACAGGATATAACATCACATAAGATGGAATGACAACACGTGAGAGTAGACGAATAACCATTATGTTGTTATTCCATGGAGTAACAAAGCCAATATATTCCAAAGTGAAATTGCAACTGAAAATTAACAGAGAGTTCCATTAGTATTGTTGAATCCGTTATTAAAGAAACCACCGACTCGCACACATACTGCAGATATTAGATAATAAATGCATAAAGAATTGTTGCGATCTCTGGGGTCTTCTCGGTTATATCTCGTTAAAACTTGCCTAACGAGCTGCTCATTCTATGTTATGCTCTACAAGCAGTATGCTGATTCCCGATTATATTTAATAAGGTCTATTCTCTTTGTCCTCACATTGACATCACGTTTATGAAGATATTACTGCTCCTTTGTAACAAGTTGCATTTTACATTATATCAGCATTCCGACTGATATAATAAGTAACTTCTGTAGTTACCTAAACTGCTCAGGCGTTAGATGTTAAGGAGAAGCAAAAAAAACGACACATGAAATTAGCTAGATGAATACTATTGTTAAATCGGAGTCTACAACAAGATAGATGATGGATGGTGCATCGGAGACTAATGAGAGAAGTAGTGACACCAGGCAACTGTAT
The DNA here is from genome assembly GCA_958510875.1 of Endomychus coccineus. Classification (NCBI taxonomy): domain Eukaryota; kingdom Metazoa; phylum Arthropoda; class Insecta; order Coleoptera; family Endomychidae; genus Endomychus; species Endomychus coccineus. Next base: position 288,434,431 of record OY294067.1, read on the forward strand.
AACCGTATATTGACTCTACTTGGATATTGGACCAGAGCTCATGCCCATTCCGAAAAGTTTGCAAGATCCGAATATGAACTTCGACGATACCGCCTTAGGTGTCACGTGTAATATTTAACGAAACCAATCATTATAAAAGATCTATCCTGGAGATGATTCAGATAAAACGTGACTCAAGTTTGTGAATCAAAGAACTCACGTTCAATCATCAAGTCAAATTTATACTAATTTGATTAATTAAAACCCTTGCAAATTCTTCACGTGTTTTTGCCCCGTTCTCTCAACGCTAGAAAAAACTCATAAACACAGTACCCACTATTGTTAAATCGGAGTCTACAAAAAAATGGATGATGGATGGTGCAATGGAGACTACTGAGAAAAGTAGTGACGTCAAGTAACTGTACAACCGTATATTGATTCTACTTGGATTTTGGACCAGAGTGCTCATTCCCATTCCGAAAAGTTTGCAAGATCCGAATATGAACTTCCACGATACCGCCTTAGGTGTAAGGTGTAAGAGATAATCTTCACAATGAAAGAGAAACGGTATTGACTGAAGCTCTGGAAGCTGAACTTGGTCTCTGTCAAGAGTGGGAGGTTTAAATCGATAGGCCAAGGCGAAGAAAGAAGATGGTTGGTGAATTGTCGAAGGTTGCTGGATTGACAGCGAAACAAAAAATTGCGCAAGCTATGAAGGAAACAATTGACCGCCTTCACACATACATGGACGATAGATTCACTCGTTTGCACGATACTGACGAGAAGTTTTGGCTTTCTACTTGAAGTTGGGGGATTATGTACCAGCATTAGCAACGACGTTCAGAAGAACAAGTGAAAACGTCGGCCTACAACTGCAATGTTGATGATGAGCAGCTATATGAAAACTTCTTTGCGCCACTTGAGGACTGAATTTATTAATCGGAGAGATTTAGATCTTCATCATGTGACAGATACCTGCATTAATTACTGACTATGCATTCATACAAAATTTATTGAAGTCCTTAAAGATGTTCCTTAATATTCGATAAATAAATAAAGACAGACTTGCTCGATGACTAGAAAAAAAAGATTGGGTGATTCGGTAATAATTGAAAGGTGTCTCGGTGGGATATTTATGTATTCGAATCAAATTGAATACAGTTTCATTATAAAACTATTTTAAGCTTATTATTTAGATAACCCATTGTTTCACTGCTAGGTAGGGCCTTACAATATACTGATAGTTATTTTGTTGCTGTGCTCTTTTATTGCCATTCGTCTATACATTAAAAAGTAATTTTGAACAATGGCTTAAAATGATTCATTATGTAGTGAAAATTCACTATATCCAGATAAACTAAGGCGAAAAACTGATAAACTTCATTGCACATTGTCAATGGGAACGTAATTACAACCCTTGCCATGGGTACCATTTCACTTAGTTACGCCACTGCACCTACCTACTTTAAATTGAATAATAATAATTCATTCAATAGCAGAATAACTCTTCATTGTATATTCCTTATTTCGTAATTGATTCTGCACTCAAGTGAGCAGTTATCATAAACTTACATAATGCAAGTTATGGGCCCATAAAAATAAAACTAACAAGGCACTAAAACATAACTTAAGAACAAAGTTATTACCGCAATGTATATTCAAAGAATATATCATCCGAAAACAGGCTATTTTGCATTCAGGCGTCATCATAATTGAAGTATTTTTTCGTGATTCTCCGTTCACATAAATATTTACTACTTTGTATAATTATCTTCCCAGCTTACTCCAAGCAAATAACTGCTGGGATAATGGCCGACTGTCATTATATGGAAAGTGCGGGTATAAATTTTGGCTGTAAAATTGTACATAAATTGTCCCGTAATATGTGCATACCCTGTCGCAGACATTTAAGATCCTTAGAGGTATAAAAGCTTAACTCACAAATCGTAAAGTAAAAAGCATAAAATATGCTATTTATATGATCCTTAATGTGACGTGACATTGTGAGCTTTGAGTTTGTCATACTACTAAAATAAAAAGCTCCTTTAAATCGTGCATGGATTACTCTAGAATGACCCATCAAGATGACTACAATTCACTCCGTATTCTCCTCCGAAATGTCTACATTACGTAAAAGTAGCTGTACTAAATTTTCAGACCGTTGGCACAATGCGCGCTTACAAAATGGTAAATATGCAACCGAGTATGCAGGAAGGATCCTCAAAATTTGTCATCACTAATACTTTTCACCAATTAGACGTGCTTTGATTCATAATATTGATAATAGTAGAAATTTCAATGTGATAATGTTAATTGCCATAGTGTCAAGGTATATTAGTTAGGAATTGCTTGAGTATTATTCAAAATTTTTGTCAGGTTAGAATTGAATGATATAAATTTTATCAATAATGTTAATATTTTAAAGAAACCAATTATTATGAAATATTTATCCTGGAGATGATTCACATAAAACGTGACTCAAGTTTGTGAATAATAGAACTCACGGTCAATCATTAAGTCAAATTAATACTAAGTAATTTAATTGATTAAAACCCTTGCAAATCCTTACATGCGTCTTTATAATGTTAAAAGTATATTTTAGGTAGCATGTTGAGATAGCAATATTTCTAGTAACGTATAGTCGGAATATATTTCAACAATTCCTTTCACACGCCTAAATGTATAGCTGCTTTTAGTGTATAGAATTCATAACCTACTTGTTTGTTTTCTAATTGAATAATTCAATATACTTAGGGCCATTACATTCTTCTGAAATTAAGTAAATAAAATAATGTCACTAGATAGTGAAACTTAATGCAACTACGACTTTCAATTTTATACTCCCAAATAAACTCGGTGTTTTCGATGCTTATAGTTGATTAACTCCTTGTTTCTGATAATATTTAGCTCGGAAATGTCAGTTTTACAAGCATAAAATGACTCAAAAACTGTTGTTTATTATGAACTTTGGTAATACGGAGCTTATCAAAATATTTTTGAATCGTCCTTGAAAGTCCATCCTATTATCCTATTCAGTATACGTATATCTCTCTCGAAAGAAAGAAAGGAAGAAAGAGAGAGAGTTTACTGTTTTGTGTTAAACATATTCAATGAAATCTTTTTTCATCTGAACTAATTATTTCAATCCTTCAAGGGTCCTTGCCAAAAGATCCATGGCTGCTCTTCCACATCCTCCCCTTCCTTTTGAGATAAAAATGAGTTCTTCAGATACTTTTTTTATCATCTCGATTCAATATCCATATAATGATATCTTATAATGAATAGAATCAGTCATTACGTGATGAAAATCCATCTAAACTTGAATAAAATTTCGAGTTTCACAAGTTTAATAAAAAATGAGGCTGACTATAGTTTCGCTACTGTAGTTTCTTTAAACAAATATTACAAAGTACCAACTAATCACAACAGAGCTACCTGATATATAACTTTAAGGATAATCTTAGGATAGATGGTTATTGGAATTTTACCTAATTGAGCTTAAGCCCATTAGATTGAACGATAAACGTGGCTTACGGAAAATATAATTTAACACATTTTACTGGGGAAAATTAGGTATTTGTTAAATATAATATCAGATTTCTATAAATTAATAAATATAACAAGTCCGATATCCTATTGAACGATCAACAAATAATTAATAATTCTCCCTTGTTGAATTTGTGTAGATATATTTTCCGTTTGCTATCATCGTTTAATCTCGCAATGGGTTAATAGTCCAGGCAATAAGCCAGGAAAAAGGCCATAATAAAAAAAAAATATGGTGAGCTAGAATTTCAAATTTTAATAAAGTATAATTTTGTTGCAAAAATGACCTCTAGTCATTTTTGCAACAAAATTATACTTTATTATTCATAACCGTCTCAGGAGAATCTCAAATTTTCCGAATCTTCCATATGGAGAGTTTTTTTGGAAAAATAAATGCGGAATCGTGATCAGCGACCCAAAAAATATACTAGTGGTCATTTTCGGCCCTTAATTCATTAATTTTGGACTGTTTTTATAAGAATGCTCCTCTGAGGGGTTGAAACCCCGTTTTGAGGGGGTAGAAAGGTCGACCGCGGACTTGATAGTCATGAATGATCTATGGGGTATTTGGAACAAAATGAAAAGAAAAAATTGAAATTCCAGCTTACTATATATTTTTTTTTTTTTCAGGTTCGTTGCCTGAACTGTAAATCCAATTAGGTAAAATTCCAATAACTACCAAAAGGGGCAGGAAATTCTAATTCCATTTCTATGTAGAATATTTAAGGTTTGTATCTATTCGACACATTCCTACTGAGTAGCAAAAAGGGCGAGTCATTTATATACCCAAGGTGGGTAGACTAAATGACACGACGCTCAAGTCATACCGACCAATCAGTCTAGCCAACTTCCTGCTCAAAACACTGGAAATACTAATAGACAGATTCATAAGAGAAGAAGTTTTATTAATAAACCCCCTTCAATTAACGCCAATACGCGTATCAGCCTGGTAAATCGACAGATTTGTCACTAGATAATCGCCATGTAGGCTGCCTTCAACAATGTATCAACAAAGTCAAATAACAAGGCTCTAGAAAGAAAAGGGGTTTCATCCCTCCTGTGCCAGTGGATAAAGGCCAGTCTGGAAAAAGGGTAATCATATCATCAATCGGCGAAACCACAGTCACAGCTAGAGCTGGTAGAGGATGCCGACAAGAAGGAGTGTTATCACTTCTTCCGTGACTGTCCTAGCAAATGAACTATTGATAAGGCTAAGGGTAGCATCCAAAATTATTTACTGCCTGTGGTATGCCGACTATCTTGCGAGTATCGCAATAGGGAAATTCGCAGGAACAGTATAGTAGCTCACACAAACGGCTTCAAACATGATAACCAAGTGCTGCCAAGAGAAGGAATTTACCGTACATCCTCTTAAAACCACTATAGTTGTCTTTACCAGGAAGAAATTCCAATTGCACAAGCGGCAAAATACTTGGGAGTTATTTTTGATCACAAGCTGACATGGAATCAAGACCTACAGAAAAAAATCTAAAAGAGCACGATAGCCCTCAACCTATGTAGAAGAATGTGTGGGAAAAGCTGGGGACTACAACCAAAAGTGATCACATGGTTATACACCAAGGTCATTAAACCCATGATAGCATATGGCTCGATACTATGGCGGCAGGTACATGAGCAGGAATATGTATAGCCAAGTCAAAGACAAGAATCTCACTGAGTTTGGGCAAACACGTGACGATATTCTAGGTAGAAGTTGTTGCAATAAAATCACTCTCTCGAAAATCTATCAAGGTAAGAATTTCAGGGAAAAATCATCGCCTTATACTCTGACAGCCAAGTGGCTATAAAAGCAGTCAGTTCCTTACAGGTCAATTCCAAACTTATCTGGAACAGCATAGAAGCCCTAAATGAATTGGACAGTCAAGACAGACTGTCTTCAGCCTGTATATCAGGCTACACTGGCCCAAGAAGGAGCACTTAGGGCTCTAATTGGTCCAAAAACCTTCTGTGGTACGCGAATCATATAATAGTACTTGGTTGAAAAATCAATCTCGATAATGGTGGAACGATGCGCTGGAAATGAGACAAGCCAAAGAGTTCATTAGAAAATCATCGCCAAAATTCACGGAGTACCTACTAAGCCAGAATATAAGATCAACTATAATCATGGTTGGGCTCTTGACAGGGCCTTGTATACTCAAAAAAGACATGAACAACATCGAACTGGCAGATACAACCCTATGCAGGTTCTCAACGACAGGTGAGAAAAATCACAACCCTCCCATTAGATGGAGGGCCTGAGGTCTGATCTATGGGGTCTAGTAATAAAGACGGGTCTAGACAGGGAACTCTAACATAACAAGAGAACATACACAATAGATCTGCAAAGGGGTCGCGGTGGTGAGGTTCCTTACTCATAAGCCCATACAAATCTTATCTAATCTAATTATACATAGTATTTTAAGTTTGGAATGGAATAAGGCATTTTTTGTAAATCCATATAGATTTGGAGATGCCAGCTAATACGAGAAATCCGGCACAGTCGATTAAAGCCTTTCTTATGACTGCAATTATGATTGCGGATCGAGCGGCGGCGAGGATCGCTTTCATGCGTTCCAATAATCAAAGAATAGAAGTTCCGGGCTGCTTTAAGCCCCGAGTAGCCGTATAGACTCGGGGGACGTGTTCATAAAGATCGATTGCAACCCCACGTGTACACTTTCTATTAGTCTGCCGCTTTCCAATAATCTAATCATCCAAGGCGTACACATAGGAATTAACTCTTTTATACCTGCCAAGCCAACTATCTATCCTAAGATTATCATTTAAGTTATATAGTAGGAAGGTCTTTTGTAGTTAATTAGTACTTTGTAATATTGTTTGAAGAAGCTACTGCGAAATTACATTAGCCTCTCTCTCTCTCTCTCTCTCTCTCTCTCTCTCTCTCTCTCTCTCTCTCTCTCTCTCTCTCTCTCTCTCTCTCTCTCTCTCTCTCTCTCTCTCTCTCTCTCTCTCCCTCTCTCTTTATCGTATGAAAATAGATTGATTTTATTTTTAAAGTTCCGGACAGAGTTCAGTATTATCTTTATATTAAGAATGATTACGCTCGCCATATGGGTTTGGTACCTACAGTATTTGTAAGTGGGCGAATAAATTTCGGATCACGTTGACAAATTATAATTCAACTAAAACAACTAAATAGGGTGTAGGGTTGCAGTTCCGTCATAATTCAAAGTTACGCGAACGTAGCAGATGGCGAAATCTCACACAGAAGTGAAGTAACAAGTAGGCTTAAGCCTTGGCATGAGAATAGAGCGTCAGGACACTGCATGCGTCTGTCTGTCTGTAATCGGACGAAGAAAATGCTGTGAACTGTAAATGTCTCTAAGCTGGATAATGCACAGTCTGTTACACGACATGAGTATTCGAATGTTCTTTGTCGGGATGCCTAAATCTGTTAAATACACCTTTGCCCTTCCATTATATTAAATCTATTCACACTTCATCGGACGTTTAGCGTTATAAGCCGGTTTTCTAGAACGGATATTGAAAATGATAATTGCTGGACGTCAGTCTGCTCATTCGTGATTCGAAACGTTTTGTCTAAATATTGTGTTCGTTGGAATGGATATATTTGTTGGAAATTGTTTGGAGTGGCTTCTCTGGTACGTGGAACATATATAAACCGACATATATACGTGATGCGGTTAAACTTTTCTTGACAGGTCGATATTCTGTTATTTGATGTTTTGATAGCTTTTGCTGGTCATTCATGATTTTAATGTTATGTGGTCCCAGTTTCCTTGACTCATTAACCCATAAGTAAATTGCATTAGCAGACGGTACCAACCAGAACGTGGAAAGTTAAGCCGTTTGTGAAACAACGCGGAGAGAATCAGACAATTAATACTAAGTACTGAGGACCTGCCAACTACCAGGTAGCCATCATTAGAGTAAACTTAACCAGAAATTAAAATATGGCAGGCTACCTGAATAGTTCATGGAATTAGTAGTATAATTGAGTGATTACCCTCGGCTGGAGACTAATCCGAATTCCTTGTGCTGCTTTTTCGCTTATACATTTCCATCTCTTCTTAATAAAATTGATATTTGTCATTAGTGTGTTTCTTGAGAAATGGTGTGATCTGTATTTGAAATATGTTCAGCTAATGCTGATTTTTCACTATTATTTTGTGCAAAATGTTCTCCATACCGTGGTAGAATGTTTCTCCTAGTTTGACCCACATTGGATTTTGAACACGAATCACAATCGATTTTGCTAATCTCGGATTTATCAAAGTCGGAAACTTTATCACAAGTGTTGCGTAAACGGTTTTTCAATTTGTTGATAGATTCAGGTGGGCTATGAATAAATTCCATTCATACAATCTCCTGGAAAGGATGGGATATATCCCATTCTACACCAAAAGGGGCAGGAAATTCTAATTCCATTTCTATGTAGAATATTTAAGGTTTGTATCTATTCGACACATTCCTACTGAGTATCAAAAAGGGCGAGTCATTTATATACCCAAGGTGGGTAGACTAAATGACACGACGCTCAAGTCATACCGACCTATCAGTCCTTCCTGCTCAAAACACTGGAAATACTTATAGACAGATTCATAAGAGAGGAAGTTTTATTAATAAACCCCCTCAATTAACGCCAATACGCGTATCAGTCTGGTAAATCGACAGATTTGTCACTAGATGATCGACATGTCTTCAACAATGTATCAACAAAGTCAAATAACAAGGCTCTAGAAAGAAAAGGGGTTTCATCCCTCCTGTGCCAGTGGATAAACGCCAGTCTGGAAAAAGGGTAATCATATCATCAATCGGCGAAACCACAATCACAGCTAGAGCTGGTAGGGGATGCCCGCAAGGGGGAGTCACTTCTTCTGTGGGCTATCCTGGTGAATGAACTATTGATAAGGCTAGCATCCAAAGTTATTTACTGCTTGTAGTATGCCCACTATCTTGCGAGTATCGCAGTAGAGAAATTCGCAGGAACAGTATCGAAGCTCACACAAACGGCTTCAAACATGATAACCAAGTGCTGCCAAGAGAAGAAATTTACCGTACATCCTCTTAAAACCACTATAGTTGTCTTTACCAGAAAGAAATTCCAATTGCACAAGCGCCAAAATACTTGGGAGTTATTTTTGATCACAAGCTAACATGGAATCAATACCTACAGAAAACAATCTAAAAGAGCACGATAGCCCTCAACCTATGTAGAAGAATGTGTGAGAAAAGCTGGAGACTACAACCAAAAATGATAACATGGCTGTACACCAGGGTCATTAAACCCATGATAGCATATGGCTCGGTACTATGGCGGCAGGTACAGGAGCAGGAATATGTATAGCCAAGTCAAAGACAAGAATCTCACTTAGTTTGGGCAAACACGTGACGATATTCTAGGTAGAAGTTGTTGCAATACATCACTCTGTCGAAAATCTATCAAGGTAGGAATTTCAGGGAAGAATCATCGCCATATACTCTGACAGCCAAGCGGCTATAAAGGCATTCAGTTCTTCACAGGTCAATTCCAAACTTGTCTGGAACAGCATAGAAACCTTACAAGAGTTGGGTAGTCAAAACAGACTGTCTTCAGCCTGTGTATCAGGGTACACTGGCCCAAGAAGGAGCACTTGATAATGGTGGAACGAAGCGCTGGGAATGAGACAGGCCAAAGAGTTCATTAAAAAACCATAGCCAAAATTCACTACTACTAAGGCCTTGTAGACACAAGAAACACATGAACAACATCGAACTGGCAGATACAACCCTATGCAGGTTCTGCCAAGAAGACGAGGAGACCTCAGTACACATACTGTGCTACTGCGATAGTCTAACAAGGTTGAGGTTTTCAACGACAGATGAGGAAAAATCACTCCCATCAGATGAAGGGCCTGAGGTCTGATCTATGGGGTCTAGTAATAAAAACGAGTCTAAACAGGGAACTCTAACATAACAAGAGGACATACACAATAGATCTGCAAAGGTCGCGGTGGTGAGGTTCCAAACTCATAAGCCCCATACAAATCTTATCTAATCTAATTATACATAGTATTTTAAGTTTGGAATGGAATAAGGCATATCTTGTGAATCCATATAGATTTGGAGATGCCAGCCTTAAAAGCTAATACGAGAAATCCGGCACAGTCGATTAAAGCCTTTCTTATGTCTGCAATTATGATTGCGGATCGAGCAGCGGCGAGGATCGCTTTCATGCGTTCCAATAATCAAAGAATAAAAGTTCCGGGCTGCTTTAAGCCCCGAGTAGCCGTATAGACTCGGGGGACGTGTTCATAAAGATCGATTGCAACCCCACGTGTACACTTTCTATTAGTCTGCCGCTTTCCAATAATCTAATCATCCAAGGCGTACACATAGGAATTAACTCTTTTATACCTGCCAAGCCAACCGCTCGCCTCGCAAATCAAAGGATACGCAAAGTAAACTAATGCACTTTATATTACTTTTTGTGTTTCTTTTTCAATGTCTGAAAATATCTCCACACTAGCGTTATTTTTGCAACTTCTGCATAAACGCACGCTTATCCGGTTGAAGTTCGGTTTTTCTTTTTGGTAGAGGATCAAATCAAGCTTATAATTGCGTTTGCTTGTGGATAGCTTTTTTTAACTACTTTTTACTAAAGATAACTTGGAATGCTTATATGTGTATTTTCCCTGTTGGTTATAACTAACGGTCGAGGGAAATGAGGTTAAGCCATGCAAACGTAATAATATCGATGAATTTTGAAGACATGACGAGTAGAGCCTGCTGGAAATTTACACACTCACGAGCAAGGATAGTGTTGTTGTTGAATTTCTCATAACTTATGTGGCATCATATCATTATGTCCTCACTTTGACGACCATCGATGAACAAGAGTTCCATGAACGTTCGAAAATGACAGTTCGCTGTACAGGTTGTTTCAGAAAGATCTCCAGTCAGGACCGGATTCACGGGGGGCAAGCTGCGCGACTGCCCATCAAAAAAAAGACCCACACACATAAAAAATTATCCGCACATTTAGAGGATTATTTTTATTTTATACAAACAAAACACATTTTTAATTAAAATTCCACGCATAGGAAGCGACAAAGGAATGTTCGGCTAACACCATTGGATCATGGAAAGGCTCCAGATGCTGAAATGACACTCACAGAGGAATTTAGAACTCATAATTTTATTCCTATTATAGATCAATTCACTACCTCTTTAAGTCAGAGGCTTTCCGCGTATGAAGACATTCATTCTAATTTTGGATTTGTACATAATTTGGAAAATTTAACTCACAATTAAATTGAAACTCACTCACTAAAACTTGTTAGAATTCATCAATTAGATGAGAACCTAGGTGTCGAACTAGTACAATTTGTAAAATTTTTCAGTACATTTAAAGGGGAAATCGGCTTATCGGGCTTATCAAGTATAAGCAAAAAAACTTCAAATGTACCGGCTGCCAAAAGGAAAGAAAGTGAATTGTGAGTTTGCAAACTTCGAGGTGACATTTTTATATTTAGTTTTGATGCTGAGGGGGAGAGATCGTTTTCAAAGCTCAAGTTAATTCAAAATCGACTTCGGTCTATGATGGGTCAAGAGCTATTGAATCATCTATTATAATGAGCATTGAAAGTGATGCCTTAAAGCAACTAGATATGTCCGACATAATCAATGAATTGTCAATAAAAAAAATATAGAAGTGCCACAATATCACACATTTTACTAAACTTACTATTCCTATTTGTAATATTTTACTCTGTATTCGTACAAATAACAAACGTTCTTTAATTTCTATCTTGTATTATTTTAAAATACATATTATTTATAAAAGTGAAGTAAAATTTTTCGTTTTTTTTTCGAATGGTAGGAGGTAGGGCACCCACACCAATTTTGCCCAGGGGTCTCCACAGACCTGAATCCGGCCCTGCCTTCCATGAATGCAGGGAACATTAGATTTTACAAAAATAATCAGATTTTTTCATATAAACTATGGTCCTATCTTCTTTCGTTTCAGAGATACAGGACGTTAAATTTAATTAAAGAAAAATTGTGCTGTAGCTCCTGTGCAGTTAAAGATATTTGGTTAGAATCTGGTACCCGGGGGTTTCAGAGGATGCCGAATAAGTTAGCTCAGTTGGAGGACGCTGTCTGCTCGACTTTTCGGCGTTAATTTTAGTCTTAACTTTTTTGAGAAGAATTTTTTAATTTCTATTGCACATTATCCTGGTTTCAATTAAATTTTTTAATTTCTGAGCTTTTTTTTAAATCATCAACGAGGTATGTGACGAGCTCAAAATCAAAAAGTTTGGACCCACATCTTGATCATCTTTGGGAAAATTGAAATATTTTTGTATTCGATTTTATGTTGGACAGGATCGTCATGAAGAAAAATTTTATCATTAAAAATTGTAGCGAACAATATTAGCTACAATGAAAAGTGTAAGAATCAGGGGGCGCCAAAGTTGCCAAAAATCGATTTTTTACTCTTTTTGGATGAGAAAAAATCATTTTGGCATTACAGTGGGTATATAAAGTTATAGAGCTGAAAAAAAATTACAACATACAAAGTCCCTGAAAAATAAAACATATGGCGCCACCATCGAGAATCCCATTTTTCAGAATGATATGTCATTCAGTTCTGTTTTGACACCCATCGAAAGTAGGCAGCTTTGAACATTTTTGTAAACATGGAGAAAAGTCAATTTCGCGTCTTGATTGAACATTATTTTTAGCGTGAAAAAAACATTACGCAAACCAATGAATCGCTTGTTAAGCATTAGGGGACTCTTCACCATCGATTGAATCTATTCACAAGTTTTTTTACTGATGTTCGTTGTGGTAGTACGACCACGAAGAGCGTCGTACGTTCTGGTCGTCCAATTGAGGTTACAACGCCAGAAATCTTCTATAAAATTCATATGATATTGGACGATTGGCGAGTTAAAGTACACGACATTGCTGAGGCTATGGGCCTCTCAAACTAAACGGGTACTGAACATTTTGCATAAGTTTTGAATATGAGAATACTATCTTCCAGATGGGTGTTCCATTTGCTCTCTGTTGACAACAAGCGCGACCGTGTGACAACTTCAAAGGAGTGTTCTGCGATATTCAAGCGCGATAAGGAGGACTTTTTGCGCAGTTTCGTAGCTGTGGACGAAACACGGAGCCATCACAGCACACAGGAGCCGAAAAAGGCCAAAGTGGGTTTCGGCCAACCAAGTCATGGCGACAGTTTTTTTTTGGATGCACACGGTATCGTCCATATCGATTACCTTGAAAAGGGCGAAACGATCACCGGCGTATATTATGCAGAGCTATTGGATCGATCCGACCCCGATTTGAAGCGAAAGCGGCTGCATTTGGTAAAGAAAAAAGTGCTGTTCCACCAGGACAAAGCACCAGCGCACAGATCCGCAGTCTCAATGGCAAAATTGTATGAATTGGTTCGTCATTCACCATATTCTCCAGATTAGACCCCCTGCGATTTCTATCCATTTTCATACTTGAAGAAATGGCTCGGCGGAAAGAGTTTCAGCTCCAACGATGAGGTCAACGCTGAAACAATCGCCTATTTTGAAGGATTCCTGAAAGCGTATTATAGAGAAGGGATCAAAAAATTAAAAAAAAAACGAAGTGTATCGGGCTGCAAAGAGATTATGTTGAGGAGTAAAATATCTGTCTACCAAATAAATCATTTCTTGTTCAATTTTTTAGAGACTTTTCACATTGCCCTCGTGTAGAGGCACATTTTTTTCTACGATGCACTGTTACGGAAATATAGCAGTGTCATTTTCTAATATTAGAGGAATACGTTGCTATTTGAAATTATCTGAATATTTCTGAGAATAATTGCCTTATATTCCGCATATGTTTAACTAAATCACTTTCAACTGTTCACATTTCCAAATATTATTCACATAATTAACGGAAGCGGTTGCAGACTGCGAGTTCGCTGGACGAGTTTAAATTAATCCGTGACTTTGGCTCTACCATAATTAAATCAAAGGAACGAGTTATGACAGCAAACGTTAGCTAGATTCGCAGGACGCCTCTGGATATAGTTTATGGACATGCATGTTCAATCCCGTATGCTGATAAGCAGAGCGCAGACAGGAAATTACAGCAAACAGTCTCGATTTAAGCTCAGCTTCTGTGCGATTGTAGAACACAGCCAGTAGCTCGATCAGACCGAATAAAAATGAAACCAACGTAATCACCATTCATAATTCCCCCTTTGCACTACCATAAAGGCTTTTATCATTGTATTAAGTGATCTATGATATTTAAATCATCCTACGGTATTAACCCACTGAGCTAAGTGATGTAGTTAAATTTTATATCTTGTTTCAAAGCTGACTGATGTATATGCAGCTCTATGAATTATAACTCTACCGGATGTTAATTCTCCTTCTTTTCTTTTATTTAGTTCAAGTGTTAGCAAATGGAATAGATTACATGAAAAAACGCAAGCAATTCCATGGTTATCTTGAAAAACATTAGATATTTGTGATCGGTAATCATAGTTAATTATCTCATAATGACGAAAGCAGGTCATTCCTGATGATTCAGATCACAGCATCTACACTTTCTATGACTCACATTTTCATATGTAGTCGAGGAAATGAAGCAGATGAAAGGCCAAAATGAAGAAAAAAAATTTGGCAGAACCGATTTTGATGACTTTTGTAACACCACAAGGATTTCTTATCGCACTTATTTCAATTAAAAATACCCACGTTGCCGAAACAAACAGAAACACGAACAATCGAAATTATAACACAATGAATGTGTTAAGTATATAAATTAAGAATCCGCTGCTAAGCAATATTCTTATAAACGCTATAAGCATATCGAATCACAGTATGTGATACGAATAAAGAGCTGAACTGAGAATATAACGTTCGAGGATCCACTTTCGAACCAGATGTTGAAAACTTATGACGTAATAGAAAAAGGATTTCAGACTTTATTAGAACTATTGCCTTTGAGTATTCTACCTGGAATATACTTTTAACATTATAAAGACGCATGTAGGAATTTGCAAGGGTTTTAATTAATTAAATTAGAATAAATCTGACTTAATGATTGAATATCTGTTCTATGATTTACAGAATTTGAGTCACGTTCTATGTGAACCATCTCCAGAATAGATCATTTATAACAATTGGAAGTGGAATATTAATATTTTTGTAATCGAATTGATGGTTATAATCAAAGCAGTGTTTAGCAAGGGTGGTGGAATTTTCAAAATTTTTGTTTCTTGTACCATACATTTTTCTTTGTGAATATTGCTTAGAGATTCCTGTATAAGTCCCATCGCAATTCAAACAATTTAATTTATATACTGTGTGGATTTGTTTCTCTTTAGGTATTGAAGGTTTTAGATTTGACAAATATTTCTCAACACAGCTAGTAGGCTTGTGCGGAACATTTATTTCATACTTTTTTAAACATTTCTTGATTTTCTCTGAGGTCTCCGGAATGTATGGTTATCTTATAAAATTATCTGTATTACCGTTTATGTTATTCATATATGACGTTCCATTATAGATTTTGTTTATTCATTCTTTAATAATGGGATTGAAAAATGTTTTTGGGTATCCATTCATTTCCAGTGTATTACGAACAATTTTTTAATTTTTGGGATGGTCCTATGGGGAGTCATTAAAAAAAATGTTACTAGTTTATTTTTGGTATGTATTTTAGCATTTAATATTTAAAATGTTAAAAAAATGGTCAAAATAGGCCTGAATTTCTTACTCTGAGGTTTTTGGGGTATCTTTTGCAGTGGTGAAACTTATTGGGGAGGTTCTCTTGAGGTTGCCGGGCAAGACCATGGCACTCAACAGTAAGCTGGTGGTCAGCATACCCTGATGACCTAGGTCATCTCCAGGGATTATTTCTTAATATGCTCTGAAATGCAACAAGATTCGCCTCTCGGGTTTTTTTGGGGCGCTGATCGGCAACAAAGGATTCAAAAAATATCTTTAGCACTGTAATCAAACTTGATCGAGTTTTTCAAGTGCGAAAAAAATAATAGTGTAATATTTTTGATTTTAAATGTTGAAAATTTTAATAATTAAGTTTGTTTTTTTAACAATCAATCTCTAACAGATAAGCTTACGAGAAAAAACAACAAAAACTTCAACTTCAACTTCTCGAATTATTTATTAGAAATACTATATAAGTAAAAATCACGTAGGTTTTATTATTATTAAAATTTTTATTATTTTTGGTTCTGACTACAGAATCGTGATCAGCGCCCCAAAAATCCCCGATAGACGAATTTGGTTACATTTCAGAGCATATTAAAAACAATCCATGGAGATGACCCACGTCATCAGGATATCCACCAGGTTACTTTTGAGGGTCATGGTCACAACCGGCAACCTCAAAAGAACTTCCCTTACAAGTTTGATCAAATTCTAAAAGATTATTTCACGAATTTCCAGGAGACGACGATAGTACCAGGATGCCCTGAGCCCCAGGTGCGTGATAACTCAAATCTGGTATCGGCATCGTGTTCAGCGGTCCCAAAAACCTCCGAGATATGAATTTGGTTGCATTTCAGAGCATATTAAAACACAATCGATGGAGATGACCTGGGTCATCAGGAAATCCTGACCACCAGGTTGCTATTGACTGTTATGGTCATGACCGGCAAGCTCAAGAGAACCTTCCCAATAAGTTTCACTACATTGCAAAAGATATTGTCCCGAATTCCCTGGAGACGATGAAAGTACCAGGATATCCTGAGCCCCAGGTGCGTCATAGTTCCAATCTGCCACCGGAATCGTGAACAGCAATCGCAAAAGCCTCCGAGTAAGAGATTCTGGCCTGTTTTGGCTAATTTGCCCACTTTTTCAACATTCTTATGTAACATTTTTTTTAAATGACTTCCAGAATCGATTAAAAATAAATCATCAAAATCGGTTCTGTCGATTTTTTTTTGGACCTTTTCTGCTTTATTTCCTTGACTACTGCTCACAGTTATGTTGATACCTAGTATGTATGGTAATCAAATTATGCGACAACAAATACAGACGAATTCAGAATGATGTGATTTTATCGACCTAACTGTTCCATTTTCTTTGTGTTTTGAACAATAATCACCACGGATGAAGTATATATAGAAAGTATCCGTCTGTAACTCGCCGTTACGTATTCATTTAATGTTCGAGACAGTCTTATTTGAAAGCGCGATGTAGCGTTCAAAATCTTTTTTATCGCACATGAAAACTTTCATAAAATTCATCTAGTTGTGTCTGTTAAACCCTCGGATCATGTTATTTTTGCATAATAGTTTCTGAACATAAGTAGTATATCAAGCGGGATACTGTGACACTTCGATGGCATGTCCATCCGCCTGTGTCCACCAACCCCAACTTCTTGTGTTTTGTCGTCAATGACCAGAGGCTCCTTTGCTGAAGAAGTTGTCGTCAATGACCAGAGGCTTTTTCTCGAAGAAGAAGTGGTCGTCAATGACCAGAGAGGGTGTGCCCGCCTCACGTGGGTCTAATTAATGTCACCTTGATAGTAGGTAAAGGTGAGCCTAGCCTCGCCCATAATAATTTCAAGGTGATTTTTTTATATTTCTCGCAACTAGTTTGCAAATAGTAATTTTTTATTTTGTTGAGACTTGTTATTTCCTTATCTGTGTGTTGATGTTAGTAGAGGTCACAAAAGGTGAAACAAATATTATGATATTATTAATTTTAATTTTCTTGTCAAGACTTGCTATTTTCTTATCTGTGTTGATGTTAGTAGAGGTCACAAAAGGTGAAACAAATATTATGAATTTTAATTTTCTTGTCAAGACTTGCAGGTTTCTTATCTCTGCTGTTGACGTCAATGAGGGTTCACAAAGGTGAAACAAATATGTTGTTGTTATGATTATCTCTGACGAGGTCACAAAGATCAAGCAAATATGATATGAGATGTTATAATTAGGATATTGCATGGAAGTTTATAATAAAAACATTCAAATAATAATAATAATAATTTATTTCACATTAAACTACATTGTCAGAGTTTATCCAGCTGTTATGAGTATTATCGAATCCTAACCATTTGACGTATACCTTTTTATTTTTCCTTTTCAAAATTTTCTCCACCAAATATACATCTGGATATTTAACTTTGTGTAGTTGTTGTTCATAGAATCCTCCAAGAATATTTTCATTTCTTGAGTCTTTTAATAAATATGTAACTGGATTTGTGAGTTGAATTTTTCTTATTGAAAATATTTCCGTTGACCAGTTAGGGGTGTATTTTTTATCAAATACTCCTCGAAATTTTGAAATACGCACATGATCTCCTAATGTAAATTTCAAATTTGTTGGAGCTAATTTAATATGACTATAAACTGTGTTTAAAAGTTGTTTTTCATGTTTTTTAGTAACATCAATTGGTTTCATCTTTATGGTACGGTGTTTGGTATTATTATATTTCATGACAACTTTTTGTAGTAAATCCAACCATTTGTAGTTACCTTGTAAACTAAATTCTTTCCACATAATATTCTTCAATGTTCTATTAACTCTTTCAACTATAGATGCTTTTTTCTCGCTAAATACATTATAATGATTTACTTTATATTTTTTCATCAATTGTTTGAATTCCTTGTTGAAAAATTCTTTACCCATATCCGTTTGTAGATTATTTGGTGGTTTTATTTTCAAAACTTTCTCCATGTTATTTGATACCTCAGCACCAGACTTGTTTTTAATGGGAAATGCCCAAACATATTTGGAAAAACAATTAATTACAACTAATATATATTTGTAATCCTTATTTTCTTTAGAGTATGGAATCATTTCAACAAGATCTGCCTGATATAAGTCATTTAACGATTTCAAAATAACTCTACGTCTTTTCATATTAATTCTAGCAGGTTTATGTATTTCTTCGACAACTTGTCTTTTTGCTTCTGTGATAAATTTAGACATGATTGTTTTATTCAATGATTTCTGCTTCTCGTAATTCTTCCACGATGGAATTGATTTCGTTTGTATGACCAGTGTGGCCGGCGTTTTGTGAAGCGATTAATAATTGTAAACGTTTTATAAGTTCATTTGGGTCATCCCAAAATACGTAATCTATAGATTTATTGTTTACTTCCATCAATAAACCACGTCCTGACATTGGTGCAATTATTTTCCTATATTTCTGTGATCTACATCCATCAATTTGTTTATTCGTTTGATAATACCTATGTTTTGCAGCTGTTTTTGTTAGAATTTCATTATACGCCTTTTTATCATTTAATGTATAATATTTTGGTTGTTTTTTAAAAAGTAATTCGTATAATCCTCTAGTACCAGTATATGTTTTGCCTTTTACTACTATGTCTGTACCATTTATTTTTAAACTTGAATTCCCAATTGAAAATTTCTCTGTCATAGGATTGTGACGGATTCCATACTTTTGATCAAAATCCCTCAAGTCACCCGTTATCATTTCCCTTATATATTCTCGTGGTAATGGTTCGTATTGTTCTAAATAGTCAATAAATGATTTTTCGGCTATATCATCATTTCTAGTTCTATTAATATTTACTTTATCATTGTAATCATCATCATCATATTCTTCTAATTCTTTAATTATTGATTGTTTGAAACTGTCTGTTGGTAGTCGTTTAGAATCAAGTTTTGGTGTTGAAGAAAATATTCGCTTTGATGTACTAGGAGTATGTAAATTATTTACATCTGAATCAATATTTTTAATAGGAACATTAAGATAATCATCAGACTGTTCATTTTTTGGTGAAAAATATTCACTTTCTTCACCACCACTAAAATCTGTATAAATATCACCAGTTTTCTTATCTAATTTATTTTCTATATTTTTCAAATGTTTAGTTATCGGTGAAAAAATTTTTTCCCTGAGAATTTCACCATGTTTCAATACATCCAATTTATTTTTTATCTCTTTACGCTTCTTTATTAGTTTTTGTTTTAAATGTCGTTGCGTAATATTCATATTAACGATGATGTTCTTCACTCTACGATATAATATTTCCAACTAAGTATGTTTGAATAAAGTAGATTGATATATATCAAATTAACGAAAAATTAAACAGTTTCCAACAGTTATTGAACAGCTTAAGAACAGCTTTTGAACAGCTTAAAACAGCTATTAAACAGCTTCAAACAGGTATTGAACAGCTTCAAACATCTATTAGATAGTTTCTCATCAGTTTTTTCTTTTACAAAAATAGTTTATAGATGTATGAAATTATCAAAACACTTTCTATATCTTCCCTTATCAATAGCATCATCTTTAACAATACATAAAAATTCGTATGGTTCCTTCCAACAGTATGAACATATATTTTTGAATTCTCCAAAAGTCATATCAGTCCCCACATGATCATTATATATGTGTTTCAAATTAAGATCGTCTTGTTTAAAGAGAACAAATAAATTGGCATTATCTCTTATTAAATGTTTAGGTATTTTTGCATAAGTTTGACATAAGTAAAAACAATCGATGTGATTATGTCTTCCCATACTAAAATATTCTCTTATCACCTTCTGGTTGGCACAGGACACATCGTCAAATAAAAATATTGAATTTTTCTTAGCCGCTGAAGGTTCCAATATATTTTCACTATTACTAAAACCATAATATCCAATACCTTTTATTGGTTTCAATAGTTTCTCTAAATATTTATATTTCGGTTGATATAGAGACTTTGAATATAAATATACGTTTTCAAATTTTAATCCATTCTCATGTTCAATCAGACTGATCATTACATTTGTCTTACCACAGTTTGAAGGACCTACAATGATAGCCCTTATCGTTGAAGGTAATAATATACCATGTTTATGATTCTTCTTTGTTTCTATATCATGATTATTAACAGGTAGTGTGATTTTTTGTTTAGTAATTTTCATGATGACGTTCAACATGAAACTAATATATAAACCTCAGGTACTGGGATATTTAAATAGTTTATCTAAACATTTTTGACAGTAGACAACTGAAAATGAAGTATTACGTTGGAAATGGATTCGTTAATAATATGATCAACAGTTTACCATTTGAATTACATTTACCTGGTTATAATTTTTGTGGTCCTGGAACAAAACTTCAAAAAAGGTTAGATCGTGGTGATAAACCTATTAACAATTTAGATAGAGCATGTATGGAACATGATATTGCATATTCACAAGGAAAAAATTTAAGTCAGCGTCACGAAGCAGACACTACATTAGCTAAAAGAGCGATGAAAAATTTTCATTCTGGTAGTGCATCTCTCGGTGAAAAGTTAAACTCATTAGGTGTAGCGGGTATAATGAAAACAAAAGTTAAACTTGGAATGGGTTATGATGATGATGATGAACCCACCAAAAATTGTTCTAAAATATTGAGTAGATGTAGTGGTTTGATAAGAAAGTCTAAAAATGCGTTGGAAAACAATTTGAAAAATCTTGAGTTGTGTTTGAAAATATTGAAAAATTCCAAACCAATTTTAACAAAGAAAATAAAAGCAAACAATATTATTCCAAAAAAATTGATTCGTAAATCTCTTGTGAATGATATTATACCAAAAAAATGGACTCCTAAGTTGAAAAAACGAAAGGTGAACTCTGATGATAATAATGATGATGATGATGAAGATTATAATGATGATAATGATGTACCGTTCAAATTTATTAAACCAGATTCCAATACAAAAGTGATAAGGAAAATTCCGTTACTAAAAAGGAAACGCCTCAGCAACAACAATAACAACAACAACAACATTGATGATAATTTCAATTCAAAACAACCTAAATTGGAAGAAAGTGACATAATGGATTATGATGACATGATAGCTAATAGGAAACGTAAACTACAAGATAATGACAACGAATTTGAATCAAATAAAAAAGTAAAATTGTTTTAAATATAATTGATTTTTCATTTTCACTTCATACGTAAAATAATTTTTGCCAGAACAACAACAACAACAACAACAACATTTAGAAAAATGGCTCCTAGAAGAAAAAGCAATAAAAAACAAAGTAAAAGAAAGATTTCGTTTATTACTCTAACGAATCGTATAAAAAAATATATGCTTCATCATAAACCAAGAGATTTGAAAAGTGCAATTGCATTAGCGTTGAAAGCTTCCAATAAGCCTAATCAGAAAATAGCATTACCTAAATCGAGAATAATTAAGATTCCGAAAACAGGAGGATTTTTACCTTTGATACCGTTATTCGCTGGTTTGAGTGCTCTGGGTGCTTTGAGTGGTGGAGCCGCTACTATTGCAAAAGCCGTGTCAAACGCTAAAAGTGCAAAACAACAATTGGAAGAATCGCAACGACACAACAAAACAATGGAATCTATTGCATTGGGTAGAGGTGTGTACATGAAACCTTACAAGACTGGATTGGGACTTTTTTTAGCACCACAACAGCAGCACCCCTCAAAAAACTATCGATAACATTACCTAGACGACCTTTGACAAATATCGATATACTAAACTATGTAAAACAATTGAAAATTTCCAATTTTAGAGGAGTTTTTATGCGAGATAGATTTCCAAAAACAATACACATTAATGAAGCTGGTGTAATAAATATGGATGGTATCAATGGACCAGGTACACATTGGTGTTGTTACAAAAAATGTGTGAATAACGTCTATTATTTCGATAGTTATGGAAATTTAAAACCTCCATTGGAAGCTATCAAATATTTCAATTCAAGAGGTCGTTGTAATATTTTATACAATCACGATCGTTATCAAATGTATAATAGCTATAACTGTGGTCATTTGTGTTTACAGTTTTTGAATAATAAATAGCAACTATTTATATAATTAGTTTTATTCAAGTTCCATCATCTTGTAGATGAACATGTCCTACACATTTACATTATCAGACCGAAAATCGGTTATTTCTTCAAACATATATCCTTCTGTTCGGTTAAATGATAATTCTAATTATGTTTTAGGATTAATTGACTTTGTGACTTATAATTCAATACCAAATGTTGATAAAAGTAACAATAAATTCCATTTGAATGAGAAAGTTTTCCTAGAAATACCAGAAGGTTCTTATGAAATTGAAAACATTAGAATATATATCAATCATCATTTGATTAATGTGGAAAAAGAAGTTAAAGAAAAAACTTTTGTAGATCTTAAAGCTAACGTGAACACTTTGAAATGTGAACTAAAGTGCAACAAGGACATAGATTTTACCTTGCCTAATAGTATTGGTAAATTATTAGGATTTAAGAAGAGAAAATTGAAGAGAAACATCAGACATATATCGGATTATCCCATCAATATTTTTAAAGTGAATGCGATTGGTGTAGAATGTAATTTAGTTACAAATTCATATAATAATGGTAAACCTGTCCACATGTTATATATGTTCTATCCTAACGTGTCGCCTGGTTATAAGATTGTACAAAATCCTTCGAATGTTATCTATTTACCAATCAACACACGTGATATTAATGAGATTGTGTTTAAAATTGTCGATCAAGATGGAAATTTGGTCAATTTTAAAGGTGAAGTGATAACGGTCAGACTGCATCTAAAAGAAATTAAGTGAGAGAGAGAAAGAAATGGTTTTTAGATATAACATCGATTCAAATTTTGCAACTGATATTTGGAGAGATATAAAACCCAAAACGGAATGCAACAAATTCAGTTCTAAAAGAAAACTTAAAGCGTTAACACCCGAGAGTAGAAAAATTTTACGTGACTTAGGTTTTATTCTACACAGTCAACATCGGTGATAAAATCCAAAAATTTTGGTGTAATCTGAAATTGAATATTAGAATTGGCATAGAAAAATTTATAATATATTTACGTTGTTCGTGTAAATATAGTGAAAAAAAAATATGAATAGTAATATTTTGAAAATTAACGAATCAGTCTATTCTGATAATTCAATAATAAATTCAGAGTACCATACTCATCAACCGTATGCAGCTACAACATTGAATAATAACGATGAAATAAGAATACCAATTCAAACACAAGACATATACACGCTACCTTCACAGAGTTACTTATATCTTGAAGGAACACTAACAGATGAAGCTGGTAAGCCTTTACCAACCGTGACTTTCGTCAACAATGGAATACTTTTTCTATTTGAAGAAATACGATTTGAACTTGGTGGTACTATTATAGACAGAGTTAAAAATCCTGGAATTACATCTTTGATGAAGGGGTATGTTTCATACACAGACAATGATAATAAACGATTGAAAAATGCATGTTGGGAGATTGGAGATCAACCCCTCAAAATTGCTGATGACAAGGGTAATTTCAGTGTGTGTATACCATTGAAAAGTATTATGGGATTTGCAGAGGATTTCAATAGAATTATTGTGAATATACGTCAAGAATTGGTATTGATACGGAGTAACTCTGACTTGAACTCAATACATACGATAGTTGCAACAGATAAACCTAAAGTTAAGTTGCAGAAAATTTTATGGAAAATGCCACATGTATCAGTTGCAGACGCTCAAAAATTACAATTATTGAAATATATCGATAACAACAGAGACCTCGATATTGCTTTTAGATCGTGGGAACTGCAAGAATATCCTCTTTTACAAAAAACAAAAAATCATACATGGGCAATTAAGACTACATCTCAACTGGAAAAACCACGTTTTGTTATATTCGGATTTCAAACAAATAGAAAAAATGATAAAACAAGAAATGCCAGCTACTTTGATCACTGTAATTTGAGTAATATCAAATTATACTTAAATTCAGAAGTGTATCCATATGATAACCTAAATTTGAACTTTGATACTAATCATTGGACTTTGTTATTTCAAATGTTTGCGCAGTTTCAACAGTCATATTATCATAAACATCAAAGTGAACCTTGCATATCACCAGAATATTTTAAACAAATAACACCGTTAGCAGTGATAGATTGCAGTCGTCAGAACGATTCGTTGAAAGGTGGTGCTGTGGACATTAGATTAGAGCTAGAGACAAATACAGATATTCCTGATAAAACATCAGCTTATTGTCTAATAATACACGATCGTTTAGTGAAGTACAATCCTTTAACCAGTGTAGTGAAAATATTATAAAAAATGTTTGTGATTGACATTCAGGGATTTCAATATAAAGACAGCAACTTTATAATAAAAGAAATCGCAATTTTGAATATCCTTACATACGAATTGAAACATTTCATAATTCGTCCAATACTCACGGAAAAGTGTCTTTCAAGACAATTTTTAAGTCAGATTGGTTGGTGTAAAGAAAGACTTCACGGCTTAGACTGGAATTCTAACAACAGCAACAACAACAACAACAACAACAGCACCTGCTCCTCCTCCTCCTCACCCGACTACATTTATTTAGAAGACTTTAGTAGTAAGCTAGTTGAAATTGTGAAAAACAAAGATGTGATAGTGTTTGTTAAAGGATCCGAGAAAAAGACTATATTAAATAGATTTCTATCAAACATTATAGACTTGAACGATTTGAAATGTCCTAGCTTGGAAGAATTAACAAAAAATAATTTTGATAATCCTAAAGTTGATTGTAATTGTCACTATCAATCTAATAGTTATTTGAATAATATCAAGTGTGCAAAAATAAATGTATTTTATTTATATGAGTGGCTTGTGAAATTTAACTTTTAATGTTGAATGTTTATAGAAAGGAATAATAAAATTATATTATGTAATTTATGAGTTTTATTTAATCTAATAATAATACTATTAATTTTTAATTTTAAAACAGAAAAAGAAAATGATAATAATTACACTTCTTCCTCCTCTTCTTCTTCATTATTTTCGATAGTGAGAGGAGGTAGAATCATCCTCTTTCCATTAAATAGCTTCTTTGATGGTGTTCCCGAGGATGATGATGATGTTGATGCCTCTGCTGCTTCATCCTCTTCACCGATCATATTCACACCATATCGTTGAACAATTTTTTGCATTATTTTAAATTCTGCTTCGTTATCTAATTTGGTGCGAATATATCGCAGAGGTAGGTTCCCCAATTTTCTTTTCAACGTAGCCGCCCTCGGGCAGTACGTTAAATTCAGATGGACTCTGTCGCTTTTTACATCCATAGATTTCACACCATATCTGAAGAAACAAAAACATGTATTAAGACTCAAGAAACCAACAAACAATAGTCTGTGTATACAGTTGTTATGAATTTATAACAATTATAAATTGTGAAGTAAATAATCATATCAAACATTTTTTTTACGTGAAGGCATTATTTTCCTATAGTTTCAAGTACTAAACAAAATAACCTATTGAAATTAACAAATTCATAACATGTCTGCACATTTGATCAGAATATATATTGATTAAGACTTGGTAAAATATATAACATTTGCTAAGAAATTAAAAAAAAAAATCAATAAATGTAAAAGTACTTACTGGAACGAATGTTTCAAAACTACATTCACCCATGATATGGGGAAATTCACTTGATCTTCACTGAACACAACTATCGAGCATGGAACGTTTGCCATTGTGAACTGATGTAGAATATTGAAGTTCCCTCTCATTTTATACAATATGTGGATCAAAACAAACTACGTCAATGCATACATTTTTCTATTAACAATTCTGAATCAGCGAACCGGTACTACACACATTAGATCCGTGTACTTTTCCAATGCAGCTATTTATAATTCACGTAAGACGTAAAGGATGATGCAATAACAACAACACGTTGCACATATTTATCGAATAGGATGCATTTATCTCTATCTTGCATAACAACAACATGTATCAATTGCATGTATGCACGTGTACATTTTTATTTATGATGCAATCACATATGTTGTTTGCGGAATAGTTTTGCATATCAGCACATTTTACATAAAAATTTAGATTGACGTCAATCTGGATATGTTTAAATAGCTGTGGCATGTGAACAACGATCACAGTTCGAGTTCGGTAGAAGCATCAAGTTCAAGTTGAAGTAAGTTCTTATTATGGCCAGAACAAACAATGGAACGAATTCCCATACACTTGATGGTGTTTCGATCGACATGGTTGTTTCAATTGAAATGGTGAGTAGATTAATTAAGACAAAAGATGAATATTTAAATCAAATTGGTTTTTTAAAAAGGAATATTTTCAAATTGAAAAGAGCTCTAAGGAATAGATTAGATTGTATAAATAATTCTGCAGTTGTTGAATCTAATTTGACTATTTTGAAATATTACTTACAACAATTTAAATTGAAATTAAACAAAATTAATGCTAATCGGAAATTGATTTGGGAAGATATTGAATCTTGTTTCAAAAATCGTATAAAAACGGGGGCTATAATAAATTTGAAAATAAAGGAACCTCATGTTTTTTTCAAACAAGCATTTCGTATATTTGCAAATAGGATTAAGAAGGAAGTTCAAAATTCTCTTTTGAAAGTGAATACAACTTTTGTTGGATTATTTATCAAGCCGCAATCTGGTGAAACATCGATTAAACATTTCACCACTAAAAATAATGTTATCGAATCAAGTACAAAATTGAAAGATTGGTATAAAGAGTTTGTGAGTGATAAACTTTTAACAAAACTTGAAGAATTTCAAGAAAGGGACAGTGGTTATGCCCTATTGGAGATTTGGTACTTGAAAGTTAACATAAATTGTTATAATCCAATAACTGTTGGGTTCGGTACTTACTTGAAATTGCCAAAATTTGTGAAAATTACTAAAAGTGTTATTAATATTGAAAATAATGATATTTATTGTTTCCTATGGTCAGTTGTAGCAGCACTTTTTCCAGCTCCAGCAAACAAAAATATGAATAGAGTTTCTTCTTACCCTCATTTTAGTACAGTTTTAAAATATGAGGGTATCAATTTTCCAATTTCTTTGAGAGATATTTCAAAATTTGAATCGTTGAATAATTTGTCAATAAATATTTTTATTATACAAAATGAGAAGGAAGTTTTACCTTTGACTCTTAGTAAAACTGAATTCTCTTCAACTATCAATTTACTTATGATTTGTAATGAAATGAATGAGGAAAATACAATTTACCATTTTACCTATATAAAAGATTTATCTCGATTGTTACATAAACAGGTGGGAAATGTAAAGAATAAAAAATACTTTTGTGGAAGATGTTTAAATCATTTTATAAGTCAAGAGAATCTGAACAAACATTCTGATGAATGTAAAGATGTAAACAACACTAAAATTATTCTTCCAAAAGAGAACGATAAAATATTATCTTTCAAAAATTTTTCTCATAAAATTGAGGTTCCTTTTGTAATATATGCAGATTTGGAAAGTATTTTGATGAATCATACTGATAATACTATTTCCAATACCAGAAAATACCAAAAACATGAACCATTCAGTATCGCTTATTATTTAAAATGTTCCTATGATGACTCATTGTCTAAATTTTCTTCTTATACTGGTCAAGATTGTCAAATCTGGTTTGTGAAACAACTGAAAGATATTGCTTTTGAACTGAAGGAAATATTTTCAAATGTTGTACCTATAACAATGTCTTCACACGATAGATATACGTATGACACTTCAGTAATTTGTCACATTTGTGAAAAACCAATTTTATCTAGTGCAGAAAAGGTTAGAGATCACTGTCATTTCACTGGGAAATATCGAGGTCCTGCACATTCAAATTGTAATTTACAATTCAAAAATGTAAACACAATTCCTGTAATTTTCCATAACCTCAGTGGATATGACAGTCATTTTATCATTAAACCTCTCAGTACGGAAATGAAAGGAAATTTGTCTCTCCTACCTGTTAATAAGGAGAAATATATTTCCTTTACAAAGTATGTTGAAGGATCCAATATATGTTTTAGGTTTCTTGATTCTTTTCGATTCATGCCGAGCAGTTTGGAAAAGTTGTCATCTTATTTGAATGATGAACAAAAAATTGTAACAAAGAAATATTTTAATGAAATTGAAAAATTCAAATTGGTCACGAGGAAGGGTGTTTTTCCATATGAATACTTAGATTCATGGGAAAAATTACAAGATGAGATTTTACCTTCTCGTGATAAATTTTATAGTAAATTAAGTCAGTCGGAAATTTCATTAAGCGATTATCAGCATGCCGAGAATGTTTGGAAGAATTTCAAAATTCAAAATTTAAGAGAATATTCAGAATTATACTTGAAAACGGATGTTTTGTTATTGACAGATATTTTTGAGAATTTTAGAAAGACTTGTTATAGTACATATGGTTTAGATAGTTTGCATTATTTCACTACTCCCGGTTTGGCATTTGACAGTTGTTTGAAAATAACACAGGTAAAATTGGAATTAATCACCGACGTGAATATGATTATGTTTATTGAGAAAGGAATCAGAGGAGGAATATCACAATGCTCAAACCGATATGGAAAAGCTAACAATAAATATATGAATGAGTATAATTCTGAAGAAGAATCATCTTATTTAATGTATTTTGATGTTAACAATCTTTATGGTGCAGCAATGTGTTATCCTCTTCCAACTGGAGATTTTACGTGGGTAGCAGTTGATAATATTTCTACAGAAAACATTCTCAATATAAGTGATACTAGTGAAATTGGATATATTTTGGAAGTAGATCTTCATTATCCTAAAAGTTTGTTCAATTATCATAAAGATTTACCTCTTTGCCCTCAACATTTAGTTCCACCTGTAGCTATTTCGGAAATTCCAAAATTGTTAACTACTTTATATAATAAAGAAAAATATGTGATTCATTATAGAAATTTACAGCAAGTTCTCAAATTGGGATTGAAACTGCAGAAAGTTCATCGTTGCTTGAAATTTAGACAATCTCAATGGTTAAAGAAATATATAGATCTCAATACCAATTTGAGAAAACAAAGTTCGAATGATTTTGAAAAGAATTTTTATAAACTAATGAATAACGCTCCTTTTGGAAAAACTATAGAAAATGTGAGAAAATATAAAGATGTGAAATTGGTAACTAGATGGAAAGGGAGGTATGGGGCAAATTATTACATTTCTCAACCAAATTGTGATAACGTTACAATTTTTGGGGAAAACATGATATTAATTGAAATGAAAAGATTAAAAGTGTATTTTAATAAGCCCATATACGCAGGTATGGCAATTTTGGATATTTCAAAAACTATTTTATATGATTTTCATTATAATTACATCAGAGAAAAATTTCAAAACAATGTTAAATTATTGTACACTGATACTGATAGTTTAATATATCAATTTTATGTTGATGATATTTACGAATGTATCAAGCATGATATTCATATGTTTGATACGTCAGACTATCAACCTAACAATGTTTATAATATTCCTCTTTGTAATAAAAAGGTGATAGGACTAATGAAGGATGAAAACAATGGTATTATCATGACTGAATTCATTGGGTTGCGTTCCAAACTGTATTGTTTCAAACTAAATTCTGATAAAAATGAAAAACTTAAGAAAATTGCAAAATTAGTTGAAAATAAGTACAGTCAAAATTTTATTGAACAATTTGATTCAAATTTTGGAATTACAAAAAAAGCAAAGGGTATAACATCAGCATCATTACGACGAATAACTTTTGAAGATTATTATAACTGTTTAATGCATAAAACAAATGTAGATGTCGTACAAAATATGATTGTTTCAAAAAAACATGAGGTATTTACTGTTAATCAAATTAAAACTGCTCTAAATCCCTTTGACGATAAAAGGATTGTGAATTATGTATATACAGATACTATTCCATGGGGATTTAATGATTAATGATTTGTTGAAACATCTTTTGTCTTGGTTATCTCTCTCTCACTGTAATAACAATAACAACAATATAGAATGTAAGATTTTTTATTATTTTTGAATAAGTTTATTGTTATTATACGTTTTTTTTTTTTCTTGTAGAATAGTTCTGTGATTATTCAACCAAAATTCATTGAAATTGGAGAATTCTTTGAAAAAAGTAAAAAGGTATTTTTGTTTTATTACAATTTTATATGCATCTCTAATTTCTTTTCTTTCTTTCTCTCTCTCTCAGATTGATAAATTGGAAGAAATTTGTCTTAATAGAGAACGAGCAGGTAATAATAATATTGGTTATTTGAAACAAATCAGGAAAATTAGGCCACATCAGCTGCAAAAAAATTTGAATGGGACAAATTATTGCTACTTTTGTCAAAAATATTTCTGCTACTGCACCAATTCACTTTATCAACACGGAGTTGTTTCTGTTGATAATAATAATATCGACAATCTAAAGGAAGAAGAGAGAAAATATATTATTAATCATTTTTCTGGAGATGGTGATAAAGATCTTGAGGAACTAACTGAAAACCAGAGGAAACAAGTAGAGTTGCATAATTTTATGAAAAATTTGTTGTGTTCCAACTGCTACAAATTCAGTTGCATTTGTCAAATTCAAAAGACAATAGACGTTCTCGTTGATGAATTACTGTGTAAGGAGGAAATGAAAGATTCCCCCTTCTAACATCAATCAAAATTCTATATATTTTCGGTTTATCAAAACACACAATCATTTTTTGCTATGATAATATACAATAGAGATCAATTAAAAGAACTACGTTATAAGTTTGTTGGTAATGTAGCAGATCATTTATTTTTGTATCAAAGACAACCCTTTTTGGATGAGGAATGGATATTAATGGAGGAAAGATATAAACAGGCTAAAGAAAATGACATAATTGGAAAAGACCATTATCGATGGGTGAAATCAAATAATAATTACAATAAGAATATTTGGAACTATTACAATTCCAGAAACAAGAGGAAGAATCAAAATTAACGATCATTAAATGAAAATTCGTATAAAGTAATAATAACCAATCAGTTTGTGAGGATGTCGTCGTCGTCGTCATTGTCCCAGTTATACAACAGTTTTGTTCGCAGTGTGCTAACCAGCGTTTACGATGCAAAAAAATTCGTAAACGTATGTTGTCCGAGTTTGATGAAATACGTGGAAAAATTACAATTACCATCTGAAAATTGGTTAATCGCTGGAGAATTTATAACGTTCATTATTGGAGCAGCAACAGTAGTCACCTCAACCAATTGTGGTCATGTGGATATTTTATATTTCGGAGGAGATTTCGATCCACCTGAAGAAGATTGGAAGATAATTGATATGAATGTTGAAAACGAATTCATATATCAACATAGAAGATTGAATTTTTCGTTACACCAAATTTCAGGTATCGTTCCAAAACCAAGATCTTACCTACTAGATTGTTTCAGAGTGCTACAACGTTCTGAAATTGATTTTTATCGGATTGCACTTCTACCATACAGGTGTGAAATAATGGATCTGCGTAACATACGGAAAGATACTCCCAATTCCTTTGACGTTAAGGTGCTTCAAATGCTTTGTGGGAGAAAGGGTGAAGACAACTATAAAAAAAGTTCAACACATCCACCACCAACATTACAAATTTTGTGTTTCAACGTTCTCTTTCAAAATTTCGATTATATCAAAGAAATATGCCAGTAACAATAAAACTAAAGTGTCTCACATGCAAAGGTGAATCAGACATTTCCATGTATTGTCTTCATACTTTGACTATAAAGAATAAAAAAACTGTGTATTATGATAGTGCGTGTGTGTACGCTTTTGTGTTATGACATTAATTTAAAGTTTGTAAACCCTATTAACATAAACATAGATATAATATTAGTGTGTAAGTGTAAAATCAAACAATTATCATTATTATTATTAGTTATCACTGAAAATATAAATCTTCTCAAGTTTTAGTTAACTTTAAAGATACTGTAGTTTAGTAGTAGTAGTAGTAGTAGTAGTAGTATACGTTCTCAATCAATCACACAGAAAACAAAATGGAACAATTTGTATTGGAATATCTCAAAAACCTTGAGACGTACAAATTAAGAAGTTTATGGAATCAAATACCAAAACACATTCAATCTGAATTATATGAATTTATGGTACCATGTACGGAACATTATAAATTTTCCAGTGGAAATGATGAAATTGATGGACCTGTACCTCCTAAAATTAGATGTCCACTTTGTATTAAAGATTGGAAAACTAAAATCTAAACATCATAATCAAAACCTACTCACAACGTTAAACAGTAAGTTTCACACGAATTATTTATTAATATATAATAAAAAAATTGTTTTTTTCTTCTTTTACAGTAATATGAGTAGAGGCAGCAACCTCAGTTATGGAAAGCAACTTCAACGATTGAATCAACTTAACAAAGAAATGGAAATTATGAGGGAACGTATCAAGAATCATCATGTTAAAGAACGACTTGACCAATGGACTCTCAAATATGAAAAACTTAAAAAACATATTATATTCGAGTCTGTAACTAAAAGTTTCTCTGAAATAAAAATACAATAGAATGTTTACATTTCTTTATTATTTAAAAACCTAACAATACAGTATTTTAAAACATCTTTAAGTTAATTACATAACAAAAAGTTATCAATGTATCTCATCCAAATTATCACTAAAGTACATTATTCAGTCTTTTGGGTAGTTATATTCGGTCTTTTCGGGTGTTTCTCACCATAGATTCTCTTTACATAATTTTCATGTGCACAAGGAAAACATTCCAGATTAGGATGGTCTGTTTCACCGCCACATTTTTTACACTTATATTCTACCGGGATTGGCATTATTTCAAATTAGACTGTTTATACTAGTTTAAATTCAAACCTTCTAACTTAAGCAGAATGAATTTCCTTTCCAATTATTCAACAATTTATGAAAAATAAAATGGAGACAACAAAGATATTTGAAACATGTACGTACATCTATGAATCGACAAGTGGAACTAATTTTAGAACAATTTATAAAAAAATAAAATGAAGACAACAAAGATATTTGAAACATGTACGTACATCTATGAATCAACAAGTAGAACTAATTTTAGAATGCAGATTACTCTGAAAATAGTAAGTAGAAATAAAAAAAATCACCTTGAAATTATTATGGGCGAGGCTAGGCTCACCTTTACCTACTATCAAGGTGACATTAATTAGACCCACGTGAGGCGGGCACACCCTCTCTGGTCATTGACGACCACTTCTTCTTCGAGAAAAAGCCTCTGGTCATTGACGACAACTTCTTCAGCAAAGGAGCCTCTGGTCATTGACGACAAAACACAAGAAGTTGGGGTTGGTGGACACAGGCGGATGGACATGCCATCGAAGTGTCACAGTATCCCGCTTGATATACTACTAACATAGTTTATATGTAGATGAGAAAGTAACTCAGGTAAGTACATCCACCCAGACAAGGTTACAGTTTCAACTAGAAAGAAACGA
Source organism: Endomychus coccineus (assembly GCA_958510875.1). Classification (NCBI taxonomy): domain Eukaryota; kingdom Metazoa; phylum Arthropoda; class Insecta; order Coleoptera; family Endomychidae; genus Endomychus; species Endomychus coccineus. Next base: position 288,468,194 of record OY294067.1, read on the forward strand.
AAAGGAAATTTATACAGGACGTAAAGTTTAATAGCATCGCCCTTACAATTTAATGTGAAAAAGATATCTAGATACTTACCTTTGCTGTGCCTTAGAAGTTCTTTTGTATTGCGATTATATGTTCTTCTTTGGAAGACAACGGCGGCTAGTGAACAAAGCTTGAAATTTCATTTGTTCCCAAATACCTACTCAATTACACATTCATACTTCTATGGAACAGCAATTCACTAAAGAAAACTACAGAGCGCCTTATTTGGGGTGATACGTATTTTCAGTGGATAAGGATCATTATTTCGTATTTATTAGTGTTATAGTGTATGCACAGTTGTGAACTTTTTTGTGTATTACTATCATACATTGTATCTGATGAAGTAACATTCGTTGTGTTCCTCGTCACAGAGATTATCTTAAAATCTATAGATCGTGGACATTGCTCTGTGGTATCATCAAAGTAAGGTTGTCATAGTCCTTTATCTCATAGATTTGGACAGTTCACCTGATTGCAAGGTATTGTAATCTTTATAATATATATGAGGTGAATACCACTCACTCATCATGAAATCTCCGAAACTATAAAGGGAACGAACTTGAAATTGGCAGATGTGTTCTTTACACTACGTAGCACCCCTAATTTTGACGTTATATCACGTACAATTCACATGATAGACAGATTCATTATAGTTATTAATTATATGAGGGGATCAACAAGTCTTTAATCCACAAAAAAAAAGGGCACTCGAGGCGCAGCCGTGAGTTACATTTTTCGAGACAATTAAAGGCTGTTAATTCCCGAATATAATTCAACGTTTTATCTACGTCCACGGCCAAGACTGGTCAATTAGGAGAGTTTGAGCAGTGGGAGAGTAGGTGGAAAATTTTGGTTTCAAAAAACCTCAGATGTGACAAATTCATTTTGATCAAGAATATTGATTTTGAGCTGAAAATTAGTCTTAGATTCTTTATATGACATGCGTTTATTCAGTTGTCAACAAGACCGAAAAAATGTGCAATATTGACAAAAAAAATGAGTGAGAATGCTGAGAATTTCTTCATTTCAACTGAAACCCAGCAAGAAGCTCAAGAAGCAATATTATGACTATTATTAGCGGAAAGAGAAAGTGTATACAAGGAGGAATCTGTGGAATTTGACAAATGGCGGAAAAAAAGGGACATAGGATAAGGATCAATTGAAGAAGATGTGCTTTTCCACTTTTTCAATGTGGAGAAACGGTTTGTTGCCGTTTCAATGTGGACAAAGTATTCAATGTTAAGATAAATGTTGAAAGTACACAACGGTATTGGTAAGTATGGAAAACACACTTCATATTTGAAAGCCGGATCAAGGAATTATAAGCCAAAGAAGGCAAAGATATTGGAGAGGAACCAAATCGGAAATTTTTTGAAAAAAGCACCGGATGAGGAATATTCATAAGTTGAGGTAGGAAATACACGATGTTAATATTTCAATTTATACATTGAGCTTTTTAGTTTGAACTCTTTACAGGTTGCAACGATCATGGGAGTCGCAGGTGCTTGTCGATGCGATGAATTAACCTTTTTGGATATCAGCCATTTCCAAGACGAAGGCCTTCACCTGTACGTACTTATTCCGAATACAAAAACGAAAATTTCAAGAAGTTTCACGATCATTGAAGAAGATTCTTCAATCAATGCTGTGGAAATGTAATGAAAATACATCAATCTGCGACCTAAAACTGCCGGTGGGAGATTTTTCTTGCTATTTGTCGCTGGAAAATGTACTACACAACATGTAGAGGCATCAACACACATCAACACTTTTCAACGGTGGCTTTTTCTTGGATTCCCTGATACAGAAAGTCTCATCGGACATGGTATGAGGTGCTCTTCGGCAACATTATTGGCCACTGCTGGGAACTATATCAACACAGTCAAACGTCACGGTGGTTCAAAATCGACTACGATAGCGGAAAGTTATATTGAAGAATCACTGTGCAGTAAGATGACAATTGCTGAAAAAAACCTGATCCTACCTAATGTAGGCGAAGTAGTGGGCCCTTCCAGTCCTTCAGAAACTCTCTATCGAATGAATTTGAATAATCGCGCTCAAAATGACAAGATCTTTGTTGAAATAAATGTTAATGCTAATATTAATAATAATTCTGAATAAAAACCTATAAAATCATGATAGTAGTAGTAGTAGTAGTAGTATTTATTTGTCCACATAATACAATACAATATGCCAGTTTGGCGTAGGACGTGTCAAAAACTATAAAATATAAGTTACAATACATAATAACACTTTAAAATATTCCTGTATATATGACAAGTTTGAATAAAACACAAATAAAAATGGCTTATAATATAGATAAAATATATGAATAATTAATAAAATCTTTATATATTACAATTAAGAGTGAGGCTAAGATATTCATCTAGATCGTATATGGGGAATTTCACTAGGATTGCCTTCAGTTGGTACTTGAATTGTTTAATCGGTAGTTTTCTAAGGTTAGCAGGTAGTTTATTGTATATTTTTATTAGTGTATTTTCTGCATTCCTTTGTATTCTAGTTGATGCAGTTTTTGATGGGACTAGATTTTCCATATTCCTCGTGCCATAATTATGTTGACATGCGTACTTTTCAAATATGTCAGGATGTTTTTTGACGAACAGTGCGGCTTCTAATATGTATATACCACACACCGTCAGTAGCTGATAGTTTGTGAAATATCTTTTGCAGCTTTCAGTTTGTTTCAATTTAAGTACAGCACGAAGGCTTTTCTTTTGTGCAATAAATACTTCTCTTATTTTCACCGAGTCTCCCCAAAATATAATTCCGTATCTTATGTTAGCCTCTTGGTATGCTCTGTATGATGTTAACGATGCCTCAGTTGAGACTAGATAGGACATAGTTCTTAGTGCATAAGTAGTCCTACTCATCTTCGTTAAAAGTTTCTCGATGTGTTTCTTCCAATCTAGTCTGGCATCTCTATGCAGGTCAAGGAATTTAGCAGAGAATTCACAGCTTACTGATTGATTTGGAGTTAGTTGTATTGGTATGATATCGTCCTCTTGGACTGTCAGAGAATATTATGAATTTTAATCCACTAGTAGTATATTAGAAGGCTTCTAGTCCACGTAAAACAGACGTATTAAACCTTCCTAATATAGTGGTTGTGGATAAATTAATTAGGATCATTATCAGACTGTCTATGTTATTAAACTATAATAAGTTCACACCAACACTATAAATGAGAAATAATAACTCTTATCCACTAAAAATACTCTCAAAGTACTGAGGACCTATCGGCTACCAAGTAGCCATCATCAGAGTAATCAGTCTAGATGGGGAACGTTCACGTGACAGTGAGCTGTGAGTCGATACATTGAAAATCACAATGTCCTTGACAGACCATTTCATATCATAGTTCCTGTCTTCAAATAAACTTTCACATGACATAGAGTATAATTTCACATCTTTCCACGCTTTTATCTTGCTTCTACTCATTAGAAATATTAGTTATATTAAGTATGGAAACATGAGGCGTTGGCGATATTAATATTAACCTTAACTATTTATTGACTTGTCTTAACATCATCGTTCATAAAGACTTTTAGATACGTCTTCGTGAATTCACTTTAAGACGGTCCCCAAAAGTCTTTTCTCCAAATCCAACTCTGTTCTCAGGTAATGGAGCAGCAACATTTTTTCAACACGAATCATGTAACGCAATAAGGGAATAACAAGACACATCTGACTGCAGACGTGTTGAACATACGTTCTTCACGAAGTAAATGTTATAATTTGTTACGAGACTTTTCCGAGCTGTTAGTGCTTTTGGGATCGTTGAAAGTAGTATTTATAGTATCTTCTTACATCAACGTGATCATCATTTAGTTTGATACGATGAATTATCTCCCACAGTGAGAGAGTAAGAAAAGTCATCTTTCATCTTTAATACCTACAAGTCCAAATCTGTTGCAATGCAACATAGGACGTGTAACAAATGGTCTCATTACAAAGCGGCTCTATAATGGAAGTTTCAAGGGGCACAGACAGTCTGCCATTTGCCAACGCTGCCGCAGCTGGAAGCACACACTACTATTTATCTATTGTTACCACGTTGTACTACCAACAGTAATCTAAAACTTATTGTATACGTTCCAAAAATATGTTGCTGCTATAACGTAACGTGTATCAACCTCATTATCTAGCCTAGGATACACACAAAGATTGCAAGTCGTTTCGTTACAGGTGCAGGAAGCTAAACAATGACGTTTTGAAATCTCTTGAATTGTGTTTGGTTTGGTCTGGGTCTGGTTCTGACTGATGTAGAATGACACATCGCTATAGAAATTAATTTTGAGGATACTATCCATATAATTGGATGATAAATTGTGAGTTGAACAATAATTATTGTTTCACTGAAGTAGGTATTCTAATTCGCCATTTGAATCTACTTTCAGCACCGGAGATGTTGATAAACACCCCAATCGGGTCCTCAGAAAATGTTTTTTTTTAGAATGGGGTCGCAAAATATTCGTGAGATGAAATCAAGAGATCAGTGCTTGTTTGTTATCGCTCATTAGTGGCCATGATCAATAAACTCTGAATTAACTGATCCATTGATCACTAACTTTCTTCACCCAACTTTTATTAGCACAATGAGCTACAGATTTCCGAATCCCAAATTCGATATAGGCTTATTCAATTCATGGCTGAAGTTTGTGAATCTTTGCTAATTAATAATTTGGTATCGAAACATTCTATTGGAGCAAATTTTGAAGAAGACAGAAGTGATATACTTGTAACACTTCAGCAGTTCATTAGTCAGGTGTGTATTTTACATTATATGTTATAAAAATTGTATCATAATTATTTTTATCAGTTTTAATCAATAATCTTATTTATCACAGGGATTCATCAGTAAACCACAAGTGGAAACTTTGGAAGAACCATCATTTCACTTACTCAAGCATTTTACAATTCTAAGACCTTTGGAAGCTGCATCACTGTCATATGTAGTGGGATATATAGTAAAATGAAAACTAAAATCGCCTATAATTGTATAGCTTGTAAATACCATGTATTGAGAAGAGAAGAGGAAAATGACGATTTTAACTTGTTAATTAGCTCTAGATAATATGGTGGATAACAAGTTGAAAGGCTAAATTACTGCAATTTTGAATTCATAAAAAATTTGCCAATGTGCTATAATATTCTGTTATCTATGCTATCCAAAATTGCCCACACTAAAAACATTTTGGGAAAAATAACAAACATTATTAAAGTGTCAGTGAATTTCAAGTTCATCGAATGTGAACATTCAAAAATGTTGGAAAATTCTGTTATTAAAAATTTTTCCCGGCTTGTAATATTCAATTATTTTAATGGAGCGAACAACATTATAACAGGAAAAGATAATAGAATTCTACCACCAAACTGTTTTTCATTATACCAACAGGCTAAAGATACTTATTTAAAGGCCAAGAAGCGTACAACTGTGAGTTGATAAGAACATAATTTGTATATTTTATGTATTTTTGTTTTGATCCATTGTAATTAGTCTCGATATTCAATTGTATTTATATGTATATTTCACGTATTTCTTTTTTAACAAATTGAATGCCAACATCAAAAACTTTACTAAAAAAATTAGTTTATTTTCATACCGAAATCCTGAGAACTACCTTGGCAGTCAGCCTGTTAAGACATTTCAATTGGCTTTGATGTTTAATTGTATTTATATGTATATTCTATATATTTATATTTTAACTCTGTTGTTGAATGAAAACTATTGACAAAAACTATCGACTTTTATTTCCGACTTAAATTGTTAGGTAACAAAATTTGCAGTTATGTGCTGTGTAACTTGATTCGAATTTCCCTCCAAAACGTCATTTAGTAGGCTTCCATTCCGCGCGGCGCTCTTATCGCGGTTTCGGTACCTAACACGGAACATTTCATTCTACGGAATAGAGTAATCTATGGTGCCGCCGTTAACTATTCACGTCGAACCGAAAAACGTTTCCGGTTACTTAGCAATTATCATTCGTGGATTCACTAACACATTATTGGTAGTTTCCGATGCAGAAACTGGAATCAAAATGGCGGGTGAGCATAGCATACTCAATACATAAGCTTTCGTTTTACGGTATCTACCACATAGTGGCATCCTCGGAGTAAGTACTGTGTACAATAAAAATGCAACGCATGTGATTAAAATGAATTTTAGAAATTGTGTCGATTATTAATATCTATCTTATCATTAATTTTTGAAATATGTTACAAATATTCTATTGATTCTAGTATATCTTATATGTGTCCAATTATAATTTGATTTGAAAAAGCTACATTAGAGCAGCATATCATAATACAATTCAATCCTTGAAATATTACCACGTTTTTGAATCACCTTTGATAATCCATTACCATAAATAACACCACGTCACGCAAAAAAATGAATATCAGAGGAGCCTCTGTAATTGGTTTTGCCGGCTATATTCATTTGAGTCGAATGAAATTTATAACTCTCGTAACTTTTCGCAATAGTTCTGCCAACATAGACTAAAATGGAACATGGCGAATGCACAGTATATTACAAAACAAAGCGCTAGAGACTATCCTAAACACCAGCCATAGCTAATATTTCATGTCCCGACACAATGAGAAATGTTAAATAAACTCACAACCTGCGACCTGTTTCCAATGCATCATCATAAAGCGAGTATTATACCAGACCATCCGGATGTGCTTATTTCTTCATTAATATAGTAACGGTTTGTAAGTGTCCGATATCGCACTAAAAGAGAATTTGCAACTAAAACGAGATGAATGTTCGGCTTTTCAACATTATCTGATATTTATTCTTCCCTTTATGCCAATCTTTGTCGAATCTTGTTCGCACTCATTATCACATACATCGCTCTGATTTAAACTGAATCTGTATATTTTTAGAACAATTTTAGATACTTTTCTATTTAATCTTATATACGACTTTGTGGTTATGCTTAGTTAAAATATTCATCACTGCTTTTGTGAAAGATACATTTATCTGACAGACTTTTCGACAGATTTTCTGTTTTATTTGAGTTTCCAATATGTCGTCTGTATATAATACATAAATTCGTTTCTGAACAGTTTTGAGTTTACGGTCAATAATGACTGAATGACAGAAGAATGACCATTTTCCAGAAGAAGCACGTTGTCAAGATATGTAACGGGTTTTGAGATCTCGACTAAGTTATTGAATTTAATTATTTTGATTGCATCCAGAAATCTATCACTTCACATCACTTCTGTTGGGTGTTTGACATAAAAGAACAGGGTTCTATATATTTTCTTACGTTTCGCGACTTTATTATTCGCCTTAGCACTGAAGAAGTGAACAATAAAGTCGCGAAACGTAAGCAAAAACTTAGAACAGGGTTTTTTATGTCTAATACCAACAATCTTCTGAAGTAAGTTATTTAAGTCCATAATAAACTACTGAGTATTATTGCTGTTGAATCAAGGGTATTGCATGAGCTATCGAATAGAGTTTATTCAAAAGTAGTTAAATTTTAGTAAGCGGTTAGAACATCAACAAAACTTAATTGTAATAAAATATTTCTGTTCCTTGCATTTCTTTCGTAAAGCTTGGCAATGAATTATTTCGAAGAATAGATAAAAGATAAGAGGTAATGTTGTTCCAATTCAATTATGAGTATCCGCAAAGATACGAATTTTTTTTACGAAACGAGTAAAAGTTTGATTATTGGCGCAGTCTACATTAACCAGTAGAATGGTTAATTATTAAATAAAGCCAAGAATTCAACTAATAAGCAAATAGACAACAGAAAAAAGAGGAAGGAAAAAATGTTATTACACTTTGACAGAATTTGCTATTTAACGGAACCTTGACAAACAACTGAATAATTGTTTTCCAATTTTCATATGCACGCATAATATTTTTTTACTGATCTACTGCGAGTATAATTTGTCCTAGAGTGCTATTCAACCGAAATGAACTTGTAATAGTTGATCATTTGGGAGAATGTACTATGTACGTGGCCATATTCGTCAGAAGTTATTAATAATGCAGAAGCAGAACTACAGTAACTGAATTCAAATCCATTTGCATCAGGACTTGAAAATCTACAATGGCTGGCTCCGTTTTGGTAGACCTCATTCACCGCGCATTGTATGTAATGGACACATTTAGTGCAGCCGAACAGTTTTGTTCGTAATACAAAGCATTGCATTAAAATCCACCACAATAAGACCTGCATTACGAAATGATTCAAACTTTGCAGTTTGGCTCAGTGGATTCCAGAACCGACGTCATGTGTGGTTAATAACCCTATCAACACAAAAACGCAAAATTAATATTCTAACATTATCTACACGCGACTTTTTCCCGAAGGCAATGGCACGTAAACGTAAATCACGAGCTTGCCGGGATTTCCACAAATATTAGGTTCCAAGAGTGGCAAAGAGTGAATACTTGGAAATTCCGGGAACATATTTTTATTCAATTATTCGATTTCTTTCCTTCACAAACTACGATGCACTTGGTTCAAAATCTTTCATGGAAAAAGTAGTATGATGCGGTATGTATTTTCTAAGCGAAATTATATCATTTAGAATACATTGTTTGAGCAAGCATTAATGTAGAAGATACGTAAGTTATGACTAGATATTGTGTTACATTGGATTCAGTAATTTAATAGTCAGAAGCGCGTCTCTACTTCGTCCTGATTGATTAAGAATACAGAGAGTTCGCAGTGGAATAATAGAGATTATTTCACTAGGTTTCATAAGAGTACTTAATTCTATAAATTGTTCTACTTTCTTAAAAAATCGACACCGTGACCTAGGTACGCTATCGATATAGTTAATACAAATGTTATCCTAATAAATATGCAATATAAGCTGTAAGTGTTACAATAAACCATAACCAATCACGAGTTATTCCTATATTACCCAACCAATTCCAAAAAAGGGGGAAAAAGCCCTTCGTAATGATTACAGACCCATTCCACTATTATCTGTAATCTTCAAAGTGAGGGAGGAAGCGATCAACATCGAGCCCTAGAGAGCTCCAAAATCGTGAATGACTAGTAATATGGCTTGCGTCAGCAGATATCAACATACTGCTTTCTCATCTAGAGCTCCTAGACGGGCTGTCATCTAGAAGGGTATAAGATCGGCCAATCTGAAAACTTGGCAACATCGCACTCAATTTTCTGCCTTGAAAGAATCAACGTAATTTGAAATGTTAGCATGTCAGCAGTCCGCGTGCGTGAGGGAGAGGGGAACGTTGAAGTGGCCATGAGTCTTTCGCATTGCAAAGATGCCAAACCGTGAATCGAAAAGATTGGGAATTGATTTAATTTTTGTCTTTGACAAATACTACCACAAATGCGGCTATCTCGGAATTTTGAGGAGGTAATAACTTGTTGTCTAACCTGCATATGATACAATCTCCTCTCGTTAGGATGCGGCAATGGGAAAATGAGTTGTACCTGTATCGAAATTGTTCAGTGACGTTAGTTACTCGTCTCTTTACTCGTCTAGTTGACTTTCGCACCGACGAATATCTCTGATGATAGAGGGAGAGCGGGGGGGAATCTTCCTTGTAAATGTGTGGAAAAACATGAAACAAAATAATTTATCAAAATAACTGTCCGCTCAAAATACAATCAAATATAAAAATCACAACAAATAGTAGCAACTGTTCAAAATGATAGCTACTTTACTTTCATAGATACCTATTTCAACTATGCCACTGAACCATTTCGACGAATGGTTTCTTTCTTTCAAATAGTAGGTGTCTATTTTAGTAGCACTTGAATCAAATTTGATCAAAATTGCTGTAGCGGTGAGAGTGTAGCGACAAAAAAAACTGTTTTTCAAACCGTAATTTGAAGCGCTGCAGCTCCCTTAGGAAATTATGGATATCCTTATTTTCGATGGACTATCGGTTTGCAATGGTAGTGACACACATTTTTTCCAACACTCTGCATATTAGCAATTAAGCATCTGGCTGATAAAATTATGGATATTCTTATATTTCGATGGACTATCGATTGGCAATGTTAGTGACACACATTTTTTTCAACCCCCTGTATATCAGAAATTAAGCATCTAGTTAGTAATATTGTTTTGATCGATTACACAACTTTATAAAAAATGTTGTTGTCTTTGTCCTTAAATTTATTTTATGCTTTTTCTATTCATTATGCTCCAAAATGAAAAATACCCGTATTCCATATAAAGTTTGGTTTTGTGATAGTTATGATAATAATACAGTTTTTGAGTTATCGAAAAAATATTAAATAGTAGGTAACAGCGGATGCTCAACATTATGTTCAACGATCAAACTTTAGAAAGTTGTCAAAAGCAAAGGTTAAAGGTTAAATTTTTGTTGGTAAACGAATTAAGAAACTTTTGCCAGTGAAGAATTTTCGAAATTACTTATTACTGCTCGACAAAAAAGTTGGGATAGTTTTGAAGGAGTAGTTTCTGGATTTTTAGGAAATGACAAAGTTGAAAATTACTGAGAGCTAGTTGAAAATATCTTAGAAAACTTTGAAACTATGGGTTGCAGAATGTCTCTAAAAGTACATATGCTATATGCTCATTCAGATAAATTTGGAAACAATAAGGGGGCATACTCAGAAGAACAAGAAGATATGGACTTCGAAAAACGTTATCAGGGCCAATACAACGAAAATATGATGGGGGACTACATTTGGGGTTTAGTGAGAGTACTTATAAACATGAAAGAAAAAGTAATAAGGTTCACTTTCAAAGTTTTTCCCACTATTTTGTAATTTGCTATGATCGTGAAAGTTGTTAAAAATTATATATATAAATATGTTTGTTTCGATTCATCAATAAATAACAATTTAAACTATGGTTTTTCTAAAATATTTATCAACCGTTCTCCTGGATACAAAAGCAAATTTTTTCAAGCCGTATATTTATTTTTTCGTCTAACTATCGATAAATCTATCGAAATTTCATACCCTCTTATGAAAGTCGAAATTTGTGTTGACCTGTGTTATTAAAAACGGAAGTAATTCAGAACTAGTGTTCCGCTTGGAGAATTGATAAATAGTGGCATGGCAAAGTTACTTTTACAAATCATTTGATTTGGTTACTGATTTTCATATAATTGTTTCACATTCTATAACATACTCTTCGCATTTGTGTAAAAATGATGAAATAAATCATTTATTCCATTATCTTTACACAAATTAATATTTTTAAGAAAATGTTATTACTAAAACTAATTTTTGTTTCTGGTAATTGAACCCGACCCGAATCAGTGAGAGGACTGTATCTTGGGCCCCAGACTATACCTTTGATCCATCGCCGTTTTTTATAAACAGAATACGGTATAAATTTAAGTTTAAGTTATTGTTGTTGTTGAACGATTCTATTGAAATTCGGTGAAAGAACTTTTAAATCAACTTAAATTTACTGTAAAAGTTTTGAAACGATCCAATTTATACTTTGAGACTCATGATTTTTTTAAATTTCCTTAAAAAATAATAGTTGAACTAACTCAGAATATTTCAAAACCCAAAATGTTATGTTCAGAACAAATCGCATTAACTGTACGTCATTCAGGAATGTATTATGACTTGGACATTTCGAGTAATATAACTTTTCAACGGTTCAATAATAAAATCTAATATAATACCTAATTTCTGTTTCTGCAACTTCCTAAATTTTCTTATATTGTGACGATTCAACGCAAGAGCGAGCGTTCATTTCTCAGAGGAATAGTGTCGATTCTAACACAATAGTGGTGATTGAAATCGAAATGAAAATAGAACTAGAGTGAATGCGGTTAGAAGTTTAGTTGCTTTGATGGCTTGACTTGGTTTGGTTCAGCACACAAGACATGCTTTAAGCAATTCTATCGAACGTCCAACGAGGAATTTCAAAGCAATCTAACGAAATGTCCCTTAAATGAGGAACGGTGCCCGTTTCTATTATTTCTTATTATTCAGGTCCTTTGTTGTCAGAGCATCCGAGGAATGTATATAGCTTATGGAATCAGATAAAACATGATTATCTGTATACATTTGGTAAAAGTTTGGGGAAACATGTTAAATTTTGTCTTCCACTTTTCTGATGAAGCGATCGGTTATTTTCAGCGGTTGATTCGCGAACTTCTGGAGGTTGCGGTGCAAACGGGAATTTATATATAATTCATACCAAGAATCATTGTTAAGTTGTAAGTATGTAGACCATTTGAATGAAATTTCAATGTAATATATAAGAAGCATTTGCCTTTCATTAGCAGTTTCTAAATCATTTCCAATACATTTTGTGTTCCTACAATCATACATTTGACCCGCAAAAATGCCCGAAGCGACAAATTGTGCCAACGAGAGTGAGGAAGTGATCGATTGATCTCGACCTTTTAAAGTTGTTATGTATTCTATTCACGCCGGCATGTCACTTGTCGGTAATATGTGAAAATCGTTTAGAAGTAATTTTGTCTATCTATAATAGATCCGATGCCTCGAATGATGGATATTTTCATTCCTTACTTTTCAAATTCCCTGTACGTTCCTGATATTTTCTCCAGTAACAATTTATTTCCCTGATTTTTTATAGTAACGAGCTCTGATATTCTATAACTTTTTGATAATTCAGTTGAGTGTCACTTTGGGGATCCAGAGTCCACTATCGATAAAGCTTCAGAGCCTACAAAACTAACACTTCTTTCATTTAAAAAAATTATATCATCGACATCGATATAATTACCGTTAGTTCCTTTCCTCAATTTATTCAACAAATTTTAACATCTAGAGAGTCTTTGGAATCTTTCAAAACTTCGTCATCAGATCTATTATTATTATAATCCTCCACTTCATGCTGTCCTGCTCTCTGCCTTTATGATCATCTCATTCTGGATCCTTCTCAAACTGTTTTAGACATTTCTTGCAAGTCATCCGATTTTACTCCAATCTGCGACAATAATCCAACTATCACGTTTTCTATTCCTTGAAGATAAATAACTGCGAATTCATATTCTCCCGAAACCAATCTGGATATATCAATCTACTTGACGGCTGATTCATGCCAAACAAATACATAGGTATTTTGTAATCTGGATGAATATTAAATTTTCATCTAGACAAATATTGCCTCAATTTCTTCACAGCCCACACAATTGGTAAATGTTCTGCCTCAATAGTACAATAACATATTTTGCATTATTTGGCTAGGAAAAAGAACTGGTTCATCTTTACTACATTCCTATGAAACAGCCCCTATTGCATAATCAGAAGCGTCTGTCTTTGATAAATTTATTAGTAGAGAAAATGTGAGGGGCACTCAGAAAAATTAATGAGTTAGGAATGAAGACATCCATTATTTGAGGCATCGAAACTATTCTACATGGAGAAAAGAAAAATTTACTACTAAACGATTACTAAGCACATTGCCGACAGGTAATGAGTGAATAGGACAATTTGCAAAATCTGTTATCATAGAAATTAGCTGTGATTCATAGATCACTAACTTCCCTCACCGATAGGAAGTGTAAATACATTGCAAATTGTTAGAAACATATATTGCCGTGGACACTCTGTGCCGTTACCTTGAAATATCATTTGAATTGATGATATATGTGTTTTGCAAGGGTAGAAAATAGGACCCTTATTGTATTATTATATACACTGATGATTTACCTACTATTACTACTATTGTTAACTGCTTTTGTTAGCACATTTCTCCGTTTTCAGACTTTTCTACGGACTAAAATATATGATTGTGATATATATTTACTTGGTCTCATCCGGGGATTCCACCCTCAGAAATAGCCAGCATCCATAGGGACAGACGGTATATTGTGAATTTATATAGAAACAGCTAAATACTTTGAAAAACGTCAACTTTTACTGTATGTCATTGGAGGTTGATTCGAGTTTTCTACATTCTCAAAATCTATTTTAATTTAATCATATGGACATATGAGAGTGATGATAGGTGCTTTGTTCGCATTTTATTGCATTAAGTGATGAATTATTTATTTTATGATGTATGAAAGTATGAAAACCTCTCACAAAAGCCACGCTACCTTAGAGAGGGCAATTCATCTTGAAAATAGGCCTGTCAGACAATAAAATAAATGTTCAACGGTCTCCTATTAAAAATGTTTCATTCATGTCTATATTGAACGGTCGATGCCAGACAGCGATCTGGAATGCCTTGATACTTCATATTTATGGGCATAACTTTACGTAGCAAACAGTTCCTTCTACTAAGTTCTCCTGAAGTTCAACATAAACAAAAGAATGTATAAAGGTGTTGATATTGGAATCGAACGTTATTCTGATAAAACAGTTGGAAATTGAAATACCAACATTGCACTTGTTGGGTTATGCACGACAATATCTGTCATTTATCAAAAAGTGCAATTATTTTCAACTAGGAAATATGATATAATATTCGCATGAGTTTATATTTGGCAGGAGTCCATCAATATATATTTTCAATGCAGTGTACGGAAGTAAAGTTATTTTTGAACAAGCTCAATTGATTATTTTTTATGTTTAGATAAGGATTTTGGGTCGTCACCACTTCAAAGACTACTATTATAAAATGTAGATTGCCTTTATAGTTATCTGACCAGTTGAAAACAAATATTTCATGAGGGATGCAGAATCTGTGAATAAACATGCACAGTATGTTTTAACAACATATAACTGAATTTATAAAATGTGATCAAGTTATTAGTCCAGTAAATGAAGCATTTGATTCGGCGATTTTTTGCTCATGAACCGATTTTGACGTTTAAGGGCTTGTTTGATTCGTTATGATCCCTAGATCAAAGATGGACACTTTTGATTTCTGACAAATTGTTTATATTGTTAATAAACAATAAATAGTGTTAAATAATGGCTTCATCCAGAACGATCTTTAAAAAATTGAAAACTGCAGTTTTTATTGTTTTTAATCATCTAAATGTTGATTTTCATATACCTAATCGGTGAACAAAGTGCTCTTAATGATCTAATTTGTTGATAAACTAATTGTTTATTAACAAATGCTCGAGAAAATAAAAGTTACCCAAATGTTCGATATTGGACTCGTTTTCGGATATTTTTTACTCAATAATCGCAATTTTGAATGCGAAATTACAATTAACCATTAATATAATTTATTTATTAACAAATTGTTAATTAACAATTGCTCAAAAAAATAAAAGTTATCGATATTACAGTTGTTTTCGGATATTTTTGGGTCAATAATCATGATTTCGCATGTAAAAATAAAATTTATTGTTAATATCATTTATTAATTAACAAATGCTTGAAAAAATCAAAATTATCTAAATGTTCGATATTGGACTCGTTTTCGGATATTTTTTACTCAATAATCGCAATTTTGAATGCGAAATTACAATTAACCATTGAGATAATTTATTGATTAACAAATTGTTAATTAACAATTGCTCAAAAAATATAAGTTATCGATATTACAGTTGTTTTCGGATATTTTTGAGTTAATAATCATGATTTTTAATGTGAGTCTCCAATTAATTGTTAATATAATTTGTTTATTAATTTATGCTCAACAAAATGAATGTTATCTAAATGCTGGATATTACTGTCGTTTTCGGAAATTTTTGAGTCAAGAATCATGATTTTGAATGTGTAACTTGAATTAATTGTTAATAGAGTTTGTTAATTAATAAATGCTCGAAAAAATGATTTTTATCTTAATGTTCGATATTACAGTCGTTTTTTATATTTTTTAATAAAAAATAATGTTTCTTAATATAAAACTGAAATTAATTCTACAAATGCTCGAACAAAAAACCTGAAATCATGATTATTGACTCAAAAATATCCGAAAACAACTGTAATATCGATAACATTTATTTTTTTGAGCAATTGTTAATTAACAATTTGTTAATAAATAAATCATATTAATGGTTAATTGCAATTTCGCATTCAAAATTGCGATTATTGAGTAAAAAATATCCGAAAACGAGTCCAATATCGAACATTTAGGTAACTTTGATTTTCTCGAGCATTTGTTAATAAACAATTAGTTTATCAACAAATTAGATCATTAAGAGCACTTTGTTTACCGATTAGGTATATGAAAATCAACATTTAGATGATTAAAAACAATAAAAACTGCAGTTTTCAATTTTTTAAAGATCGTTCTGGATGAAGCCATTATTTAACACTATTTATTGTTTATTAACAATATAAACAATTTGTCAGAAACCAAAAGTGTCCATCTTCGATCTAGGGATCATAACGAATCAAACAAGCCCTTAAACGTCAAAATCGGTTCATGAGCAAAAAATCGCCTAAGTCGGGTCGATTTTGGGCTTCATTTACTGGACTATATGGTTTTGTATTAAATCTGGGCATCCAAATAATTTTTACTTCCATCGCTGTAAGTATAAGGGAAGTACTGTGATCGGTTTTGAGCAATTCTTAATTCATCTAGACTGACAATTTCTTCATTTATTCAAAACTATTTATATTAATTGTGAAGCTTAGATGGTGTAAAATTCTCCTTTAAAAGTTTCAATTGAAGACCCGGACTTTGTTTTCAGCATATATGAACTTGATCATTTAGAATACGTCCAAAACATTGTAAAATAATGAAGTGTGACATATAAGGGGAAAAAGAGCCTCCATGACTCCTTGAATAGTAGACTTTCGTGGATAGCTAATCTTGAAAATTCTTTGGCTTCCGAATGGATTCCGCGTCACAATAGCTCGACTTGATGCCGACGTTTTGCCAACTATTACAGGTGGCATATTCAGGCCAAGGTTGAGGCTTGAACTGAAACTGATTCTTCTTATTCTGTAGCGTTATTTATTGGTTCATAGTTCACTGCCTTCATTCCGGTGGTAAACTACATTCTGGCACCTGATCCTTGCGTTGTGTGATCACGTGCGGAGTGGAATTTTTGAGGATAGGTTTCCAAATGTTGGGAAGGTGAATCCTGAGTCATGATTTGGATTATTTTGATGTTTTAGGATTTCTGTAGCTTCAAGAATTTTTCTCTGATAGAAGTTTGGGACTCGGGCTGAGATTTTGGTATTTTCGAAAAGGATTTGATGATTAGTGTTGAAACTATGTACCGCAAGTGCAGATCTACTGATATGGACACTAATAATCAAATCCTTTTCGAAAATACTAAGATCCAAGCCCAAGCCGCAAACTTCTATCAGCGAAAACTTCTTGAAGCGATAGAAATTCTGAAACATCCAAATAATCTGAACCGTGACTTGAAATATTATACTTATTATGGACATTATCTTCAATCTTAAAATGCCAAATATTGGTATGTAAAAAATGTTTTATGGCTAAATTGAGCAAATGCAACCACACAGAAATGGAAAGAGTTTTTATGGGAACTTTGGTCTACTGATGAAGTTAAGTTCACTCGAACGAGAATCCATGACATGCAAAATACTGGATACTATAATCCCTGATTTATTTCCAACAGTAAAGCCCTGATGTTTTTCCAAATATCCCCCTTTTGCACCATTCGACAATGTCATCTGAACGGTTCGTAATTGACCTATTACCATCAAACCCATTTTGAACAGTATCGAAAGGGCTTTCCAACAGTGGCGGCTCGTGAACTTTTTGAGATAGGAGGCTGGACATAAAACGTTTTTGTAAAAATATACTATATTCAGTCAATTAATTTAACCTTCAGTGACAAAATTGATTGTTACCCAGCAAGAACCAACGTGGAGGTATAGAGTTTCTCTTGCCCACAAATTTTTTTTTCGTTCGTTTTTTGTTTTTTATTTTTTTTTGGATTTTTAATTTTTTGTCTTTTTTTTTGGAATTTTTCATATTTTGTTTTTGTTATTAATTTTATCAACTTTTCTATATATTAACGAAATTCTACGGTCTTTAATTTACGAAAAATGATCAATAATATTATCATAAAATGTATCATTATGTTTTAAGTGTTTTACTAAGTCTTTTTCAATAGATATCAAACTAACAATGTATAAACGATTTTGGCCCATTGTATTTCGCATGTATGTTTTAATTCGTTTGAGAGTAGAAAATGATCTCTCCACCGATGCCGACGTGACAGGAATGGTGACTGTCAAACAAAGTAGTTTATAAAACTGAGCTAAGACTTGTGCAAATCATTATCTATCATATATTTTATCATATCGGCGTGACTGTCGTACTGACCTAAAATATCTTTATCCCAGTATACAACGCATAATTCATTGTGCAGCGCTATTTTATCAAAAAAATTATATTTTAGAACTAAGTTATCTGAAAGTGTATTGAGAAACTCTTTTGAAAAAGATTCGAAAAATCTTCTATTCGTCAAATCGAAAAACTTCAATTCATGTAAATCGGAAAATCGAATCTCAATATTTGACCTTTAATAGTATCTAAAATTTCATAAAAAAGTTGTTTATGATTTATTTTCTTGTCTACCAGTTTGTTCAAATATTAATTTAAAAGTATCAAGAAATAACAAAAATTCTTCATTTTCTAAATAAGATTTTAAACCAACAGCAGCATTCAATGAAACCTGATCTGTTGAAAAGTCATCACTGTTTAATATAAAATCAAATATTTCAATTAATTTGTATTTATTTTTATGGATGGTAAACTAAACATTGCATGTGATGTAAAATTCCATCGAGTTCGAGCATTACAGGGAATTCTGTTTCCTACTATGTTATTTAAAACTTACGTTTGTTTGAAGACCGTTTAAATGTCCCGCCATTACAGATGCCGTCGTAAGTCTGATTTATTCGCAAAGTCGAATCGTTGAAATGTTTCCATTGAAAAATTGAATAAATTGACCGCTGTTCTTCCCGAACTAACATCGTAGAACCCTAAAAATCTTTCCACTAGTTGTCCATTTTTACAATTAATAATTTATCGAACAGACGAATTCTAATCTAACCTTATTTCGCGTGGTGTCACTCAACCATTATACCCGCATAAAACAAAACAAATGCCTGCAAATACTGACGCGTTAGTCATAAAATCGCATAGCTTACTGTCGTATTTACAAAACAAATCTAACAATTCCCTAAAATTACCTTTATTAACTGAATTTTCAGTTTCATCATGCCCTCTAAAAGCCAAATCTTGAAATGATAAATACAATAAGAAATCAATGATTTTTTTTAAAACTTCGCGGTTTTCTTTAACTGTATTATTATGATTTTCGATTTCGCGTGTTCGTGTAGAATCAATCGCATTAACAATATTCTGTTTACCGGTTAATTTAAACTTAATACACGATGTAATATGTTCCTGCGATTTTTCATGTCTTTCTAGGCCACGAGCTAAATTTTTCAAATCATTATAACCCAAGTGCCCCCAACATGAAGTTGTATCTGATGTGAATAGCAAGCAATACCAGCAATATAATTTATTGTGTACATCAGATCCCGTTAACCATACATGTTTTTTATAATTATCAGTATTAAATGATCGATTTTGATACTTCCCTGCCATCACTAATCCTTTCAAATCCGGTAAAGGCCGTTTGTTTTTGAAGAACACTTTTCTATCATATGTTAATCCACTAAATGGATTTTCTAAGAACTCTGCAACTAAGTCACTCATAATTTTAACGTTCACCGATTCCGATTAGATAAATTATAACTTGAAAATTAACTACTTAACCTTACTACGCCTCGTGGAATAAAAACAAAAACTAACCGCATTCTTCTAGCAGCGGGAGGCGGGAGCGCAAGTAATCGTATTTCATTCGACCGACGAATGGGTACGAAAAGCTAGCCTCCCTACCCTGTTGCCGTTTTCGCCGTTTCACGCTATTTGGCGATTGACTGGTCGGAAAAACGGCAACTGTGTTGAACAACACATGCTCAGCGTTTGAGATATATAGAGAATGTAGCCTCTGACCACTGTTGCCAGATTGAAAATAACTACTGAGAACGGGGAATTAATTGTAAAATTTAAAGAATTATCAGAGAAACAGGAAATAAAATGGAGAATGATCATTAAGATAAATTGGTGAGGAGGCTGAGCGTCCTTAGCCTCCTTCGAGGAGCCGCCACTGCTTTCCAATGACGCTCAAATGTAGGGAGGTTTTCATTGAAAAAAACATCAGTTTGGTGCACCACTCTATATGTCGACACTTTGTAGATGATAAAAATAATTTTAAATTATGCAGAATGTCCGTAGCTCGCGTTGAAAGGAAAAATATAGCCGATATATCAAATTCTCAAGCAACACAGTAGAGGTTTCTCGTACCCCTGGGATACCCTGCAGTTGAAACTACTTTTATAAAAATCTATAAGAAAAGATGCAGGTCCGTATCTAATAAACAAAAGTTGGAGATGATGATGACCTAAGAATTTGACACGACCTATTAAGAAATTTTTGATACGATATTGTAAAGGAGAACAAGTGCCATCGGATTTTCCATATCCGCCCAAACAGCTGAAAATGGAAGTGTAGGAATCTGCATTTTTTACTTTTTCCAAAATATTTAAAAAAATCAGAGGAAATTAAAAGTTTATGAAATCAAACCTTACTAACTCATCTGATTCCGCAAAACATTCTATATTTTACTCAAACTCTGAGTTTTGAACTTACCGAAATCTCAAAACATCAAGCTGAGAAAGCTGTGATCAATTGATCACTGACACCCCCTCTTATGTTAGCAACATAGCTTTCGGACACTTCTACTGGTCAAATGTATGATTATTACTATTATTATTAATCGAGCGAGGGAGGGCATTCCAGTCCCCGAATACCTAGGCTGAAGCCCTTTGCACCTCGGGTCATGTGTTACCTAGTGCAGCGGTTCCCACCGACAAGTATTGACCAGGCCACCAAAGGTCAGTTCCCGCCCGAGGTGAACGGTTTTTAAGGAGGTTAACACCAACTTCATGATATATTATCTAAACGTCGTCCTAGTGAATCGGTTCCCACTCGAGATGTTCACCAAGCTTCACAGGTATGTGGGATCGTTTCTCACTCCATAGTTTTCACCGGGTGCCCAAGGTGAACAAACAGCCTCTTACTCAATTCTCAGTCAGGACTGAGTAGGTGGTTATTGCCCTGACAGATTCAGCACCATCTTCGTATCTAGTTTTTGGATCTCCTCAGTGTCGCATAGCTCTACCGAGAGTGCTCTACGTCTTGTGGGATCAATGTTACGTATCTGCACAGAATGTGTATTGGTGTTCCATTTTTCTGTTTGCATCACCTGCACAAAAGCGAATCGCTAAGTTTTATCCTGTGGAGGTGATACTTAAACGGTCTGTATCCTGTCAATATCAGTGTCAGCAGCTTTATCCATGCTCCTCACTTGCTGAGACCAGTCTTCCTTAATCTGCGGTCCATTCAGTGCTTTGGACTTCTTCCAACCGTTCACCAGTTTCCACTCTTCCGAGTGTTATGTGGAGTGTCTCTTGATGTCAGTCTTCGAGATTCCCTCCGCTGTTTCGGGGCCTATTAGGTGTTCTACAGACCCAGTTTTGCAAGCTCATTGGCTACTTCGTTTCCCCTTATTCCAGAGTGACCGAAGATCCAGAATAGGGTGAGCACGCCTCCGTATCCGCCAAGATTGTTTAGCGTGTTGATGCACTCCCTCATCATCTTCGATGTTATTCTCATGCTACCCAGCGCAGTAAGGGTTGCCTTGCTGTCTGTGCATGTACTGTTGTGGGTAAATAATGACAGATGCACTTGCATACATACAGTCTAGATTGATTCAGAAAGGCACAAAAAGGAAAACTTTTTTAAGACCGATTGCAATACTTCCCTTATACCACATAGTTATAGTAAAAAGAGTGAAAATGGAACACACTGTATATATTTATCAGATATTATTGTGTGATTTTTAGAAAGTGCAACACTCTTGAAGTTTTTTAAGGTATATGCAATTTTATATTACCCTATTACACGTCAGGACAAAATTAAGATTTGAATCGACAACAGACTTGTTCTGAATTATTAGTATAATAACAAGAAAATGGAAACTATTGTCTCGTTTCATTTTCCTTCTACCAAGACGTATCGTGTTTCATAAATATTTAAATATTCCTGAAAATAATTTCGTTTTAATAAAATTGTCACAAAGTGCCAAATAAAAGTGTTTTATACGTCTTATCATATACCGACAAATCAGAGCTTGGAGAATACAGTGGTAGAAATGGGTTTGATTAAAAGAAATTGAATACACAAACAGTAAAAGGGTAATAAAAGAATAATTCGAATCACGCTAGGTGAACATTTTAGTGCAGCTAATGCTCGAAACATTAACATTTGTCTAGACGCCAGACACACATTTGAGATAACAATAACTGCAACAATAACTCTTCAAAAGTTTGTTAACATTTACACAAGAAAACGTTTACGCAAGCTGCGAGCCGAATACACGACTTTATTTCCCTTCAGAGATACATTTATTATTTAAGTATCCGCTCTTGCAATTAAATAGGAGATTGTTTTTGAGCTATAAAATTTCATTCCATTATGTAATAAAAATGAGGTCTCCTGAATTTACCATCATACATTCTTAATCAGAGAATATTGTTCAATATATAGGATGATCAGTTTCTTTAAAATAGCAGGAAAATTTAATTGAATAGAATAGAATAATTTATTCATGCTAAATACCAAGTATCGGCTTACATTCGTAAAAAAACAGATTCAAAATTATGATAGAACAAAGAAGAATAAGAACTTATTACTATTAAATCAGAACTGAAAATCTAAAAATTCCTTGAAATTGTAAAAACAATGTTCGGGAGGAAATTTTCAATAACCCCTGAAAAATTGTCGAGTAGGAGCTCTCTAATCAGTAAGGGTAGTTTATTGAAAGAAGTTGGAGCCCACTAATTAACGCTATTTCTGCCACGTTTTGTGCGGTGATAATTAATATGTAAATAATATTTCGCTCTAATGTTGAGACAGTGCATAACACATCGAGTAGAATATTCGTTAATATGTGTTTTAACATATATTAGACAATATTGAATTTGAATGCAAGGAAGAGACATAACTTTTATGTCCTTAAAGGCATGCTTACATACTTGTGGGTGAGGCAGGTTGTTTAAAACCCTAATTGCTTTACGCTGAAGCTTGAAAACATGAGACATAATTGCTGAGTGACCCCATACTGAAATAATGTAACTAATTTTCTAGTGTATTACACCAAAATACGTTGTGAGCATTACTTTAACAGATACAATTTATCTAATAGTAATCCAAGAAATGATATAAATTCACAATTGTTTGAGTCCGATATTTGTCTTAAGGAAAAATAGAAGGTCGCCGTTTTTTCATTATTAATATTAAATTTATTATGTGTGAGCCAGTTGAGCAAATCAGTTCGAATCTCCATCAGTGGATTTTGTTAGTCAACCGAGTTTGTATTAAGCCTTGATGCGGTTGTATTATCTGCGTATAAGATTCCTTTGCCTCCAAGAACTTGTAACGGAAAACCATTAATGTATAATAAAAATAGTACAGGTCCAAGTATGGAGCCTTGAGGTACCCCTAGGGAAACAGGCAACATAGACGAGTTAATAGAATGCATATAGACAACTTGAGTTTTACCAGACAGTTTTTCGAATTTATGTTATAAATATCACGACAGTTAGATTTATTCAATTTAGAGATGCAATCCCTTACTAAACAAGAAGAGAGTTCTTGTAAGTTGAAAATTGGATTTTCAGATGAAAATACTACAGGATTTTTTTTTCGTACCTGCAGCGCCTTGGATAGATTCGAACCAATTTTAATAAAGTATTTATTGAATTCATTTGGAGATAATTTCGTTTCATTATTCATATATTTATTGTTTCTATATTTGGTGATTATATTCAACTTGGCTTTGGAAGGCTATTTGATTTGAATATGTAATTATCATGTGCAGCTTCCTTGGCTAAGGTAATAGCTTTTTTATACTCACAACGCTTGCGTCTTATTTCATTTAGAAGATTGGTATTACTGTTCTTCGTACAAATTTCTATCAAAAGGTGTAGTGACTCTCTTTTCTGCTTAACATTGTCGTTGAACCAATTGACGACATTGAACTGTTTATTAATATCAGTAATTTTTTTTGGAAAACTGTAATCAACACATACATTTAATACTTTCAAGAATCTATCCAACTTTTCATCCAATGAAGAAATATCTTGAAGAATTAAATTGAATTAAATTGTTGAACACGTTCGTTTAGAATAAACAAACCGTGATCTGAAATGTGTTGAACTACACGGAGACAAGATTCCGATGGTGGATAAGTTATTAAAAAATTTATGGCAACAGCCGAATGATCAGAATTCTAATCTGGATGAGAGGAATTGGAAGATGCGAACAATATACTCAGGACCTTTCAACTATCAAGTAATTATCATCAGAGTGAACTTTTTTACTCTGATGATGGCTCTGTTGGTAGCTGAAATGTCACCAGTACTTTAACACTATTTTTAATGTATAAGGTTGATTCTTTCTTATCTATAGAGTTAATTCAATACGTTGAGTTCACCTCAGAATATTTCAATGATAATAGATAACACAAGAATCAGTTTATTGTTATTCCTCAGAGGGAAGGATTCGCTCGCTGACTTCTGTATTATAGAAACAGAAGAGTTAAAACTGTAAATCAAGATTCTAAGAGCTGAGAAAACATTTGAATGTTGAAAACTGGATTTCACTGTCATGTTTACTCTAACACGGTAATTCTTTTAATTCATGGAAGACCAAATCGAGTTTAAAGCGAAAATTTGAATAATGTTGAGTTCATATTTTCGGGCGCAAAATGCGAAGTCATGAATATGCATTAATAAAACGCCGCTAAAGCAAAATTCGTTACAAATGTTGAGTATCCGCTCTGTTCAATGAAACATTCAATTATCTTGAGTAAAACTTCCAAGTTTTTAAGTTTATGGACCCGAGTATAGCTTTTTGTTATTAACACTTCGATAATCTTGAAATCTAAACTTCACAATGCTTTTATTCACAACATTTCGAATTTCATTTCGAGTGTATTTCTTTCCGCGTAGCGTTGCTGTCAAGTCTTAATGAAAAATACCACTTAAAGAAAAACAATCACCAATTCCTCTAATGGAAAAACAATAGCAACGTATTGAACTGTAATCCATTTTGTTCCAACTAATACGATTTTTTCGGAGAGCTTTCTGAAGTTGTTAACACGCTTCAGTACCTCCAGCGATTAAACCTATTTCTAATCTATATTTAAGTAAGATAGAATGCGATGTTGGGTTCAATCATGATGTCTTTCTGGCCATAAATTATTCCACTTCAGAATAATTTCAATCCAACTAGTCGACGCGCCTATACTATGAAGTGATAGCGTTATCGACTCCAGTGACATGCGTGACAAGCAGTATATTATCCAAGTCGCTGTTAGTTCTGTGTCAATGGAAGAGTTCGTTTCTTACGTTTATTTCCAAGTTGTTCTCTGATGTTCTGAACATTGGAGAGATAACCGTTACATCTTTGCTGGTGAGAAGTCACTTTTGTATATTTTTCTGGGTATCCAACGGGAAGGGTTGTGTAAGACTTATGTTTAAATACCAAATTCTGGGATTTTAATTCCGTTGGATTCAAGAACATTACCTCTTTCGGATGGTAATTGTGGATTTTGGGTAATCGAGGTTGCGGAAAATGGACAATAACCCACATTTATACATGCTATGAATTGGATACCACTAACGGTAAAATGAACTTTGAGATTGATAGTTAGTTTTGGAAAGGAACGAACCCTATGTTATAGAGGTGTTTATCTCAGTATTCTAATTTCTAGTTGAAAAAATGGTTTTATCTTCTCAGGTAGTTCCTGCCAGGATATATGTCAGTCTAAATTTTTGTCTCATAAATTATTGTGTATCCTTCTCATTTCCACCAGTACAATTATGTTAAACTTAGAAAACAATTAAGTAATCCTTAATTTTAAATTAACCTCATTAGAACCTAGACACGAAGAAACCTGATCTTACTCAGCCCGGATGTACCAGGGTAAAGAGTTGAACAAAACTATCATGATTCAATTATTCAAGGAATTCAAAATTGTATGTATTCAGGAATATGACTGAATGAACTAAATAAACTTCTACCATAAGCACCATAACGCAATCTTAACTAGAAAACTTTTCAAAAATACGATTTAAATGTTTCGTGAAGTAGTCAAATCAAGATTTAACACAAAAACTTGGAATATAACTGCCTTTGGTATAGGGAGTTCGATTTTTTATAATCTTGGATAACCACTCCTATTTGTGACGGATGTTTGGGGGTAGTATATTTTACCCAATAAGAGAGATACTTGCCTCAGTCTAGTGAGTTGGATACAAAAGAACTATTCTATTTTTTGTTAACAGGGACCTTGATTTTATGACCCCATTTAGACTCCCTTGAATTTAAGTATGAAAGAAAATTATATCAAGTTAACATTCTAATTACATGTTCAACAAGAAACGACCGCGTCCCGCGCGTCTTATGTTATGATTACGTGAATGGATTGTAGCTTCAAAGGAAAAGGTGAAAAACCTTCGTTTGAGCTATAGCAAGCGATCAACCTGCCATTTCGAATTAGATCATAATATACGTCTTAACTACCAATATACTGTAAAGCACTTGTTTTATTCAGAACCATTTCTGTTGAATACGTAATTCATGATCATCGTTCTGGGGATGTTGATTTTAAGTTGTGAGAGTTACTAAATACGAGAGTATCGAATTCAAATCGTACAAACGGCATACCTAAATTGGCTAAATGAGTATTTTATTGAGTTACATTCTCAATTTTCAAAGTGTTGTTGGATGTTTTTCCCTTACTCACTTATGCTTTTCACGTCTATTTACCTTCCTGAATACCACTGTTTCTGCTACTTGAAGACGTGGCTAGATAAATAATAGTAAAAGTAGGTAGAACATTTTCTTTAATAATGTTTTGATGTGAATAGATGAATTTTTGCAACGTATTAAATTATGTTTATGTGTGAACATTATTCAAATTAAAAAATTTAAAATGATAACGTTATTTTCAGCTTGAATGGCATAAAATAAATTGTCTTTCATTTCATCATGCTAGATCCTCAGCGAGGCTTGCATTGAAGCCATTAACCGTGAAAAAGAAATGTTCTGCGCTGCCCACACTAAGTTAAAAATGTAAACATGATTCCCCGAGGGAATTAGAATGTTTACGAATTGTCTGCGCTATTTTGAGCTTTAGCAAATATAAAAAATAAGTCGGTAATGAATATTGCATTCATTCGCACGTTTGTGATTGTACAGGATATTTCGATAAATTGTTAGAATGTCTCTAGCATAGAAGAATAAAACCCTCCTCCCGACCTAATATTTTCTCGAACAAACTATTCAATACGGTTAACACGGTATGAAAAAGTTAATTTATTAACAGATTTTCAATCTCATACATCAAAAATTGATTCACCATTCGTTGAGAAGTCCACTATTACTTCTAAGGCTGTTGTAGGTATCATTCCCATATTCCCTGTTATACTGAGACAAATCTTCATACCTTACTGGAAGCACCACGGCTATTTTTGGGTTATTTTTGTCTACTATACCAAAGTCAATGGTCATGGGTTTCATTATGATATGTATGTCTGATACTCATTTTTTAGAGTTTAACCAACATGTTTTTCCATGTCCACTAACGGCTAATGACCTCGGCTGTTTTCTTGACTTGTCAGGGGTTGGTTTCAGGTTAGCTTCAAGTCTGAGATTACTCCAAGATAATTGACTTCTCCGACCAATGGATGTTACTCTCTTGGAGGATTAGAGTTCCTACTCCTTCTAGTTTTCTTCTTCGGGTAAATGCTACAATGGTAGATTTGGAGGTACTAATGTTTAAGCACTCCTCCCGTTCCCGTTCCCTGAAAAATAAAACAGATGGCGCGACAATAGAAAATCTCATATGACATTTGTGATGTACCATCTTCAACTAGAACCAATTGACATTTTCAGATTGATATGTCCTCCAGCTCTGTTTTGACATTTTGACACCCGTCGAAAGCAAGCAGCCTTGAACATTTTTGCAAACATGGGAAAAAGTGAATTTTGCATCTTGATTAAATATTATTTATTGCGTGGAAAAACATTACGTAAACCAAAGCATCGCTTGTTAAACATTATGGGGATTCCTCATCATCGATTCTAACAATTCACAAGTGGTCTACTGATTTTCGTTGTGTTGAACGTTCTGGTCGTTCAATTGAAGTTGAACGAGATTGCTGAGGCTATGGGCATCTCAACCGAACTTATAACATCTTTGTCGAACCTCTTTCGAACAAAATCTCGATTGTTTCTTCTTCTTCTGCTACTACTGCGTCTACATTTATCTCCTTACTTTTTCTTCAATTTCTCCATGACATATATTCGGATGATTTCGTAAAGCAAGGTATGAGTCTGAAATTCCACATAAGCCATCAAATTTTGTTGAACGATCAACAATAATTCAATCACCGTTATGACTACGGTAACATACGTATATACTGTGATGGTATTTGGATTCTCCCAATCATAACATTTTACTAATAAAACAAACAGAGCTTCCCCTTAATTTTTCTCTCATTGAGTCCTCCTTATTATCATACAAAGGCCATGTATCTGATAAGGATATTATGGGAGTGTCGCTACAGAAAAAAAAAGAAAGGAAAGGATCAAAAGCAATTTTTTTAAGTGCCAGCTGATTATTCGTCTGACAATCGATATACTGCAGGTATGTTCATGAACCTAAGTCTATTAGCAACTACTTTTCTCTAAAAATATTTAATCATCTATCGTTTTAGTAGTAATTTGAATATAATTTTATAAAATGGCGAAACATTGTAAGGAGAAAGATTTTTTTCAATTATTTATGAAGTGGCAAAAATTTCTTTGTTCACTGAAACAATGAGCACGATATATGGCATTTTTATCATAACAGAGTGAATTCATCCAAAGTCTCTCTATTAATCACCATATTTATCAATTTGCCGAGCGCATATAGCAGATAGCGCGAGTTATTCGGCGATTTTATTTTTTGTTTCGTCTGCCTCAATGTTTTTATGGAACCACTATTGTATTTCAAAAAATATTACCAAGATATAAAATTTAGAGTCGACAATGCTACACGCGAAGTGAGATTGTTCTTGACCATGACTAGATAATATTCGGAGAGGAAGGTGTTATTTTTATTGAAGATAAATTATCCGTTATGTGTAGGTTTAGATGGAAGATGGAATAAAAATGACCCACTCGATTCTAGATTTCAGTGTAGGGGCTCAGATAAAAGCATTATTAAACATCCAAATTTAAAGCAGCCATAATTCACGCCGTTCCTTAACATATTTTTCAATTTATAGTGTTTAAACGTATTGGTTTTATTTACCTCGACACATATACGAGACAGTTCAATGTTTGATTCTAATAGAGTGAGTTTGTATTTTTGAATCAATAATGATGGCACTATCTTCTGTATGTTACACCTACACCCGAAATGTTCATCGAATTGAACGTTCTTTCTCGAAAAATCGAGCAATAGAAATTATAAAGTCTGTTCCAATCAACTTCTACGTTCGAATGGAGCTACATTGATAATCGTCAGTGGTGTAGAGTGGGGGAACAGAGAGGGCAACTGCCCATTTCCAATATTCAAAACAAAATCATCAACCCTCAATACAATATACAAAATTCGTTACAATTTAAAAAATTTAAAATATAGAACTAAAAATAAAAACCAAACTTGTATCATTTGATGATGTCAAATTCCAGCACATGTTTGTATATTGGTATAGATATATTTTCATATATCTTAATCCTTAAAAACAAAATAAAAACGTCGCTTTTGAAACAACAAATAATCATTACTCATATATTAATAATAAAGAATTTAAAACATGAATTAAAGAAATATCGAATTTTCAAGCTGAGGTGTGATGACTGTAATGCCTTGTACATAGGGCAAACTAGACGCAGTTTCAGTGTAAGGTTCCACGAACATTTGAGACGACTCTAATTACGCGAATCACCTATTGGAACATAATCACAATTTCACCCTTAATACCGATATTTTACATATTGAAGGAGGACGTAAGCTCAATATTCTAAAATCCATAGATATTATGGATTTAGCTTCAGTTAATTACTCATAGCTCTGACGATGCCACAGTGTGGTGAAACATGGCACCAATGATTCTAAATTAAATGGTAGTCTTATGTAAATTTGAGTTCAATTCTCTTCCGAAAGTTAAAATGATTCTTCACAACTTTTTTTTAATACTCCGACCACATTAGAAGGGAACCTGTAATGTTCGAAGAACATCGTGTGAGCCAGCGGTGGAATGTGGGGAGAAGAGATAGGTATTCGAATTTTTCTTGAAGGTTTGGAGTTTTAGGCATAGGGAAAGACCTCACTAGGTAACAGTTCCACAACTTCGCTGTTCGATAGAAATATGAAGTCTATGAAGTCTGGTAGAAAGAAGTTCGGCAGGTCTCGAGCTTGGCAATGAAGGAATGACTAGTTTGAGCTCGTCTAGTCCGCCTATCTGGAATCAGACATGGTGGAACAACAGACGAGGTTTCTGACGAACACCGACCATGGAAATATCTATAGAGAAGGGAGAGATCTCCCACCTCTCTTCGATGTTATAGAGAGGTCAATGAACTCATAAGTGTGACATTTTTAATCAAACAAATAGGTTTCTTCTGGATGTAATCCAAGAGCTTCAGCGTATGTGTGGGAGCCGAACTGAAAACATGTGAGCAATACTCCAGGACATGTTCAGTTTGTGCCTTGTAGATCATGAGAAGCTGTTAGTATATAGAGTAGCTCTTGGTGCTGAATATAAAACCAAGCTTAGGTGAAGCGGTTTTCGCAATGGACCTCAGATGATCGTCCCCTGAGACGATGCTGTTGGTGGTGGTCTCGAGCATGGTTATGAAAGACTCTCTCTGTCTCACTCCTCTGGCTTTATTGGATGATATAGGGGCTCTAAATGAGAGAGAAAACCGTTACCATCATCTGCGAAGCTGTGGACGTGACAGATGGTCACTTCCAGCCGGTCGTTTATATGGCGCAGAAACAAAGTTGGTGCCAAGACAGGTCCTTGTGGAACACCAGCATTGATAGCCAGTGTACCGGAGGATACTCCGCCTACCACAACATGAAGTGATCTATCTGAGAGAAAACTCGATAGTAGGCGACAACGTTGAGGCGGCAAATCATATGACGGAAGTTTTCCAAGAAGGATTTGGTACTAGACTCGGTCAAATGCTTTAGAGATATCCAATGCTACTGCTAGAGATGCCCCATGTTTTTCGATACATTCCTGCCATACATGTATCACGTAACGCCGAAACTATAGATATATGAATGTATAATATTAAAATTTCTTGTGTATTCATTTTAGTTCAATCAACATTAGACCGAATCGAGGGTTTATGATGTAACATAGTATTTTCTGATTTCTAACTAAATCACATTATGTATTGGATCCAAACTTTACCTATAATTACGTCAGCGTTATATATAAATTGAACTGTTCGATGCAAGCACTCTTCCAAATATGAAGCTTCTTTAAATTCCGTATAGATCTCGGAATGCTGATTGTACAAATAAGGTGGATGGGTAGTGTGTACTCAAAATGAGATTGCCGGTATTGAATGAAATCAAATTCTAAGCGAAAGCTGAATTTATCCCACGAGTATCCTCCATGCAGACAGTCCCTGTCACATCTTTCCATTCCGCTTGTGTAATGTAATTTCCTCCATTAATCCGGCAAGGATTTAATCTGTTAGATGAGTCAATGTAATTTAACTTATAATATCATCCCCTATCACTTTTAATGAAAAATCAGGTTGGCAAGCGTGAGCTGGAGATTAGAATAGTCTTACCTCGCAGTTTTGTATATTGCTTTTCACAAAAGGTAATAGGACTGGAGTCTTCCAAGCTCTTTTCTGAATGATTTTAATAGGTATTTAACATACAATGCCGTGATTTTCATGTTGACAAACTAAACAATCGTCTAACATTATTATAATGTTTTAAAATTTGGCAATAAGATAATATACAGCCTCACAAGATTCGTTGTGAATTGGAGCGTTACAACATGAACAAACGGTTACAAGATGAACAAGTAGAATGCTATCAACTGTTTAGATAGAGGGTTGGCCCTAGTCATGTGAAATGCGTTATGTTATCGTACAATAATCTTAGACAATTATTTATGTTTATCAATAACGCTTCAAGAGGAATGAATCAATTGAATGTATCGTCTAGTTACCGCTAGATAAGTATCTGACGACTGGCACTTTAATAAATCACGCCCCCATCCTTATCTTTGTTTAACTTTATCGCACTCAATAAATCTGGATATACCAGTCTCTTAAACTCAACCTGTATATTTGATCACTTTACATTGCGATGTAATGAAGCCCACATCCTCAATAGGAATGAATAGTAACTTTATTCAAGTTGTTTACGGACGAGGCGATGAAGGAGCCCAGTGTGGAATCTATAAGCAAGTATTTTAATGGTATTTTGCGGTCATGTATTGTTTATGCATACATGAATCAAAGGTTTACTAAGTCTAAATAATTCCCCGCGCGGCACACAGTGGCTCATATGCAAACTGGGTGCACGCAGACTGCATGCGCTTATGCGTTTTTGAATGTTTGATAAGGATTATCAGGTGAGTTAGCGACAGAAGTGGCGAGGTAGAGCTCTCTTATATACTAAACACTATAAGTGAATTCAATGTTGGTGAATCAATAAGTCCTAATAATAATTTTCGTTCAAAGCATATGGAAAACTAGTACCAATTAGAAGACAGGGTCCTGTGAGGAGCATCTATCAGACAAAACCATCAAGTGAGTGCACTTATTGTTATTGAGCCGCTGTCTGTTGGAATTTTATCTAGGAAACTACTTATATCAAAGCATTATAATACAGTTCACGATTCCTTTCATTCATGCACCGGAATTAATTGGTCCTTCGTGCCTCATTGGCAAAATTGAGACCTGCAGCACTTGTAGCAGCTGGTGTTGCTGCAGCCCCAAAATTAAGAGTAGGCGCTGCACTTGGTGTAGTGAACGTCGAATTAGTCGCAGGTGTGGTGGTTCCAGCACTTCCAAAGCCGAAACCACTTGACATAGACGTTGTATCGAAGGCTGGTAGACTTGAAGCAGCTGTTGATGCAGCTTGACCGAATTCTGACTTTGTGGGAGCGGAAATTCCGGAACATGATCCTGTAGAAGCTGCAGATGAACTCGGTATCCCACTCGAGAAACCTATTCCAGAAGTAGTTGGAGTAGGAGCACTGAATGAAAGCCCTCCTCTGCCTAGAGTTGTACAAAAGCTCAATTAAGGAGCTCTAGATGCAGGTGTTCCAAAATTTAAATTAACATCTGCAGTTGCAAGAGGCCCAAACACTTTGTGCTACAACCCTCCTGTAGCTACAGTAGGAGTAGCGCCAAATCTGAAACCTGTATTTGGAGCTGAAGTTGCAGTACCATGTATTGTAAAATCTTTTATTTCATATTGCTTATCAAAAATAACGAATTTCAGATTTCAATGTTCAGTGTCAGAATGATAGTTACATTAAATTGCTTCTGAATAGTCCCTAATAGTAACAGTTTTACATTCTCTTCGTCAAGAAAATACTGCATATTGTTCGTGAGTCATAAACAGGGAAGATATTGACTCTGGGAAAGCACCAAAGGGATGAGAAAATTGATTTTACTTTTGAAATTTCCAGATCAGAAATAATATGATGGCACAACAATGCAGTTGTCATTAGAAGTTTGAGGAGGAGCATTAAATCCCGAAAAAAATATAATCTTTCACATTCCTATAGAAATAGGACTAGTGATATTCGAGGTCTATATGCGTGACCTAAACTATTTGTACTCATACTAGATTTGAAGTTGACCAAATTCTGAATCGACTGGATGTAAATTTTGTAGATCTATTAAAGAAAAAATGTCATATAAGCTTAAACTAAATGTACTTATCTCGATATTGATGTTGCTACAGCTAGTCTTCAGACAGATATATCCAACATATGGCACTTCACATTTATGAATTTATATTTATACTTACTGCTTCATGATGACACATGATTGATCTGTCTATTGATATACTCACTTGTACTAAGTGCTCTTGAAATGGAAGCCAGATAACATCTTTGATTAATATAACAAGTAGATATTCCATACTTCAGATCATTCATTCATCTGAACAATTTTCATATCGACTAAATATGGGGTGCGGCAAAATATGCCCAGCCATGAAATATTGTTTTAATTGTTTCATTTATTTGACAACTGTCAAAGTGTCTTATATCCAAGTAAAAAGATACAGAATATCGTTACGGAACGTTATTCACTTTTAGGAGAGCGTATCCCGGTCGACGAGCTTCACACGGAGAAACAGTTCACCGTTTAGCGAATGCGTTCTTACAGAATGGCACAGTAAGAGACGTAAAGCTTACTGGAAGCCCTCGCTCTGGTTGTTCAAACGAATATATTGAGCTTGTTCGGGCTGACGTTCTGGCAGAACCAATAACTGCGCAATTAGGGTTATCTGAGCAGACTTTAAGAAGAATTTTGCACTTAGACTTGCGTATGTATCCATACAAAATTCAAACTGTGCTCAAACTATGGCCAATTGATATTTGAAGACGCACAAATCTTCACGAACTTAGTGGAAGCAGAATTCAAGTTTTGGAAAAATTTGATAATGAGCGACGAAGCAAATTTTTGCCATTTTGGTCATGTTAACAAGCAAAATTGTCGTTTTCGGTGAACAGAAAACTCTCGTTCCATTCAAGAAAACGTACAGTTTGATCAAAAAGTCGTCGTTAATGAAGAACGATATCGAGCAATGATACGTGAATTTCTGCAACTACAGTTGAAAGAACTTGGCATGGAAAATTTCTGCCAGCCGCCAGGCTGCTCTCAAAATATGGAGATTTTGAGTGGCCGCCTCATTCTCCTGATTTGACGGCACCAGATTTTTTCTTGTGAGAATACTTGTAAAATAAAGTTTCGTGAAGAAATAGCGCAAATTCCTGTTGAAATATTGCGCAAAGTTATACTGCACGCTCAATATAGAGTCTGACTTGTCGTGGAGGTCAATTACTCGATCTAGTTTTTCACATATTTTAATAAATAGTTTTCATTGGAAAAACTCCTAATTTTTTTTACGAAACTGCTAGGCATCCAAATGAAGTAGCAACGATTTGTGAGATTATTTTGTTGAAAACATGTCCCATTACAAAATTTTTTTTTCTTCGAGAAACATGTTTATTTTTAACATTGAACTTCCGACTAACTGTATCAGTTTTACTTTTGTCTTCAACTTGATATTTATTGTTAACAAACCCTGAAATACATTAGCAATACTTTCTGATCCTATTTAGTTTAAAAAAAAATTTGTTGCACTTACCCCGTTTCCTTTTTTTTTGAAGAAATTATTTTTATTTTCAGCTTTGTTCCATAACTTATCAGTGAGTGTATGCTAGAATTGTTGAATAGTAGATTTACGCTGATAGCTAATATTGAAAAATATTTCCATAATTTCTCAACTGTTACCTGCCAAATACATTTCAATGGACTTACTACCGTTAATTTATTTTTGTCTATCTTCCACATATTTTCTGTAAGATGGCAAGTTTTACGAGCAGCTTTCGGGAGCTGCCAGGGGTTCCCCAATTCCTCCGTTCATAGCTAATATCTTCATGGAAACTTTTGAGCAAGATGCTATTGACTCATATTGCTCAAAAGGTTGACTCAACTGTTCTCAAGCCAAAATGTTGGTTAAGATAAGTCGACGACACTTTTGTTATTTGGCAATAAGGTCGCGAAAATATTGTTCCCTTCCTCAATCCAAATTCAATATCCATTTCACCATGAAAGTTGAATCGAAAAGTTCACTCCAGTTCCTAGATATATCAGTTAGTCGACATAGTGACGGTACTTTAGGACATTCTGTGTATCGAAAATTCACTCACAATGAAAGATACCTCAATGGCCGTTCTCACCACAACCCTGCACAAAAGCAATTTGTCACAAACTTGTTGGTCCACAGAGCTGTTAACTTATCTCAACCCCAATCCTTTAAATCATATATTCCTACACGGTTTTCCACACTCCCAAAACTATCTCAGTTTTACAAGCCTACCAAAGATGTTCCTCCTCCTCTTCACTAAGAAGGTGCTTATAGCATTCCCTGTTTAAGTGGTAAAGTATACATTGGTGAAACAGGTCGTACAGTAGCTACTGGTATGAAAGATTATGAGCGCTGTACATGGCCTCGTGACACCAGTAGATCTGCACTTGCGCAACACAAGTTTGACACTAATCATCAAATCCCTTTCGAAAATACTAAAATCCTAGCCTGAGCCCCAAACTTCTATCAGCGAAAAATCCGTGAAGCAATAGAAGTTCTAAAACATCCAAATAATCTAAGCCATGACTTAGGATTTTACCTTCCCAACATTTGGGAACCCATCCTCGAAGATTCCACTTCGTACGTGATCACAATACGACAGGGTCAGGTGCCAGAATGGAGTTAACCACGGGAATAAAGGCAGTGTAATATGTAGCACCTTTACAGCAACCAGAATATGCCTCAAGCCTGCCCTGAAGATGCCACATGTAATGGTTGGCGAACCATCGGCATCAAATCGTGCTATAGTGACACGGAATCCATCCGGAAGCCAAGATTTTTCATGTTAGAATAGGTTTTCCATTGACATGATTTTCAATGCTAATGAAACAAAAAGCAAATATTGACCTTTTTATCACGTTTTCTGGTATATCTCGAAACTGTATATTTAGCACTCAGCACCTTTGTTACTTCCACTCTTCAATTATCAGTACATCGTGTTACTTATATGTGTGAGTGTTCCAATAAATCATGAAAGTCAACGGGTTATCATCCCTAGCAACTTGTTTATCCATAACTACAAACCTGATTATCACACGTGCCTCGTGAACATTTTGGTTAATTCAATTGTTTGCAAAATTTGTGGCAGGGTGAGGTCAATTTACTTTCAGGTCCTCGATTCGTTGTTGATGATATAGAAATGCTATCGTACAAATATTGGACGTGCCTCAAATACATACCCTAAAATGACCGCCTGCTTTCAGGCTATTGATATTCTTGAACGACCACCACATTTTATCCGGGCCCTATCTTATAAAATACAAATTAACCAGGTTTCGTTTATAACGGAGAATAATATTGGAGTGTGAAAAATTCTCATTTCAACAGCCGGCAAAGTACAAAACCAATATACATTTCATTAAGCTCTCCACGTTCTGTTGAACTTTCCTTACCATGATGTACATCCAGACTTGATGTTTCCCTATTCTTGTACTCCAATGTTTGCCCAGACAGATTGTATGCAATGACCTCGGAGCTTTCCGCTTTTTACCATTACGCGCAAATACGGGAGTTTACATTAAAAATTACACGTTATTTCCGCACGAACTTGTCGCTTTTACCCGTGACGAAGTTTGTCGCTGCAACGCTCAATGATTTTAATTTTACTAAATGCGAAACTTAACTGAGTGCAACTTCAGTCCCGCTCTCTAAGTGTATTTCATTATTTAAATTGTAGTGTAGATTTTACGAACTTGCGAAACTCTATGAGTTGTTCTCAGCTTTATTATTTTATTCATCTAGCTAGTGGGTGTGTTTATTCCACTCTCTTGAATTATTTTTCGAAGTATCAATGGTCGCAACACACTGCCGGATCCAGCCCTGTGGAGAGCTACAGGTTTTTTCACCTTCAATGGTTACAATTAAGTTACTAATATTATAACCAAATTGAATTGAAACTAATCCCCCTCATCCTCCTTTTGTAACCACAATTTTCATCTTTCAGCCATTTGTGCACATTAAATGTATTATTGAATATATTTTCCGTGGCTCTTTTAATAAGTAACATAAAAAAACAAATAAAACGTTATACTCTATGTCATGACTAAATGGAGGCATTTATGAAATTTTCAAATTTGGCATATTTTTCATATTATATGAAATTTTTCCGAATTTTCCATATTTTTAACTATTTTTTAATTTTTAACATATCTGTAACAATTTTACAAACAATTCCTCCCTATACAATTTAACCAAAACATTTTATTATTCTTGCGAGAAAAGTAAATTTAAAAGCTCTCAATTTGGGTTGCTTGACTGGTTTTGCATGTAGCAGGTATAATTTTAAGAAAAGGACAATTACTGGTAAATTCCAATAATATTGTCTATGTTTGAAATATTCACTTAATCCGGAAGCAGGTACTTACAATTAATTACCCGACACCGTTAGGGTCCATTTATTTGTTGCCAAACCAAGGGCACGAGGAGGGGCATCATTTCTATTCTATTTCAAATGGCAAGTGGTATCAAAGTGTCTATGTGGATTAAACCATTTCCAGAGTTGTCTATGGTCATGGGACAAGGTGTGTCATGAAGAGGGCTTATTAAATATGCACAAGGTGTATTTTACGTAACTTTTTAAGATTTCAAATATTAGGATGTTTTGCTCCTTGCCTCTGGCATACAGGGTGGGGAAAACTTTGATCGTAGTTCCATAACTCCTTTGAAACAAAACTAAACAATTTTTTTGAATGAAACCGGTGAATGGTGGACAAAATCACATATTCTGAAAAAAAAATATTTTTGTAGAATTCGGCTAGATAATTAAAACGTATTTCAGGATTACGTAGCGGTAATTATAACGGCTTCAAAAAAATAAAAAAAGTTGGTCAATTTATGAAAAAGTAGGTTATATTTGCATTTGTGTTTTCGTCCACCATTGACCGTTTTTATTTGAAAAAATTGTTATGTTTTATTTCAAAGGAGTTATAGAAATATGACCGAGGCTTACCCCACCCTGTAGTCCAATATGATTTGAGAAGTTACAAACAAATTAAATTAAATCTCCATGTTTTAAAATATATAGAGACTCGTATAATGTGGAAGCAAACTTAAGTTTTTTACACCCTGTGGCAAATAGGTGATAGCCACTATACGAATTGGTTTGTCAAAGATGTTAGGTACCTATTTGAAAAATTTGCTCTACATATGGTTTTTCGTCTTTGTATATTACATCTGAGAAAAGGTTTCTAATAGAATGTTAAAACTGCATCACAACCGTCAATATCAAAGTGCTTTCAATCTAATGTTGCCAAAACTTCAAGTGAGCAAGAATTTAGGCAAGATTTACGTCGAGCATTGGTGACGTCAAATATACCCTTATCAAAACTGTCAAAGGATAATTTTCAATCTTTTTTTGATTGTGAAAATTAAAATATTAATTTTTAAATAATTTCATATTTACATTTTTTTTTCATATTTCAACTAAATTTCTTTCATACATATGATCATATTTCCTACTTTTTCTTCTTCATATTTGCCTCACTTTAGTCATGACATTGAAAGTTCATTTGAACTGACAACATATGTTTTCCACTGTGTTTGTATTACCTTATACAATACTTTCTGTCAGTGAAATATCGAAATCATTGATATTTTTCTTATACTTTGACTACACAAGAGGGAAACCTATAATGTTCGATAAGGATATCGTGTCAGCCAGTGGTGGAATGTTGGGAAAGGAGATGGGAATCCGAATTTTTCTTAAAGGTTTGGAGGTTATAGGCAGAGGAAGAGACCCCACTAGGTAGAGTAGCACAACTTCGCTGTTCGATAGAAATGTGGAGTCTGGTAGGCAGAAGTTTGGCAGGTCTCGAGCTTGACAATGGAGGGGTAACTAGTTTGGGCTAGTCTAGTCCGCCTATCTGGAATCTCTCATGGTGGAACAACATACGAGATTTTTGATGAAGACAGATCATGAGAATATCTATAAAAAGGGAGGGATCTCCCCCCTTTCTACGATGTTTTATAGAGGTCAATGAACTTGTAAGGGTGACATCATCAATCAAACGAGTTCTCTTCTTGATGAAATCCAAGAGCTTCACCTTATGTTTGGGAGCTGAACTCCAAACATGTGAACAGTACTCCAGGACCGGACAAATTTTTGAATTGTAGATTATGAGGAGCTGCTAGAATGTAAAGTAGCTCTTGGCACGGAATAGAAAACCAAGTTGTTGTAAAGCGGTTTTCGCAATGGACCTCACATGATCGGGTGCTGTTGGTAGTGATCTCGAGCATGGAAAACATCATAGGAATAGTATAATGATTGATTTATTATAGAAGAACAATATTCATGACCCATGATCTCAGGGTTATCTCTATGCTGTAAATCGTGATTTAAAAAAATTCGAAATATGAATTTGGTACACCACTGTCGTTTGCATGTATTATTTTGACAGATATATCCATAACTATATGGAAACAGTTCTCTTTATGATACATCAATTAATGTAGATTCCATTTGAAAAGCTGGAGATGGATCTCAAAAGTACCATTTGCGAGAGAGAAAGCCAAAAACAATAAAGTGCATACTTTCACCACTTTAAAGCAATTTGAAAATTGTCAAACTTTGAAGGTAGGTTAGTTACCTATAGTTAGTTTCCTGCTGTTGAACTGCTTCAATTGGTTTACAGTGATTGGCTTTTCGGAGTCTTTAACTAGTCACATTCTAAACGGAGAGTGAATAATACACACCGTTTTATAAACACCGTTTTGAAACTGGTGGTAACTAGTATTCCCACGGTGCTTTTCTCTTCTCCGCACTTTCACGATGTAGGCCATATACCGCTGTCGTAACGTACAGGTGATGCTGTGTCTATTCACACTTATAATCTCTACTTCAATTAAACAGAAAGTGTATCTGCTTATATTTTTTCAAGGCTATGTTCAAGTCCGATAAGAAGGACTCTCACGCCGTTTCGTAACCGTGAATGAAACATGGATCCATCACAACACACCAGAGATGGAAGAACAGTCTAAACAGTGGACTTGTCCTGGCGAAACGAAGCCGAAAAAGGCCAAAGTGGGTTTATCGGCCAACAAAGTCATGGCGACAGTTCTTTGGGATGCACACGATATCGTTCATATCGATTACCTTTAAAAGGGCAAAACGATCACCAGCGTATATTATGCAGAGTTGTTGGAACGATTCGACGCCGATTTGAAGCGAAAGCGGCCGCATTTGGCAAGGAAAAAGTGCTCTTCCCCCAGGACAACGCATCGTCGCACAGGTCTGCGGTCGCAATGGCAAAATTGCATGAATTACGCCACGAAGTGGTTCGTCAGACACCATATTCTCCAGATTTCTCTCCCTGCAATTTTTATCTATTTCCAAACTTGAAGAAATAGCTCGGCGGAAAGAGATTTGGCTCTAACGATGTGGTCATCAAACGCCTATTTTGAAGGATTGCCGATATCGTATTATTTGGAAGGGATCAAAAAATTAGAAAAACGTTGAACGAAGTGTTTTGGGCGACAAGGAGATTATGTTCAGAAATTAAAAAGGTTTTTCTCTTTTAATTTCTTAGGAACTTTTCACCTCGCCCTATATAGTAGTTTTCTCATAGGACAACAATGAATTGGCATGCATGAATCCATTGCAATGTAATATTATCGTTAAAAAATAATTATCGAAAAATCTGGCGCCTCCACCAGAATGAATCTCTGACAGATATTTGAATAATCAGCAAAATACAGGACCGTTTCGAGGGAATAAGAGCCTTGGGGTATTGACCAACAGGCCATCACTTACTTTTTTCATGGCAAGCAATTTCTTCTTGTTCCACACATATAGGTTAAGCGGTAATTAGTTCGTTGATGACCACTGATATGAATGAGTTATGAGTTCTCCTCCACCTTCTAACCTACTAACTCACCCAAAACCTTGCAAACACCGAAGTTTGTAGGTGGAAGATCAACATTGGTTTCTAGAAGAAGCGGCGTCCTGTAATGCAGATGCGAATGTTTGTTCTCGGTAGCTCAGTTGGTAGAGCACCGACTGGCAATTTAGAAGTCGCAGGTTCGAATCCTGTTCAATGATAATTTTCTTCTGAGAATTGAATAAATTAACAA
Source organism: Endomychus coccineus (assembly GCA_958510875.1). NCBI lineage: Eukaryota > Metazoa > Arthropoda > Insecta > Coleoptera > Endomychidae > Endomychus > Endomychus coccineus. The sequence goes on from OY294067.1 coordinate 288,510,184, forward strand.
CTTGTCTGCAGGCCACCATATATGTATGTATATACATTCTTGTATTTGTAATCGAACCATTTGTAAATGTATGTTACGTTTTCTTTGTATTTCGGTTCTAATACTACTGAAATAAAGCGGTAAAGCTATTGCATAGCACTACGCCACTGGAAAAAGTTGGGCAGAAAAACATCCACTACCCCTTCAAAATCTTCACGAATTATGAGTAAAAAATTTTTTTGATCGCATAGAACATAGCTTGCTATGGTAGAAAATGTTCGCAAAAGATTTTTCTGTACGATAAACAGTTCCGGAGATATTTGCAAAAAACGAAATTTTTGTTTCAATTTCAACACCCGTATCTCAAAAACTAAGCGTCTGCATATATGTTAATAGGAACTTTTTTCCTCAAAATCAAATTTCCTATCGACTGTTGAACATATAGTGTAGTACCAAAAGACGCCACGTAGGGGAAACATAAAAGGCGTCACGTAAGAGTATCATCTTGATCTCTATGAAGAGTATTCTGTGACAAGCATAGATAACTCTACTACCGGTAGTTGAGTTCTCTATGGTGACAGTTACTTGCAAACACAATTTTATACGAAAGTCTTAACGTTCAGATCTCGATAACGCTTCCGGCTCCAGGATTTTCACGTGGCCTATCGAAATTAGACGGTTCGATTTGTATAAAAACACAATTGCATGAACGCCAGACGTCTTATGTAACTAGCTACGAACGCAAACATTTTGACATATGCCTCCAGGAGCTCGCTGCACGCAAGTTAGAGTTTATACATTTTACCTCTATTTTGTTAATTTGGGGCCGTTTCGAACCCCGTGCGGCCGGCGCCAGTTGTAATAAAGTATTTTGGGCTATGGGCCGCTAGCTTTTACCCGCTTTCGGTATATTTAAGTAGCTAGAAAATTTCCTTTCGAACGTGGCACGTCAGTTGCTAGTAGGTGACAGCTGAGAATACCTAAAACTGTTTTAATTAAATTTTCCTATTTAATCGACATTTTGGGGCCCGAGACTATGCTATTTAGTTGGCCCCGTTCATAAACTAACGACATGGAGTGAAAAGTCTTCGTTAAGACGTTCTATGTACCGTAAATTTGCACTTTTTCAAACTCGCGAGCTACGCGCTTCTGACGTGAACGTCATTCGATTTATCGAAAATTAACCAATTCAAAACAGTTTTCGACCCAGTTTGGGGCTATCACGACCTTTTAAAAGGTTCAAAGTTAACATTTCGAAACATTTCGAAACTCGGCCGAGCTACATGGTAGGCGGAATGGTGGGTGTCAGGATATTTCGTAACAGTATTTGTTTTTTGTTTTTTAGATTTCCGTTACGGAAATCTAAATCTTTTTCAGATTTCCGTTACGGAAATCTAAATCTTTTGTTTTTTTTCTTGATTCGGTCGCCGCGCTCAAAGCCCGCGATAAAAGCTATATGCAATAGCTTAATAAAATACAATTGTTTTAGTAGTATTGATGAACCAAATTAGCAATTTTTGGATAAACGTTAATTTCTCACAATCCGTAGAGAGTGCAATGCCAAAGCGAAGAATGTGCAAATTTGGTAATTTCCACTTATGTGTAGTGACAATCGTGATAGCCTTGGAATGTATCAAACAAAACTCACAGTTAGAGACAGCTCATAACACTCTATGTGCTATTGTGATTTGCGAGTGTGGAGATTATGTGGTTCTTACAACACATGTGAAGAGCGAATGTACCATATTGGTCTTTGTGGCTTGCAGTTTGACCGAATGTTACAAATCCTTAATAGTGAATATGTGCCACATTTGTGTTTTCGGGATTTATTTTTTCACATCAGTGCTATGATATAGGTATTACATTGAGAGGATTTCACGAAAATATTGTGGCCCAGTAGGAGTTTGTATACAAAAGGTAAGATGGAATAATATTGAGTGAACTCTCTCTTGAGCGAACACCTGTAGGGCTGGAAAAAAATCTCGCGCTATTTGCTTGTGATACAAAATTTCCACAAAATATTGGAATTGTAATGTTCCCAATATGAACAATAATGATAGAAAGATTTAAAACACTAAATTACGTAATCTATAATAGTAGATTGCAGTTTGTTTAAATGTTATATGGGATTTAAGGTCCTCAGCAGGAGAAATACCCAGCAAAAATTGAAATTGCTTCAAGTACATTATGAAATTGGAGTAATAAAAAGTACTTAACCAAATCAAACTTAACAAGTGAGGGAAGTTACCTGATCAATTGATCACTGTGTTTTATTTATTGTCATTGTACCGACGATACACCATCAGTGTCGTGTATATTATTCCATTCCATCTTCAGCTATAACAAAGGATACAAGTAAAAATATGTGTATGTTGAATAATTCAGGTTAACATTTTTCCGAGTCCGAAATCTTCAAAATATCACAATATAGCGTTTATTGTTGATTCGAATGTAAAATAGAACTGATTCTGAATTCATAATCTTAAAAGTCGTTTCCAACACAAATTCTAATATCCAGAATGCGAACATTCACAACCAAATGAAATTTTCATTGTTTGACAACTAGCAATTATATTAAGCTACACATTGTTCCAAAGGCGGATAAAATAAACTTGGAAAAATAACCAGGGAAACAATATCGTTGATCACTAAATCTTGTTGTAGAAGGAATTCGTAGCAAGAAATAAGGATATAAACTTAAAATCCAATATATGTGAAACGGGAAAATAATAATAATGGCTGTAGTTCTTATAATAAGCTTGGAAGAAATATAACTGCTGCCGTTCTCAATAAAATTTTCAATAAGTCAGTAGTTTCGTCGAAAGTCTAGTATAAAAATAGTGAGGAAATTCCCAAGAAACAGATGCAGACAGAGCAAACATTAAATAATATTTGCCCAAGTTTGATATTGAAAAATGCGGAGTTGAGTAGAAAGTTCGCAAGACAATACACCGATGTGTCGTAAACATGTATTTTATGCGATGAGAACCATCACATGAAGAACTAATATGATTGAAGTACAAAATACATGCAGAATTCGAATTTAGACTGACACGAATTATTATTGTTATTAACTTTGTTCCACACTACACAAGTTGTCAGTTACTTTGTGATGTTAATATAATATAGCCCTCAATAATTGAACAATTATTTGTTGGAAATTAATCTTATACGCAAAATGCAGTTTTGTAAACGCTGTTCAAGGAATGACGTCTACAATCAAGGTCAGCCATTGTTGTCAGGTTGAGCAGGTTTTGAATGCTTTTGAATAAAACTAACCACTTGATTCAATTAGCTGAATCACGAACAAATTTAGGACTACTTTACTCATTATAACAAATAACACAAATTATTTGTAAGTCTACACGTAACCACAAACTGTTGTTGTATTCATCATATGTGTAAAGGGAATTAGAATATCTTCTTATCGGTTCTCCTTGTATCGAATCCAAATTCAAAAACTTATCTGATGGCCGAATGGCTCCCGTTCATTGTGAACTTCCGCCATAGCAATTGGTGAAAACTTCACTTCAGTTTGTTCCTTCACCTAACCAAAGATGATTGCAAACTAGCTACTACACCACAAGAAAAAGCCAACCTTTTTTGCTGTAATGTATGCTGGAGATTTCACTTTGGATCCACAAGGGAAGGAACCTCCTAATATTACAACCATCAATAGCCGTATGCTTGAAAAAACTTTTCGTCAGCACACAATCAGGCGCATGCTGCTTGATCTCAATACCAAAAAGACCATACAGAATTCTACTTGTCGTTCTGAAGGAATCTACACCTGGATTAACACCAGTTTTCTGCAGGTTGTTGTACATTCAAACAAACTTGGTGTATTTCCTTCCAGCTGAAAGACAGCTAGAGTGCAACTAATTGCAAAAAAAGGAACGAAGACCCTTTCCAATAACCGGCCAACACGATTTTTGGGTCTAACTTCTACATGTTAAATTTTGGTTTCTTACGAAGTTTGCTTTTGTAGAAACTAGAACAATTTTTCAATTTTTCGGCAAAAATTATTGATTTTTATATTTTTTTCTACACTTCCACTGTAAATTATAATTAGAAAACATTTTTTTAGATACAAGAGTCTTTTTTATTCAAGATTTGTGATAAACAATAACATATAGATGTAAAATAACAAGAAATTAATGTCTAAAAGTGAATATTTTTCGTATTTCTTCTATGCTCGTATGAGCTCTCTCGTATTAAACCCCAAATGTAATCTCCCATCATATTCTCGTTGTACTGCCCTTGATATCGCCGTTCAAAGTCCATCACATCTTGGTGAAAACGTTCTCCTTGTTCCTCGGAGTAGGCCCCCATGTTGTCTTCAAATTCGTCCAGATGAGAATGTAGCATAATGAAGTTTATGAGACATTCTGCAGCTCATAACTTTAAAGCTTTTAAGCATTTTTTCAATCAATTCTGCATAGTTAATAGCTCTATGATACCCAAGAAACCCATCAACTACTGCTTTAAAACTTTCCCAGGCTGGTTTTTCACGAGCATTGAGAAGCTTCGTAAAGTCATCACTCTTCATTATTTGTTTTATTTGCGGTCCAACGAAAATACCTCCTTTAATTTTAGCTTCAGATAATTTGGGAAAAAATCCCCTTAAATATTCGAAAGCTCTAGAGTTTGGATCCAGAGCTTTTACCAATTGCTTCATTAGCCCTAATTTTATATGTAACGGTGGCATTAATATACTTTGAGGCTTTACGATTGGTTCCGACTTTACGTTATGTTCCCCAATCTGAAATTCGACGCGATCAGGCCATTTACGCTGTTGATAATTAGGTACCCAATTTTCATTTTGATAACTGATTTTCACGTTAAAATAGGCTTCATAGGCTTCGCAAAGTTTCAAATTTGTTAATAAAGCGAATTTTTCACTTCTAACTTTAATAAATTCACCGCAAATAAAACAAAATGAATCAACATCATTTTTACACTGTCTTGATGCCATTTTTCAACTGAGTATTACACAAATATAGTTGTTACAGCTGTAATAAACAAGTTAACATTCACTACTGTGCCTCTTACAAATAATAATACAGTTTACTTTCGGGTTAATCAAAGTGCTGCCATCTTTTGCTTATGAAATAAATTAAATCATACTTATCGTCGTAAATCAGACCAAAGCAAACTTTATGAACTAAATATGAATATTTAAGTGTTTTTCAATGTCTAGAATCAGAATTTAAACAAGAGAACAGAAACCCAAAAAAAAATATTTTTTTTGTTGACCTGTGTAATTATACTCATTGCACTATCATCTGTGATCTCTAATGTGATGGAGGAAGCAATCAACATCGAGCTAATCTAATACCTGAGAACTACAAAATCGTGAATGACCGGCAACATGGCTTTCGTCAGCAGAGATCAACAGGAGACCTACTTACCCACGTAACAATGTATGGCGGAAATCTATTGAGAGACCTGGGGAATCTCTAGATGTAGCATCAGATATCTCCAAAGCATTCGACCGAGTCTGGCACCAAAGCCTTCTTAAGAAACATCCATCATTTGGTTTCCAGCCTCAACTCAACTCAGGTAGTCACTCCATGTGGTGGTTCACAGGGCTCTGTCTTGGCACCAACTTTGTTTCTACTGGAAGTGACCACTTGTCCCGACAGCTTTGCAGATGATGATACACTCCATACCGCTTTCTGATCTAGAGCCCATATACCATCCAATGAAGCCAAAGAAACGAGACAGAGACAGGTTGATGCAATTGATGGAGATCTGGCAAAGATTTTGAAATTGCTATCTGATAATCTAGTGAATTTTAATGCAACCAAAACTCAAGCTTGCGTCTCCATCCACCAGGAAGGCGGATCTCACAATAATATGATTCTATTGTATAGTGCCATCATTTCAATTATTTGGACATAAAATGTAACAATTAATTTTTCCAAATTGAAACTATAATATTTTTCTAACCCTAAGGAATGACTGTATCTTCCTTAGGAAGATATCAACTTATTTATTAGAGGTTTCGTAGGTGAGGGGCATACGTTAACTATGATAAGAAGTAACTGAAGCTGTTTTATCATTTCTGCCCAATCATTTATGTACTGCTCATAACTTGGGCACCACCTTGTAGATTTTCTTAACATTTGACATATGTGTTATAAATAACCGATGAATAAGAAAATAAGAAAATGCAGGTCCTAGTTCACAAAAAAAGTCACTGTATCACCAACCCGTTAAACAACACCCTGTGTATCTGATTCTTCTAATGCATATACATATTTCAAAAGAATACAAAAACTTATTTTAATGATCATTTGTGTTTATTTTCCGCTGAAGATTTATTGCAATGTGTGTGTTATGAACATTCTGGACTTAAAAAAGGAAACTGAAATACTTTTATCAATTATATTAGGTTATAAATGAGAATTATGTGTACTCCACCTAGTTATTTACATTTATGAAAGCTATTTATTATGTTTGTATTTTTTTTACATCCAATCATTTATGTTTTCAACACTCTGTATTATCAGTGTATCAATGTAAAGCTGTATGCTGAGAGCAACCTTAATAAGAACTACAAGAGAGATATGAAAAAGCTATGTATCATCACAGAACTACAATTGCTTGAAATTACCATCATTCGTCACTTCTTATCATATGGTTAACAGATTTTCTAAGCATAGCTAGATTATTCCTTTTTTCTAAGAACTATTCATGTCTACACTTTGAATCTCAGATTTTCTCGATTATGGTTATCTACAGGATTGAAGTCAGGTGAGCTTGAAGGTCAGTAGTTGTTTACAATCACCTCAATCATTCCTAATCAGAGCCAAGGTATGTTCATTTCCCAATGAAACACCCTGTATATACTACATACATACATGTCTCACCATCGTAACAACTCACCTTGATAATACTCCGTCATAATGGACATTGTATTCTATATGGGAAAATAGAATGGAATGTATCAGAAATATCTTCATGAACGAAAAAGAAATTTGGAATATTCAACGAGTACTACTCAAATTAGAGAATAATGAAACACGTTTCGTTCATTCGGTTTATTATCATTTTATAATTAACTAAGAGGGAAACAAAAGTAATAGGAATTGCTATGAATACGTTATATTTGTTCCTTAACCTATTTAACTGTAATAAATGGAGAAAGAAAAGCCTTCATTAATATCTATATCCGAGAAATGCAGGTTTATGTCTTGATGTAAGCACAAACTGAATAAGATCCAAAGTTTGTATATTTCATTTTAACAAATCTATTAAATATCATAATGGAAATGCAAATTTTCAATTCGTCTGATATATACTAAAGTTTACACAACGACTAGAATGTGATTACGCGAGCAATTGAAACAAACAAGCAATCACATTCTATTATAAGTAGTAACAAGTTCCAACGACAAAAAAAATTAAATGAAAACTGGAAAAATACCATCCGCTGAAGTTGCGATTTTAATCTAAATATAATCCTATTACGGTACTGTATATTAAATTTGAGTTTCAGTTATATTTATATTTTCTCGACGACATAATTGGTTTTATATACGAGGACAAGTAAAAAGTTTACGTGCAAAATTCGAAGTCTCATAGGAGTTTACGTGGAACACGCCAATTTATTTTATATTGTTTGAGTCGATGTAGGCAACTTGACAATTAACTGAAACAAAATAAGATTACTACGATTCATATTGATTAATAATGAGGGTGGAGAAATCACAAAATCTAGTTTAATACTAATTATATACCTTCTTTTCTGTTGAAATATCCATGTCATCATCATCGACATATACATATGGACTGCGCGTGGCAATGATAAGCGCGGGTAGTGCCGGCGTGAGAGAGGGGAAAACGAAGAGGACTAATACTGTCTTTATCTACTTTATCTATCGCGTTTCTATTGGCCGCTGCGTTGCCATGGAAATGCAACATGACTGTAGCTAGTATGTTTACGTCCCGAGCCGATAGATAAAGACAGTATTAGGCCTCTTCGTTTTCCCCTCTCTCACGCCGGCACTACCCGCGCTTATCATTGCCACGCGCAGTCCATATGTATTATGTCGATGGTCATTATCATTAGAAACTTTTTTTATATGTCGTTACTACTCTGAATTGAATAACTCATAGTATTCCTCTAATATGATGAAGTATTTATGGCCAATTTTTAAATTGATGTCCACCATTTTAAAGTGATTTGATAACTTCCTAATCCGTACATCCAATAGGAAACCATCTCGACAACCATCGGTTGTAGAGTTTCATCGTCTCCAAGGTATGTCCGACGAATCAACCGCGTATGCCGTGCACTGACACAGTACATGCATGGGTATATATTCTTCCACGCTGCAACCTCTGCATGTGGGCTGATCTACCAGATACATCGTGCAGAGATGTTCGTTGCACGGAGCATGTCCGGTCAGATATGCAACAAGATTCCGTATTTCTTGTCTGCTGAACGTCAGTAGATTTTTCACTCGTTTCTGCTGGAGATCTCTCATTAGTCGCTTGGAGTGCGACATACGGAGCAGTATCCTCCAATAGACACGGTGCTCTGTCTCGTATCATTTTTGGATTACAGATTTCGCTGTGGTATGAGAAATGCCACAGGTTGGCTCTGGACTATCACGGGTTGTTCCGTCCTTGCTTCAGCGTGTGCGACGACAGTTTCAGTCCCGTCTGGTCTCCTCAGACTCACATACGAGTGTCACCCTATTGGGGTTCTTCACTAGTGTCGTTAGTTTCTTTACACAATCAAGTACACATTGTGAGGTGATTGTGTATGATTCCAGTGCCTTAAGCACTGTTAGGTTGCTCGCTATGATTGTGATTTGACTATTCTCAGTGGCTTTAACCCCAACAGCCTTCCAATCGCAGCCGTTGTGGTGGTAAATTACATCTCATAGTAGGTAGTGCAATGCAATGAAGTGCGGTTGCTAACTGATAAATATAAGTTACATTTAGTTTACATGTGTGTATGATTCCAATTCACGTTCCCGAACCCAGTTCTTTCCAGAGGCGATGCTCACTTTTTCATAAAGATCTACAATACTTCAACGAACCTTAATTCCAACTGACAATAATGGGGGCTAGTGTTTTTTTGGTTATCCCATGGCAATCATGACATAGTTCAGTGCTCAGTCTCAGCAAAATCTTGTGCACTTTAACTGGACGATCGTCCAATATCATATCATGAATTTTGTCGACGATTTCTGGCATTGTAACCTCAATTGGACGACCAGAACGTTTGGCGTCCTCTGTGGTCATACTGCCACCACGAAAATCAGTAAACCACTTGTGAATCGTTCCAATCGATGTTAAAGAGTGCTCATACTGTTTAACAAACGATGATTTGGCTCGCGTGATATTTTTACATGCAAGAAATAATGCTTAATTAAGACGTGAAATTCACTTTTCTCCATGTTTACGAGAATCTTCAAGGCTGTTTGCTCTTGATGGATGTCAAAACAGAACTGAATGACACATATGAAAATTTTAATGCTTTCTAGTTTTGGTACATCACAAATGTCACATGAGATTTTCTATTTTGGCGCCATCTGCTTCATTTTTCAGGGACTTCCCCCTTGCACTCGTTATGTTTCGGCTAAATAGCGAGCGCTTTGTTGAATTTATGAAAACCAAAGGTACATGCTTCCTTTTGAAATGAATAAAACTGAAATGATGAGTTGTACCACAGCCAAATTTTATGCCAGTAAATTTCGAGACGAACCTCAGATATAAGGATTCGCGATTATCAGAATTGAAAGTAGTCTGTGTTTTAGTGCTAGCCGGCCGACAGCGGACGTGTTGTTCTATTTCTCTCTACGATCGGCCAGATAGTTAACGCACCGAACGACGCGGGGAACGGAGCGATTAGCGTTGAGTATTTCGACGGACCGCTCTGCACATTTAGTTTTTATGCCAGTAACATGCATTCCGCCTCGCTCCATCTTACGAAATTGTAGATTCCGTAAGAGAGGGGCTTAAAGCTCTCATACCGAAGATCCGCCACTGTGCTTATCCTATGCTTGTTTTCATTACTAAGTGAATTTTCTGATTACACTCCATTAGACTCATAGCATCTTTAAACCAGGTCAAAAGTAATAATGTCCCTTGAATTATAAAGATGCCACTGAGAGAATGTCGATTGTACATTAAATATTTAATTCGAAATTATACGATTGCAAGAAGCAATCGTACATCTGAATTCAATATGTGGTGTCTGGAAGAATCATTCTGCTGTAAAATCGTCTGGACAACTTTTTAGAAAGCAGGCAATTTCAAAATACAATCAAAGAAGATTGACGAAATATGTGCATAGTGTATGTCAGTCAGTTACTAGCGGATTTCAGTCTGCGATAAGGGCTCTTACGGTACATCACTTTATATAAAGTTGTTTGCATGCACGTTCAGCTACTTGAAATATAAAAGATAAACTTCTCATTACTGGCATCTTCAAATATAAAGGTACATTAAATATAAACCACTTTTCCATATCTTTCGAAACATTCGTACATTCCACTCTCATTTTATTTATTCATTCGTCCAATAAATTGAAAATTTCACGGAGCTTTTCTTTTGGCCCTTTTTACTTAATCAGTATTTTTATATGGAAAATATTCTTTGACGGAATAACACTTATGAGCGATTTTAGAAGAAACTACGCGAAATTATAGGTAAAGATTTTTTTATGATGGGACTCCCATGAGACTTAACCTTAAACAATATTAGCTATTCTTCTTTCTGTTCTGTTTCTGTTGTCGCATAAATTTAATATTAAATATTTATTTCATTATATCATTTTCTTAATGAAACGGCTTTTAAAACTAACTAATTACAGTATTGAACGATATGGTACTTCTGATTCAACGCAGAATGTCGATAAATCCTTAGCTCAAAATCGATGCAGGTTGATGGTATTACCTTATTTTACTGCTATTCACCTATAAAAAATAATAGTATTCAATACAAAACAACTGCTACAGAACGAATGCTATATTATACTGATTCGACTGAATTCATAGGTGGAGTGCATCATATAAGAAAGCGAACGAGGTATAACTAATTAGTCGATTAAAAAATGTACAAACCCAGGAAAATTGAAGATACAAATTTTTTTTCCTGAAATCTTTAGCAATAACTTAAGTTAGCCCTACATGATATAATGCACCCAGTGATATATGGGGCAAATGCCCCCCTCCCTTGAAAATAGATAAACAATTTGATAAACTATTGGTGCTTTTTTTGCCAAAATCACATCTAGGAGCTTTTTGGTTCGATGATTACGAATATAACGTCAAAAATACCAGATTGTATATGGCGATTGCGTAAAACCGGAAGTGGCGCTCATTGGGTTCAATTTTTATATAACAAATTGAATAACCCAATAACTATTTCTGCTTTTTTGTCAAAAATTAGACCTCGGGGGTTTTGGGCTGCTGATTATGAATTTAATGCATATCATAGATGGCGCTGGCATAGAAGTACTAGTTTCAAAAAGAAGTATATTTAACAAATATACATATTCGATATTTATTAACTTCACTGATTAAGATTATAAGCTGATTAGTGAAATATCAGTTATCTTATGGAAAACTTTGAGTTATGTAGAAATGATATATGACATCAGTATATATTTTATATGAAACTATCACGTGAGATATAACAGATATGCTGTGATAGAAATGTAACTCATACATGATGGTCATCAGAAACATACGTTTCGAAAATCGATCTATTTAAGAATTTAATTTTTTATTTTCAAGATTTCCTCGGTTGTAGAACATGCATATAGTGTAGGAGATCTATATGCTATAGAATATAATGATGGACGCATTTTTTCTACGATCCAAATGATTCCTTTCCAATACATATCATTATCTGTGCATAGGTATAATATTAGTATACTAAGGAATATATTTTTATTCATTTGAAAATATAAAATAACGACACAACGTACTAGTATACCTGCGGTATTGTTTAGAATTTGGAGATATTCAAAAGAAATAGTTATTTTCAGGTAGATACATCGTTTTTTCAATATCAAAAATATGTTCCGTAGCATGGTCAAATTTCTATGAAACATTTCATGTAGCTGTGAGTCGCTTTTGAAAGACAGTATTGAAAATACATATTATCTGAAAAATTGTTGCCCTATATTTATTTATACAAATATTTGATATAATATATATTACAGCAAGTAGAAAATTTAATATGCAGTGGCACTTTGAAACCTGTTGCTCAATAAATAATATACTATCTAGGGCTGTTCTTTTCTCAAAAGGGATTATCCAGAATGAACTATACTGCTTGCTACGTTGATTAAGGAATAAAATATTTTATTTATAATATAACCTAAAAACTTATCAAATTCTTGTGTGTGATCGTAAGCACTGCTTCAGAAAAATCTATTGCGATATTAGGGATATTCTCCCTAACATTTATGAAAACAGAGATAGACAAAAATTTTAATCATACATTATTAGAAATACATTTCTTATTACATTCTTCACAAAGAATTAATAATTTATCAAATACATATACCTACATATTTATAGTAGTCGAGTATGCTGTATGAAACAATAGTGCGATCCCTTTAAAAATGGTTTTGAAAAATACTAAATTCAACTATTAAATCGCATCACAGAAAATCACGAGACACGCGTAGTCTATCTGAAATTGTCTTTCTGAAATGCTTACTTCTTTTTATTTTGAAAATGTATTATCTGTAAATCTACTGCTGCCTAATAATGAATAGTTTGAAAGTCGCGTCGTTTGCGTTTATTCATTAGAAGGTTTTAACTGTCGTTCTAGCTATCATGTTTTCATCCTTAGAAATGTTGCAAAAGTCGTTCTGAAAATTTCATTTGTTACGATATAAAGCATGTCAATTTAGTTGTTTTATAGACAAAATGACATTAAAATCTATGAAATTGATTTTTTTTACGATATTTTGATATACCATTTTTATATAACTAAAGGTTTTTCCAGAAAATAACCGATTGAGAGTTTTTTATATTTATTTTATAAATGAATATTAAACGGAAAATTTATTTATTTAAATATTTCATTTGACTTGTGTTGCTGCTATGGTATTGTGTTAAAAAAACAAATCTAAAGTGTAAATAGAATTAATAAAAACATTGTTGTAGTGCTTTTGTATACTATAGTGTAAAAAATTAATTGAATTTTTATATGAAGAATTTGATTTAACGATGTCCAATGATCGCAATCTTAGCACAACAAAATACAAAACTACTATTGATGCAGTATTCACAAGATATATAAATAGATTTAAATCAAAATTGTTCATTTCATACTTTAGTTACCATAGACCCATTGTTTCAGTTTTAGAATTTGATGAAAATCCTGATAATAATGATGAAAATGCTGATAATGATGATGTAAGAGTTGTTGAAATTATGGATGAGAATTGATAAATTTTGTATTTACTATTTACTAATATTTACTCATTTAAATAAAACCACTTCCTTCGAATATAGTTTCTATATTATTATACTTCATGTCTATTCAAAAAGTGCCCACATTGCTTTGATAAACTTGATTTTTTATGAACAATTTCTCATGTCGCGAGCGCACCTAAAAATGCTCACCCAAAAAAGTGCCCAACGCGCCATAAGTTCAAGTTTTCACTTCTGCCTGCACTCCCGGAGTGCGCTGACTTTTTTTTAAACTTATTATTTGTTGGAATAATTAATTATTCATCCACAAATTTTTTTTTTCACATCCACTAATTACGAATTGTAAGTATTTATATTATACGAATTGTAAGTATTTATATTATATTTTTTTTTATGCGACCGTTTTTTGTACATGTTTGACGAATTTATCACCTCAGCAACAGTATCTGTCTGCTGGAAGATCCACCAATTCAACTTTATAGATACCACAGGACATATTGATTTTACAATGGAAATGTTCTGGACGGTGTGATTATCATTTTAGATTCGTCGTTATAACAGAACCATTTTTCAGATGTTGTCAATCCCTTTAAAGTCTTTGGAAACATACAATGCTCAACTAGTCTTTGAAAATACTAAGTCGCTAAGACTCTTTTAATTAAATAATTTCATTCAACCTCGAACTTAATTCGAACGTTAAGATAATGCTTCCTTAATTAAAGTTTCGTAGTCTCTTACTTTTTCCACAAAGAGGATTTCGTTTTCGGTGCGTTTATATTAAAAGTTCAGAACAGCTTTTACACTTTATAAATAAAGTTTGCATTTCATAATTTTTAGAACGATATCGATTATATTTGCTCGGGATGGAATAGATTATTTCTCTGGACAGTACGGATCAAAAATACAACTCAATTAAATTCCAATACTCTCCTATACGATAGTACCGGGATGTTGAAACCAGTTAGTTTTTGTAACCTATAATTACGCTACAAACGGTAATTGAATTAGGCACCTACGCGAATTTATAAATTTATTTTCCAATTTCCAGGAGTAATAAAAAATGAACAATAATGTAAAATGTTTTACAGGTCTGTTAGTTCCCAGTTTCGGGCAGATGTTTTGCCTCTTCCGACTCAGCGGGACGAGTAGATCTGTAGTTTCACCGATCGACATCTCTGCTGAGGTATATGTTACCATCAACAGAAAGTTCTAGAGAGGTAATAAACAACTAACGCCATCTACCGGTGAGTAGATATCTCTAAGAAAAACCCACGCAATGTGGAGAGCATTGACTGAATCCATCTTCCGTACTCCATAGAAGTCACGACATTCGATACCGTTTCGCCAGTACTATATATATCTGTCATATTTATTAGACATACGAAATGTCCAACAGCTTCTTTTGATGTCATAAAAGCGTCGTACTATTTCATTGCCGAAGGTTTTTTGAGGTACACGTTTCATAAATGGTATAAAGTATACATATGAAAGGAAGATAAAGTAAACAAAGTTTCTTGAATAATATTGTTGCTTACTGTTTATAATGTCTTTCAGATTTGGTTAATTTGTTCTACTTTCCATTTTTGCTTTCAAAATTTTGCTCTCATCTTTTTTTGTTTTCCTTATCTTCACACTTCTTCTCTGGCTTATACTTATGGCCATACATTTTTTTCGTAAATATTGTTTAGAGATTCCTGTATAAGTCCCATCGCAATCTAAACAATTTAATTTGCATACTGTGTGGGTTTGTTTATCTTTAGTTATTAAAGGTTTTAGATTTGAAAAATATTTACTTACACAGTTAGTAGGTTTATGCGCAACATTTATACCATACTTTTTCAACCATTTCTTAATTTTCACTGAGGTCTCCGGAATGTATGGTAATGTTATAAAATTATCTTTATTACCGTTGATGTTATTTATATATGACGTTCCAATATAGATTTTGTTCATTCTTTCTTTAATGATGGGATTGAAAAATGATTTTGGGTAGCCATTCATTTTCAGTATTACGAACAATTTTTAAATTTTTGGGACGGTCCTCTAGGTGGGACAATTTAATCGCGCGATCTGTAACTGTTCATAACACTTTTTCTATAACTTGTTGGAGCAACGGAATTGAAGTGAAGATAACGTTGAGACCAAACTCCTTTAGAAAACCACGAAGTTCTTATTTGTCCATCTGCATCATGCCTAATGTTCATATCTAGGAAATTTATGTTTGTGTTCACTTCTATTTCAAAAGTAAATTGAAGTTTACAGCGGAAATTATCAAATTTATCAATTGCGTACTAAATTTTATTATTGGAAACACACATTAGGCAATCATCTACATATCGTTTAGAGAATACGAGTTGAAAATCTAATGAATATATTACAGATTCCTCTAGACATTCCATATCTATTCCCTGAGAATTTATGTATAATTCATAGCTGGGACAAGAATCATTATTAATTTAACATTGCCTTAATTATCGTCTGTATTTGGATAATAAAAATATTCTTAACTTTAATTTGTGTTAATTATTATTATAATTTCAAGAATCAGCTGGTGTGCATTTCATCTGCATTTTAATGATCTTTTGTACGGTGCGTAATTCATGTTGAAAAGATTAGGCCATGTAACTGACCCAAATGGAATTATCATTATAAGTCAAACAAGCAAAAATATTGACGTTTCCGCCTTTGAAGTTAACGTTATCTTGAACATTATCTGCACGCAGCAGGAAATTGCGATCGTTTCCGTAGAATCTGCACTACACGGGAATAGTTTGAAGTTCATGTAATTTCTTAATTCTCAATTTCAGAGTGCCGATTTTCAACAGCAGGCTGTGCCGGGGATGGGTCGATGGTGCTTACTCTAGGGGGCGCTAGATAGACAGTAGACTGTCGCCTCCGCCCACCGCTAGATCGAATGCCGGTGAAGGTCAAGGTCAGTCTGGCATGCCACAGACTGCAGGACGTGAAGAGTCGCGTGGCGTGACCTAGCCAACCCGGCTCCAACAGGTAAAGTAATATTCATAAGACCCCGAGCATTCGTCACGCACTATTCCAGAGTATTACAGAGGCTGGGAGAAATTATGTGTAAATATGAAATTTTTGTTGCCACTTTCAATGTCATATTTTTTACAAAACAAATGAAATCTGAATAACAGCCAGCTGTAAACAAACTTTTGTGCAAGTATCCATCATTCGAATATTATGCAGTCGCTGTGCAATCCTTTATTTACTTTGATTGGTCTAGTATATTTCCCGTTAAAGCCTTTGTCATTGTGAATGCTCAATTATTTCCTGTATTCTTACATCCCACTGCACTACGTAGCAGTGGCGGCTGGTGACTCGTAACATATGGTGAGGCAATATTGTTAACCTGTAATGAACTATAAGAGAGTTCACACTGTGGATATAATCATATATTATAATACTATTGATAAGAAATAATCACCCTTATACACTAAAAATATTATTGAAGTACTGGGGACCTTTCGGCTACCAAATAGCCATCATCAGAGTAAACTAAATTATAAATAAAAATGTGCCTGTTAGTCGCGGAAACGAAGCACTGAAAACGGCCAAAGTTCGAAAAATTTGAACAGTAAGACGAATTTGGATGCAGTTTTTTGCATTCGATTCGTTAGAGCTTCAGAAAACTTTGTGACCTAAATTGATTTATAAGAAATTAAAAATATGAAATTTGCATAAGTAATATGCATTTTATAATTGCATTTTAAATTGACAGTAAATACTGTATTCACAATTCGGTTAATAGTGATGAAAATGATTCCAAACTCGTTACTCGGAGGTTTCTGGGGTCGCTGACCACAAATAACGTGACAGAATCGGTCTCCGAGGTATCTGGTGCCCAGAGTGACTGTTATCCTCGTTGTCCCCTTAAAGAAAATACACGTGCACGGTATTGATATAGTGTACGCAGACTGTAGAAGAAGACGGAGAACTTCTAACCTGCAGCCCCTTACGTAGTGTTTACATTGTGTCTTCCCCTTGCAAGACATCACAGAACCTGATCCTCATGTATCGTATCACTGCTACCAACTGCATCAAAAGCGCCAAATTAAAAAAAAAATTAGCTTCAGTAGATACATTTTGTAAGAATGGTCATCAGAATTTACACCTTTTGTACAACATTTGAGTGCATAATTTACAAGCATGTACAAAGTTTCAGTAAAAATCATGTAATAATAGCATTAATTTATGGGGACAACAAGGATACCGTTCACCCTGGGCACCAGGTACCTCGGAGACCTATTTTGTGATATTCGTGTTCAGCGACCCCAAAAACCCCCGAGTAACGAGTTTGGACTGATAATATGACGAATTTCCCGAAAACTCCAGGAGACGACGGGGATACCGTTCATCGTGGGCACCAGGTACCTCTCGGAGACCAATCATGTCGCGATATTCATGTTCAGCGACCCCAAAAACCCCCGAGTATCGAGTTTGGAATCATTTTCATCACTATTAACCGAATTGTGAATTTAGTATTTACGGTCAATTTAAAATGCAATTATAGAATGCATATTATTTATTCAAATTGCATATTTTTATTTTCTTATGAATCAATTTAGGTCACAAAGTTTCCTGAAGCTCTAATCGTAAAACCACATTCAAATCCGTCTTACTGTTCAAATTTTTCGATCTTCAGTGCTTCGTTTCCGCGACTATGTTTAAATACTATTTGGAGATAATAATGTAAACAATGGGTTACCCTTAGCTGTAGATAAATCGTAATTTAATAAATTGCTTTTTCTTTTGTACATTTCCATCCCCTCTAAATTACCTAGATATTTGTCTGTACTGTGTTTTAAAAGTGATAAACTACCGTGTGTTGAGGAATAGTGTGACTTGTATTCAAAATACGCTCGGCTACAGCTCATTTTTCGCCATTATTTATATGAGAAAATATTTCTTATAACGAGTTAAAATATTCCTTTTAGTTTGATCCACATTAGATTTTGAACACGACCCACAATTAATTCTGTAAATCCCGGGTTTGTCGAAATCGGGAACTTTATCAAATGTGTTGCCTGAACGGTGTTTTAGCTTGTTCTTATGTATTGCAAATTTGGAAAACAAACTATGGAATTTATTGATTACTGAAGAATGATAGCTGAAACTTTTAAATTTTATTGAAGTATTCGAGGGTATTGGTTCTAATTTGGTTGGTTGGCTACGTTCCAATCTATTTTTTTGTTTAGGAATTGAATTATAGATCAAAGATTTGTGGCAACCAACGCAATTTGCTGAAGTCATCCAACATCGTTGTTATAATTTTGTTGTCCGGGAATGTATTGTTTTCACTCCTAGATATACAATGTACTATTACGACCCCTGGATTGGGGTAGAAAACGGCACTTTTCTTCTCCAGGGGGGAGCAACTAACTTTGTAGTTGTTGTTGAAGGATTTTGTTGAAATTTGGGTGAAAGCAATCATGAATTAACTTAAATTCACTGTGAAAGTTTTGAATCGATTCAATGTATATCCCTGGGAGAGTGGAAGACAATAGAATTTGTCACCGAACAGCAAACCAAATTTGAATATGATAGGACCTTCCGGTTTTGAGTTATCGTGTGGACAACATTTCGTGACGGACATCCAGACACAGACAGATGGGTTGTTTCAGAGTTGCTTAAAATCCGATGAGAAACACTATGTTTGATGAATTTTTGCTCTAGGACATTTTTCAAAGATTTTATAAATAACTTGAGTAAATGCATTAAACTCTGCTCAGAGAATAATAATTGTACATTGAACGGTTCTTCAAAATTACTTTGAAAGGAGTATTGATTTTTATAATAATCATTACTACTTTGTGAAAAATATATAGGTTGTCCCAGGTTTTAGTAGCAGAACTTCAACAATTGATAGAAAATTTGAGAAAAAATATATATACATATATGCACAGACGCTTAGTTTTAGAGATACAGGGTGTTGAAATTGGAAAAAAAAATCGTTTTTTGCGAATATCTCCGGAACCGTTTATCGTACAGAAATAGTGAGCTATGTTCTGCGCGATGAAAATTTTTTTTAGTCATAATTGGTGAAGATTTCGAAAATGTAGTGGGTGTTCTTCTCCCCAACTTCTACGTCACTGAAAAAAGTACAGTTTTGAGACAACCATTTGAACCGCTAATGTTTTCTTCACAAAACATGTGCTCTTGGTCATAAGCTCTGAAGTTGACCGTTTTTGAGAAAAATCAACTTTTATGTTGAAAAACATGGTCAATTCTTACTAATCAAACAAAATTTATTCAAACGTTAGAACAAGTAACAAAACAAAAAAATTGACCATGTTTTTCAACATAAAACTTGATTTTTATCAAAAACGGTCAACTTTAGAGCTTATAACCATGAGTACTTTTTTATGTAGTAAACATTGGCGGTTCAAACGGTTGTCTCAAAACCATATTTTTTCCAGTGGCGTCGAAGTTGGGGAGAAAAACTCCCACTACCCCTTCAAAATCTTCACCAATTATGACTAAAAAAAAAATTTTATCGCACAGAACATAGCTTAATATGAGTAGAAAATGCTTGCAAAAGCAGTTTTCGGTACGATGAACGGTTCCTGAGATATTTGCTAAAAACAATTTTTTTTTTAATTTCAACACCCTGTTTCTCAAAAACTAAGCGTCTGTGCATATATGTTAATAGGAACCTTCATTCTCAAAATCAAATTATCTATCGATAGTTGAAGTTCTGCTACTAAAACCTGGGACACCCTGTATAATGAAATAGGATACTCATTTATACATAAAATCATTCTCGTTCGATATTTAGAGAGTATAGACTTATATCTTTGTCGCTTTATAGCTACAGAAATCATAGAAACAGCGATGCTGCGGGAGTAAAAAGAGTTTGGAAGTTTCTGTAGGTAAGTTTCTACTTGCCCTTACGCAAGTTATGAATTCGGAGTTCATATGAAGTAGTAGTTTGACATGATGTTCTATGCGTTGAATTTTACTGCAATTTAATAATAGTAGTTTAGTGAGCTCGTATATTCTATCTTTTACCTACAACTTTGCTTTAAATTCAGGATATATAGTCGTATAATGAAAAATAACAGGCGACACGGAATGTATATTTTACAACTTTGTAGTCATATGTTAGAAAGATATTTGCAGCTTCTGAAGTTTATGGACAGGATTCCGCGTTTAATATTAGTGCATTAGTTCAATCCGCTTACGGTCTTATCGGTAGCTGCAATAGTGTAGAAACCACGAACCTAGACTTGATTGATCTTTTACCCGCCATTGTGGTATAAATATCAAATTTAGCACTCTCGGGTAGATTTATCACATGCAGCTTCTGAATAGAATGATGTAATGTTGGTGAATATTAACTATGTGACGTAAAATATTCATTTATTTCTCACATGGCTTAAACATTTCACCGGAAATTGAGACCCCTAATTTAGTTGCGAATACAAAAAAAAATAATATAATAGATAAAACTATAATTTAACATAGAATTATCAAGATTATTATGGTAAATTATTAAGTTATCTTCATAATTCAGAAAATTTGATTCTGTATCTCTTAATGTATTTACACGGAAATGTGGCCAATTAGGCAAAGCAGCCTTAAACTTGTTTATACTTACCCAGAACATTTTTTTATAGTCAGTTCTATTGAAATATGGGGTTACCATGAAGCAAGGGGTTTATTTGAAATTGGTATTGTTGTTAGTTGCTCAAATAATTGGATTTTAATGTATCTATGGAAAACAAAAGGATCGTTGTGACAAGTATTGATGCAAGTGTCAATCGAAATAATCGTAATTTAAAGAATCGTTCTCAAAATAAAACACGGGTAACGTAAATAACAATTTGAACATGGACTGCAAACACTAATTGGTTTAGTGCAATGCTATCATGAAGGCTGTAGAAGATTTCGTACGAAAATGAGTTTGAGAGCAGGGCCTTGCCATATGAAGGCGTATCGTAATTTGATTAGCAAATTTGGAAGAACAGGGTCTGTAAAAGACCTTCCGAGATCAGGAAGACCTGCGATTACTGATGTTCAAGTTGCAGAAGTTCTTCAGGAAAATCAAAACGTAGCCAATACTAATACGCTAGCAATCAGTAGTGTGAATGCGATATCAAAACGGATACAAATGCCACACACCACGGTTTGGAAAATTTTACGGAAAATCCTAAGAATGTGTCCCTATGAACTGCCACTGCTGTTTCAATTGAAGGACGCAGATGTTGCTGTCAGGTACAATTTTTCGTTACAAGTATTGGCTCAGATGGAAATTCAACCCGACTGGTTATCCCGTGTTTTATGGACAGATCAGACCCATTTCTCTCTTAATGGTTTAATTAATACTAGAAACTGTCGAATAAGCTCAACAGAAAATCCACATGAAATCGTTCAGCAAGGCCTTCATGTCGAAAAATGCACAGTTTGGTGCGGTTTCACAGCTTATTCCATCATTGGTCCATACTTTTTCGAGGAACTACAGAATGGGGATGCCGTATCTGTAACTGATACTGGTGAACAATACCTGCGAATGTTAAGGGATTATGCAATCCCACGGTTGTTAAACGAAGACGAAGTAATTGAAAACATGATTTTTTGGCAGGATGTTGCATCTCCGCACATTTACTGACCAGTTAAAGAATTGTAGACTGAGATTTTTTAAGATCGTGTTATAAGCAGAGATTTTTCAGATTCATTGCCAGCGAAATCGCCTGATCTTAACCCATCAGATTACTGGCTGTGGTGTTATTTGAACAATTTTGTGTTCAGAACATGACCAACATGACCAACAATGCTGGATTTGCGATAACTACTGTTTGACGTCAGAAATCCCATTACGTAAGCAACTAGATTCCATTTACTTTCTGTTATTAATTGGATTTGTTAAGAATATATAATACGTCGAAATATAAGAACCGGGATGCTGTCATTGAATGAACACCGTCAGAGTAATTGGAAACCATAGTAATACTCATAATAATAATACGCACACTCCTCAATTGAAAACTATTGGACTTTAGATGAATGTGCGTGAATAGTGGATCATGGCGGGGCATCGAATCGCATTGTGTTCATCAATGACCTACTATCCTTTCAGAGGCTTATATTTACGAAAATATAAGACTCTGACGGGACCAAAGTGGTGCAATTGGTTAACACGCTGGACTAAACATTCGGGAGTGTGGGTTCGAAACTCATTTATGGTACAATGTTGTATGTTTTATTCATCTTTGTTGGATTATCTAAGTTATCTCCATAATTCAGAAAATTCAATTCTATATCTCTTAATGTATTAACACGAAATTGTGGCCAATCAGGCAAAGAAACCGTAATCTTGTTTATTATACTTACCCAGAACATTTCTTAGTCAGTTCTATTGAAATATATAAGAACCGGGATGCTGTCATTGAATGAGTACTGTCAGAGTAATTGCCAACCATAGTTATATTCATACATATAATCCTCAATTCGAAATAATTGAACTTCAGATGAATGCGCATCGATTCGCATCTACTATCTTTTTCAGAGGTTCATATTTACCAAAATATAAGACTCCGTCGAGACCAAAGTGGTGCAATTGTTTAACAAGCTGGACTAGACATCGAGGAATGTGGCATTGAGATATAGAAGAGATGTATCTACTCTTTCATGAAAAATACCAATGACGTGGTTCCTGTAAACTAATTTGTTTCCTTTCGATCAATAAAACGAGCAAAGAGCAATGATTCTTATGCTGTACAGGGTGTCCCATTTTGGGTACTTTTGCGGGGTATCTCCTTTATTTTTAAAGATAGAGAGTTGCGGTTTTCGCGACACTGTGCTATTTTTTCGTAAAACTCAAGATGCCGTCAACAGAATTTTCATAGCCGTTTTAGTTTTTAAGATACAGGGCATTTCTGAAAATGTTGCATTTTGTGACCCCCCTCGTATCTCCGTTATCCTTCAACTTATCGAAAAGGTAAAATAACATTCTAATAGACTTTTTTCCGTAAAATGCAGTGGTGTAGATAACTTTTGTTACATATTTACTGTTTTTGAGTTATAAAGTAAACTTACGTTTTTTTAAATCGAACACCCTGTATATTCATAGACTATAAAATTTGTCTTTTTTTTACCTTTTCAAAAATATATGATAGTATAAACTTTTTTTCAGAAACACGCAAATAATTGACAATTTTCAGAAATCAAATACATATTTTAATAGTAGGCTATGGATAACAATAATAAACAAGTGCAACTTACATATTACTAACAAATAATTGGATACCTTGTATATAGGTATCTATTAAAAAAAATTCCCATAGATCTTTTTTCTAACAGTAAGTTTCTAACAACAGTTTTGTGGCGTAAAATGACAATATAACAAAAACACAAAAAAATAACATTATTAAAAAAAATTAAATGTGATGTTCAAATTGAACACCATTTTCTCTAATGCAAAATTGGCACATCTTTGAGATTCTTTGAATAGCGTTCAAAAGAACCATTGTTCTCATTCGCAGATTTCGAAAAGCTAAATGAATTGCCTCTCGAAGTTTTGCAATGCCGTCATATCGAGTTTTATATACTTCATTTTGTATATAGCCCCATAAAAAAAATCTAAAATTGAGAGATCTGGTGATCGTGGAGGCCATCTAACAGGTCCGTTGGTACCTATCCATCTTTGAGGAAAGTTATTATTTAGAAAGGCCCTTAAGAGCCTAGAGTTATGACTTGGGGCACCTTGCTGTAGGTAAACAGCATTATACTGGGCTAATGGAATGTTTTCGAGCAGTTCTGGAATAACTTCCTCAAGAATTTCTAGGTATCTACCTGCTGTAAGACCTCCTTCAAAAATCCTATAAACTATATGTCTACCCAAAATAAAACATGAAACCCCAACTCCAAAGCGTCCTTGTTGTGCCCTTTCAAACATTAAATGCAGATTTTCACTACGCCAGTTCCTGGTGTTGTGACGATTGAAAATGCCAGCACTTGAAATAAAGCATTCGTCTGACCAGATAACAAGTCTGCCAAATAAATCGTTAGCATCGATTTGTTGCAAATACCACTGGCAAAACAGTGCCCGGCGCTCGGCATCGCCAGGATGCAAATGTAGTATATTAAATTTGTATGAATGATACTTATATTTCTTCAAGATCCTCTGAGCGTTAGTTTTTGGCACACCAATTTCCTTCTCAATTTTTCTACATGAGGACGAAGGTGTTGCTTCTATATATCCTAAAGTATCTATCTCTTTTCTTTCCCTGTTCTCTTTGTTGTATGTTTTAGGGCGCGGGTGAACAAATGATCCGTGCTCAACTAAATTTGCTTTTAAACGGGCAAATATCCCAAAAAACGGTTGCCTTCTTTCTGGATATCTAACAAGCAAAAATTTAAATGATAATAGAGATTTTCATAGCCATAATAGCTTACTCACCTTTGGAAGTATAATTCCGAAGCTTCTTCAGAATTTTCATTACTCTGTATAAAACATACCATCATATCATATTTCTCATAATTTTCGTAAACTGCCATTATTCGGAAAAATTGATAAATATCTATTGAATAATGATACCAAAAGAACGAAAATAAACAGCTTAAATGCAATAGAGATTTGATGTTTATTTCTGTTTCTTGTCATAAACAATATCAATGGCCTACTATTAAAATATGTATTTAATTTCTGAAAATTGTCAAATATTTGCGTGTTTCTGAAAAAAAGTTTATACTATCATATATTTTTGAAAAGGTAAAAAAAAGATAAATTTTATAGTCTATAAATATACAGGGTGTTCCATTTAAAAAAACATAAGTTTGCTTTATAACTCAAAAACAGTAAATATGTAACAAAAGTTATCTACACCACTGCATTTTACGGAAAAAAAAACTATTAGAATGTTATTTTACCTTTCCGATAAGTTGAAGGATAACGGACATACGAGGGGGGTCACAAAATGCAACATTTTCAGAAATGCCCTGTATCTTAAAAACTAAGAGGGCTATGAAGATTCTGTTGACGGCATCTTGAGTTTTACGAAAAAGTAGCACAGTGTCGCGAAAACCACAACTCTCTATCTTTAAAAATAAAGGAGATAACCCGCAAAAGTACCTAAAATGGGACACCCTGTACATTGCTGCCGATTTATTTTATTTCACTTGCAAATCTGTACTTTTATCAACCAAACACATGTTTTTCTCTCACATTCATTCTGTTTTAACGAATAAATTGGCGGTGATATTGTTGATAAGTTGTGAGTCTTGAAATATACCCCAATCTGAATCTTAATTACCGTAGTTCCTTGGATTGAAGTTTACGTTGCAATAAAAGTTACTCAACAGCTATATAATTTTATTTCTTTCGTTATTCAATTTTATAAACTAACTGCAACTTTATAGCACGGCGATCTAGAAGAGAAGTTATAACAATATTTTATACATTTTATGTTCAGTACTTTTATCATCAAGACGATGTAAAAAAGCCTGCACTATTTAAAGGCTATAAATTTGCTTGAACCGGTTATCGATGCACCAAACCATATTCGCCACACACTCGCCAGATATACGCAAATTCCGCCAACTTTTATTAAGTCTTTTCCATATTTTACATTTTGAAATGTATTTTAGTTTTTATTTTATCCCGGAAATGGAAGGTTATGTGAATTGGACGTACACATTTTGCTACAGAACATAAATATGTACACGTAACAAATTCGTATCTTTATTGATATCAATTTAGATTTCGTATGGGATATACGATCAAGTCCAGCTGTTAATGACGATCCTACTGGATCATGATTCGTAGGCGACATCATCGACATCAATTTTGGTTAGAGAGAATAAACAACAAAAATGCTTACGTCCTTGAAACTTGGATGAGCTTGGAGGAAGTGCTCTGCCAGGAATTTCATCTACAGCACGGCCCAGGAAAAAGGATGGAGACATCTCGATCGCTTAAACCCTGTAATATAGACAATACAAGCAATATCTTGGCCACAACTTCGAGGGACCAATAGCTGAACCAGCAGGAATAATCAATACAATCCCACAACTGAGTACGCTATCTTCCCAAATTGAATATTCAAAATTATTAAAGAGATTGAAATCTTAAAGAGAACTAGTGAAATACAATATTAAAATCTGAAAGAGAACATTTGGATAATAAGTTACTTATTGAAGTTATAACAATTTATACTACAAATTAAATTTAAAAAATGGTAGTTTTAAAGAGAATGAGTGAGTTAATTTAAAAATCTGCAAGAGAACAATTAGATGATAGTTTATGGAGTATAGTAGACTAAAATTGTGATCGTAGATTCAGAATGAATAATCTGTTCAAGCAATATCAGGTGATCTACTCGGTGATCCCATAAAGCAGTAATCAGAATTTCGGCTTTATTTGAACTCACCCACATCAATAATTATTCCGTTATCTCACCAAGACTAGCCTAAAGACATGGATAATTGCTAGGTTAAACAAGCTTTAGAGAACGATTCTATTAAATGTTAACTTGACAAATTAGATACTGAATAAAGACAAGAGAAAGAATATAATAGATGATTATCTAATTCATATTCGAGCAAGAAAAAGTTATCTGGTGTGGATACGTGGATATAATTATTGAAAAATATCATCGATCAGAGAATATGCACATCTACAACTAGGTTTAGATACGATTAGACATCAAATTACGTGTTCACTGTAGATAATAATCTATCAATATAACCAATCAATGAAAGATAAAGGAACCATAATAATTCGATTCATTCCGTGTAAGATACACACCAAGATAATTCCTACAGTTTTCCGTTTTCTAGTTTCCCCTCTCATCGCGAGACCTCTCTCGAGTTTTCGCGCATTAGAAAAATAATCGATTTGCTATATTGAAACATAGATTAAACCAAGTTTAAATATCTATAATTACGAGCAGACACCGTTATTAAGATTATTCAAGCAATTAGACATAGTAACGTATATAACGTTCCAATATGCACATAGTAGATGTCAAATTTTTCAAATTTCTAGAACGCTGTTTATTGGGAAAGAGCAATTTCACAGAGTGCGAATGTAATATGGCATTATTTGCTATGTATGGGTGATGCCTATAAACAACGAATTCGGATATACTAGAATAAGCTAAGGTCGTTTTTGAGTATCGCCAACATGTCTCTCTCCCACCATACTGTCATCTAGCTTTCCAGCAATCGTGTGGAGAAATAAAGATTGAATGGAGAGATCTCCGATATTGGCACTCGTAATTCGCCGCCGGTAATCGTGTACCTACTGTCAAGAAAAGTGACATTTATTTGAAAGTGTAGTTAACGAGTTCCGATCAACTTAACCTGTCAAATCTTCGAGTGATTTTGGTGATACAGTTCTTTGTTCCTTCTACTTTCTAGAAAATTCAAGAAGCTAACGACTTAATAGGGTTCTAAAATTGTGAATTTTCTTTACTTTTAGTACTATGCATCGTTTAGGTACCTGTTTGTTAATCGAAATATAAAGTGTTAGGCAGTGTTGTTTTGTATATAATTCAGTATGGGGAAATATTGCATTGTATGCAGAATGCATTATGCTAAAGAAAATGAAAAGAGGTGATTTTATAAGTGAATATCACCTTAATCAATAATAATGTTTATATAAGTTAATTTCATTAGCAAGAAGGGCACAACAAAGCAATTGAGGGGCTTGGAAAAATTGTATCAAGAAGTGTAGTTAGTAATATTGTGAGATTTCCAGTTTGTGGCTCATTCTAAATATAATTTTACATAATTTCTACTGGCTAGCAAGAAGTCTGTATATATTTTCGTGGTCTGCTTCAGAAAACATTCACATAATATCACTATTACATTTTATTCTATCTCCCAATTGTGCCTACATTTACTATGCCAATAAAATTTTTAACGTTTATTGTTATATACTGTATAGTAGAACATTTTTATGTTTTAATCAATATTACAATCTTATAGTATAAAGTTATGCCAGTACTCGTGATTCATTTGCTTGATTTTTGTTAGATTTCCATCAAACCAAGCATCAAAGGAAATATGGTGCAACAGCTTGGCATTAGATGTCGAAGCAGTAAAAAGATCACATTTGGTATGTTCTGACCATTTTTCTGAAAGTGACTTTGTAACTAGGCCAGGTGGCAGGAAAGACCTTAGAGGTGGTGCTACATCAGCATTTCCCAGTACAAGTCGCCTACATATTTACCCTGAGTAAGTAATTCCAGATATGTTGGGATGGAACATGGTAGTAATAATTGCAAACTGTTTCAGACATGATGAAGACGACAAAGAGAATATTGATGTTTCAGCACCTAAAAGGTAAAATGTTTAATTAAGAGCATAGCAGTTTTACTAATATATGGTTTTATTTATTTTAGAGCAAAACTTTCAGAAAGTGAATATGGGTCAACATCTATGACCAAAAGCAGCGTTTGGTTTGCACCAGCTAATGAGTATATCATGGTTAGTAGTAGGGATGGGACATCGACGCCTAACATCGATGTTTACCATCGATGTAAACATCGACAGCTCACCTCGATGCTCAGAAAACATCGGCTGCTAAACATCGATGTTTTATAACATCGATGTTTCAAATTAAAAACAAAATATCATAATCAAAATTAATTTTTAAATAAAAAATAGGTATTTCAGAATCTATAATGATATACAACAACAATAAAATACAAAACTGAACTTATTTTCAAGAAATAATACAAAGCGGAAACTAGAATTCAAATATACCGAACTTACTTGCATTTTGCATTGGCACTGAAACTGAACTGTATGTTTAAATTTTATAACACCAAAATTCTGCTTGATGTACTATTTTAGTATTACCGAATATGTAGAGTATAAAACGGGGAAGTACCGAGTATCAAATACATAAACAATGTTGAGGAATAGCAAGCAGCCACTAATTCAGTTGAGTTGCTGCTGTGCCTGTTTCATAGAGGGCACGCCATTACACGAAAGGTAAAGTGGTGCAACAGCAAAATTCTATATGCTGTAAGAAAATAATCAGTTCACAGTTAAATTGTTTCAGTGCTTGATTCACAGATGTAGCAGGAAAGCTTAAATAATTTAAGTTTATTACGTTCGATGTTTTGTGTTGACAAGTTGACATCGATGTTTTCATCGATGTTGGGAAAATTAAACATCGATGTTATAAATATCGAATATAGGAACCTCAACATCGATGTTTGAGAAACATCGATGAACATCGCCCATCCCTAGTTAGTAGTAATGAGGAGCCCCTAATTGAATCAGTTTCCGTTTCAATTACTACTACATTTCAACAGCCACTGCAACCTTCCCCAAAATATACAATATACTTTCTCACATAAATAAATTGATAATTTTTTATTTAAATAAAACGTCTACAATTTTATTAAAACTTTTCTTACTTGTATGTTCACCATTCATATTGTTAGTTATATACCATCTTACATCGTGAAATCAAGAAAATCAACGCATATTTTGCTCCCACCTCATAGTCCGATTATTGCAAATGCTTCCTGACAATACGGATGAAATAAAAGCAAAAATGCTGTAGTGGCGATATACCTACTGTACTGTAATATCAGTAGACAGAATAGAATAAAAGTATATAATCATGTTAAACATCTTTCGGAAGTTTTTGTTCATGAAATTTTCCATATAGGGCCCAACAATGGATTTTGTATGAATATACTTATACAGATATGATTTGAAACCAAATTATAGAATGACGTAGTGGTGAAAAAAGTGAAACTATTATTGTATTGCAATATAAATTAAATAATTGTGATCTAATAATGTCCTCGATAGAAACAAATGTTTTTCACTGGTTAAAAATATATAAAAATATACTTAATTGCACAGATGTAGATGAACAAAGTAATAAGCAGCTCATAGTCTGCGCTTCAATATAGTTACTTGCACGCACACATAAATCGGTGAATGGCAATCACCAAAAGAAGAAACGACCTTACAAATTGCTATTACACAAATGTGGTCAGTAAGTAAATCAGTTTAATTGCAAAAATACTTTTTCTGTAAAACATGGAAGAAACCCACATTTGTCATTAACATTCTTCTATGTCTACAGCTACACTGTTAATATTGGTTATAAAGTTTTTATTTTTGATGTTTCAACAGTTTAAAAAAAACGTACCTTACTGCCTTATAAATAGTACGTCCGTGGCGTGGGGTACCCTGGAAATCTGTTTAAAATACCCTATACAATACACGCCTATGCCGTGGGGTACTATTCCTCTATCCGTACTGGATTTCTACACGTCATGTTGGCGATACAAAATTTCCTAGTTACGAATAGACTGACTAACTCTAGTATATCCGAGTTCGTTGCCTATAAATAAACCAAGTTTTGTGAGCAATATATTTGTTGTGATACATAAAATAAGAATTTTTTGAACCCATATTGATATGACGTCCCGGGCAACTCTTGAATGGAATATTTTTATTCATCTCAAAGATGCTTGAGAGTGTTCAAACAAATCATATAGCTCTTCAATATCGCAAGAATTTTAATAAGCCTACTTTATACATAAAAATAACCCAATTTTCAATCCTGTTCACATCCTCTTCGATTTTCTCAATCAAAGTCCGAAAGAAATTCATTCGTCCGTGGTAACCGATACACACGTTTCAAACTCATCGGTTGAAAATGACGTAGCATCCATGCATTAACACCAATTGAATTAGTAATCCCTTTATTGGTAACATTCACAACATTTTAATCTACTTAATTTTAGTAATGAAAATTGGTTTCACCATCTCAGTTGCTGATAGACAATCCCGCTCGGTGATGGCTTTCATGTTAGAGCCTTTAATGGACTAAATGTGAAGTGCTGAGACAGAAATCCTTCTTTACTGAAGGTACATTGGCGGAAAATTGCGTCATTTTATTCCAAATTTATGTTGATTGCTCCTTTTGAACTTAGCAGCCAATTCCTTAGAAGTCGCATCAACAGTTCGGTATGATCGAAAAGAAAAAAGTAGAATGTATAAGTCGAACACTTTGCATCTATATCTCCTTCAATTCAATGAAGCTTGAATACTCTTGCCTCTAGAAATAATTGAAATCACTCGAATATGTTACAATTGGTCATTTTATTAGGTTCTGAAACCATTCAATAAAGTACTTTCCAGCAAGATAATAATTTTATCACTTAGAATGCAATGTTTGGGAGAAATCTGGGGAAGACTATCGTACTTTATACCAATTTTCTAACAGCGTTTTTGGTACACTTTTTAGTCGCTTTTCACAAAATCTCAAAAGTATATTGTCACCAGGGATCTGGCTCGGTCGAGTTTTATTTGTGTCTGCAGTAAAGGTAACGGTGTTCTAGTTTTTCAAGGAATATCATAGATGCTCATAGTGGGTTCTGGATTATTGGTCATCCATGGATCATAAATCTTGTTGACGTATTTCTTCAATGGCCCATACACAGTTTTCTCAAGAGATTGTAGCTCATGACTACAGTATCATGGAAATCAGAGGACTGTTATGTAATGAGGCTGTTATTGGTTAGGAACTCTTATTTAAGTCATAGATGGTATTTAGACACTTGTTGTGCCAACAGGTCCTATGAACTATATGAACCAAATAAAGGTTACAATTAAGCAACTATCATTGACTAAGCATATGCATCGATCGTCGACCTGATGGTCAACGGACATTGACCAGCTGACGCTGCACCGATCGAACATTAGGTAAATGTATGAATATATGAAAAGAGGAGTTGAATTGGAACGATGATACTAAGAACATCTGAATAAATGCCTTAGACCAAGTACACCGATCTTTTATTATTATAGTTACACCATTGTCCTTACATTATGTGAGACCTTTCACAGATAAATGAGAATCCTGGTTGTTGAGTAATGAGTAGTGAGATTCCTCTAGTGATGTTCTTGTATGTCTAACGAAGTATTTGACATTTTCAATTCAATCAAATGATTCTCTTTCATCTATCCTAGAAAGTTATGTTCCTCCATCACTAGTCTTTCATGGAGTGCGGCTTATAGTTAACTCTTAGGAATATAAAAAAAAGCAGGAGATTATTTACTATCGCAAAAGTAGCAAAGGTTATGGGATAATCATGTGAGGTCCATTGCAAAAACCGCTTCACAAAACCTTGGTTTCCTATTCCGTGCCAGGAGCTACCTTACATCCCAGCAGCTCCTCATAATCTACAAAAGCACAGATTCGACCTGTCCTGGAGTCCTCCTTACATGTTTTGGGTTCGGCTCCCAAACATAAGCTGAAGCTCTTGGATTCTATTCGGAAGAGAGCTATTCGTCTGATTGATGTTGTCGCACTTCGAATACATTGACCTCTCTAGAAGATCCTAGAAAGGTGAGCGATCTCTCCATTTTCTATAGATATTTCCATGGTCGGTGTTCATTAGAAATCTCGTTTGTTATTCCACCATGGAAAATTCCAGATAGGCGGACTAGACAAGCTCAAGCTAATCCCCCCCTTCATTGTCAAGCTTGAAACCTGCCAAAGTTCTTCCTATCAGATTTCATTTTATTATCGAACGGTGAAATTGTGCAACTCTTCGTCTCGTGAGGTCTTTCTTTATGTCTATAGCCTCCAAACCTTCAAGAAGAATTTGAATGGCAACATTCCACCGGTGGCTCACACGATGTTCTTCGAACATTATAAGTTTTCCTCTAGTAACTTTTTTCATTCCAAATGCTGCTTCAAATTTTCTCCGCTCTAGGAAATTTTTTATTAATGACATTTGGCATCTTCTCGGAAGGGCAGAAATCTTTGCTACGCCACTGGAATGAACTCACATATTATTGTATATTGTAGATTCTATTTGTGAAAAAACACGAATTGTTGAGACTTTTTCAGCACCTAATTATTGTGGTTATAGAGATTGTGGTCAGTATAATAATATGTAATTAAATATATCCAAAACAATATAGCTATTGAAAATAGATGCTTTGTTGTTGAAATATGTCTCGAATATTATCGCATTAACATATCAATTATATATTCGTTTGTTAATGAAACAACGGGATACAGGTTGTGCACACACAAAACACATAGAATCCTTGCTATGAGGGTGATGAAGACGAATTTCGGACACTTTTCTTTTAAATTGTTCACTGTGACTCGATCTAATCCCCATTTTCTGCTAATTTTCACAAGGAATTTAGCATTTTATATTCCGCTAACATATTGTTATGATTTCATTTCATAGACAATAAGAATTTGAAAATGATGACTTGCCGAACTGTGAAGGTAAGAAAAGATCGAATAAAAAATATTTTATGGAATTAAAAACAATAATAAAAGCTAAATAATAGTTAGGATATTAATATTAACAATGTAAAACATAATAAACAACGATGTAATAGAATAAGAAGTGATAAACAAGAACTTCAGTGAAAGTGAAGAAACGTTCAGTGTAACGAAATCATAAATCATAAGTAAAATGATTACAAAACTATCATGAGATAGTACAAAACATTGAATAATGTTATAGATGTAAGTTAGGATTAGTAAATTTGAGTTATATAATGTTAAAAGAATGTTATTGATATAATATGGTATGTATTAGATTTAAGAATAAGTAACTGTCAAGAAAACCATAAATATGGGAATAATCATATTAATAATAACCCAATCATAGGTTATATTATACCAAAGTGTGGGGAAAAATGTGGGCAATATTAATTTAAAAAGAAGGAATCACTAACAATTAAAATAAGTTGAAAATCTCAAATAATTCAAAAAGTAAAGTATACTAAATTCTGATTGGTCAATAGGAATTTCTAATGTCAATCTGGTAACAGTGAAGACTTGTGTCAGTTTCACAACAATTAACTTGGCATGCTTGATTTGAAAAGAAATCATCTCATAGGTTGTTTATGACATCAAGTTGCGTCGGTTTTGGAGGCCTATAAAAACGAATCTGAAAGTAAAGAAGTGCAGTTTGCCATTACATCTGTAGACTGAAAGTACTCCTGCAACTCACCAAAATTTCATAACCTATAAAAAACCAGTGAACGAAAGTGTTCCAAACTTCGATAGGTTCAAAGAAACCAAAGTTAATAAGTTTTATATAAAGTCAACGATTATCCAAGTATCTGAATCCAGTAAAAAGGCTGTAATAACCTCCAATTAAGAAGAAATTTCCAACGATTGCCATTCATCAATAATTTAAATAAAGCATCGAAAAGTTTCATGTTTTATCTAAAAGGATAAAACAAAGTATTATCAACAGTTCCTGAGTCTCAAGAAGAAGTAATCCAAATTAGTTACCTGTGATTATTGTGAAAAAGCATAGTATTGTGTAAAAGTGAATCATCAACGAAATTATAAAAGAATTAAATCGAAAATTGCCAACATAGTTAAAC
Organism: Endomychus coccineus; assembly: GCA_958510875.1. Classification (NCBI taxonomy): domain Eukaryota; kingdom Metazoa; phylum Arthropoda; class Insecta; order Coleoptera; family Endomychidae; genus Endomychus; species Endomychus coccineus. The sequence goes on from OY294067.1 coordinate 288,544,944, forward strand.
ACACTTTTGGATATAAACTAAAAGTAAGTTTGTTTATTATATTTCCATTGTAGTGTTATTTGTAAATCTGAAAGAAAGATTGTCGTTTGTAATTTTGTAAACAACTATTAATATTGAATAGTTTTGAGGTTAAAGCTAGTTCTATGCTTAGAACATAAAATAAAATTGTAAATTAGAAACCCGAGATAAATAGAGTCATAGAGATTTAAATATAGAAACTTTTTAACATTCAAAGAATATTGTGTTTAATTCCATAAAATAAAATAATATAAAAAAGAGAAAGTTCATTATTATTCAAAATAAACAAAATAAAAAGCTAGCCGGAAGCATTAATAATAATTCATAATCAATAAATTAAAAGAAACTAAAAAAGAAGTTTTTTAGTAATAATTGTCACCACAACGTGGGGCAAAATAAACTCATAAGATTTTTTAGTTAATAATTGGCGCCCAACGTGGGGCCATTTGAAAAAAGGAATAGAACCGCGTATCAAAATAATTTAAAGAACTAGATTAATTAATAAGAAAGTAAAAATGGAAGGAGATAGACAGAGGACTCCAGAATTGATAGGATTTGATCAAGAGGGTGAAATGATTAGTGCAGAAAGACCACCAATAATAGATAGTCAATCACAAATAATGAGATTGCTTGAAAGTTTAAATTTAAAAGCTAATGAAACGAAGGAAACAAATGCTAAAATTGAACAAGGTATGAGTGAAATAAGAGATGAACTTAAGAGAGTGAATGATAAATTTGATAAAAGAACTGAGGAAATTATGAGAATAGTTGAAACTGAGAAAAAGGAAATAAGACAACATGTTGAAGAAAGTATAGATAATAAATTAGAAGAATATAATAGTTTTGTAAATAGAAAGTTTAATAATGTAGAGAAAGAAATAGATATTATGGAAAATAGAATGAATGATATGGGGAAGAATATTGAAGAGAATGTGAATGTGAATGTACAAAGTATGAAAGAAAATCAGGAAAAAATGATAAATGAACAAGATGAAAGAATAAAAAGAATTGAGAATAGATCAGAAGAGAGAATGAATATAGAATACAGAAATGTAGGTCATGAGAATACAATAAAATTTAATGGAAACATAAAATTATTACATCCATGCATTTTTGTTAAAGATTTGAAAAATGAAATACAGTATGAAAGGAATATAGAGAGAATGAAAAAATTAATAAGAGAACGATTGGTTGATGAACCATTGTTGTGGTTCAATTGCAAAGAAAGGGAATTAAATAGTTTAGATGAGTTTATAGATGAGTTTTTAAATAATTTTTGGGGTGAAAATGAGCAGTCGAAATGTCGAGAAAGGTTATATTTTAGGAAGTATATAGAAGGGACTAGAAAAAGCATGAGTGCTTATGCACTTAGCCTATATAATGAAGCGCAATATTTAGAACCTAAAATGAGAGAGGAAGAGATAGTTTTATACATTTCAAGACAATATCGAAGTCAAATATCTGAGGCAATAGCTATTGCAAATATTAAAAACATGAATCAACTACTATCATACTTAAATAGAATTGATAATAAGAATAACATAGGAACTAGGCAACAAAATGGATATAATGATAACAGGAACAATTACAGGGGAAATCAAAATTATAATAATAGATTCCAAAATAATAATTATCAAAACAATTTTAGAAATAGGGATAATAGAAACCAAAATTATTATAATAGGGAAAATAGATATAATGGAAATAATGCTAATCAAAATAGAAATAGATATAGGGATAATAGAAATCAAAATAATAATAATAGAAATAATAGTAGAAATGAAAACAATCAAAGGGAAGTAAACTGTAGTAGGATAGAAAGTAATATAGAAAGGGAAGACTCTTCAAGTCAAAATAATCAACAAAATCAGGATTTTTAAGAAAGCACGAATACCACGTTAATGTATTATATGAACATCAGAGGGAATACATTGACTACGAACAGCAAAGGGAAGAAAATGAAAGTATAGGTTTAATTAAATTAAAAGGTTTTTTAAAAGGGAAAGAAGTAGAAATTATGTGTGATACAGGATCAGAACTATCATTAATAAGGGAAGAACTATTGTCTGAAATAAAATTAACAAATCAATTGAAAATACCAAAAGTAGAATTAGTAAATATTAGTGGAAAGAAAATTACTGAAGTATCAAAAATGATTACTGAGCATATTATAATAGGGAAGTCAAGTCTAGAGATGCAATTATTTGTAGTGCCGAATATGAAATTGGATATTGTTATGGGAACTGATGAATTAGAAAAGCATGGAATTATTATAGATTACGAGGAAAAGGAAATAAAGTTGTTAGATGAAATTATAAAGATAGGGAAAGGGGAAAATGAAAATATTGACAGACCAAATGAAGGTTGCAATATAATAAATGCGGTCGAAAGAAAAGACTCAAGCAGAAATTTAAATGAAATAATCTCGCAGATGAAGATATCCGAGAAATATAGGGGAATAATATCAGAAATAATTTCACAACATAAAGGTTTAATAATTGATGAAACTCGTATAGCTAGTAATTATATTCATAAATTCCAAGTCAAAGAAATTGAAAATTTTAAATCCAAGAACTATCCAATCCCATACAAGTACATAGAAGATGTTAGGAAAAAAATCGGTGAAATGCTAGAACAAGACATAATAGAAAGAAGTAAAACAAAATATATAAACCCTATTGTTATAGCAAAAAAGTCAAATGGTGATATTAGGTTATGTTTAGATGCTCGAACATTGAATAGATTGTCAGTACCACAATATGAAGCTCCTAAAAATATAGAGTCAATTTTTGGTAGAATAATAAAGGCACAAATTTTTAGTAAAGTTGATTTAAGACATAGTTTCTGGTTGATTCCTTTACATGAAAGTTGTAGAGATTACACTGGTTTTATGATAGATGGAGAAGTGTATCGTTTTAAAGTTACGCCTTTTGGTATTCAAAGTGCATGCAGTGCGTTAGTTAGAAGTATGAATCAAATATTAAATAAATTTGAAATTTTTGTAGTTCATTATATCGATGACATATTAATATTTTCTAGAACAGTAGAAGAACATAAAGATCACATAAAATTAGTTTTGAACGAATTAGATATAGCAGGTTTAAAAATAAATATTGAGAAATGTGAATTCTATAAAACAGAAATTAAATTTTTGGGTTATAAATTATCGAGGGAAGGTTTAGAAATGGATGAAGATAGATTAGATGTAATAAAAAATTTCAAAAGACCCACCAATCTTAAAACTTTGAGGGGATTCTTAGGTCTAATAAATTATTTCAAAAGGCTCATTCCTGATTTAAGTCAGAAGGAGATTCCATTAGTAGAATTACTTAAGAAAGGGGTAAAATGGAAATGGGATAATGAAAGACACGAAGCTTTCCAAAATTTAAAAGATATTTTCATTAAAAAATTAAAAGTCTATCATGCACAATATGATAAACCTTTCATATTAAGAACAGATGCTTCTAAACAAAGATTCAGTGGTGTTTTATTACAAAAACAAAATAATGAAGAAGTGCCCATAAGTTTTGTGTCAAGAATGACAAAAGTTCATGAAAAAAATTACAGCGTTACTGAATTAGAATTAGCAAGTATAGTTTTTTGTGTAAAGAAATTAAGATTTTATTTGTTAGGGAATAAAGTAAGGGTAGAAACTGATCATAGTGCATTAACAAGTATATTTAAAAACAAGTTTGTAAACAGTAGGATTCAAAGATGGATTTTGTTATTACAGGAATATGATTTTGAAATAAAACATATTCCAGGAAAATTAAATATAATAGCTGATACTTTAACAAGAGAAGAGGGAAATTTAAAAATTGATAAAAGGAAATATAAAGTAGGAGCAAATATTTTATTAGAAGTAAGGGGTTTATTTTCATTAGAGAGCATTAAAAACAATCAAAGTACTTTATCAGAGAAGGATAAAAAGAAATGTAAAATCAAAGAGGGAGTTTATTTACAAGATATAGGTAGGAAAGAATTATACAGAATAAATCAAGACCTAACTTTAAAAATTTTAAATCATTTACATAGTGAATTCAATCACATAGGAGCAAGGAAAATGTGGCTCATATTCAGAGAAAATTATATAGGTAAAGGAGATTACCAAATTGCAAAAGAAATCACAAAGAAATGTGACATATGTCAAAGAGCAAAGCCTAAAAATATAATTAACCACAATTTAGCAAAGAGTATTATAGTAAAGGAATGTTTAGAAATAGTAGCAATAGATTTTTTAAGTGAGTTAATAGTAACAGAAAAAGGAAATAGACATATTTTGGTTGTAGTAGATTTATTTTCTAAATATCTAAAATTATATGCTTGCAAAACGACAAAAAGTAGAGAAGTAATGCATAAGTTAGAAAACTATTTTGAAGAAATTGGTAGGCCAAGAAAGTTAATTACAGATAACGCAACATATTTCAAAAACATACGTTTCAAGTATTTTTGCAAAAGGAATTTAATTTTTCATCAATTAACAAGCATCAGACATCCTCAATCCAATCCATCAGAACGTTATATACAGGAAGTAATAAAATATCTGAGAATATCTTGTGAGGGTAAACATCGTCAATGGGATGAATCAATATCCAGAGTAGAAAAATGTTTAAATCATTGTCCAAATACTACAACAGAGAAAACACCTGTATTAATAATGAAAGGCGAAGAACCAGATAGAAAATGGTTAGATGAAAATTCAGTAGAGCGAAATGAAATTTTGAAAGATATCAGTAATAGGTTAGAAAGAAATGCAAGAAAGTATATGAATAGGGAAATGAGAAAAAGAGGAAGGTTAATTAAATTTGAAATAGGTGAATTAGTAATAGTAAGAGCAATGAGAGTAACTAATAATAAAAAGAATATATGTGGAAAATTATGTTTTGCTTTTGAAGGTCCATATGTAGTCATGAATGAAAATGCTGAAAATAGTTATGAATTAATGAATCCTGAAAACGGAAAGATAAGGGGAATATTTAATATTGATCAAATATACAAGTATAATTATTAATAAATTTAGTTCATGAAAATAAAATCAAAAGATAAATAAATTTTAAATATTAATGTGATTAATATGTTAAAATTGATTTAGGGGAATTTGTTATGATTTCATTTCATAGACAATAAGAATTTGAAAATGATGACTTGCCGAACTGTGAAGGTAAGAAAAGATCGAATAAAAAATATTTTATGGAATTAAAAACAATAATAAAAGCTAAATAATAGTTAGGATATTAATATTAACAATGTAAAACATAATAAACAACGATGTAATAGAATAAGAAGTGATAAACAAGAACTTCAGTGAAAGTGAAGAAACGTTCAGTGTAACGAAATCATAAATCATAAGTAAAATGATTACAAAACTATCATGAGATAGTACAAAACATTGAATAATGTTATAGATGTAAGTTAGGATTAGTAAATTTGAGTTATATAATGTTAAAAGAATGTTATTGATATAATATGGTATGTATTAGATTTAAGAATAAGTAACTGTCAAGAAAACCATAAATATGGGAATAATCATATTAATAATAACCCAATCATAGGTTATATTATACCAAAGTGTGGGGAAAAATGTGGGCAATATTAATTTAAAAAGAAGGAATCACTAACAATTAAAATAAGTTGAAAATCTCAAATAATTCAAAAAGTAAAGTATACTAAATTCTGATTGGTCAATAGGAATTTCTAATGTCAATCTGGTAACAATGAAGACTTGTGTCAGTTTCACAACAATTAACTTGGCATGCTTGATTTGAAAAGAAATCATCTCATAGGTTGTTTATGACATCAAGTTGCGTCGGTTTTGGAGGCCTATAAAAACGAATCTGAAAGTAAAGAAGTGCAGTTTGCCATTACATCTGTAGACTGAAAGTACTCCTGCAACTCACCAAAATTTCATAACCTATAAAAAACCAGTGAACGAAAGTGTTCCAAACTTCGATAGGTTCAAAGAAACCAAAGTTAATAAGTTTTATATAAAGTCAACGATTATCCAAGTATCTGAATCCAGTAAAAAGGCTGTAATAACCTCCAATTAAGAAGAAATTTCCAACGATTGCCATTCATCAATAATTTAAATAAAGCATCGAAAAGTTTCATGTTTTATCTAAAAGGATAAAACAAAGTATTATCAACAGTTCCTGAGTCTCAAGAAGAAGTAATCCAAATTAGTTACCTGTGATTATTGTGAAAAAGCATAGTATTGTGTAAAAGTGAATCATCAACGAAATTATAAAAGAATTAAATCGAAAATTGCCAACATAGTTAAACACACTTTTGGATATAAACTAAAAGTAAGTTTGTTTATTATATTTCCATTGTAGTGTTATTTGTAAATCTGAAAGAAAGTCGTTTGTAATTTTGTAAACAACTATTAATATTGAATAGTTTTGAGGTTAAAGCTAGTTCTATGCTTAGAACATAAAATAAAATTGTAAATTAGAAACCCGAGATAAATAGAGTCATAGAGATTTAAATATAGAAACTTTTTAACATTCAAAGAATATTGTGTTTAATTCCATAAAATAAAATAATATAAAAAAGAGAAAGTTCATTATTATTCAAAATAAACAAAATAAAAAGCTAGCCGGAAGCATTAATAATAATTCATAATCAATAAATTAAAAGAAACTAAAAAAGAAGTTTTTTAGTAATAATTGTCACCACAACGTGGGGCAAAATAAACTCATAAGATTTTTAGTTAATAATATATTATGCTATCTGGATCGATATTTCCCTTCAGAATTCCTTCCATTTGATCATATTCCTGATGTCCAGAGTTGTATGGAATACCGTAATATTTTTCGCCATTCAATATTCTCTGAGAATGATAGTTCATAGATTCATCCGCCACAGCTCATAGATTCGCCCGAGATAGTTCGTAGAACCACCATGACAGTTCATAGATCCGTCATGATCATGCCAGTTCATGTTTAGACATACACACACCATGACAATTCATACAGACCTCATGATGATGCTTCCTCGGGAATGATCACGTGATTGACGTCATAACGCAGCCTGTACATAGACACCATCTATTATATAACCTCCACACTCTATGGTTTGGTAATCTGTAACCTTCTGTCACTTACGATACCTTCGCGATCTACACCCTGGGTTAGCTGAATCTCGATGGATGCCAGCCAGACTCTTCCGCTCCAGAGATAGTGGACCATATACAGATTGAGTCAAACAGCCCGGTGTATTGCGACCATCGACATATACATATGGACCGCGCGTGGCAATGATAAGCGCGGCTAGTTCAGGCGAGAGAGAGGGAAAACGAAGAGGCCGGCTCTTTCACGTTTCTATTGGCCGCTGCGTACTGTAGCTAGTATGTTTACGTCCCGAGCCGGCCTTTTCGTTTTCCCTCTCTCTCGCCTGCACTAGCCGCGCTTATCATTGCCACGCGCAGTCCATATGTATATGTCAATGATTGCGACTTAATAAGTGCGATAAAGAATTGACGCAGATAAGAATAGCATGTATCCCCAACCTGACACGAATTGGGGTGATTTATAAGGCGCATGTCAATACACCTTAACTTACGACACAGATCAGTATTTTTACTAGAGATGGGCAAAACTGTTATTTCTTAATAGAAATACTATAATCATAATACCAAGTGCTATTACTGCTATTTATATCTCAAATCTCGAAATGAGAGGTATAAAATAACAGTTGCTATTTGATATTAGACAAAATATGATACAGTTACGGAGTTTATGAAACCACAGCTGGTAAATAAAAACAGCTCCAATTCTTGCTATCTAACAATGCAATGTAAATCTTTCGCTATGACACAACACAAGTTTTCTTCTGTTTATCTTCTTAACAATACAACGCGTCTGGCTCTCTCATACTCTCACAGTGGTTCTATACACCGCTAGATCCGACTCATTCTGTATGAACCCTGTTGTATTGAAGTCGAATTGTACATGCAATTTATGGTAAATAAATACCGTCATACAGCGGAGTAGTCCATACAATAGATTGCTTCCAATCTAGTTGAATTATTATGTTCTGAAATATCGTTCCAAGTGAAAACACTGTTTTTATTACCAATTCGTGGTGTAATTCATTCAAAGTGAACGCATCTAATTTGAGTTAGTTGAGTTTCGCAATGATAAATATTCGTAACAATTCAGAACTAATGTACAATCTGCTTCGTGAGCCTTTATTCATTTAACAAGTGTCATTAAAACTTATAATGGTTGTAATTAATGTTTATTATAGTAATTTTGTCGTATTCAATATAAACAGGTATAACTTAGAACTGTTTCGAGAACAAAACATTAGTAGGTGGCTATCTTTAAGTTGGGTCTAAATTGTAATAAAGTTCTGAATTTCATCTCCATTGTTAATGGCTTAGGTAGCAGAACAATTCTTAAGGAAATGTATACCCAACCGAAATCATGAATGGTTACTGAATACTTGCTAGTAGCTTCTAGGAAATTGAAGCTACAATTATTTTTCAGATGATTAAATTGCTCGATCGATGAATAAGCATGTCTAGTCGATGGATGGCTAGCCTTAGATTAATTTGACACTAGAACTAGTGAGACAAATTTTACTGCCATCACTATATTTAGAATAAGAGAATTATTATAATCAGCGCGGTTTCTTCAGTTTCTCAAAAGGAACTGTAGCATGTTATTGAACGAGTCGTAATAAACTGAACAGGTTTTAATTCATTATCTAACATCACAAACAGTCAGTGAAATATTGTTAAAGACTATTTATAAAATTTGATAAGTTAAAATAGGATTTTGGAGCAGTAAAATAACTATTCGGTCAATATTTCTATTTCCACTATTGTGAATATAATGGACAGTAAAAATTGTCTAGATCGATTCAAAAATGCTCAAAACGGATACATCCGTGGAAATCAGAATTTTTTTTGGGACTATTACAATCACTTTTCCTTACGCATTCGCTAAAAGATATCTCAAATACCTTTTTCAATCAAATCTATATTCATAATGTCCACATACTATTTAAAAACGACTAGACTACCAAGTTTATTTGGAAAATTATTTTACATATTAATGCAATAAGCGATTCACCGTTTGCATCCAGGTATACCTCAGTTTCCAGTTGATATTAGTTACATTAACGTGGAAGTTTGATCAAACTTGGCGAAACTACATGAAGCTTCCTAGCGCGCGATTCTCATTACGGATAACGATGCTGAATCTCGCAAAAGGATGTCGAATAACGATTGCATGTGATAGGTGCATAATTTTCGCTAAAATGTTCTCAAACTTATGAATAACATCTGCTACTAACTAGCAACTGCTCTTCGATTTAATCCCGGCACTGTCAACGGAATGTTATCATATTTTTGTTAATTGATTCGTTTCATTAGTTTACCAGCTATGAATTGTGGCTTTTATTTTGCATACCTTCTCTGAAACGTGGCTTCTGGAGCAACTGCTCTTCGATATAATCCAGGCACTATCAACGGAATGTTATCATATTTTTGATAATTTAATTCAAGTTGATTAATCTCGTTAGCTTAACAGTTATCAATCGTGGCTCTTATTTTGCAAACCTTCTCTAAAACGTGGCTTCTGGAGCAACTGCTCTTCTATTTAATCCCGGCACTATCAACGGAATGTTATCATATTTTTGATAATTCAATTCAAGTTGATTCATTCCGTTAGTTTACAAGTTATGAATAGTGGCTTTCATTCTGCATACCTTCTCTAAAACGTGGCTTCTGGAGCAGCTGCTCTTCGATCCAATCCCGGCACTATCAACGACATGTTATCATATTTTTGATGATTTAACTCAAGTTGATTCATTTCGTTAGTTTACCAGTTATGAATCGTGGCTTTTATTTTGCATACCTTCTCTAAAACGTGGTTTCTGGAGCAACTGCTCTTCGATTTAATACCTGCACTATCAACGGAATTCCAACAGTTTTATCCTGAATTCCTTTCATTTCGTTGAAAAACTCCAAATGCTAAAAAGTGACCCAGGCGATTTGCTCGTCAGCTTCGACGTCGAATCACTTTTTATCAATGTTCCCATTCTAGACAATCTATCCATAATTTCTCAACTGTTACCTGGAAAAAACATTTCAATGGACTTATTACCGTTAATTTATTTTTGTCTATCTTCCACATATTTTCTATACAATGGCAAGTTTTACGAGCAGTCCTCGGGAGCTGCCATGGGTTACCCACTTCCTCCCGTCATAGCTAATATCTTATGGACACTTTTGAGGGAGATCCTATTGACTAATCTGTTCTCAAGCCGAAATGGTTTCGGTATGTCGACGACACTTTTGTTATTCGGCAACAAGGTCGCGAAAATTGTGTTTCCTTTTTCAATCATTCAAATTCATCACATCCCAATATCCCTTTCACCATGGAAATTGACTCGGAACCGGTTTTGGCCATTTTTACCATTTTTTCATGGACCATTTGCGATGATCAAAAAGTGTTCGATCTTAGTTCCTTCAATTTGTTTCATAATTATCTATAGCATAATCTATCTGGAAACCAAGATTGTTCACTAATCGATAATCGTTATAAAACTCATAGCGTAGATATCCACCAGCTCTCAGAATGATATAATTCTTGACGTGAATCATTACCTCATACCTTATTTAAATATAAAGTGAAGTATCAATTTTTTGTAAAGAGAATTTTCCCGAAATGAATATTCAAATCCTATTACGTTTATGCTTTTGAGTCTAATTATTCCATGTCTTCTCAATAATGCGGATAAAAAACGTACACTCACAGATATTTGTAGTTTCAAATATTGTCTTGAGATTTGTGAATGAAATAAAAATCAACAAACAGCTATTACGCCTCGGGAAAAATTCTTCGCAACGATTTACTCTTCCATAAAACCGACAAATAAAATTACAGCAACTGACTTATTAAAGTGAAAATAAAATGATTCAAAGGATTCTTTCAATGTCCTATTAATATTCTCATCGATGAAAGATTCCTCTATAATTATATTGCTTTGCAATACTTCTTTCCAGTAGAGATGTAAAAGAAAACTTCGCTTTGAAATAAATCCATAAAGTGGAAATAGCAGTGAAAGGAAGAGCGGAATCAGATATATAGTTGGCACTAACCGATCCTAAAAGTGACTGCTATCTTTAGAAAATATTACACCAAAGACACTTTCTCGGAGAACAGTCTTGAAAGAGACCACGTGCCAACATGATCAAATACGTACTGTCATTTTTCAGTTGCCTCTTTCATCGAATGAAGATAACGAGAAATGTATACAGTACGCTTCTAAAAACGAGTCACTTCCAGAATATCCCTGTTCAAGAATTTATATCAGCTCGTATCATTTCTAATAGACTATAACCAACGCATAAAGTTATTATGTTCCATTTCACCATGATAATCTACATCCGTTGTTTTCGAACAAAATGTTGGTTCAGCACCAGGAATAAGACTTGCCGTACTACAAGCTTGCAGTACAGCTTTCAACGTTTTCACACTCTTACTGCTTGAATCTTGCCAGGAATGCCCGACAGTTTCTTTGGTACGGTGGCCTAAAACATAACAAAGAGGGACCACGACAAGACTAATGAAGGTTCATTGATTTGCATGTCTTGGGATCACACTACTGGGATTATCTCCTCTCCAATTGGTAATCCAAGGAGAGGCAAGACTTGGTGCCTTCAGAATACAAAATACACTGGAGAATGTTCACATTGGGCCAGAACAAATGAGCATTGTAAAAATATTGACCAGTTACATATTAGGCATGAGACGGATTACATAACAAAGCGATACTTTTTTAACAACACATTCAGGGTATCAATACCAGAAAGAACTGAATGGGAACATACAAGCTCGAGAGAAATTCTACAGGGAAAGATCTGGTATATAGACGGGTCTATGACTGAAGAAGGTGCAGGTGCAGGAGTATACTCAAGAAACCCAAAGACTGGCTCCAGCTATTCATTGGGTAAATACACCTCTGTCTTCCAAGCAGAGGTGTATGTGATCCTTCAATGCGCGAAGGACAATAATCGGAGAGCCATCGAAGATGCTCAGATCCACATATTGACAGACAGTCAGGCTGCACTCAAGGCAATGAGGAGTTAGGAACTGAGTCCTGTCTGGTACGGACATGCAAAGAAGAACTTGAAACACTGGCAGACCGAAACCTTGTTAAGCTGATCTGGGTGCCAGGATATCAAGGAACGACAGGCAATGAAAAAGATAACGAACTTGCACGAAGAGGGTCGGAGAACGCCGTAGATCCAGAACAGACCACATGGGTACCAAAACGTATGGTACGAAGGTCTGTAGAAGACTGGATCATAAAAAACCACGAAGAATACTGGGAGGAAATCCCGGAAAACGAACATGGGAAGAAATACATCAAAGCCCCGTGTAACAAAAGATGTCTGTCTATTAGCACTAAATAGGGAAAAAAATAGAAGTCGTAACAGGGCTGATGATGGATATGCGCTAGTAAAAGGGTACATAAGCAAAATGAGACTGTACAATGACGACATGCAGACTTTGCGGTAAGGATACAGAAAAAGTGACACACATACTGTGTAAATGCGAGGCACTGGACCGCAAAAGACAGTCAATTTTTGGAAAGCCTAACGGCGAATCAGAATTATACAGTTGCCACCCAGTATAGGACTTGTACAAACTCGTGCAAGGTACAAAAATACTCGAGTGGATACCGTAAAGGAACAAAACGAAGGCGATATACAATGGGCCAGTAGGCTTAAGTGTCACCGGAGGCAATAGTCAAACAAGCCTACAAAGGGGGTGAAGTTTTTAGTGAGTATGCCTGGAAAGGTAACTCCCACAGTAGCCTTTGACCCAAGCTTGCTCTACCTTTGCTGCGGAGGCAGTTGAATACGTAGGCCTCTATTATTTCCTCTGCAAGATATCAACCACCTAGTCTATTCTCATTTCATTCACCGAGCTGATCTTCTTCGGGAACGTTTTCGTTTTTTTCGCAGGCATTTTGATAGTCATCCCAGTTTATTCGTCTGGAATTCATGATCCAGTTCTTTTGTTTTTTCAGATGATCGAAGATTATTTTGAGTATCTGGATGAGTCTGAAGAGATTTTGGGAGCATAGTTTGAGGTCAATAACCCCTCTTCTTACAACATTGGCTCCTTTCCTCTATTAGGGAGGGTGGTGGTAGCAAGTAACTCAAGCAAGGTTCCGGCCCCAGTGATTGTTGTTGGAGCTGCCTCTTATCAGGCGATGTGTTCGCATTACAATCAATGACCAGAGGCAGGTGATTCCCCTAGTAATATCTGACCAAATCATTCCCTCATCTTTTTGAAAACCCTTGTTCATCATACAGTAAGTATTTGAAAGCTATGCCCACACGTTGCCTCCTACCTTCCAGGACTAGAACAACTGCCGCCATACCATTGCCCGTTGTACACCACTCCACAACTGGAGTGGTGTTTAAACTCATGAACGCTATGCGGGCTTTGATATGAACTACTTTTGGGTCCCGTATGATCTTGCATTCAGCTCATAATTCCCTAGTCTCGCCGATGAATTTTTACTTTGATGCAGGTTGATATGGGCAAATGAAAGTTTCACTAGGGTCATTGTGTCAGTGTGGTATTCCGATTTCTCTATTCATTCACGCTTCCTCCAGTTTTAGGCTGGTTCACTACTTGAGTGAGCGATGATGTAGGGGACGCCCCTTGTGGTCCATATCCCCGTGGGGGAAGATTTACCAAACCCGAAAACAATCGTTTCTTGCTGCTGGCCGATGGTTCCAGCATACCCGAGTTCCATCCGTTAGGCCTTCGCCAGTTTTGCCGTGTTTAGTATCCATCAGATTCCCACGAGATAGTAGAGAAATAACAGTTCACCCCTACAGGGCACCGCATTCAAGGGTTAGCCGACTGATATACTCGGAAGAGGCGGCAGGTGCTTCCGAGGGACCGCCTGCCAACTTCCGAACGCCTGAGGGCCAACAATTCCGCTGAGCATGGTATCGGCACACTCCGGGTTAGGGGATGATCTACACATCAACGAGAACTACCTTGGTGAATAGAGAGAATTACTGGTCACCCAAGGACTCGTAACCTCCCCATGAAGGGTTATCTTCACCTTCGCTAAAAAAAACTAAGTATGACGTCATTTTTTGAAATCGTGAACAACGTTTGAAGTAAAATTGTATATTGATTCTTTCGTGAAGTGTTCTACTATTGCTCAGGCCTCTATGTTACAATGATCGATCGATATTCCTCTCGTATCCTGGTAGTCTGTTATTAAAGGGAAAATGGATCACGTGTTACGTTCATAGTTGCAGAAAAGGGAATCAGGATTCGGTTGCAGTTGAACATTTAGCAATTCTGAATGCGATTTTACAATAACAAATTGATTTCGAATTACTAAAACTGAACTAACTGAGATAACTTCGAATCAGGGCGTAATTGCCATTGTTAGCGATGCCATTATAACTGAAAACGTGTTCCATTGCTTTAACCAAATGAGAAACTATATTACGCTTTGGCGTATCTGCACAGTGATCAAGTAATAAAATAACCTCTCTGTTTACTAACATTTTCCATATAAAGTGACTCCACAAGTTCAACGAGGGAGCTTAAGGCATGTTATTTCAGGAGAAATTGCCAATTTGAATATAAATCTATACTTTTCGGAGGATTTAAACTTTTTAGTTTGTAGTTTCACTGCACATGTGGAAATGGATCAAGCTCGTGTTTTGCATTTATATTAAATTTTTAGCAATTATGTGTCGAAAAAGCGGTCCATTTTATAACAATGGAGATTGCTATTATTTGTAATTGAATAATAACTCTTCCAACTGCTAAAGGGGTCTTGAATCAGCAAATCGATAACGCTTATACCAAAAATTCATGAGAAAAATATATCGAATCAAATTTCGGAGTATTTTTAAGTAACGAATTGTTTACAAAACTGCAGTTTGGTTTTAGAAAGAACCGAAGAATGAACTTGTAGAAAGTGTGACTCTTTCATTTGAATCGAAAGCGAACTTAGTGACACTATGATTGCGTTCCACATTGAACCTTTATTGAAAAATATCATTTTGATGATGTTAGTTTAGCTGTGATTCGCTCATATCTTGCCAAAAGATGCCAAACTGTCAATGTAAATATGAATTATTCTGACCTTGAACTTGTTAATATCGGGGTACCTCAGGGTTCAGTGCTAGGTTCGTAACTATTCTTTATTTACGTTAATCATTGTATTGTATCGTGTTGGGGGTATTTGCACATTGCGACCTGAAAGATCCATCATGTCCTCTTCTGCTGCTGCGCCCTTCGGGATATATTAGCGGCTATAGCAGTTCCTTCAACCCTGTGGCTATAAGAACGTTCGGATGGCTTCGCATTAGGTAAGTCTCCCTCTTCTATTTGGTATGCTCCAAGGTATCGTGCCCTTGAGTTTTGTAAGGTAGAGCATCCTGCGAGGATGTAGATGGAATTTTCGTCATTCTCCTCACAGAACCTGCACTCTTCTTCTTCTACTAATCCTCTTAGGTCTTACTTAGGTTGATGCAGCCATTAGATTGGTTTTAGTTGTAGTTTGTCAGAAGTATTTTTGCTTGCCTCAGTACTTGCTGACCTATCCAGTCGTTGGAACTTTTGTTGTCCGCAGTAGGATTCGGGTCCCACAAATGCTGTTTCGACTAATTTTTTTTGCCAGATCGTCTGCTTTTTCGCTACTCCGGAACCCATAGGACAGTAGCTGGATTATTTTTGCCTAGCTTATTTAGTGTTTCTAAAGCATTCCTAGACCATTTTGGAGCTGACTTCATGGGAGCTCAGCGCGTTGATGGCTTCTTGACTATCCGACATGACTATTTCCTCTCTGCGGAGGTCTTTTTCTATATTGAATTGGACACATTTTCCTGTGGCGTGAATCTCATCTTGGAAAATGCTTTGGTATTTGCCTAAGCTTTATGAGTATTTGGTTCCATGCCCATACACTCCTATTCCATTGCCTTCTGTTGTTTTTGAGCCATCATTGTACCATTTGATGACCTTTCCAGTGTGTCTAGGGATGGTGTTTTCATTTCATTCACTTTCGCGACTTAGTTTCGTTTCAAATTCTTTTGCGAAGCTACACCTTTTCCCCATCTTATTTCGAGACATGTACATATTGACGTGTAGGGGTTCCCTCTCCAGTCATTCTTCATTATTATATGGAGGGGTGTGAGACTTAGGATTACTTCTATAGCGGCCGTTGGGCATTGTCTCAGCAGGTGCTCTGCAGGCATGCATACACAGGCTAGTGAAAAGCATTCAACGAACTGAAGATCCTCACTTCACAATCTCTTTTTATCTTGGACGCTTTAATATTTGCACAAAAATCACAAAGAGGCCTCAATAAATACTGATATTCATTCCCACTTAACAAGGATTAAGAAACATATTAGATCACCAAAATATAGGCTGTCTACGTCGCAAAATGCGCCAAGTTATAAATGTTTTAAATTTTTAAATGCACAACGTAATGGAATTATTTATTAAGCCCCAAAAAAGTTGACAACCATAATGAAACAAATTCTCTCTGATAACTTCATATATAAAAATGATGTTGATTTTATTCTCTATATATGAATAATGTATTATATTTTCTTCAATGACATGCAAATACATTGTATATTAGCATCAATATAAATCTTACCTTATCTTACCTTATGATAGTTGACATAAATTTTCTTACAAACTGCATCTATAGTATAGATACTTGATAATATTAAGACAAACAATGGTGAAAATTGTTAAGACAAGATATGGTGACAGAAACAAAATATCAAAGACTGTTGTACAGAATAGATGATCAGTGATTATTAATTAAATTAATTATAATAATATAATAATTTTCAAACGAAAAATAATTATTTAACAAAAATTAACAAATAATTATAGGCATGTGCTGGAAATGTTTACCGTTCATGTCAATGCAACTTTCTAGCTGATTCCTCAAGTATGTTCGTACTCTTTCATATAACCCTTCATTATTTCGAATTATCTCGCACTGCTCTGTAACCATTTGTTCCAAATGGAACTGAGTAAACCATTAATTTCAGCTAGCACCAAGGAAAAACTCTACGGGAATAAAGTCGGGTGACCTAGGAGGCTACGCAACTGGACCATTACGACCATTTACAAATCGGTTCTTGTCATCTTGTCTGACAAAACTTCTCAATAGTATTCCCTTGAAGCAAAACTAACCCAAAATGCTATAAATATAAGTGAAATATAAAAAAAATTATGAAATTGAAAGTGAAGCAGAAGTTCGCAGCACTTGGTGTTAACAAAGTAATATCTACTTCTTGTGGAAGATTGTAGTGGTTTTATTGATTTTAATTGCACTACTAAATGAAATCACTGAAATATAAAATAAATCTATTAACTTAAAATTATAAATATAGAGAGTAAATATTATGATACTATCTGATCGAATAAATTGAATTCAATGAAATGCTCTTGTTATTAAGACTACTATGGCTACTATTTATAAACCTGATAACTTGATTTAAATATAAAATTTAAAAATTAATAACCATAGATTAAAATGTATTGAAATGTTGCACCTATTCCTAAGTTGTCTTCGTGTAATTGGAAAGTGTTTTTACCTGTAAATAAGCGTGTGTAAAAGTATTATGACTGAATAAAGAGCGTTGCGATATGGATTCCTAAGTGAATGTTCATGTTGCTTCTTTCCGCGTTTTGTGTAGTACATACAGTTTACTGACGTTCGTTGATTAATTACTTATGCCAAATAAATGTTGTGCTCCTGCCTGCAAGAGAAATTACAACAAAAAGTTTAATTGTTTAGTTTTTTTAAAGATAATGAACTGATTTACGAAAACAATGAATATCGGTTGTCCCTGTAAAAGATTTCATGTTAACAACAATAACAGAACAAGATTCTCGTAATGGTACTGCAATTACTGTACATTTTGTAAATTATTTTGGAATTAGAACAGTTGGATACAAAATATTCTGTATTATATGTTACAATAATGCACTCAAAGCCATGAATAACTTTTCACGGAATTTTAGAAATAATTTCGAATTGTTTCATTCAGCTTAATCTAACTAAATTACATATTGTTGGGAAAATTCCAAACAAGACCAATAAAAGACAGGTTTTACAATTAATAAAAGCATATGGTTGCATCTAAGGACTCAGTTCACGTCTGGAAATCAAACAGAAAGTCCTCATATATGTCATATGAAGTATCATTATTTGTTTTACTGTCGACCAGCTGCTACATAGTCTCTGACTTGTGAAGTCACGATCGAGCGTTCAGGCCTTGTACTGTAGAAAGTTGGAACGGATGTGAAACGGCAGCCCATCTATGCTGGGCGCCAGTGAAACGGACCCGCTTGGGTCGGTATATATTGACCCAACTAGCTCAATTTGAATTAGTTTATCTCAGGGCTCGTAGTGAAACGTGCCTTGTGATTCTAGACTGGTGAATTGTTTGAGCGCCAATTGCTTACTGAAAAACTATAAATATAAATGAATTCACAGCCTAGAATACAAGCACCACGAGATGGTTTATTAGTTGATGGAAATTAGAAAAACAATAAAAGTTCAACTTAACAATTTGATTTATTCCAGATGGAATTTGGTAATTAACAAAAATAAATTTACAGTTTATATAATGTATTAATTTATAAATAAAATGAATTTTGAAGTAACAATTACAAAATTAATCAATTTGTATAAAAAGAATTTTGAGTAAATAGTTATGAAATTAACTCAATTTCCTAATTGAAAGAATGGATAGTTAAATAATAAAGAGACCACGAATGGCTCTAAAAAATTTTAGCGAAATACAATTTTGGTGAACAACAAAATCAGAAAATGAAATAGTGGTCACTCAACAAGAAAATGTTACCCTCCTTGGAACTCGTAGGAACTGGAAGCTGGTCCTGTCAGGATAGTCACTAAACCGTCTTGGAGTGAAGGGGTGAGGAACCTCAGACGTTCAAACCCTGTAATGTCAAAGAACGAACAGTACCTGACTTGAGATCAAAGGACAAGTAACACCGTCGGCCGGAATAACCAAATGATTCCACCTCCGATAATGTTATCTTCCCCAATATGTAATACACTATAACAAAATTGATATCTTGAAGAGATATAAATTTAGACAAAAATATAATTTAATCTGCAAGAATTATATAATTACAAGAATTACTTAAAATTGAACAATAATAATACGTGACTGAATTAACGATACAATTAAATGAGATAGAAAGAAAAATAATCAAATTGTGATTGAAAGGAATTAACCAAAACGTTGAATTTGCTAGTTAGCACAAATCTAGAAACTGGAATTGATTTGCATCAAATTGATGTATCACTCTTCTCTGAAATCACGTGAACGCAACAGTCCTGATAATTAAAAATTCAATAAGCAATAATTGAATAATACCTTGTGATAATTCCAAATACTATTTATAGCACGATGCAATCGAAGACAGCTCTGAATACTACGTATCAGATTACAAAATGGCGACTCTTGCGAATCACAAAAAAATAGCATGTGCCAATGCGGAATTAAACTTACAAGGACTACAGAAATATTATCATGAGAACCTGCCTACGTTCCGATAGATTATTCTCTTACAAGAGTTACAACAATCAATGCTGTTATGAAAATGATATTCTTTGAAATATGCTATCCGCAAAATGATTGGGTTTGCCCCCCTAGGCAAATCGAGATAAAATATCCGCCGAAATACTATCACAATCAGGCTTTGTACATCCAGACGTTTAATAACAATTCTAAATCAAATTAAATAGCCTGATGTGATGATATTTCGGAAGCAAAATTAAGAGAATGTATTGTATGACAATGAATTACGAATTCTCGACTTACCTAGACAAAGGAACAAACCACAATGAGTTCTTTTCGACTTCCGTTCTACTACCTCCCACTTCGCGATATATAGTGACATCTCACTTCAGGAATGGTAGTATCAATAATCTATGTTTTATTGACCGGCAGATATCTTTAAATATCATATGACAAATTTCCTAGCCGAAAAGAATTCTACTCTGATCTTTAAAGAGTTCTATATATAATCACGTAACGTAACCCGTTCGTTACAAAGTATTGATACACCTCATAGAAAGTATCGATTACTCAATAAACATTATTATTAGTATAATTTAGAAGTGGGTGGGTATGACAGAGTATTTGAGATAATGTTCTATAAAATGTGTGGACATTAACACTGTGTATTGATATATTGGTATTAAAGTGTAAAATTATATTTTACTTCTATTTTACTATGCCATCAGAATGAATTCACGTGTAAATGCCAAACATTCAGGATTATTGATTATATATGATCAAATTGCGTTAGAAATCATTTGGGTAAGGTGTAGACTCTCACGATACAAACGAGTGGATGGAGCTCCCAAACTGTGTTCTATCAGCTATAAGAATCAATAACAGAACCTATAGAAAGACGAAGATTTGATTTCTTTCTTACTAAATTCATTGCAGTTGAACATGAACATATTCAAAAAATGAGGCAGGGAATAATCGTGCTAAAGGCGACGTATGTCACTGAAAGATGAAAATCAATAACCAACGTATTATGTTCGCAAATCCGCGCGGAGAATCCTGAAATATTATTATACAAATCCCATAAACGAGCGAAAACAGGTTATGTTGAAAGCATCTCGATTTCAATACAGTCTATAAGAAATGCAACAAGTGAGCATAAATAGAGTGCAGCATACAATTCCCTTATAGTAATGGAGCTTTTTGTTGTCAACAAAAAATAACAGCTTTCCACTAAGTGCATTCTGCAATAAGAATTCAGAACTAATACGAATTCTCACTTGTCTGGCCACTAGTGTACAGCTAACAACAAAATATGCCGCATATCAGACGTAGACCTACCTTTACTTCTGCAATTTCAGGTTTTAACAAAATAAAGTCGCTATAAATACCGATAACGCAGGAACTTTGTCCGTCTGGCTAGCAAATGAATTACTTCGGAGTGGGTAATATAGACGTTCCAATATCCTTTACGAATTACTGATTAAAAGCTTAAAGATATGGAAAAATATTGGTAACCTCAATTCATTTTATAAATAATAGATAGATCATGTTTACGGATAGAAATGACGCCTTAGTTACGTTATTAAGTGCATCTGTTACTGTGAATGTCCGATATTAGTGAATGTTAAGATGCACCAGTGTGTGTCGACAATCACCAATATTAATGGTGTAAGTCCAAAATTATTTCAATATTTTGTTTGTTTTGGACATACACCGGTGAATGTTAACATACTCCAAGGCGATTTTGTGTGTCTCAGATACTGCAATTTACTAATTACGTGAATGTTAACACACGCCAGTGTTTGTTCGAAATTAAGTGAGAAAGTTAGAGTGATATTGTTCTCTCTTTTTTCCACGCCGACCACCCGTCGCCGCATCGCTACTAGGGCAGAATATCAGAATCCGAAATATGTTTACTGTGCAACAGAAAACAGGCATCTAAAAGAAACATAGAATTAGCGAAACTTGGACTTCAAGATCAAGGAAAAAAAATGCTTAAAGTATCGCAGGCAAATTTTCCTCCTGCAAAATATGGAGATACTGTAAGGTTGCGTGCAGGGCCGGATTTATAGAGCCTCGGGGCAACAAAGGAGTGGAGGTCCTCTGGCCCCAAATCATTTTCCAAATAAAATGAACATTTTTTTCAGTCGAGTTTTCCAATAAATAATTTATTGTGAAACCAAGAAAATTACTTTAGTATTTAACAAACGTATATGACTATAATCGGAAACAAGAATTAGCGAGAAAAAATATCAAAGGAAAAGTTGTTTACTAGTGTTTACTAGTCGGAATTTAAAAGATTTTTTTTCCGAAGTCTATTGTGGGGGCCCCTCTTTGGTGGAGGCCCCGGGGCTGTAGTCCCCGATTGCCCTCCCCTAAATCCGGCAGTGGTTGCGTGTTCCTGTTGTTGATAGAGGTCGTACAGATTCCAGAAATATCCTTACATGTTTTACAAATGTGGATGGTGACTATTATCAACTGGCTACAAAACATGGGACGTAATCACAGATGTATACTAGAAATCAGTTTTCCATCAGTAAGGAAAATTTTATCAATATATCTGAAACTTCTTCTACAAAAATATCAATGCGTGAAATTGTTGCTTTGGAATCAATATTTGGAGGACAAGGATATAAGCGTTGCAATTGTGCACAAAAATGCAACACCAAGAAATGTACCTGTTAAGTTCGTGGAGTTATTTGTATTTCTAAGTGCCATAACAGTTTGCCATGTACTAATAAATAAGAATTTAAAAAAACTTTATAGCGAAAAATGCTGTAATACCTAATTACCTATGAGTAGGTACGTTGTAACGAATGAGTATTTTTTAAATTATATAGCCAATAGGGCAGTAGCATTAATGATAAGTGTACGTATTGTTTACCTTACTTGGCAGGTAATGCTATTCGTATTACTGATTTAAGATTTCGATTAATAAACAAGTTCTATTTGTTCTATTTATTATAGTTCTACGATTTTATTTATTGTAACAATTTGTGAGTTCATTTTAATTCACGCTCAAACTTCTGTTTTGCAGATATCTTTGCTAAATCATCATAATTTAACTCATCATGAAGAGAATGAAGATTAACCAAGTCGTCGTGGTGTATGATAACATTCACTGGTGAATGACCGAAAACATAAAGAACACAACAAATAACAAACAATCACCAGCTAGCTTGGTGGTTGTTAACATACACCAGTGTATCTTAAGATACACTCCGCTTCGGACATTCACAGTAACACATCCAATTCATTTTAACAATTTCCTAAATAAATACCTCGCTTTCTTCTTCGAATCAGGAATATCCTTCTTCGTTACTAATAGCTTTTCTAAAATAGGTATTTTGCTTCTGAATGTCATCTTCAATCAGTTTATGCAAAAAATTGAATTTTATGTAAAATACATTCGGCATTGGATTGGATGTTTTTCGAAAAACTCGTTGATTAATTGATGCATTTCTTCTACTTCCTCTCTAATTCGATTCACTGGATGAATACACTCACTTCACTGAAATTCATTGACTATAAAAGCAGCTACGTTGTCTATATTTTCTTCCAACTCTGAAGAACTTGTCGACGAACAAGAGATCCTAATTTTCATCATCACTACAAATCACTGGGTGCAAGCATAAAAAGTAGAATCCGTGTGTCGTGACCACTAATAGGTTCCTCCTCTTCCAGTACTTGTTATTAAGTAAAGAAAATGAAGTAATTTATTAAGCTCCAATAAAAAATTGTAATGAAACATTGAGAAGCGAGTCAGGGACGATGAGAAGAAGACAATCATATTAGTGTTTTAAAAACTATCCAGAACAGAACACATTAAAATTAAAATTATATCTAACAATGACAAACAACATACAGTTAATATAAAATTCCCCCTTGAATCGTTTTTTAGAATTAATCAATTCATGTAGATCCTTGACTACACATTTATAAAAACGAATGCATGCATAATAAGGACTTGTTGTTAAAGTTAATCTATGATGAGGATAGTTATAGCTATTTTTATGTCTTGTGTTATATTCATGATCTACCAGTTCCTATGAAAATATGTGCTGATTTTTTTGAGAAAAAAAGGCATTCAAAGATATACAGGCCTGGTGTTGTTAAAAACTGGTTACTAGCATATTTACCTCCACATGACTGATTGAATTTTACTTTTAGAACTATTCTTAGAGCTCGTTTTTGCAGCTGAAAGATATCTATTAGTCTTGAAGAACCTCCCCAGACCACAATAGCATATTTAAAGCTGGAATAAAAATTGGCGAAATAAACACTCCTTAGGAAACTGGGGTCCACCGTTCTGGATAAAACCTTCAATGCAAAGCATACTTTATCCAGTTTTTTCGATAGTACGTTAATATGTTCGTACCATTTTAGATGTTCGTTAATTGTGACTCCTAGGAATTTTTCGGAAATCGAAAAGGCATATTTTTCCATAATCGAAGAGCTCTGGAGCCTGACACTTAAATCTGTCTGTTCTAAACAATAAGCAATTTGTTTTTGACTCATTAAGAAGTACCTGTTTGTTTGACATCATCCAGAGATGAACTTTTACAAGCATATTTGTGTCGTCTTTCATAATCTCAGTATTTGTGCCAAGTGACACATTATAATGTCATTGATGAATATCAAAAATAGAAGGGACCCAAGGACGCTCCCTTGTGGAACTACAATTTTTGTTACAAGCACATCAGCCTCAAATGTTTCACCATTGTCTTCAATTGCAACTTTTTTGTTCCTGTTTATAGGTAGGCTTTAAGCCAGTTCAGGGTATTACCCAATTTTTGAAAACTTAGCAAGTAATGAAACAGTATCAAGTGAATCGAATGCCTAAGAAAGTCAACATTATGATTGAAAAAATATTATTTATTAAACATCATAAAAGCGCCGAGCGAGGGCAGAAACAGCCGCGCGTAGAGAAGCGTATACTGCTCACCATAAGAGATAGAGGTAATAGCCGAGTATTCGATATATTGTAGCGGCCATATTGAGATATTATTTGAGCAAACAGAATACCGTACGACATTATTATGCTAGGCGATCTCTGATGTCTCGAATATACGTGACTGTATCCAAATAATAAAAATTTTATGTTTTTGGTTTTATAATAAAACTGACAATTTTTCAGTATCACAATTGCCTACGCAATAATATTAGGTTTAAAGAGAATTGATAATCTTAAACAGTTACCTTCTATATTGCAATCATCTTGTTACTGATTTTCATGTACATAACACATGATTTTCCATAGTCTAGAGATGCGCTTGAAGAGATTGATGATTAGACTCATTTGTTGGAGTACATTTGCAGTCTTACTGTTATATCACCCCTTTGTAGAATGTAGAAGCAATATGTGCATATTTTAGTGACATTGATTCGGGATAATGATATAATATTACTCATCTTCATGTTGGCGTGTTGATACGCTCGTTGTTCATAATAGAATTACGCCATCCCTGTAGAGCGCCAGGACGCATTCCGTTGATTAATATCTATCTAGCGTGCTATAATAATTGTGGAAGCCTGGATTAATACAACTGAATTATTAAAAGTCGAGTATAATTGAATGAATGAATTATACATCACCCTCCCTGCAACCCTAGGTAACAAAGGTTTTCAGTTCTCAAGTGCTTCTGATACTCAGTCAAGTTGAGATGTTCTGAGAGAGAGAGACAAACACACAGAGAGAGTGAGAAATAATAGGTGAATAATTGGTTCATAGAAGAAATTTATGTTCCAGACGAAACCTGCTGAATATTTCTGTACGCAATTCAAATAGCTAAATTGTTGTTCATAAACCAAACCTCCTTTAATCTTATTTCCTATAATTCCTTTCTCGCAATTCCATGATTAATGAGACTTAATTTTGATCCCTGGTGAGCAAAAAATCCGGTTTAAAATCAGTTGAAGCAATATGGATTGTTAAGTTGCGTATATAGAAATATTTGCAAGCTGAACCGTTCGCGACCCGCTAGTTCTTATAATTTGGACGGGGTTGGGACCGCCAAACGAACCGCTAGTGGCAGTCCACCTCCAGTCAGTTTTCTGACGAACACAAAGGGCTTTACAGTTCACGTTGGCATGACAGGGCATATAGTTCTTCGGTATTATTCGTGCTTGCGAACTTCCAGACTTCATTTTCATTGTCTGTGCATTTCGTTTTACCGTTTTTTATTCAATTATGGAGTGGTCAGAAGAAAATTTAGTGAAACTCGTTGATATTTGTAAAATGAGATCATCACTCTGGGAACCTGAGAATTACAAACAAAAAATTTGAGGGCGATGCCTGTAGGGAAATAGGTGCTGAGATGAATATATCTACTGCGCAGCAATGTAAGAAGAAGATATGTTGCATGGTTTCTAACCGGGGTGAAAAAAAAATAAGTAGCACGAATACATGATTACAAGTATAGACACCTCAAAAGACTACCCCAACGAACGGTTCATATATGGCTCGCGCATATATACCCACCTTCATATATAGCAACAAATGTTTTTCAAAGAAATAATCACCCTTATTCACTTTTAGAGGATATTATTATTTCTTATTTATAGTTTTATAGTGTATCCACAGTGTGAACTATTTATTTGTTTTAACGAAATAATACATAAAACTACTTTGTTTTACTATCATTGATATTTAATATAGTCGTTACTATAGTTTCAACACTAAAAGTGACATCTTCAGACGAAAAATGAATTTAACAAATATTAAATCTACTATATATAGGTTAAAGAAGGATTTCAAACAAATTTAATGGCTATAGGAAATAGTTCTAGGAAAAACCAGAGAGGGGTAAGGTGATTAGGTAATTCCGTGAGGACATTAGAGGTGCGGGTATATTTACTAACAGACTTTGAATACTAAAATCAGGTTATTAACACATTGAAGAGATTACTGTAATATAAATCTAGTTGATCGTTCAAGATCTTATTATCATAAATCTTCATTCCTTTGAAAATTTCCATTGACTCTAATATATTTAGTTTTGAAGTTTTATCTTGACTATGTAAAATTTGGACATTATTCAAATTAGGAAAGGTATGGCCTGTTTCTAAAATATGATTTGCAAATGAAGAATCGGTTTTATCATTTTTAAAGGAACGAAAATGTTCTTTATATCTAACTGCTATGTTACGTCAAGATCTACCTATGTAAAAACTATCATACTCTGAACAAGTCAGTTTATAAACTCCGGGTCTTTTAAATTTGTCAGTTTTATCTTTCGCATTGAACAGAATATGAGATAATTTGTTTGGGGGTTTGAAGCTGATGTTCAGGTTATGATGGGATAAGATGTTTGCAATTTTTTCGCTTATAGGACCAAAATAAGTTAAAGAAACATATTTTAATGAGTTATCTTTGTATTTTATAAAGGGATAAATGCTATTGTAAATTAATTTTTGTCTATTTATTAATTTAGAAACCACTTGAGGACCGAAACCGTTATTTGTAGCAATGACTTTAATTGTATCTAGTTCTTTACTCAGATTTTCTTGAGATAAGGGAAGGTAAAAGGCTCTATGTATCATTGAATGAAAAGCAGCTATTTTATGACTATAGGGGCTATGTGAAGAGTTACAAATTACTGTATCTGTGAAAGTAGGTTTTCTGTTAATGTCGAATGAGATTATGATGTAATAATGTTAAGTCTAAGAAATTTATTTTATGATCCTTTTCTGTCTCTAATGTGAGTTTTATGTTTGGATGAATATTATTGATAAATGATAAGAAAACATCTAATTGTCTAGGTGTACCTTTGAAGAGGGCTAAAATATCGTCTACGTATCTGTACCAAAATTGAATATGTTTTTTAGTTATGGCAGAACTCATTATAGTATCTTTTATGTGAGAGATAAAAATATCTGCGAGAAGTGGACTTAATGGAGAACCCATAGCTAATCCGTTATTTTGAGTATAAAATTTGTTATTAAACTGACAGTAATTTTAACTGAGGCATAAGTCAAATGCCTGTTCTATTTCTGGTTTTATCAAAGGATTAATATGTGACTTTTCTAAGATATTTGTGATTAAATTTTGACATTCAATGGGAGGGATATTTGAAAACATATTAGAAACATCAAAGGATACCAACATACCGGTGTTAGGTATAATTTTTGCTTTTATCGAATTTGCGAGTTCAACAGAGTTTTTTACTGGAAATTTGGGTTTGAAATGAGATACATTTTTGAAAAAGGAATTGAGTTTTTCGGAAAGTTTGTGTGTGTGGGGCTATTCATATATGATACTACCGGGCGAATAGGAGCGTTCTCTTTGTGATTTTTTATAAGACCGTAGAGTTTTGGAGATGACGGGTTACTATTTAGTAGCTTACTTTTTTCAAAATTGTTCGTAATTAAAAATTGACTATTATTCAAAAATTGTTTAGTTTTCAACTGGAATTGATTAGTGGGGTCTATTTTAATTTCTGTTAAATCTGAGGAAATAAATGCAAACATCTTATCGTCATAATCTTTTTTATCAATAATAACTGTTGCATTCGATTTGTCTGCTTTCGTAAAAACAAGATCATTAGACTTTATTTTATCTTTGATTGATTTAATAGGAGAAAAATCTGTGTAATTTACTTTGGAATTTTTGTTAGATGAAAGGATCTTGTTAATATTTGCTTTAGATATGATGGTATTTGGTAAGTTTTTCAATGCAAGTTCTACTTCTGTAATTGTAGTCTCTAAAAATATATTGTTTTTAATATGAGGTGAAACATTAGGACCTTTTTTCAAAATGTTTAATTCGTTATCATTAAATTCAGTATTTGAATAATTAATTACTTTGTCACTGAATTGAATATTCCTAACTTGATTTTCGTTTAGTGTTGAAACTATAGTAACGACTATATTAAATATCAGTGATAGTAAAACAAAGTAGTTTTATTTATTATTTCGTTAAAAGGATAAACTATCACAAAGTAATGGCTTCCACAATTGTATTTTATAGTTAATTGAATGTTTTTCTTCAGAGTAGTTTAATATACTCTTTTCAAATAATTCAATGAATTATTACAAATACAGTAAACAAAATGCTTAGGAGGAACTATCTCAATAATATAAAGATATAAATTTCATGAACTCCAGAATATCAGCCAAATTAATCGGTGAGAGATGTACAGAAATCTTCTTATGATTTGTGAGCGGTGGTGAAACAATTATTTCCACTTCAGGAGATCCATTCCTGTCTATAAATAAAATCTATGACATATTTGATTATAGAATTTTTGGTTTCCCTTCTCTTCAAAGATATTGACTTGATGGCGTTCAGATTGCTAACAACTTTGTTCCTGGTACGCAAATGTTTCGATTTTATCACCCAGCCATGGCAATGACACTCACACGTAATATGTGAGACTTATAATGAAGTACGGCGGCTCTGTTTGGAACTGCTATCTCATTTATCGATGGGAACATATTGGAGGCAGCTTCGTGCCACTAGACTTCCGTATGGTATAATTAGGGCCAGCTATCAAGATATGTTACGTATCATGGATCTTCAGCCCTTAAGTAAACGGATTCTTCGGAACGATCTCTATTTCACATACAGAGTTTTAAATCATGGACTTTTTCAGCCAGCTTTAGGTCTCATACCGCAAACTGATACCGTGCTAACAGGGATTCATCACAAATAGAGTCTTTCAAAGAGTGGAATGCTCTGCGGGATGTCGTTGTGTGTGCTCCATGGATTAACTGTTTCAAAAATAGATTTTACTTATCTCGGTAACTTGATAAGTGAGTGATGAATTGTTTATTACATTGGGGAATTTTTACAGAATTTTACTTTTAGTTTTAAACCCTCAGACTGTTTTGTTCTCGTTGAACTCATAAAATTATTATCAGTTCTTATTTGCATTAAATATAAATTCTCGGGAAATAGGTCACACCAATACAAATACTTATTATTTTCGTCTTTAGGTACATTTCGGCATCACGACCATCATCAGAAGACGTATCAATGTCTAAAACGGGATTTCTTGGAACTAATTGTATCAAGCACAAAGCGTCCTCATCGCACTAGTTTCAATTAGGAATGTTCACGTCACCATAACGAACAAAAACACGAGTAATCGAAATTGTAGCACATTAATGTTCAAAGTATATCAATATGTATCAAGAGTCCACTGCTTAGCAATCGACTTATAATATTCGAAGTCATCTCAAGTAATGTTTTAATAAGACTGAAACCAAAATATAACACTCAAGTGTTCACTTTTGAACCAGATTTTGAAGATTTATGAAGTAATAGAGAAAGGTTGTGAGATCTTATTAGAAATATTGCTTTTTCAGCATTCTACCTGAAATATTCTTACAAACATTAAAAAGGCGCATGTAAGATTCTGCAAGGGTTTTAACTAATTAAATTAGAATAAATTTGACTTAATGATAGAACGTATATTCTATGATTTACAGACTAGGAGTCACGTTTCATATGAATCATATCCAGGATGAATCTTTGACAATAATTGGTTCCTTTAGTTGAAATATTAAAATTTTTGTGATCGAATTCATGGTTATAATAAAAACAATGTTCAGTTTTTGTTCAGTATAGTAGTACTTATGATCATACATTCTTTCTCGTGAATATTTTTTAGAGATCAGGAGGAACGTTGAAAAGAACGTGTTTTGAATTGCTAACTCAGGATTTAATATCAGGAGACTGGCTTTGATGAAAAACTTACCTAAGAGTAGTGTTTTATCTACTATACTAACAAAACCTCTCTATAACATCGTAGAAAGGTGGGAGAATTCTCCCTTTTCTATAGATATTTCCATGGTCGGTGTTCATTAGAAATCTTGTCTGTGGTTCCAATATGAGAGATTTTAGATAGGCGGACTAGACGAGCTCAAACTAGTAAGCCCTTCATTGTCACCTCGAGACCTGACAAACTTCTTCCAACCGGACTTCATTTTTCTATTGAAAAGCGAAGTAAGTTTTGGAACTCTTCCCTTAGTAAGGTCTATGCCTATAGCCTTCAAAGTGTCAGGAAAAATATAAATGCCTTTCTCCGCTCCGAACATCCCATCGTTGACTCACACGATGTTCTTCAAACATTTCCTTTTCGTATAGTCAAAGTACAAAAAAAAAACGGTATTTATTGCTCATGTTTATATTATTCTTTGGTTAAAACATTGATAATCATTACGAATAGTGTAATAAGATACTGATACATATAACATAGATAGTATTAATGCCGTCAATAGGGAAGAATTACGTAAATTATAAAGGTATAAGTAATGCCTCTAATTTGAAAAACAACTATCTCATAACTGATAGGTTTGAGTTATGATGAATTTGCACGGCAACATAATTAAAAATGCTTTCGTTTATAAAATTATGGCTTATCTATACTGACATAACTCAATTCATCTCTCTTGAATACACTATCCATCCATTAAAATACTGACAATGATAATGAATGATGCGTTAAACTAGTCAATAATTCATAAAATTATCCCCGGTTATTTTAAAATACATACTTAGACTTTAAAATCCTAATCTGCCTAAACTGCATTGCTTACCTATGATTCATAATTCCATGAGACCAATCATTTCAAACATTAATTGTCCTAGTATAAGATAACAAGATGGTAAGCGAAGGAATTTAGAAACTTTCAAGCTGCCTCAAGTTTGTTTGTGATTTTTTTTTTCAAAATTAAAAAAACCCAAAATTGAACCTGGCGATACTCTCGTTTCATGTGATGTTGTTTCACTATTCACAAATACTCCAACCCCTGATAAACATTCTGAAGAAATGGCTTCCAAATATTAACATCCCCGATAGAAACTGCACAGAATACGTGATCCTTACATCTTTATGTATGGAGCAAAATTATTTTACTTCCAACACAAATTACTACAAACAAACAAGCGGATGTACAATGGGCAATTCATTCTCTCCCTTTTTGGCCAATATTGTGTTCTAAGCGAACTTGAAACCTACTTAAAATCAAAATTGAATCAGTTCCCAAAAGTTTGGCATAGATATGTTGATGACATTTTCGCAAATTGCGCTGGACAATGGTTACTACAAATCTCATTAGTTTGATTTCTGAACGAAAAAGGAAATTGGAACGTATCAACTAACCAATTAGAGTCATTACCTTCAAATATTTCAATAAAATTCAAAAGTTCACCTTATCATTTTTCAGTAATTGATAAATGCCATAGCTTATTTCCTAAATTTTCAATTCAATCAGTTTATAGATGTAAGAACAAGCTAATACCTTTTAGGCAATACCTTTGATAAAGTTCCCAAAATTAATTGTGCGTCGTGTTCAAATTGCTATGTGGGTCAAACTAGAAGGAACATTTTAACTCGTTATAAGGAACATTTTGCCCATATAAAGAAAAATAATGGTGAAAAATCAGCGGTAGCCGAACATATTTTGAATACAAGTCACACCATTCCTCAAGAAAGCTTATCACTTCTAAAACAGACAAATATACAGGGTGTTTCATAATATTAAGACTTAGAAAAAAAAATTATCGCACAAAACATAGCTTACTATGAGTAGAAAATGCTTACGAAAGCTATTTTCTATACGATAAATGGTTCCGGAGATATTCGCAAAAAACAATTTTTTTTCAATTTCAACACCCGTGTTTCGAAAATTGTGCATTTTAGAAGGTAAATTAACAGAAACTTTTTTCAAATTTTTGGACGAGCTATCACATCCTGAAGTCCTGCGCATATATTATGAAACACCCTGTATAGGTAATTTAGAAGGGATGGAAATGTCTAAACGGAAAAGCAATTTATCAAATTCCAGTTTATCTTCAGTTGGGGGTAATCCGTTATTCACATTATTATCCCCAAATAGTATTTAAATAGGCACATTTTGATTTATAATTTAGTTTACTCTGATGATTGCTACTTGATAACCGAAAGGTTCTCAGTATTTTAATATTATTTTCAGTGGATAAGGGTGATTATTTTATGTCAATGATGAAAAAGGTATTACAATATCAATATTTGATATATACTGGGTTCCCCATAATAGACTACCCGTTTTATATTATTAATAAATTCCCTACGAGATAACTAAATAGGTTGTTCTCTGTGGGATTATCTTCTGTAGTCTTTGGGATTTGAGTAAATTATTAATCAAGTAGGTGCCTGCCACAAATAAATTTTAAATTAATAATTTCGTGGAACGCGATTTTTCTACGAGAAGTTTGTTAGTTTTCATCAATAATTATTTAATTTTTTTTCTTTGATACATTATTTCAACATCCGTTTGAACTTTCATGGATTACTCAGTTCAACAACGTGTGTTTTGTGTAGAAACTTACATGTGAATCAATTCGATAGAAGAAGTTAGGCGTGCATTCCAGCGTCAGTTTAATAACAACAATAGGGGTCACGCGCCAAATCGTAAAATTGTTAAGTTATGGGTTCGTCATTGGCGTGAAAATGGTTATGTACAAAATTTGAAGAAGCCTGGACGTCGAAGAACAGTTCGTACACCAGAAAATATTGAACGAGTTAGAATTGCGTTTACGAAGAAGTCCTAAAAGGTCTGCTAATCGACAAACCCTTATCCTAGGAATATCGAAGGGAAGCTTAGATCGAATTCTTCAAAGGGATTCAGAATTTCATCCCTATAAATACCAAATGCACAGCACCTTAGCAATCAAGATAAAGAAGCAAGGTTAGCATTTTACATCAAGGAGCAATTCAGTCTCCTAATGACCGACGAAGCAAATTTTTATTTAAACGGCATGGTCAATAAATAGAATTTTAGATACTGGTCAAATGAAAATCCTCGTGAAATCTTCACACAGAACCTCCATAATCCAAAAGCTGTTTTGTGGTGTGGAGTAGGATCTTTTGGTATTATTGGCCCTCATTTTTTTGAGGATGAAAATAACCGCGCTGTAACAGTAACATCCGAGCACTACGTTAATATGCTAGATACATTTCTCATTCCACAATTAAATAGACGAGGATTACTAAACAATGCCTTACTATTCCAACAAGATGGGGCAACAGCTCATACCGCCAGAAACTCAATGAGGGTCCTGCGAGAAATGTTTAATGGCTGACTCATTTCTCGATTCGGAGATTTGCCTTGGCTTTCGAGGTCCCCCGACTTAACGGCACCCGATTTTTTCCTGTGAGGATATTTAAAAGCCAAAGTGTTTGCGAGTCGTCCAAGTACAATCGAGGAACTGAAAGTCAAAATTCGCGAAGAAGTTGAAGGAATAGACGAAGGTTTGCTACGCCGTGTAATGAATCACTTTTTATCTAATATTGAAAAATGTGTTGAAGTTGGTAAAGCTCATTTAGAAGACGTGATTTTTAAAAGTTAGAATTAAATTAGCCAA
Source organism: Endomychus coccineus (assembly GCA_958510875.1). Taxonomy (NCBI): domain Eukaryota; kingdom Metazoa; phylum Arthropoda; class Insecta; order Coleoptera; family Endomychidae; genus Endomychus; species Endomychus coccineus. Next base: position 288,578,894 of record OY294067.1, read on the forward strand.
ATATTTATAAGTTATCATAAATCTCAAAGAGTTAGCTGTAATTTATTAAAATAAAAAGTTTGTTTTGTTAACTAAAAAAATTTTAATCCAAATGTTAAATTGGATAGTCTATTATGGGGAACCCTGTATAATGAATAATGGGTGGCGTTTAATAATTATAGAGATAGAAAAAATTCTGTTAATTCAAAACGCAGGATTATTTGATTTTGTTATGGTTGTCTTGCACCAAGGGTGCGATATGTTGTTATGACATGTTTCCTTAATTTTTCGTGTAAGGTGGTGTTTGGCATATGTTTATTACAGGGAAATTGAGGGAATAGAAGAGAGCTGAATCATGTTACTCATCATTTCATATTAAACGTCCATTATGAGATGTTTGTTTATCTACAATCTAAATGTTTTTAATATCTGGCAGCCCGGCAAGTTGCATATTGGTTTTAGCGGGTGGGGAGGGCTGTGTGTGGGAAGTATGTGTGCGGTGCCGTAATTGCAGGATTTAACGGGATGATAGATGGCGCGTCACTCACTGCATTTCTGCACTGTTTGGAAATGCGATTGGAATGTCTCTTACGATTGATGAATGATGCCATACAGTACAGTCTCTAATACATTACATGTTTTTGTTTAATCTCGCCAACCGCACCGTAACGAACGATATGGTCTTTTCTTTTCAGTCAGCTGTGGTTAATTGCAAAAACAACATATCCAACGCGTTAGTTTGGAAAGAAATATCACCGGTAATCAGGTAACTTTGAACAGTTTCGAATAAATGGACCGTGGTTAAATTATTACAGTCTGTCCTGTTGAGCATTTTGTTTTGCTTGTTGGAAATAAATTTGTAGCGATAGGTATTGTATCGGGAAATGAGGATTCACTTTTTCCAATCTATTCTGTTTTCTCAGACAGAAACACTGAAAATATGTAGCACTTCATATCACTAATAGTCCAGACAATAAGCTGGGGAATTATAGCCAACTTTCTAAAAAATGTCGTATCGAAAAAATTCTTTTGCATGATGTTCTGTGGCCGACGTGGATCATTCGTAAGGGTTGAGCTGGGCTGCTGTGGCTTCCCATTCTCCTCTAAACGCTAAATTAACCCTATTTTCACCCTCTTTTTTTGAATAATTTTTTAATCATGTAAAAACTCAAATTAAGCTTCCAAAATAAGTTCTAGGAGGTTTCTTCGATCGCTGAATACGAATCCGAAGTCATTCTCCCGGGAAACTCATTCAATGGGCGGAAAATCAGGGAATTTTCGTAAGTTTCATACAAAATTGCTAATTTTTCACGCGATTATAATTTTACACCCGAGAGATGCAAAGTGGACCAAAATCAGGAAAATTTGCAGAAAACTATCGAAACTATACAAAAATTAAAAGTATTGTAAAAAAAACAATTGTATGAAAATTTCTGGAGAATGCGAGAAAATTACAAGGAGAAACACTCTAACGTCATTAAAATTTTCGTGTGATAAGTCGCTATATGATTATTTTTCGGTCGACGAATTTGACATCAAAAACGATTGAAAATAACATTAGGATTATACAGAAAATGGAGGAAATTTAAAAAAATACAAGAATTTTTTTAAATTTATACAATTTTGTAACTGTTTATTCAGAGTAATCAATATTGTAATATTGAAATATGATGAGTCATTTTCAAAAAAATTCAAATTCTACAATTTATTATATATAACATTGCTTAAAATAAATTCTGTGATTAATATTATATATACATATTTATAATTTAATTATTCATAATATAAAATCTTAATAATATTCATAATCTGATTAATTAATCTGTATGGGCTTACTCCTACAAAAATTGAAAATAATGCGCAAGCAAAAAAATGTCTACCTTTTACAAAAAGTTTCATAATATATAATCAGGGGCGTAGTCGGCACTGGTACAATGGTCCGTTCATTCAGGATACCTGCCCCTTTTAATTCGAAAAAAGAAAAATATATTTCGAGAACTTTCCCAAATAAAAATCGTCATGCTCACCAAAAATATGTTTTATATGATCGGGGCCTGCGGGCGCTCTTTTTATATCAATACAAGACATATTCATATTCAGCAACACAAGAAACATCCTAGAACCCATTTCGGAAGCCTAATTTTCATTTCTTATAAATAAATATTATCTTGAAAATAGGGTTCAAATAGGGTTAATTTAGCATTTAGGGGTGATTTTCTACTTCTCCTTTCACTCGATGATATGGGGCATATAGAGGAGAAAGCAGAATGAAGTGTAACACATCATCTGCAAAGCCGAATGGGACCATTCTTTTCTTATTTGATTACCATAGCTGCCACCACTCTTAACAAATGTTGTTAATGGACTGTTCATCTGTGAGGGCCGATATATCCCTTCGGCTATGACATAGTTTGCGCCATTTGCAAATCAATTTTAAACTGATGAGCGCGACACTATATTTCCAGTTTGAGGGTATTTGCTTAGAATTTTTCATTATTCATGGAAAAATTAAAATTAGATCATCAAATTATATTATACTATCCGGTAAAATGAAGTACTCAAATATGATTTCTCAAATTGCGCATTGCTGGTTCATTAAAATTCTCATTAGTGGTAAGTGTAACTTATATGGTGAATATTGTATATATATATATATATGAACACAATAATTACTAAAATAAAATAGTACATGATCCCATTATAATGTCAGTAATTTCATCTTTATTTACTGCATATGTTTTGTTGTTACATTGTTAGATACTCTCGAATGAGAAGTTTTATTATACAAGAAATTATAGTTGTGACTTATCTGTCACATTTAATTCCAAGTTGCTATACAAATATTTTGTCTCCCTTTCGAATAAAATTCTGGAATCTATTGCCAATAATTATTCATATAGAAATTCTTGGGAAATAGGTCACACTAACATATGTTTATTATTTTCGCTTTTACGTTCGTTTCAGTCTCACGAGCATCAATAGAAGACGTATCACTGGTCTAAAAGGGGATTTTTAAATACTAATTGTATCAAGCACAAAGCGTCCTTATCGCATTGTTTTCAATTGGAAATGCTCACACCGCCGAAACGAACAGAAACACGAATAATCGAAATTATAATACACTAATGTTTTAAGTGTTTGAATATGCATCAAGAACCCACTGCATAGCAACGTATCTCTAATAATCAAAGTCATATCATGCAATGTAAGAATAAGACTGAAACCGAGCTGTAATACGCTAAAGTATCCGCTTTCGAACCAGGTTTATAAGTTTATAGGAAAAGGTTGTCAGACTTGATTTGAAATATTGATTATTTCAGCATCCTACCTATAATATACTTTTAACATTATAAAGCCGTATGCAGGAATTTGCAAAGATTTGAATTGATTGAACTTTTATTAATTTGACCTAATGATTGAATGCCTGTTCTATGATTCAGAGACTCGAGTTACTTTTTATGTGAATCATCTCCAGGATAGATCTTTTATGAAAATTGGTTTCTTTAGCTAAGATATTAACATTTTTATAATCGAAACGATGATTATAATCAAAACAGTGTTCAGTAAGGGCAGTGGAATTTCCTGAGTTTTTGTTTCTAGTATTATACTTATGACCATACATCATTTTTTGTAAATATTGTTTAGAGATTCTTGTATAAGTCCTATCGCAATCTAAACAATTTAATTCATATACTGTCTGTGTTTGTTTATCTTTAGGTATTGAAGGTTGTAGATTTGGCAAATATTTAGCAATTACTAGGTTTATGTGCAACATTTATAGCATTCTTTTTCTAACATTTTTTGATTTGTTCCTAGGTCTGCGAAATGTATGGTAATGTTATAAAATTATCTTTATTACCGTTTATATTATTTATATATGACTTATCATTATAGATTTTTGTTTATTCTTTCTTCAATGATGCGAAACGTTTTTTGGTAGCCACTCATTTCGTGTATTGCGGACTATTTTCAAATTGTTGGGACGGTTTTCTGGGAGTGACAATTCAACACCGTGACATGTGAGGCTGCTTATAACACTTTTCTCAACTTGTTGGTGCAACTGAATTGAAGTGAAGATATCGTTAAGACCAAACTTTTGGAGTAAACCACGATGTTTCTATTTTTCCATCTGAATCATGCCTAATGTTCATCTAGGAAATTTACGTTATTGTTCACTCCTATTTCCAGGTAATAGCTAATAATTATTTTTGTTGCTCATTTCTACAGATCTACAATCAGATGCATTTTTTTGAATCAGAAGAGAACTGGGTGGATCCAACTACGAAGTTTAGAAAAACAAAAACGGCACGAAGATTCAAGTAGTGGCATAATTAATATTGGGACACAGATTGCTGAATTGTTAGAAAAAAATGGAACCAATCATTACCAATGTTGATGTTTTGAAATAGTACAAGCCGAATTTGGAAACTACATCACTCAAAATCACCACAATATAGATATCTCAGAAGAGCACTAACAGGGTGGTTTCGACTATAAAGTTCAGAAAAATTATGTTTTTGGAATAATGAACAAAAATTATGTTCTCGTCAATTATTCTTTTTGTGACTGAAAGTATAATTGCTACCATTGCAATCGTTCGCGAGAATTATTCGAAATGTATCTCCATCGAATAAAGCGTTTAATTTTCCTGCTACGAAGCGTTTATTTGATTTATGATTATTGTTTTAATACGTTATGATCTATTCACACCAATTCGCTCTATTATGACTACATAAATGAAGGAATTTACAGCCCAGGGATATGGTAAAAGCAAATATCAAACCTTTCGGTAGATACAGAACTAACAACGTGCTAACACAAATATCTCATTCCCTTTATTAATTACTGTTCAAGGAACAGGTGAGGTTGAAATTATTAGAAACCGTTTACATGTACCTCCAGGCACCTTTAGAAATAACCTTTAATAGCAGATTAACGTACATATTTCAGGATAGAATAATAATAATTGAATCTTCTAGCCCATCAGGAAGGTATGACCTAACATTTAATAGTTTCCGAGAAAAATGAAACAAGAAATGATATATTTGTTCAGAACTTATTTTATTTCCCAACGTAATCTTCTTGTAGCTTAATGTTTTCAAATTTTTCGATCCGTTCCAAATACTAGAATTTTGGCAATCCTACAAGATAAGCGTTTGTTCCAGCGATGACCTCATCCTTGGAACCAAATCTCTTTTTGCCAAGCTATTTCTTCAAGTTTGGAAATAGACAAGAATCGCAGGGGGTCAAATCTGGAGAATATGGTGGATGGTGAACCAATTCGTAGCGTGATTCATCTTTCGACTTCGATTCACCAGGACAAGTTCACTGTTTCGACTTTTCTTTGGTCTCTGTTGTATTGTGATGGATTAATGTTTCGTTCACTGTTACAAAGCGCAACAAGTCCTTCTTGTCGCGCTTGAACTAAGCCGAACACTTCTTTGAAGTTGTCACTTTGTTGTGAACAGAGAGCAAATGCCACACCCATCTGGCGGATAGCTTTCTCATATTCAAAAAATCATGCAAAATGTTCCGTCCCATTCGATTGAGATGCCCATAACCTTAGCAATCTCATGCACTTTAACTTGCCAATCGTTCAATATCATACCACAGGATGTATCAGCTTACCAGCACCTCGAAGCGTATACAAGATGGTTCGCCAGCTGTCAGAGAACTCAAACTTCAATCCTATTAGAAGCAAAATCAGCAAGCTAACAAAACCGAAAGTTCTACCACTGTATTATACAGTATCCTTTTGAATTAATTGTATAGCGAAGGACGTTCTGTGCTTTGGTTGTCTGGGCCTGCACCTGGGTGTAAAAAGAGGTCAATAATCAAATTAAATTGTCATATAGTTTAAAGTACATTTCTTCTAACTATTAATCATTTGAATTATATTAAATAATTGTATCAGCGAATGAATGAATTGCGTAATTCTATATCATAATCTCCATGTGCACACTGTGTAGCTACCCGGATGTAGGCACTTGAAGTGGAAGTGTGAAAGAGATCAGAATACTTTCATGGGCACATTGAGTAGTTCCTCGGAAGTAGGTGAAAGTATGTTGATGAGCTAGTCACAGTTTGTGCAAACTGTGTAGTTCCCCGGAAGTAGGATCTGCGACTCCGACGTATGAAAGGGCCTGTATGTAGTGTGAACTGACATCAGTTTAGGGTGTTCCATCTCAGACGAGCCACCACGTATATTTCTTATCCCATAGTGAGTGGAAAAATGTACCGAAACACGTCGAATGATTTTGTTTGGGGGGACATCTTTTGACGTATATTTGAGGCTTGAATGAGCAACCCCCTAATAGGAGGCGCTTCAACCCCTCAAAATTGAATAGGGGAGAGGGGTTGAGTGATACGTCATTTGAAAGGTCTTGGAAGCCTCTTTACAACGGTGTATGAAAAACGTAAATTTGATGAACCGTTTTCGCCAAAAATTAATTTGGTGGCTCGAATACGCCACCTTGAATATTTTGGTTATTTGTACAATGTACAAGCTCATTTTTATTAAGCCTTTTTTACAAACTTAAACAATCTTCAAAAAATCACATTCGTAAAAGAATTGAATTGTGTTGTCATGCTTACAATGAAAAAAATTAAATCTGCGTGTTTAAATCAAATGTTCAAATTGTCCTCCATTGACTTTCATACAATAATACAATCTTGACTGAAAACCGTCTCTAACATGGTTCAGCATAATTAGAGTTATTTGACGATACTCATCTACAATTCGTTGGCGTAGTTCGTCCAAATTTTCAGACTGAGTCACAAAAATCTTGGACTCAAGATGTCCTCACAATAAGAAGTCCGGAGGGTTCAGGTCAGGAGATCGGGTAGGCCACTCCATAGGACCTCTTCTTCCAATCCAACGACCGGGGTATTGCAAATTGAGGTATTGGCGAACTGGTGCGGCGTAGTTAGGAGGAGCTCCGTCTTGTTGGGAATGCAATTGTGGTTCAAGTAGTAGAGGATCGTTTTCTAATTGTTCAGTTATTAACGGATCAATCGCATTTTCCAACATTTCAAGATAAATTTGGCCATTTAAATTACCAGGAATAAACAGAGGTCCAATTAGGTGGTCTCCCAAAATTCGTACCCAAACTTTTAGCTTTTCCCGATGTTCAGTGTGAGCTTCTCGAAATACATGAGGATTTGTATCGCTCCTAACCTCTTCATTAAGTAAAAAGTGCATTCGTCAGAAAAGCAAACGTAGTACAAGAAATTTGGGTTATTGTTGATACGCTCGACCATAATTTCGCAAAACTCTTGCCTTCGATCCCAATCATCATCACTTAATTCCAGAATTAATTTAATTTTGTACGGATGGAACTTGTGTTTATGTAAGATTTTGAAAACTTTAGATTGGCTAATACCGGAAGCTGCAGAAAGTTGTCGTACAGATTGCGTGTTTGGCATAAGTTGGACATGTCCCAATACCGCCACAGCTGCTCCTTCATCATTTACAATTCCAATGAGTGCCCTTTTTTATCCATTCTGAACCCGTCTCCACAAATTTTGAAATCAATTCCATTACGTACTTATGGCGAACGCTACGTTCAGGATCGTTTTCGTTAAATATCCCTGCAGCCGCTCGGGCATAATTTTGATTTTGGTAATAAAGGCTAACCAGCTCAACACGTTCTTGCAATGTCTACACCATATTTTTTTGAAATTTTAAACAAATTAGCAAAGTAGTAACTCAACAGATTGATTAAAATCATGAAATGATCGAAGAAACGTTAAAACCAGATAAACACCTTCTAAGAACAAAAAATGAAGGCAACATAAGGAAATGTTTTGCAGATTTTTTATTTATTAGTTTGAGAGAATGTATTATTGTATGAAAGTCAATGGAGGACAATTTGAACATTTGATTTAAACACGCAGATTTAATTTTTTTTCATTGTAAGCATGACAACACAATTCAATTTTTTACGAATGTGATTTTTTGAAGATTGTTTAAGTTTGTGAAAAAGGCTTAATAAAAATGAGCTTGTACATTGTACAAATAACCAAAATATTCAAGGTGGCGCATTCGAGCAACTAAATTAATTTTTGTCGAAAACGGTTCATCAAATTTACGTTTTTCATACACCGTTGTAAAGAGGCTTCCAAGACCTTCTAAATGACGTTTCACTCAACCCCTCTCCCCTATTCAATTTTGAGGGGTTGAAGCGCCCCCTATCAGGGAGTTGCTCGTTCAAGCCTCAAATATACGTCAAAAGATGTCCCCCAAACAAAATCATTCGACATGTTTCGGGAGATTTTTCCACTCACCATGATATAAGAAATATACGTGGGGGCTCGTCTGAGATGGAACACCCTGTAATTATCCCACATACTAACAAATCGAAATTAAACAGTAATCAATATAATACAGTTTACGAGTTGACTTCTGGTATGCCGCGGGGTTGGTTATAGATATCCAGAGCGGATTGGAAACCGTTTTAATACGCTGTTCACTTGCCATGCTTGCATAGTCTGTAGATTGTTTGCTAGTCCTTGATTGCCCACTCTTGAAATTTGATCAAGATTTGCTTACTAAGGCATAAGTATAAGTTTTATCCTTTGCTCGAGCTTCCTTGCATTGTTCCGAGTCCGAGTGTGATCCTCGTCATTGGTAATTTCATCCAATAATTTTTTTTATTGCACTATTATGAGAAATGGATTTATTATTGAAAAATCCGTGTTTATTTGGGAGGAAGTGTAATTATTTAATTAGCCGAGAAGTAACCAAGTATTTTTTTGCAATTAAAGCCTGCAAACTTAATACTAGTCATTCCGGCCGTTCGGCCCCTGTCTATACTTTATTGTAACTACTCTACGGACAAGGCTATCCATAGATAGCATTGTGATACCCTTTTTGGTGAGGACCATAGTAGAAGTCCACGAAGAGGAGTAAACCGTATCAAAAATCTGGTGTCCGAGAAATAAAAGTTTATTCCATATATAGCGCAAAAGTGGCAAAGCACCTCACAAAGCATATCATTAAGATTCGTCATATTTTGTTTTCTTGAGGTCATCGGAACGTTGGAAAAGTAAGGTAACTAACTATCGTGCCAAAATTCGTTATTTCATACTCGTGTGATAAGATGATGTCTTGTCATACGAGTGTGAAACTTCCTATTTTCCGCACTAGTTGCACAATATGCTATAGTATAGGAATTATGTATTCATATACTCAATTTACCTAATTTTCACAGAGTATACCTTATTCCCTTATTGTTATCATTCCAATCACAGTAGTAACAAGTATTATATAGATATAAGTGATCTTGAGCAAAGGCTCGAACGTTATATTCTTACTATATTGATGTGTGTAATATGCTGACTGTCGCAAGGTTACCTAACGAAGACAATGTTTGTATGATATAACCCATTGCCGGTCATCGTTCATGTACTTTGAAATCCTTGCTTTTATGATATACCCGGGACAACATAGAGTAATAGTATAGTTCCGATATGATTATAATTATCGAGTACCAAGTATTAAGTACCTACTTGAAGTATTGTAGTATTACCTCAATGCTAGATCACAGTGGAATGTAGTAACTATTATAACTATTGAAGATACATTACATTTGTAATCATGGGCATCCTTGACAAGGACCAAGTTAACTTCAAAGATAATGCCACTTGATGAAATCTACCGTACCGTAATCAAGAAGCCTTTGTGAGCGACAAAACTGACAAAACAGTACACGCAGAGTATATTGGGACCGTTACTCCTGTTGGTATTTTGTTCTTGCAGTTATTAAATAGATAGATAGATGATAGAAAGTTTGATGGCGTGCGGAGATGGGGTGATATTATTTAGTACCGTTATCTGAAACTTTGGTCGTTATCATCTATTAAGAAGTTTCTGCTGAACCAGCCGGAATTAAACGTGTTTGCTTTGAGTTTGCAAAGCACAGTGATTAGCAGCGCTAGATGAGAAAATAGACATCGCATCGCACGCAGCATGCTAACCAAATCGCTTCTGCGTTCACCAACATAAGTCGCCAACAGACAACGTAAAATAATTGCACCATCTACATGATAGATCTCACAGATAAGGAAGATTTCCTACTTTATTCTGCTTAATTTTATTGTTAGGAGTTATGTAAATGCATAGTAGGTGGATGAATTGGTAAAAACACAATTGATGACGCGGCAGTTTCGTGGCCTTGTATCACAGGAGGTAATATGAAACGTAGTGAGAAAAATGATAAGTGAACGAAAACATTTATAATGATGGATAAAGGCTTCAACAAATTTGTAGGTGGGTGGTAATGAACGTATCGATAAGAATTCGAGAAACTCGAAGATTTTAAAAGCTCTAGACAACTACTAAATTTTCATATACTTTAGGAGCAACCATTTATCAATAATCAAAATTAAATCTTATTCAATTCGCTCCACTCTATTCACTTCAGTTATATTCCGTTTTGATTGAATAACGGAACCATTTGTCATGATTTTGTCGTAAAGTAATAGACAAAAGATCACGACCATAGTTTCGGATTAGTGTGAGACGTGAATGTAACGATCGTTTGTGTAAGTGAAATCAGGAAAGTTTACGACTTTCACGTTCTTGGGGTTTGATCAACACGTTCAAAAGTTTAAATTGCGATAAGAGCACAGCGGAAATAAAGAGTAGTTAACATTTAACCAACGTCCGAAATTTCTGTCGTATAGCGAGGGTTTTTTTCCTTTCAAGAGTTCTTAAACTAAATAAAAAATTACCAGTAAAAACAGTCCCTATAGTTTCTTCCGTCAGTAGTTTTATTCCACTTAGAAACTACTATGCTGGCAGCAAGCTACTCATACGACGCACATATCATCTTTTTCTGTCACAATGAGCTTGCCTATCTCCATCTATCAGCCTAAAAATAGTCTATAAAAACTTTTGTCATAAGTTCATCTATCGGATACCTGAAGAATTGATGATAATTACTATTCACCTTTCCCAAGTTCAACGTTATACATATCTGATTCAAAATAGATGATCGCGCCGCAATTGGAATTAAATTAACAACTAACTTAGACAATGCACCCAACTCATCCAGAGATACCAACAATGATATTAAACAAGACGAGTTTCGAAATTGTTATTTTATTTTGTTTTACCAAAACTGTGGCTCCTGCAGAGGATGACTGTATAATTAATGTCCCTATCATAACTTCATACATAAATGAATTACTTTAGAAACTTTAGAAAGATGTTGGAAGAAAGTTTAATTCTTGTAATTTGTCAAAATAATTGTTTGTAGACTCACATTTGAGATATGGAATATAGGATGAGGAGGCGCATTTAAATTACATTCAAAGAAGCTAAACATGCTGCGAAGAAGATATGTCAAATTGATATAACAATATAGCAATGACTATAATATAGATAGACATAACATCGCATGTTATGAGAGTGGTGTTGCGGCCAACATAGTAATTGTGCGAGCATGGGAAAGAATATAGAAATGGGGAGAAATACATTTTTTGACAGAGTATGCCAAAATGGTGGGAGGGGACACTATTTGTCTCCAGTTTTAACCATATGTTCATTTGTGCCCTTCGCTTAGGATGTGACGATTGACGACTCGCACTTTTATGTGAATATCTGTGTCTATTTTGATTTATAGTCAATGGTTATATTTAATAAATCTAGTGATTGAAGAAGCTTGCATATTACCAATTAGAGATTTAATCACAAATGCAATTTTGTTGTTGACATTGAAACTAATCGAATTTTAGGAAATAGAAGACACAATTAGGAAAGTTAATAGACTACTAAATACAAAATTACATCAACATGCATGCTTTATATTTTCGTCTTTACGTACGTTTTGGTCTCACAACCATCATCAGGAGACACATTATGCTTTAAACGGAATTTCTTGAGACTAATTGTATTAGCACAAAGCGTCCTTATTTAGTAATATTCTTATAATATACAAACGCATGTTAGAGTAGTCTATTTACGGCTATTACGTTGAGTATCTACTTTCGAACCAGATGTTAAGATTTATGAGGTAATAGAAAAAGGTTGTGTCAGACCTTATTGGAATTATCACTTTTGAGCATTCTCCCTAAAATATACTTCATTATTATAAAGACGCATGTAGCAATTTGCCATAGTCTTAATTGAATAAATTAGTATAAATCTGACTTAATGTCTGAATATCTGTCCTATGATTTACAGATATTTTATAATAATTGGTTTCCTTAGTTAAAATATCAACATTTTTGTAATCGAATCGATGATTATAATCAAAGCAGTGTATAGCAAGGGCGTTGGAATTTTCTAAGTTTTTGTTCCTTGTGCTATACTTATGGCCATACATTCTTTTTTGTAAATATTGTTTGAAGATTCCAGTATAAGTCCTACCGCAATTTGAACAATTCAATTTGTATATTGTGTGGGTTTGTTTATCTTTAGGTATTAAAGGTTTTAGATTTGAGAAAAAATTCTCAACACAGTCAGTATTTTATATTGTACTTTTCCAAACATTTTTATGGTAATGCTATATAATTATCTGTATTACTTTTTATGTTATTTATATATGACGTTCTATTATAGATTTTGTTTATTCTTTCTTTAATGATGGGATTGAGAAATGTTTTTGTGTAGTCATTCATTTCCAATGTATTACTAACAATTTTTAAATTTTTGGTACAGTTCTCTACGTGGGACAATTTAACCACGCGATCTGTAAGGCTATTTATCACTTTTTTTTATGAGTTGTTGATGCAACGGAAGTGAAGCGAAGATAACTTTGAGACCAAACTTCTTTAGTAAACCAAGTACGTAAACACGAGAATATGGACCATGAGTGTTAATGTGACCTATTTCGAAAATTTATATATAATTCATACCTGGGTCAAGAATCTTTATTATAATCATCGTTTTATTCATATACCAGGCTTTACAATTTACTTCTGAATGAAATCATAAGATTTGATAGCAAATATGTAAATACCTAAATAGACATACATTGTATGCAATGAATAAAATCAAGTTTAAGTTGTATAGAACTATTGTTACCCACTTTCATGCTAATAGCACGTTTGAAAATATTGAAGTAGTAAAATTTTCCTAAAAGTATTCATAAATAATAAATGAAGTTAATAATTCATTATTCCACTGTGTTTTTTATATTTCATTATAGGGAAAGACCTCACTAGGTAAAGTGTGAGGCGTGACTAGTTCGTCAGTCCGCCTGGTCTGGAATCTCTCGTGGTGGAACAACAAATGAGATGTCTGATGAACACCGACCTTGGAAATATCTATAGAAAAGGGAGAGATCTCCCACCTTTCTACTATGTTTTAAAGATAACAATGAACTCGTAAGTATGCCATCATTGAGCGAACGAATAGTTCTCTTCTGGATATAATCCGAGAGCTTCAACGTATGTTTCGGAACCGAACTACAAACATGCGAACAATACTTCAGGACACGTTGAATCTGTCATTTGTAGATTATGAGGAGCTGCCGGGATGTAGAGTAGTTCTTGGCACGGAATGGAATAGCAAGTTTTTGTGGAGCTGTTTTCACAATTTATCTCACATCATCGTCCCATGAGAGGGTGCTGTTGGTGGTAATCCCAAGCAGGGATATTGAAGACTTCATAGGAATAGTTGTACCTGACATAATCATATTGGGAATTGAGAGATCGGCATTCCTGGAGAAGACGCAAGCTTCAGTTTTGGTTGCATTGAACTCTACCAGATTATCAGATTCCTATTTCGAAATGTTTGTCAGATCTCCATTAATTGCGTCAACCTGTTCCTGTCACACTCCTCTGGTTCCATTGGACGGTATAGGGGCTCTAGATGCGGTATGAAGTGTACCATCATCTGCAAAGCTGCGGACAAAACAGGTGATCGTCTTTATGGAGCAGAAACAAAGTTAGTGCCCTGTGGAACACCAGAGTTGATAGTCATTGTATCGAAGCATACTCCGTCAATCACCACATGAAGTGATCTATCCGAGAGAAAGCTCGATGAAAAATGACAAAGTTGAGGAGGAAAACCATATGACGGAAGTTTCTCAAGAAGGCTTTGGTGCCAGATTCGATCAAAAGCTTTTGAGGTATCCAATGCTATAACTAGAGATTTCCCATGTCTTTCAATAGATTTCTGTCATACATGTGTTACGTAGGCAAGCAGGTCTCCTGTTGATCTCTGCTGACGAAAGCAATATGGCTGGTCATTCAAGATTTTGGAGCTCTGTAGATATTGGAACAGCTCAATATTGATTGCTTCCTCCATCACCTTAGAGATCACAGATAATGGTGCAACGGGTCTGTGATTGGAAATTCTTGGCTTCCGACGTTTCGTCAGTCATTACAGGTGGCATCTTGAGGCCTGTTTGGAGAAAGTCTAAAATGAACGGAAGCTATTGGGGCATTCGATAAGCTTTGATCTTATTTTGGCATTATATGTCTCTTTCAAAGCGCTTATTGTTTCATTGTACTTATTATTCATTATTATTACCATTATTTTTACTAATTGTTTATGTATTATAATCTTCTGCACGCACTCAACTCATGATTGTTTGGATATTCAAATGAATTCCTTATGTTTGAAATAAAACTATTATTTATTAATTGTTTAATGTAAAATGGTCTATCAATAAATATTACAATTAATATTCTATATTATTTGCATCGTACGGAATTAAATTCAATCTGTCCTAACTTCAACATTAGTATGATATTCAAAGAATATCTAATTCAGAATAATTAGCGGTATAACTTTCAGACCCTAGTATGGCGGAATCATTTCCCATTGTTTTAATTTTAAACTCCATTGAATTGTGAAGTTTCCTTCTGATAACCAGCTTGGTCGATTTCATTCTGGACTATGTTGAAAAATTGATTGAAAACGTATTGAATATGACGTGTTTTTCTCCTTTTTATATTTTTCTATGAATTCATAAAAGTATTCGTAGTTTTATTTATTTTCAATTCGGACGGTGGAAATTTCATAAATTCAATTCCATATTCGCCTATATTCATTTTGGTCGGCAGTCTCAACGGATCAGCTTTATATCTCGGACCAATTTTAAAATCCTTCTGTATTCAATATTGTAACGTTGCTAGGTCTCATGAAATGAAAGCAGACAGGAGGCCTTGGGGAAAGCTGAAGACGCGCTATTTCGCTGTACTAGCAATACAACCGAGGAAAGGTGTCCGGCTAGATAAACCTCCTCGCTTCCTTCCTCTTTCCAATGCTTTACAAGAGAGGATTTTTACGTGCAATAATTTAAGTAGAATTGAAGGAAATTACTCGCTTTTCAGGCGTCGAATGATGTGCACTCATGTATATAAACGATTTGAGATTGCGTTCATAATAGGTTAGTATTCTCATAAAAATTCACTATTAGGTGACTAGGGGGTATTTGAAACAAGTGAATATAAGCGCATTTTTCATCCTCTGGAAGCAAATGTTTTTGGGGAATATCTGTTATTCTATTAAAGTAAAGCAAAGTGAAGCAAATTAATTTATATCTAATAAAAAATACAGTCAATATAAAATCCAGTTTAAAATTATTATTTACACAGTTCAAAGGTACTTATTACTATTCAAAAATTCTCTAACGGAGTAGGGTTACATAACACATATATACTTGAACAATTCACTCCTGAATCGTTTTTTAGATTTAATCAATTCTTGTAGAAATTAAAAAAAAACGAATGAATAATCCACAATACAAAGCATACCTTATTTTAGTTTTTTCGAGAATATGTTAATTTGTTAATATCATTTTGGATGTTTGTCGATTGTGACGTCTAGGAACTTTCAACAATTTGAAATGGAACGGCATAATAGTCTAGGAATTCTGAAGTCTGACAATTAGATCTGTCGCTTCTAAACAGTATAAACTCTCTAATAAGTTGGTTAACTCACCTAACCGGGAAGTCATCGTCACTAATAAACTATAAAAGAGTTCACACTGTGGATACACCATAACACTACGGATAAGAACTAATGATTATCCACTGAAATACCATTAAAGTACTAAGGACCTTCCGGCTACTAAGTAACCATCATCAGAGTGAACTCTGATGATGGCTCTTGGTAACCAAAAGGTCCGCAGTACTTCGACAGTATTTAACTGGGTGATTATTTCTCATCTATAGAGTATGCTATTTGTTTTAGTCTCATTAAGAAATTGCTGATTCATATAAAACAGCTATTAGCAGAAGTCCTGAAATCAAATTACAGTAAGGCACGATTCAAAAATGGCATTTTCCTGATATGAACTTACTTATGATTATATGAAAGAATAACTACTTTGTTTTTATACCACTTTTATTAATAATAACGTGAAAACGTAACTATAGTTTCAACACCGAAGTGCCATTATCAAACAATTAGAAAATTATGAAGAAATCAATGAAACAGTTCAAGTATAAATAGAGTAGAGTAAAGTAAGGTTGAGATTAAGGAGTCAATGGAAATTCCAAAAGCAGGTGGATGCTAGGAAAGTACAGTATTACTTAGTGAACATAGCAACAATTTGTGAATTAGTGAGATTATAATTTAATATTCTAAAAATTATTTTAAGAGCGGTTTGAAAGACACATGAAAAGATCACTTTGATATAGGTCTAACTGATCATTGCGGATATTTTTATTAGAGTTTTTGACACCTTTATAAATCTCTATTGATTCTAATATATTCTATTTAAAACCTCTGGTTTGGTTATGTAGAATGCTTAGACTATCTAAATTAGGGAAATTATGACCAGTTTGTGAAAAATGATTAGCGAAGGTTGAATCAGTTTTGTTGAGTCTAAACGAGCGAAAATGTTCTTCGTATCTTAATGTGAAATTACGACAAGTTCTACCTATATAAAAGTCATCACAGTCTGGGCAAATCATCTTATAAACTCCAGGTTTTCTATATTTATTGATTTTGTCTTTGGCGTTGTATATAAGATGGCAAAGCTTATTTTGAAGTTTGAAACTGATTTTAAAATTATGGCGTGATAAAATGTTAGCAATATGTTCGCTTACTGTACCAAAATATGTCAAAGAGATGAATTTAGTGGATACATCTATGTGTTTTATACGCGGATAAATTTTATAGAAAGTTAATTGTTGTTGTTTCAGATTTATTAGTTTAATTATTTGATCTACCGGAAAACCATTATTGATGGCTATTCGTTTGATCGTGTTCAACTCAATAGTGAGGTGTTCTATTGACAATGGTATCGAAAATGCTCTATGGATCATTGAGTGATATGCTGCTAATTTATGGCTACGAGGGCTAAACGATGAGTTCGGAATAGTGATGTCTGTACAAGTGGGTTTCCTGTAGATATTGAAGTTTATTTTATTATGGTCACGTATTAGTCGGTAGAACTTGTCGTAATTTCAAATTGAGATACGAAGAACATTTTCGCTCGTTTAGACTCAACAAAACTGATTCTACCTTTGCTAATCATTTTTTACAAACTGGTCATAATTTCCCTAATTTAGATAGTCTAAGCATTCTACATAACCATACCAGAGGTTTTAAATTGAATATATTAGAATCAATAGAGATTTATAAAGGTGTCAAAAACTCTAATAAAAATATCCTCAATGATCAGTTAGACCTATATCAAAGTGACCTTTTCATGTGTCTTTCAAACCGCTCTTAAAATAATTCTTAGAATATTAAATTATAATCTCACTAATTCACAAATTGTTGCTATGTTTACTATGTAATACTTTCCTAGGATCTACTTGCTTTTGGAATTTCCATTGATCCCTTAATCTCAACCCTACTTTACTCTACTCTATTTATACTTGAACTGTTCCATTGATTTCTTCATAATTTTCTAATTGTTTGATAATGGCACTTCGGTGTTGAAACTATAGTTACGTTTCCACGTTACTATTAATAAAAGTGGTATAAAAACAAAGTAGTTATTCTTTCATATAATCAAAATGATAAATTACCATAAAGTAACGGCTTCCACCATCGATTTTTTGAACTTACTTTACCTATATGATTGGTAATGATGAATCCATCAACATAGTAATATATGCTTCTGTGCTATGAGACATCGCGTTCTTAATAGGTTCGAAAGTGAAAACCTCAACTTACAATGTGGTTTATAAAAGTGAATGCAAATCGGATATGGGATTTCTTTGAACGAAGAATATGAGGCCTCCATTGGGACACCAAATCTATCCATACCTTTCAGATGGATTCAGTGAGCATTATTTCCAATTACTAGTCGTGTGACTATTTAGACACAGTGGAGAAAATATTCGAATGACAAAACAAGGGGTCCGCACTGCTACCAACAAAAAAGCATCATCAATATAGTCTTGAAAAGGATTTCTGCTTGTGATGTTGTAGCTTTCGTACTGCGTAAACATGGTAGAAAGCTACTCAAATGGAGGAAATGGGTGCCCCCAATAATTATTAGTTATCAGCGATGAAAGTGAAATTTTATTCAGAATGGTAAGAGTGCCATTGAGGGAACGAAGAAAAAAATGAATTAATGTGAATCAAAATAAACTTTGACATGTAATCATAAACGACATAAAACTGTTATCCGAAACTGATTCAACCTATTCGTTTTTTCTGACGTGATTGCTGCGATGCCGTCGGAGCACGCAACAGCCCCGACCAGGTATTTATTTAAGCAAAAAATCGGTTGTCTGTAAAGTCGGTTTACTGACGATAGTTGAACGTGACAACGTCATAAGGAAATACTGATGGAATGGACGGCTGGCTGGTCCAACCTGTCATTTCAGACACGTTGTTATGATATGTGGAAGATTTAACATTTATGTTTTAATTTTTTGAAATCATAGCTACGCTCGATAATTATTTCGATCGAATAGTAAAGTAATTGATTTTTTACTCATCGTGAAATAGTTCTGTTAACTTATTGTTATAGTTTTGTCAATTATAGCATAACCTACAATCGCTGCACTAGCGGACCGATGCTATTTATTTTAATGATGAAAGCACGAATATTCGACAATATATCACTGAACATATATTTAATATCGAAATAATCATTACCTTTATCGCCGCAATTATCGTTGCTATAAACAATTGACACCACATTCATTTTTCACTACACTTCATACTTGACGAAAACATGTAGATGTATTATTTTGTATAGCAGCTTTGAGTCAATATTCATCGACGTATAAGAGAATTGAAGAAAATTTCTGAAAATTTGCAAAATTTCTGCTAAATCTACGGAAATATGCTGATATTATATTTCATTCTACATTGAATTTACGAAGACAATAAAATATTCGTCCACTTTAGAACATAATAAATGATAACAGCTCCTCCAAGTTTCCTGTCTTGAAGATTTACCGGACCTATTACACTAAAATACTATCGAGAACATTCCAGTTTGAAATGAGTTCGTTTACTAATTTCGTAGTGAAATATTTGAGATGAAACGAATTTAGCATTCAACCAGAAAAGTAATTTCTGATTTGATATGAGTCGTGTAACATCCCCAAACAACGCCAGATTGAAATCAGGAATCAAATTTCTACAGTCGAAGAGCATTTCCGAATAAGGTTTTGTAGAGATGGTATGAAAGGGTCAAGATTACTGCAAATTCAGAATATCGTAAGAGTAAAATAAACATAGCTTACTGTGAGATTAGTGGAAAACCAAGTTTCTCAACTGATCTGGTTGTTGTTGACAATGTTCGAAGATCAACATCTTGAAAAATGTTACAAAGAATTTCCATTCCTATACGAATCGAATTCCGAGTGAGAGCGGTTTCTAAAAAACTATTACCACGATGCAAGAGGAAAAGGTCCTCGTAGGATTAGTCAGAATGTAGTGTGGCAAACTGAATAAAAAATGTAGGAATCGATGCGTACTAAAAATTTCACTTGCTTATTTTATTATAGTTACTGGATGACAAAGAGAGAGTTAATTTATAGGGTATTTGTCTACAATTATTAGAGAAATTTGGTATTATATTACATTCGATAACCTTCGATGGAGCTCCAGTTAATTCGAAATTATCATTTTTCAATATTAAGTAGACACAATATTACACATAAATACCATAAGTTGCTATTATTTGAGAATTAGTAGAATATATTTTAAAATGAATATTTTCAAATATTAATGTTCCATTTATCATTTGTAATTCCTGAGATATGCGATATTTTTGGATAGATATAGATGAGTATTTTAGGAATAATTAAATATATGTAATTCATCTGGAATACTTGATTAACAAGCTTCCTTTTATAGTAGAAGTATAATGATCATTTTTACTAAGGCTTAAAAGTATTATTTCTTCCACCAAAAATATTTATTTTGACTTGTTTATATCATTCAATCAATGATTACTAATATTAAGTACTACTGTTGTATTTTATAATTATAAATGAAAATTTGTTTGATTGTCGTTTTTTTTTACAAAGAACCAATGAATAATAAACTATAAAATTAGGTATTTACACATTTACCTCTGAGATGCTAACAGTGAGAGAAATTCACTGAGTATATTTTCAAAAAACAGATGACAAGATAAAATATGGTTATCGTTCCTTGCACATTCTTTGGATTTAAACTTAAAACAATTCTGCTTTAGGAACTTCATCATTTTAGCGAATAGAAAACTGTTTAGCGGACATGCGTATTACACCAAAAAATCCACAATTGTGATATCTATCTCTCTTTCATTCGGACAATTCACTCTCTAGAAAGGAATGAGACATTGCTCATATAGACTTATTAGATGTATGGTATGAATACACACCGTATCAAACCTGGTTTCCACATCCCCCACCTCGGTCTTCTCTTTCCCACACATTCACGATGTTGGCCGCACCTCCGCTCACCCAACGTTATATGAAAAGCTTAAGTCAGATCGACTGGGATATTGGGATAATCTAGTGAGTGTAAGAGAGAGCCATACGTTTGTATTGTTTGATAAGACAAGAAAAAGAGTTTGTGACGTAAGGAAAAAGAACTGTGCATTGCATTTGCGACTGTCGGTGCCACTTTCAATCGTTGTTGCCGACTACCCTACCTGGAACAGCAGGAAGAAACTAGTCTTGTCTGAGCGAGGCTTGAACATTCAGTAACTTCCTGGAGACATGAGGGTGGGAAGTCTGTTCTACGAATAATAAAATAAATTTATAGTATTGACTCCAATGTTTCTTGAAGATGAATTACCCAAACACGCGTTATATATTATGTATCATGCCCATTTTGTTCCAACTAGGGGATAATGATATCCTCATCTGCGTCAATTCTTTATCGCACTTATTAACTCCCAATACCCCGGTCGATTTGACTCAAGCTGTAGACTATACTGTATCTATTTATATTTATAGTCATTGGCTAATACAAATCATTCATAGAAAATCAGGAAATGTTACTCCAAACAAGATGTGTTGAGCTACACGAATAGGGTTGATCTGAGTTTTACTTGAGGGATATATTATATATTCCCAATTATACAGGGTGTCCTCGAACTGCGTGGCAAAAATAAAACCGAAGATTCTTTGATTCGAAAAAAATTTTATGAGCCTTTTTACTTTTGCCTCAAGTGTCTTGTTTAGCCGGTAGAGGGCTTCAAAGTTGCAAAAATAATTTTGTTTTTTCGGTATAACTTGAGAACGTGATGGAGGACTTTTACAATATTTGGCAAGTGAGTTACTGTCAATAGTAGTCGTTTTTGAGAGTGGAGCATAGAACCTTAGAGACCATAGAAATGGCTCAAACTTGAGGATGTAACGGGAAAAGTGTCCAGAACTTTTTTCTGGTCGATGTAATTCACTCTATATTTTTTATGTAGATAGCTTATCTAATTTGAAAACTTTTTTACCCTTAAAAAATTTTGATAAAAGCAACGGATTAGCTTGAAAAAAATAATTTTCGAGTCTCTGCAATTTTGTCTTACTAATTTTACTTGATTAAAATACCTTAGTTGCCTTTGCTTTTCTAATGTCATTTTGGCATTTGGAGAATTTATTCTCAAAACTGTCAGTTTTTACTTTGCTTTCCGTAAAAATTTTATAAAATTATGGCTCAAAATTTCACTAACACTGAAATGGTTAATATCTCGGTATAACACGAATAATAGAAACAATATAAATGGGGAAACGATAGGATTATTTAGGAAAATCAAATGCTAAATCAAAAGAAACGACAAAACTTTTTGGGAAATCGTTAAGGCATCAATTGCTCGAAATGTTGCCCATTTTCCTGAATACACAAATTAATTCGTTTCAAGAAATTGGATTGAACTCTGGCTAGTACTTCAGGATCATTCTTCAATAAATCCGCTTCATGATTAATCCGTTGCAACAATTCCTCTCGTGTGTTTACTGGAGCTGCATAAACTTTCGACTTCAAAGCGCCCCATAGAAAGAAGTCGCAGGGCGTCAAATCAGGGGAGCGGGCCGGCCAGTTCACTGGTGCATCGTGTCCTCTACCTATCCAGCGATCTGGATATTCCGCATTCAAATGTCACCTCACAGCTAATGTGAAATGAGAAGGTGCACCATCATGGATAAACCAGGCCACGACGAATGTGTAAGGGCAAGTCTTCCAACAGTTCAAGTAGCCTTTGTTCCAAAAAGTTCAAGTAGTTCTCCCCGTTCAATCGATCGGGTATAACGGTAGGGCCAATAATAAAGTTATCCACAATTCCAACCCAAACATTGATTTTAGTTTGATTCTGAAAATATGTAACTTCCGTTTCATGAGGATTTTCATCAGCATAGAAATGTTCATTATGGATGTTAAAAAGACCACATCTCGTGAAAGTATCTTCGTCCGTGAACAGAATTCTTCTACAAAAATTGGGGTTTGCGTTTTGTCTTTGGACAATAAGCCGACAGAAATCTAGCCGATGACCTGGATCCATGGGCAATAAGTCTTGAACTGTTTTAATATGATAGGGATACAACAGTTCTTCTTTCAGTACATTATGAACTAATGATTTTGAGGCTCAAATACGAAGTCCCAAACGTAGTGTGCTTATCCCAGGTTCAGTTTCAACCGCTTCCAGTATCGCTTCTTCGAGCTCTAACGTCCTTCTTGTCCGTCTGCGTCCAGTTTCTCTGCGATTTGCTTCAAATTTGCCAGTTTGGCGAAGGTTTGCCGATTTGGAATTCTGCGATGCGTATATCTTTCCTTTCTCCGGCCATTGCAACGACAAAGTCCATAAATCAATAACATATCAACCATTTCAGTGTTTGTGAAATTTTGAGCCATAATTTTATAAAATTTTCACGGAAAGCAAAGTAAAAACTGACAGTTCTGAGAATAAATTCTTCAAATGCCAAAATGACATTAGAAAAGCAAAGGCAACTAAGGTATTTTAATCAAGTAAAATTAGTAAGCCAAAATTGCAGAGACTCGAAAATTATTCTTTTCAAGCTAATCCGTTGATTTTATCAAAATTTTCTAAGAGTAATAAAAGTTTTCAAATTAGATTAGCTATCTACATAAAAAATATCGAGTGAATTACATCGACCACAAAAAAGTTCTATACACTTTTCCCGTTACATCCTCAAGTTTGAGCCATTTCTATGGTCTCTAAGGCTCTGTGCTCCACTCTCAAAAATGGCCATTATTGACAGTAACTTACCTGCCAAATATTGTAGAAGCTCTCTATCACGTTCTCAAGTTATACCGAAAAAACAAAATTATTTTTGCAATTTTGAAGCCCTCTACCGGGTAAACAAGACACTTGAGGCAAAAGTAAAAAAGCTCATCAAATTTTTTTCGAATCAAAGAATCTTCGGTTTTATTTTTGCCACGCAGTTCGAGGACACCCTGTATATCAGTCGAGATATAACTCAGGTGGTATGTGTTTAAGTTCATATGTTTTGGCAGATCAATAGAAACCTGATGAATTAACTCACGTATTTATTTTAGATATAAATTGTACTTAGTGATTGAATAAATAAATCTTCGATCACAAGAAGTAAGATTGTCAGAGCATATTTTTATCACTGTAAGTATAACTATTCACTCGTCGGTGTTCCCTTTAGTAATTCGTTCGTTCTCTAGATAAATCTTCACAAATGTTTCGTGCATTAGCATCATTAGTGCACCATGACACATGCAGCGTTCAGTACTTATCATTAAATGGTCACGGAGCGTGAAAGCAACTAACGCTTGTCATCTTCTTCATCCGTGTCGTGTCGAATCTGTATATGTTAACCTTCGACCGTGACCTGACTAAATGACGAATTCGATGAAGTATACACGGCGTCCTTCCAGTATTTCGATTTGTCGTAGTATGTTGGAAATCGAAAAATAGTATATAAGCTCTGTTCACTTAAAGAAAAAATGACGTCACGTTCGATAACCTTTAGAACTAATTCACTTCAACAATTTCCCTAAATAAGTACCGAGCTATCTTCGTCCAACCCGCTATATTTAATTTTTACAGTTGGCAATACATTAGAGAATTGTCGATATAAACTGTCGAATTGACTTGTTAGCTCACGTAATGGTAATGATTCTGAATTTAAATAGAACTACACTCCAAAATTATAGAAACAGTTTTCCTCAGAACTGTAATTGTATCTACATTTACGTCGCCATAGTGGGCGGTCATCTAGATTTCAACATATTGTATCTTCCACAATTAAATACCTACTTCGAAGAAGAACGTGAAAATGAGGAACCATACCTTCCCAAAACTGTCGTCAGAGATAGAGTTATAGAAAAATCTGTGGCAATGTGGAAAGAGGCTCTAGGAAAAGCAGAAATAGGAGCAGGACTATTCGACACACTGAAGAAAAAATATAACGTTGGTGAACCAGAGAAGTGGTGTTTGATCGAGAGGATATCCCCCCCATTGATCATAAATAATATAATGATATTAATAGTGAGTAAAAGTGAATAGTATAAGGTAAATAACAAATCATCAATCAAATATTTTTGAAATTGGTGTTCAACATTCATTCTTAAAATTTTGTTTAGTGTTAAGTGGAAATGTGTCAGTTTGATAACGTGAATAATTCTTTGCAATATTTAAAGGAACTATAGTGGATAAAGCACTGAAGTTCATAATGTAGTGAAATAAAGCAGTGCTTAAAGGTCTGAAGCTTTGAATTGAAGGAGTTCCTGAAGCAGTGAAGTAAAAGAGTTCATGAAGTAGTGAGGTGAAGGAGTTCATGAAGGAAAGTAAAGTTCACTTTCATATTTGGTAGGAATAAGGATAAGGGTAATTGTTCTTTATGTATGGGTCATGGATCAAATGGGTATAAGAATAGGTCAAACCCGTAAATTCTTGGAAAACGGATCGATTTTGATGAGCATGCCACTAATTTCAAATAATTGGTTTCCCTTCCATAACATACCTCCTTAAAAAATTATTATGTTTAATTTTATATATATTGATTGATACTTTATTATACTAAGACATCAACATCTTTATTATTTTTTCTAATTCGTTTTTGAAAATTTCCACGGGAATGCATTTAAAGACCATGATAGCAACAAAATCGTGAACAGGAGGCCAACATTATCCGACAACGACTATAAACTCGAAATTTTGGTCAAATTCGTACATTTGACAACAAATTCGAACTACGAATACCATTATCCGAAAACGACCCTTCATCTATTTTGTTAATAAATAAATTGCTTACAACAAAAAATAGTCTTTACCCGATCAAAAACGGTCAAATTTTCATGTAATCTCAAAAATGAGCTAGTTTAATTGTTTATTCATTGTTTATAAGCAATAGAAATAATTTTCGCAACTTTGATTGTGGACAACTTTTTTTCTGATGACATTCTGGAGAGAATGCACTTTGTCCCAACAAAATCGATCCATTTCCCAAGGATTTACGGGTTCAATACCCATTTGACTGTACTAACTAGTGTTACAGGGTATTCCCAGTCGTTTTTTTTTTTTTTTTTTTTTTTGAGAGGTGGTTGAAACATGTTATGGGCACCTTACGGTCCTGTAACATCCCACAAGGTAGTGTGGGAGTTCCTGGGTCCCGAACTTAATCACCTCAGATATACCCACTAAACACTAAACCTCGTGTGGTAGGCTCGATCCTGCAACCAGGGCAGTCTCGATGACACTTGGGCTTGATAGCCCATTGTATCTTGCCGCACCACTTTCTCGAAAAATTCCGCAGTCGCTGGATTCGAACCCGCGACCGGCAGCCACAGTGATTAGAAGATCGATGCTTCTACCACTGAGCTACCTGGTTCCCTCCCAGTCGTTTACTTTTTTATAGTCTATTTAAAACGAATGTTTGAATTGATTCATCAAAGATACCAAATCGAATAGGGAAAATTAAAAAAAAATACGGCGTTTATAAGTTAATCATCTTTAATGTTGTCATCTATTATGCATAATAATTCTGGACCAACTGGAGGAAAAGCATTATCAGTTTCGAAATGTCTTGGAAATTCCATGTTCATTGCGGTTTGGTAATTGGAGTGGAACTGTCTGCAAAACTATTATTTCAGAATTTATCAGTTTGGACATTCATGACAGCATAGCATAGGTAGATAATTCGATGGTAGCCATCGGATGTAGTCATTGGCAACATGGCAACATGTGCTGAATTCTGGTAACCGAGTTTAGTGTTAATATTCATCATCGGCGTCTACCGACATTAAGCTTACTTATCGAGTTAGCTAGATGCATCTAAACTAGACATACATAGTGTAGCTCAAATATTACGTGTTAGAATATTGCATGTGCCTTCATAGATAATCTGAGCTTTAAATCAGTGACTAATTGAAAACATGATCGTAAATATTAATGCAACGCTACGTTTCTGATAGATAAAACAGATTATCGGATTTTGTGTCCGTCCATTATAAATTCACAGGATTTATCATAAATAAATATATTTATAATTATTAATATGAATATTACAATATATAATAGATTCTACATGCATCTCTAGGATGAATCCAGATATATTCTTGGGGTTATGTTGCACCCATGAGGAGTTATTGGGCTTTAGTTGGGTTCCAAATTGTGAAAAAATTAATATTCATGTAACACTTCAACTTAGGAGTTCCAAATTCGGTTTTGATTGATGGAAAGTGAAAGTTAGCTGAAGCTTTCAAGGATGACCATCAAAATACCACAACTTGAGCACTAAACATTTGGAAAAGAATGTACGAAAATCCAATTACAGAAAACGATTTATACGGTGAGTGAATTTCTAGAAGAAACTGCCTGAAATCTTGTTTTCATTATGTGTCAATATGTTTCCGATTAAAATTTGTTTCTATACTTTGACTACACGAGAGGGAAACCCATAATGTTCGGAGAACATCATTGCTACTCGAAAGTGGGAGATCATTGAGACGTTTTTGGCTCATTGCCGTTCGCAATCTGTTTTTTTAGTAATTCTAGCTTTGAAAAGGATTTTTCAGCCTCACAGTTAGTGATCATCAGAAAAGATATTTTCTTTAAATTCTCTGAACATTAGGAAAAGCATCCTGCACCTGTTTTTTGATTATCACCATGTACATGAAATGTCCACGGCTGAAGTATCTTTTTTTTCTGCTGCAAACGGTTTGTAAAATTCTGCAAATTGATTAAAAACTAGAAACTTTCTGTAATACGGCCCAAATACTAAACACGTGGGAAAATTCAAATAACTAATTAATAGAAAGGGTCTTCGTTCCTTTTTTTTAGAATTTGTTGGACTCTAGCCGTCTTGTCTTCCAGCTGGAGGGAAACGCATCAAGTCTGTATGAAAGGATTTTTATTAAAGTCCAGTTTGAATTACTTATAATAGAAAAAAAAGAAGTGCTTGCCTTGTCTCGTAATAGAAATAGTATTTAAAAAAGTTGATTTATACAAAGTTTAATTTTGGCACATAATCTTCAGTTATATTACACATATTATAACTTATTCATTAAGCGAGTTCTATCAAAGCCCGCGATTAGGCTAACTGTAACCACATCCTTTCGGAATTACATACGTTTGCACTTGCAACATGCAAAAATAGTGCATATCCGTATAAAATATGCATGTTGTGGTAGGACAACAACGGAATAACAGGCGAGTCAATATCATAAGTAGCAGACATTTCCTGACATTTACACACCGCATAACATAACAAAGCAATGCAGTGAACAGTAAAGGGGCATTGACTGATAGACCCATTTAATGCAGACAATATATATCCAACAATGTCGCTCTCAACCGCGACGATAAGTTAAGGACGATAACGTCAAACATTAAGAAGGGAACTTCACTCTAATTGTTCCTAATTACTCGCGCAAAAGATGGATTACCTTTACACTTTGCTATTTATCATTCAACCATCAATTACAACTTCACTAACTCGGATAGTTTAGATACTTTACCATGGGGGAAGTTCGGCCGTACGTTTGTTCTACATCGATTTCACTCATATTGAATAAGTTGTAGACTACAAGCTCGAAGGTGGAAAATTCCAACAAAATATTCTTGTCCGGCATTGCTCAAGGTGATAAAGTATAATTGAATACTGGGACAGGAAGCCAGGATAATTTTTGATTTTCCTAAAATGTTTATACAATTCGATTATTGTGCTTGCATAAATCGATTATTCAGCAAAACCGTACATATTTGCTGATACAGGGGTGGGACAGACCAATAAATTTTCGTTAGTCCCAACTGCTTGAGGACCAACATTTTTTATGAATTTTATTACGATCGTCCAGACTTGCTCTATCATAGCATTTATTTCTGCAGTGGCATGATGGTTTTAGAGTCTTCGTTACGACAGTCTTACCTCCACGATTTACCTACTTCTTACTCGCCAGCCTCTTTTCTTTTCTCAAGTTCTTCTCACACTGCTATGGTAGACATTTTCGTTTCCTTGACTACTTTTTTCCGGATTTATTTGGTGTGTCTTTCTGTGCTATCTCGTTATTGGCTATGTGTTCATGGTTCGAAACACATTTCGAACAACTGTCCTTTTCATTTCATTCACCAAACTGTCTTCCTAATGCTTGAAGCACTGGCTCACTACTACAAAAATCCATCAGAAAAATTCATAAATAATTTATCAAAAACAAGATGCAAAGATATAGTATTGTCCCAAAGAATTTTGGAAGTTAGGAGGAACAGTCCGAAATATTCAGCTATAAAAAACTTTAAATAATTTGAGGAATAGCAAGAGTGATTACAAGATAAAACTACAAAGGTATATGAAAAAAACTGCACATTAAGTTGATCAATTACCACAATAATCATTATTAATATTTTCCTTTCTTTGCCATTTTTAGATCCACTATACATTATTGATGTTCTTATTATTTTTGTTATATATAGGTATTTCAGACAAAGTTTTTGGTTCACCAGGTTGAACAGTGACAACACGTCCTATAGTCTCAGACAGCTGTTTCGCCCTTCTCATTAGGCTCATCAGTGAGACGAGGCAGACGTGAAGTCACTGGTCAACCAACTTCGGAGTGATTTTAATAAATCACTCTCAAAGTGTTTGGCGAACCAGAAGTTCCAACTCCATCTGCTGGAAAGCAGATGTCCCAGTGAGAAAGCAATTCACAATGCTACGCATTGATGAAGTAGAATTCTCGCGATTCAAGGAATCGACGGGGAAATGGTTGGAAATACTAGCGCCAGGTGAGTTGTAACTTCTGGTTCGCCAAACACTTTGAGAGTGATTTATCAAAATCACTCCGAAATTGGTTGACCAGTTACTTCACGTCTGCCTCGTCTCACTGATGAGCCTAATGAGAAGGGCGAAACAGCTGTCTGAGACTATAGAACGTGTTGTCACTGTTCAACCTGGTGAACCAAAAACTTTGTCTGTTGACTTGTAACACACGAATTGTTAGTAATTCACTATGCAATATATAGGTATTGTTCGTTATTTATTTATTTGTTATTAATTTTTTTTTGTGAGATTATAACCAGCTCGCATACAGGTACCCACGGCATCTCTGCAGGATTGATATGCCATGTTTATTTTGTAAGCCTGGTTTCATCATACTTTATTTGAGGGTTGTATCACATTGTTTTAACTATAATATAATACATTCCTGTACGGTCCCATTGACTTCCTGTAAATGTAATAATCCACCTAACACAGATATTACATATGTGGTTACTTGCGTAATGCTTCATTATGATAGACATTTAAATTTCCTAATTATATTCATTTTTCATAAAATTGTGTAAGTAGGCTAAACGCTTTGTGGTCGCAATACGTGTAATTTTTGATAACACCTTTGCTTTTCATGGAATAAACTTCCAAAATATATATTGTTTGGTAATAATTTGCTTTACTTAACATATTTTCACAGTTTCACAGTTTGTGAATTACATTTGAAACTACAAATAATTTGTATTATTTGATATGATGAGCAATGAACTCTGAAATTTGTTTGTAACGTAGTTAATTGGATCAAATGTTAGTTTCATTCAGAAACATTGGAAACCTGCCCAACCTGACAACAATGGCTGTTCTTGAGCCATGACGTCATTCCTTTCTTAATGTGAACCGCGCTTATATGACTAATTATTTACAACAGATGGATGAAGCCGTTACTGTGTGAAGTTAAATAAGATATTGAGAATGCCGATAATTGTTCTTCGCTTTACTAACACCTCATTGGTACAATTATAATTGGACTACAGTTTCGATGCTCATGACATCATTATCGAACTAAAACCAGTGGTGCGTTGAGCATTGGAACTGTAGACACAATTATTGATGTTCCATTATAGTGTTAGTAAAACAAAGAAAAATTCTTATCCTCATTATATTTCCTTCTGAATCAGACTACATCGATTTGTCAGTCAAGTACATGACAATTTTTTTCATTCACAATCATATACGTTATGCTTCCATTGCCAGCTCAACATAAAGTTTGGTAGTAACTACCTCCCAGACTATGGTTTCCGAATGAACATCGCATCATCAAAGGCGGCATATTCAGAGAAGTTTGAAATCTGGAACTGAGATTGCCTACTGTTGTAAGAAATTAGATATAAATGAATATATGGATATATTTATTTATCTCGTACTAGGCTTTTGACAGATAACAATGATTAGGTCTCTCTAGTCTAGATCGATCACTGAGTGATAGCTCTAGACAGCTGTTTCGCTCTTCTCATAGAGGTCATCAGTAACGTTGCAAACTTTCTCGTTCAAGTAATTATGGAGAAGGTAATATCCTGTGTCGTGGTTTAAACTCTATTGCTTCGAGGATTTTTCCGTAACACAAATATGGGCTTGGTGCTAGCATTTTTTTGTTTTAGAAAAGGATTTGATGAAAGAGACAACCTCTGACCTCTGTAATTTAATAGCGCAAGCTGAATATGTCAATGGGTTAGCGAGTTTTCGAAGAAAGATAATATTGACGTATTAGTCTTTGTTGATTTATTGAATTTAGTTTCTTTGTAGATCAAGATAATTTAGTTCTCAATTATAATTTTGTAGAAGAATAAAACCAAATTGTTAAGTTGAAACTTGTTTTTATTCTCCCTAGTATAATCATCAACATTTATCAACCTCGTGATGCTGGAAATTCTTAATTGAGGGCTCTTTCGTATCTTTCTTTAAAGCAGTCCTATTTTATCAAGAATCGAAGGATATGAGCTCTGAGGTTAATCATTGCCCCGAGCTAGTTGGGGTCATTATAGACACAAAACTTCACAGTCTGTAGAACTGGAATAGTTGAGAGAGTGTGGAAACCGGGTATAAATATTGTGCTTTTTTGGAATTTTTTCATTTCGATTATGATGTAAGGACATTACATTTTTCCAAAAATGTCAAAAATGTCAATAACAGCTTGCATATCAATGAGGTCCGATCAAGATTACAAGCCGGGATCTGGGAGTTACTTCAAATACGGATGTTAATGTCAATAATTAAATAAATTTTAATAATTTGTATTAATTATTATTCCATTCGTGGAACAGTGAACTCAACTAGGAGTGAATTGCATACAGACAATATCTCCGTACATCCACTGGAATACTTGAAAGCCGGCAGGGGAACCACTAGGGATATTCATTCCCAACAGCTAAACAACTTAGAACTTACATTTGAGTATTTAACGTCAAGAAACTTGTAAATAAAATGAGTATTGTCCGAACGTTTGTGATTTTTTTATTCAGTAAGTGAGTTTTTGTTTTAATTAACTAGCGCTATTTGTAAAGCAGAGCTTCTGGAATTTGTTTTATTCCCTCTACCGCGTGTACTGGTTTCTTTATAAATGCATATCGTTCGTTTTGCTTGCTTTGCACTCCACGTTCTCTATATGATCCTTCGCATACGCCTGAAGGAATTCCACTTAGTTGAGTGCCTAATCGATTGTTACATGATGAAACGGAAAAGAAACGAATTGTAGTTTTATTACTTTTTGTTGGCGAATGGAAATGTGGTCTTTACAATTGAGTTATCCCGAATAACGAGCTGCAGATAAGGATCTACATTGTATTCTCATGAATGTTTCTCTCACTGTTGAAATGTCTGATTTGTGCCATCAATTTTTCAATCAACAACTTTCCATTGTTGAGACGATCAGTTTTGCCTTCGAATGAATGTTAGTGAAACGAAATTGTGTTCTGTGTGATACTAAATCATTGAAACATCATCAAAAGTCTTGTCCCTATTGCCTCCTTTAAGGACCATTATATCCTCCTCTCGTCACTGTGTCATATTAGTACGCCAGTGAGCTTTAGATTCTTCAGAAATATTGAGATTTTTCAAGGCATCAATGGTATTATTTCCTCCACCACCATTTACTAGGCCATTTTTTCTTGGAATATGTTCATTGCATTCGCCTTGGCCGGACAGGAATTAGAGGTTGGCGCAACAATATTGCTTACAATGGATCTTAAAAGTATATCAGCTTTGACCAATTTAGGAAGTCCCTAGATATATGGTGCTGGCCCATAGGGATTATCTTATTTTTGTACCATTTATTCATCAATTTGTTCATATCATTTTGTCACGATGATGGCCTCCTATTTTTGCTATTGTCACAATATTAGTCTACGATAATTTGTATCGGTAGCTTCAAATTGAATGACTGGTGGCCTGGTCTATGAATGGGAGTTATATAAAGACATATGCTGAATATTGATGGTTGTCAGTATTTTTGAATAATAGTTTGTATATTTTTCAATGACATCAAAAATAAGCTACAGTTACAGTTCAAATAACAAGAATGATTTTTCAGTTTTTCTTTTTCAAAATTCAATTCGCCTATGGACCAATTTAACGGTCCTTGCATAAGCCTACCCAAATTTTCGACCCAGCTGCAATGTCTTGGTAAGTGATTTTGGAGTAAAACCACATTCTTCAGAAGATATTGCTTTGGTTCCAGCAATAATTGCAACAAATGTGAAAATATTCCGAATCAAACATAGTGAACGTGAACGTCTCTTAGATACTTCAATCTGAGTATTAGGTGTAACAAGTGAAAGGAACATGACATTACGAGTTACATGACATTGTGGATGAAAATAATCACCCTTATCAGCTAAGAATACTATTAAAGTACTGAGGATTAAAGTACTACCAAGTAGCCATCATCATGTGCTTGTTCGAATACTATTGGGACATAATAATGTAAACAAGGGGCTACCCTCAATTACAAGCAGAGATTTTGATTTACATGGCTTTTTGAACACACTTAGTAACCAATTTGATTCACTGTAATCTACTTTCGAAACAGAAACAGATAATCAGATAATTTTGACATATTTAGGAGACACATTCAAACAAATAGATATACCACAGCAGATTCATCTACACCATTCAGATATAAAATAGCTCCACTCAATGATCTTGTTAATAGATTATTGAACGTATTTTTGAGCTAGCAAAATTATAACAACGAAGTTGGGAAACTTCAGCAAATAGCGTTGGACAATGATCACGACAAATCTTTGATCAATAATTTAATTTCTGAACGAAAAAGGAAATTGGAACGTAGCCAACTAACCAAATTAGAGCGATTACTTCCAAATACTTCAATTTAATTCAAAAGTTTCACTTTTTTCTAAATTTTCAATACATCCAATTTATAGAACAAGCTAAAAACCGTTTAGGGAACAGCTTCGATAAAGTTTCCGACCTGGACAAATCCGCGACTTAGAAAATCGATTGTGAATCGTGTTCAAAATTCTATGTGGGTCAAACTAGAAAGAACATTTCAACTTAGCTTGTCCATAAAAAGAAAAATAATGGTGAAAAATAAGCGTTAGCCGAACATGTTCTGAATACAGATCACACAATTTCTCAAGAAACTTCATCACTCTTAAAATACAGTACAGACAAGAATCTGGGAAATTCAGAAGGGATGAAAATGTATAAGAGAAAAAGCAGTTTATTGAATTCTGATTTATCTCCAGCTGAGGGTAATCCCTTCTTCAAATTATCATCCCCAAATAGTATTTAAAAAGGCAAATTTTTATTCATAATTTAGTTTACTCTGATGATGGCTACTTGGTAGCCGAAAGGCCCTCATGTACTTTAATAGTATTTTAAGTGGATAAGGGTGATTATTTTTTATCTATAGTGTAATAGTTATAATAACTGCTGAAAGGGCTGGCAGTGTCACCCTATAATGTCTGAACAAAGGTTCCTCCTTTGACTTGCAAGGAATGTCATGTATTATCAGTTAACAGGTTTGGGGCTGGGTTATGGTAGAAGTTTCGTATGGAACGTAGACATATAGAGGTAGAGATGGATGGAATTACAACACTTGGTAAGGAATGTGATGTATGGTTTTAATGTTCACTACAAGGTTCTTTACAATAATAACTTAGACTGACTAAGAGCAGCTGTTCTCTATTGAACTTACTTAAATATCTGTTCTCAAGGAAAGCCTTGCTCCTTTAATAATAGTTCATGTTATAGTTTTGGCAAAGGTTGACCTACGTGCCGGAATTGACATTCATGTCAAGCACTCAGTGTCAGAACCTTGTCGACTCATCATTTGTTATGCTGTATAATACCAATAACAAATAAGTTGTATGTTTATATTCAATATACATTATTATGACATAAGAAAATAGAATATTTTGTATTATCTAATTCAGGATGAATCTATTCAGGATATTACATAGTGTATCTCCAGTGTGAACTCTTTTATAGTTTATTAATAATGACCTCGCGCATTCACCATTTCATAGAGCATTACCGGAAGTATGGAATCACAATTACTGAACAACGAATCAACACCACCAGATGATTCGAACGTATATTCCAAAATGTATAATTGAAGTCTTTCCACGTCTTTATTTCTAATCATGTGCAATATATTTTCGGTTTCTACGGGTGAGGGAAGTTAGTTATCTATTGATCACAGTTATTTATTCGAAGCTGCAGCGACAGCGAATTTGTTGATGTGTCGACGCTGCCAAAATGGAACTGAGCCAAGCATTGACCTCAGATGTCAGATGATGGTATGTTGAAACATAGTCTATGTACTGAATGTCTATGGATCGGAGCTAATCCTACACCTTGAATCATCATGATCTGAATAAAAGCGGCTGATTAAAACTTCGGTATCAAGAATAATTTATATAGCTGATCGTAACCGATAGTCAATCAATTAACTAAAATCCTTAAATCCGGACGTGTTATTCCTGGGAGGGTGATAAATAGCTGTATTTGTAACCGCATCGTTCATTAGAATGGTTGGCGGGCATCTGAGAGATTCATTCATTGTAGCCGAGTCTCGCCTTGGCTCTAACTGAGGCCATATGTATACCAGAGAAGGTCGGATATATCCGTGGAAGTGCAATTGCTTCCCTAGACGTAAGCATAAATCAGTCTACACTGAAAATCCTTCTGTTATACCTGTAACGATTTATTTGAATACCTCCCCAGGTGCGCTACCTATCGGACTAATGGTAAGCTTCAGCTTTAAGAAAATCTATACCGGGCGAGAGCTAGATCACGTTCACACCTATATAGTCTTGGTGGACAGGTTTTCTTTAATTTTGTCGCTTTTCAATGATTCTTAAGAAAGTTGATGGGAACTGACTCTCAACATCGCATCTAATATGGATTTAGGCTTAAATTACTTTGATGATGACGATTATTTTTTATCAACTGAACAAAAAATATCTCAATCCATTCCAAGAAGTCATTTGATCAGATAAGCCTTTTATAAGATAATTTTCTAACATATAATTATTTTTTATTTCCCACAGTTTCAATTATTCGGATCAGAGGAATAATAATGGGAT
Organism: Endomychus coccineus; assembly: GCA_958510875.1. Lineage (NCBI taxonomy): Eukaryota > Metazoa > Arthropoda > Insecta > Coleoptera > Endomychidae > Endomychus > Endomychus coccineus. The sequence continues at coordinate 288,615,037 of OY294067.1, forward strand.
TCAATAGCTATTTGTGTATTAAGAGCGCAAAGTGATATATTGTCGCTCGACAAAGAGAGTTACCGCGCGACGCAAAGCGGAGCGGGGTAATCTTTGGAGAGCGACAATGACACTTTGTGCTCGAAATACACACAAGATTTTTTCTACAAACGCAGTTTTCAGAAAAAAAAAAAAGAAAAAACACCAGATGCTTTATTCAACAAAAGTACATCAAGTACAGTTTATAAATTCCTGATTAATGTTGATTTAATTTATCATTGACTTTACTAAAATTGAATGTACAATTGTGACACTCTTTAATTATTATTCCTGAACCTGATGGACGATCAGTAGATTTATCTAACATTAATTCCCCCGAATATTGGAAATCTACAGAACGAGATGTAGATGGTCTTGAGAATATTCTCTTGGTAGATTCAATCTTACTGTTGATTGAATCATCTATGTAGCCTTCTGCTACATTGTTACTTTTCCATTCACCATGTTTTTTCAGTTGTATTAGGTCACCTCCACCATTCACCAATAAAGTAGCAGAGGTTCGTCGGAGACAGTGTCCAGTATATAAATTATGCTCGGGCAATTTCAAATATTCAGCAATGTCACTGGGAGTCTTGCCGATTGTATTCATACCCACAACTTGTTTCATACATCTACCTTTTTCATAACGTAAAAATAGACGTTGGACAGTATTCTTATTCAGACAATGTTTTCTGAGTGCAATATATTTTTTACAAATTGAAAGATAATCAACTGAATTCTCTTCATTATGACCAACAATCGTAAAAACACGGCTTATTCTCGTTTTTGAATCGGGAATTCGGAATATTAAAATAGAATCCTTATCTTCTATGTCACCAATCTCCATTTTGACCAACTGATAGCGCCTGCAGGCACCAGCAATACCCATAATTAGAATAACCTATAAAAAAAACTGCAATTAATAGCTATTCCAAATGTCTATGCTAACCAAATTGCACTAAATTCAAAAAAATACTAACCGCTTCTCAAACTACTAAGAGCATGAAATATTAAAATTTACCTTTTTTAGTAGATATTCTTCATCGGGCGCTTCTTGTAAAAATTTGTGAATATCTTCAGTGGTGAATGTTTTGGATTTTTTCGCTTTATATCCAACAGACTGTTTCTTCAGAAATGCGATAAGTTTAGGATACTTATTGATTTCGATGTTATTTTTAACATTCAAGCATGTCCGTATCATCGAATACGTAGACCAAAGAGTTGATGACTTACAAATCAATGATTTTTCTCCTAAATAAGCCAGTAATACGTTTTCTGAATACTTATTCACCTTCTTCGACTGGCACCACGTCATGAATTTACCGTATTGTAATTCATATTTCTTCCTTGATTTCTCTGGTAGGAGATTCAAAGTAACAATTTTTGCACTTTCTGCTACATCAGGAGGAGTGTTTGATAATTCACTGTCACTATCATCAATCATCATGCAGAAATACGTTGGAGAAGCGAGCGTTTTCGAAATATTTCCGCTTTAGAGCGCAAATGCTGTCACAAAATGACATTTCACGGAAAACGTCAACTTTGCGTTGAAATCTGAAAGCGTCAAAGGCTACTTTGTTAAGCGTTTGTAGAAAAAAATAGTATCTCCAAAGATTTGTTGCCCTTTCATACTATTAAAATAAATATTGACCACATTGTATCACCAATCACAAAGTTGGGCAATAAATGTATTAAGGGTGGTATTTTCCCAAACCATTCGAAAATATTAAAGGTAATACCTCTACATAAATCTGGTGACATAAATGAACTTACAAACTACAGACCGATATTTTTAGTACCATTATTTCCAAAAATTTTGGGAACGGCATTAAGCATACAAATTGTTGATCACTTCGAATGTGATAATTTACATGTGACACAACAATTTGGTTACAGAAAAGAACGTAATACAACAGGAGCAATTATTGAATTCGTTAATAAAACTATTGATAGCTTTGAACAAGGTCTACATTCGCTATCACTATTTATAGACCTAACAAAGGCATTAGACTGTGTTGTCGATTCTATACTTTTCGAAAAATTTGAGAAATATAGATTTGATATTGTAAGTGTCAATATTATTAGGTCATCTTTAATAGATCATCATCAAGCAGTGTGTATGGATGGCAGATGGTCTGAAAAGGAATAAATTACGATTGGTGTACCCTAAGGACCCGTATTGAGACCTTTATTATTCTTAATTTTTGTTAATGACTTGCTGGAGAACTTGAGATTCGCGCACACTGTACTAATTGCTGATGGTATAACAGCGTCAAATTCTGGAAAGGATCTAGATCATGTGGAGGAACAGAGTAGAATAGGCATGAATAAAGCTGTGGAATGGTTTTCGGGAAATGGTCTTTGTATGAATGAGAACGAAACGGTGAAGAGTATTTTCACCGTTTCGTTCTCATTCATACAAAGACCATTTCCCGAAAACCATTCCACGGCTTTATTCATGCCTATTCTACTCTGTTCCTCCACATGATCTAGATCCTAAAGGCAACAAATAGTTTTGATAAATATGAAAAAATTTCAGGTGTACTTATAGATGATAGACCTACTTGGAATGTTCATGCAGATAAACTTATGACAAAATTTAGTAGAAATGTTTTTGTTTTGAGGACGTTATGTCAGTCGGTAACTCCTTGTGTGATAAAGCCTGCATATTTTTATTTGATTCAAAGTAAGTTAGGATACGCTATTTTAGTTTCTAAGATTACAAAGGAGAGCAATGAGAATTATTGCGAGTATTGGTTATAGAGACTGCTGTGGAAAAGCGTTTAATGGATTAGGTATATTAACATTCCCAAATCTGTATTGTGTAATCACATAATTGCAGTGATAAGTACTTCTTGATTGAGGATTTTCATGTTTAGAATACTCGTAATGAGAGAAATATGCGTACCTACAGATTTTCTTATACTTAAAAAATGTCAAAATGGTCCAAAATTTTCAACTTTTCAATATTATAATTTATTGCCCGAACCCATTAGAGAATTACCATTGGAAAAATTCGAGAAGTCTCCTAAAAATATTCTTTTAAACAATATATCTTATTCCACAGAGCCCACCAAAAAACCTAATAATCTATACGTAACTACGTAAGACAGTTAAAAAAGTCCAAATTTCCGGAAATTTGAAAATTAGGCTATTTTTTGGAAAACTCCATTTATTATCATTTCACACGTCGCTTTGAACGATTAGCAAATAATTTTTTCTCATTTGAATGAGATTTTTCTCGATTACAGTGATTATTTGAAGAAATACATATTTTAATTTCCCGCCTCTGAGGGGTAAAATCCAGTGAAAATTCAAATACGAGTAGTCGATTCTTATGGGTAATTTGATGCAGGGAGCTAGCGACAATTATTGGCCACAAACCAAGAAACCCTTTTGCCACAAATTAATTTTCTGGAATAGTGGGACATGTCATACCGAAACCTACACTTTCCAACAAAAATCACTGAAAAACGCGACAGTTCTGTCCATTTTGCCTAAAACTAATGAACTATAATTTCCTGAGAATTTATATAAAATTTTCGACTATAGTGAAAACTGAAATACTCCCATCTCCTGCGAATTCAAACAGTCAAGTAGACTATTCTTTTGTAATATGAGGAAACATTTGGAAATCGAATCAACTGCCGTTACGGCCCAATGTTCTAGAAAGAGACTTATACCATTTAATTTGAACTATCAACGAGTAATCACATGCTGCGAAGAAATGGGAATTTATTCAACAATGAACGAACAAATTACTCCTGCCTGCAGCTTACAAAGTAAAACAGGAACGAATGACGTGTTTTATTTTCTTTCTAACATCGTTTAGTGCTTAATTTCCTAGTCGTGCATCTTCTACTTGATCGTTTCTCAAACGAATAAGCGTATTCTGTTCATATAATTAAATGTTAGCTAATTAATTTAGTAGAGTAATTGTGGCGTAATGGAATTCTTATAGGTTCACATTGTTCCTGCAAAGTGACTTCTATTGAACGTACCAAGTTTAAATTGGAGTTTGGCCAAAGAGAGATTTCCGCAATAAATGCTGGACTTGTACAACTTTTCCATTTTATGTGCACTCCTCATACGGTGGAAAACATATTCTAGGATATAACAAATCGTATATTTTTTGTTCGGAACTCTTCCGAAATTCTGCAGTGTGATTTCAAATGCAATTTCGAACAGATAGAGGATGACGCTTCTCCTCTTGAGACCTCATCTAACTTGTTTGATTAACTTGGATGCTACTAATATGATCTAAAAATATAACTCTAAATGAACAAGTCATTTTTTTTATTCAGATACTCATTTTTTTTGTTTTGAGGTGTGTGGACACTGTAAGGTTTTGAAGTGAGCTTTTGTATTCAATGATCCCAACTAGCTCACTAGGATATTTCACACTCAGGGCTCGTAGTGATACGTGTCCTCAGATTCTTGATTGATCTGATTACCCTGAGCTCCAACTGCTTCAGCAAAAAAAGTTAAGATAGTATCCTTAATCAAGAACTTTCAGCACTACGAGGTGGATAAGTGTTGATGATTATATCAGAGAAATGAAGACTTAAGAATTTCGTTTCAATCCTCTAAGGAATTATAATTTGTACACTATTAGTTCGATTAATGACAGATTCATTTCATTCAATACTGAAAAATTGAAAATGAAACAAACTAGAATTCTTAATGATCTTATTACTTGAATTGGAATTATTAATTTAAAAAATATATATAATTTTTGAACCAAAGGTTATTCAAGAAATTAGATTTGTAGATGGAAACAAATTTAGTTAGAGAACATAAACAATTGGTTGTGAAAATGATACCGTCCTTCAAACTTGGATGAGCTTAGAATAAATGCTCTGCCAGGAATTGCTCACCACAATACGGCACGGGAAAAAGGATGGCGACGTCTCGATTGTTCCAACCCTGTAATACAGACAATACGAGCAATACCTTGGCTACCAGTTCGAGAGACAAAGAACTAAATCAGCACGAATAACCAATATAATTCCACAACGGATTATGCTATCTTCCCAAATTGTATATTCAAAATTATTAAAGGATTGAAATCTTAAAGAGAACAAGTAAAATACAATATTAAAATCTGAGAGAGAATATGGGGATACTAAGTTAATTATTGAAGTCAAGACAATTTATACTACAAAGTATATGGAATAAAAGGCAGTCTTGAAATACGAGTGAGTTAATTTAGAAAATTGTAAAAGAACAATTAGATAATAGTTTACTGAGTATAGTTTACTGAAATTGTGCTAGTAGATTCTAAATGAACAATCCGTTCAAGCAATATCAGATGATTTACTTGGTGATCTCATAAATCAGAAAATGAGAATTTCGGGTTCATTTAAGTTCACCCAGATCAATAATTATTTCGTCATCTCACCAAGACCAGCCTAAAAAGACATAACCATAACAAATTCATATGAGGAAAATCAAAGAAAGGAGATACAAATTATTACGCAACCACGCGGATAATTGCTAAACACAAGCCCTAGAGTACGGCATGAATCTTTCTGACTACTAACTTGACAAATTAGATTCTGAATAAAGACAAGAGAAAAATATAGTGAATGATTATTCAATTCAGATTTGAGCAAATAAAAGTTATCAGGTGTGAACACGGGGATGAGACGATTCTTCTATTATTGAAAAATACCATCGATCAGAGAATATACACATCTACAACTAGGTTTAGACACTATTAGACATCAAATTACGTGTTTACTAGCGGAAATAAAGCTTATTAATATCAGAAAAGTAACAATTCGCCCAGCGCAATTCACTAACCTAGATGAAGATCGTCGATTTCCGTTTTCTCGTCAACCCTCTCATCGAGTGTCGTGCGACCTCACACAACTTTTCGCGCAAGATTATTAATCGATTATCTATTGAGAGATAGATGTCATTCATAGTCTCATTCCAGGTTTAATGATCTAAAGTTTCGAGAGTAAACTGTTATTAATATTATTCCAGCAATTAGTAGACATAGTAACGTATAACGTTACACGTGTTGTCATAGTTTTGACTAGTCTCATCAAGTTGGAATAACTGTCAATTCTTACTGACTTTTTCACATCCTTTTGTGATCTGCATTTCACTTGAATATCTGTAATATTGATATGATAACTACACTGATGATTTCCACAATGAGCTCTCTAGAATAAACAAAAATACTCGCCAAAGCAGAATGATTGTAAAGTATCTGGCTTCTTTTAGTGTTATAGATAAACGTTTGATTTAATTAAAATTGAAATCAGTTTAGTAAGAATTTCAAAGCTTACATTGAAATGAGGAAATAGAGAATAAGAAAATACTATTGATAAGATTTAGTAAGTTTTAATACAGTATTTGATCGATTTACTATTCGAAAGATGATATTTTGTTATTTCTCTCTTTCCTTTTGCTCAGCTCTTTTTCTGTCTCTATATAGAAAAACAATCACTATGTACTGTTGAAGCACTGAGAACCTTTCAGTCCACCGGAATTAGACATAAGAATAGTCTAAAACGTTAAAATTGAGCCGCATACAGACCTGGTTTTTTGGGAAGCTTTAGACTTCTAGAACATTAATTTCACAACCCGCAGATAAACGGAGGGGTGATTTTTAAGATATATCCATATATATATTTTTTTTTTCAGCGTTTTTCGTCGTTTTTTGCTATTTACGTGAAAAATATGAAGTTTGGTGAAAATTATCATTCGAGTAGAGTTGTAGAGCAGAAAAAAACCGTTTTATTTTATGTTCAAAGACTTTTTTTCGAAATTGCGTGTTTTCTCCGCTAGAACGCGCCGTAAAAGCTTAGCGACTATAAATAATCAGTTTTTTAAGCGATTTTTCACATTTTGATCTGGATTATCCTGATGATGTAGTGGAAGGAGAGATTGAAGTTTGTCCTGATATTCATATGAGTTTTCTGAATAATTCACTTGAAGCATCATCGTCGGAGGAAGGAGTATATAGCGAAACTACCGACCATAATGAATATATGAATGTGAAAAGAGCAAAGATTGCATAAAAATTTGATTATTATCATAAAAAAATATAAAGAAGTATTATTTTTTTATTAAATATGATAACTCAGTATGTTAATAAGAAATCATTATTTTAGTTGAAAATAATTCAGATCTGGATGACGTTAGTCATAAAATTATAGTTTCAGATCGCTGTTTCGCCTTTTCTCATAGCTCATCAGTGGAACGAGCAAGTTTGCAATGTCACGCCATCTATGAACAGATTTCCGACTAAGAAATCAAGCAATGTACCACATTGACAGCTTCGATCTAGACTAGAAGGACATTACCATTGTTATCATGAGATAAATGATTATATTCATTTATTATTATTTATATTGTTCAGTATGTTTCCAGTTATTGATGCTTGAATATTACCTATTGTAAAAGGTTCCAGAACTGAGCTCAAACCCAATAATTGTACTCGAAACGTTTCCATTTTTATCGACACAACGTATGTTGGCAAATGAAATCTGTATGCTCATTTCTTTTTCACCAATAACAGCGTAATTGTGTTTCAGGTGAGTTACTTTCAGGTCGCGTCATTTTACGAAACGATTTGTTGAAGACACGAGTAAAATAAAATGTGCTTAACACAATTTTCCACCAACTTGTTTTTATTATGACTGCAATTTGCAACACTGTATGGCGTGTAAAATTTACTCGACAGCCAATAAGGTGCACATTCGCTTCAGAGAAACTGGAAGCGCCGCGTAAAAAACAAAACCTGTCTGTCGCGGAGACACTCACTATCAATTTAAGAAATGGTGCATCGAATTTGCATACATATGAACATATTCTAGAGCGCTGCATGAAATTTGCAAAGGAACAGGTACATACTTGCATTGCGAATTCTAATATGTGAATTCTACCGGGAACATATCATTTATTCAGATATTGTGATTGTCTGAATCAGATTTAAACCGGCAATATTCTGAGAAATATATAGAATACATGAAATATTCTCAGTTGAAAATACAGATATTCAGTACATAAAATGACAATGGAGTTTGTTAGAAAATAGTAGAATGTCATATGCTTGCTAACGTAGCATGGTCCTAATATGAAATATTTTCGTAATATTACAGCTCTTGGTGACAGGTTAGCTAAACTATCCACCATTATACGTTATACAGCAACATCCTCTAGATAGAGGAGGTCAGAGGCAGTAGCGTAGCTGATTCCCGCTCCGTCCCCCGCATATAAACTCTTTGCGCCCCGTCCTTATTATAATAAAAAAAGCAAAGATTTTAACTAAAAATAATGAACATATTTTGATTATCAAAAATAATTTGTTATTTACAAGTAATTAATAGTATATCTTATAATATACTATATACCAATAAGTAATTTTGCAGCACTCCAAATTAACATTTTGAAATTCTCGTCCACCCCTCGCCCCGCGGAGGTTGCGGGGGCGTTATCTACGCCACTGGCCAGAGGACTGCCTAAAAACGTGAGAGGACGTCATCATTAAAAGGTCTGGAGGAGGGAGGTAGCTTACGATAGTAAGTATGTTTAGTCCAGTAGTCGGCAACCTACCGGACGCGTGCAAATTGTGGCACCTAGGACAATTTTCAATGACACGTACGAACGATTCAAAAAATGTCGGAAAAATAGAGCTGAACATTAAAGTATGCACAATTCGACCACAAATTGAAGATCTTTAATATGTGGTTTGGTTCAAATGTGAAGAGAGATCTCTGTCTGAATTCGTCTTGACTTTGACCATCATTACTTACAGTCGATGTATAAACTTTTGACTGTTTAATCTCATGGGTTCTTCATAAATGGGGAAGCCGCAGAAAACCTAGACTGGGGCTGAAGTCTCCTACAGTTACAAATCATCGTCATTAAGCAAAACAATCTTCAGTCTCTTGTATTTCCCGTGTTCGTCTTCGTCGTAATCCACCACCATTTTCAGAAGTGGATTTTCGTAGTTTTCAACGTTGTTAAACACTGTCGCTCCTTCTTTAATGTATAGTGTGTTGTTGTCTTTGTGAATTTCGTTGCGGACAAACCAGAAGCACTCTATTCTGGATGACTTGTAGCTTAGCTCTGGCACATATGAAAGTGTTTGAAAGCCAAAATAGCTGACCCTTGCCGCTTTGTCCATTTTTTTGGCAATTCTTGACATGACGCCAGTTGACCTTGTGTCCAGTTCGATTATCCATTTGGCGTACCATTCTTCTAGTTCCTTAATGGGGGTCTGGTGTTTTCGTATGCCCAGCATTGACCGAATAGATCTGCCAGGACACACTACACCCTCGGTATATTATCCTAGTTCCGTATATATAGTCTTCGGGATCTCGTGAGTGAAGATCGTAAAAAGGAGTGGTGAGCACAGGAATCCTTGTAGGACGCCATCGTCCATACTTCCCTCTCAATCTTCATCTTGAACTTCCTTCCTTCCAAGAAGGAAGAATAAGTCGGCATATGGTTTAAAGAATTGCCGATTCGTAAAATCACACTTAGTGCACAGCACTGTACCCATATAGTCATTTAGTGATTTTATGCTGGTACGAAGAATGATCCTGCATCATAGTGGCGGCACGTCATTTGTATAACGTTGCCGACCCCTGGCTTAGTCTAATGACGCATGCTCAGTATTGAGTGTGACAGGTGACTCATCGAATTTGATAGTTTCACCTGTTTCTTGTGGAAAATTGTATCGTCCAGTCAATAAGGTGGTGAAATAGCCCGAATAACAAACTATTTTACAGAAAGTTGAATCAGAAAAATTCTTTTTGCGTGATGTTTCATGGACCATGAAGGTCATTCGAGATTACTGAGCCATACTTGAGTCTCCCCTATATGCTAATTAACCCTATTCTCAACACCCTTTTCAAGATAATTTTTAGTTTATCAAAAAATGGAAATTAAGCTTCCAAAATGAGTCCTAGTAAGTTTTTTGGGTCGCTGAAGACGAATCCGAGGTAATTATTCCATAAAATTCATTCAATGGACGCAAAATTGGAGAAAATTGGTAATTTTCACGCAAATTTTCTAATTTTTCCCGTGATTATCGTTTCATACATGATAGAGGTCGCGTATTTCGATCCAAAGTAGAAAAAAAATCAGGAAAATTTGTGAAAAATAGTGCAAAACCTGAAAAGAAAATCTTTCCACGCCTTTTGAATTATCGTGTGAGGAGTTTCTTTGGTCGCTGTTCACAAATTTAATATTTCAAATGATCAAAAATATCATTTTCCCGAAAAATGCGGAAAATTTCATTATGAATTCTCTTTTCCTTTGATCGGAATTTATCGTTTATGTTTTTGATGTCAATTTTAAGTAGCCAAAATTACAAGTGATGCCAAGAAAAATATAGTTTCAAAATTTGGGAAAAATCAAAGAAAATTTGTGACCGTGCGATACGTCATCGTAGGGTTTTTTTGACTGCAGATTACAAATTTCACATCAAAAATGAGGAAATTTTTCCGATTTTCTGTCCAATGAATGAATTTTCCGGGAAAATGACCTTGGACCTGTTTTCTGCGACCCTAAAAATCCATGTTGGATTTTATTTATCAAAATGTTCCTTTTAATATAGTAGAGGAAGCCATTTTAATAATAGTATAATCTTACTTTTTCAATAGAACTAAGAACTGTTCAAAGGAAATATAAATATAAATGCACGTAAAAAGCTATAGAAGAGCCGCATTTGAAAGTTTCCTCTTGTAGTAGTTCATTCTTCCTAAGGCATGGTGGCCTAAACATCACTAACCATTGCGATTTGTATCTGAAAAGTATTAATTTGATAGAGTCTCTAGGCCGAGTATGACACCTCCCACCCATATGGTTAATATAGAGTCTCAGCGGCGAGCGAATTAACTGTTAGTATTCCACATTCAATGTACTACCTGCATCAGTGGTTGTGGTCCAGGTGGTTGAGCTCCTAGCAATGCCGATTTCGAAACTCTAAGCGGCTGTTTTTGAAATCTGTATGTTTTTGTTGTTTTTCCTTGCCCTTGAACACATGTATTTTTAAAGTGCATGTACACTTGCGTGAAGGGTGCCGTAGCTGGCCTTGCGTCTAATTTGTGCTTCAAAATGTTATTCAAAAACGTGTACACAGTAAACGTGAATCTGGTGTGTGAACATTCGACAGCGACTCTTCGAAATATCGAAACTGTAGTTACCTAATAACAATAATATTAAACAATTTCAGGCATATCGCTTGAGTTGATAAGTTATTGAAATGGTTAGGTGATCGTGTCAAAGTTCCTAAACAAAGGTACAGCTATAATTTAGATTAGAAATAGCTGCAAAAGTCTATAGAAACTTAGAGGAAACGCTGTTATTTCGTACGCTTAACTATGTGAAAATTCCTTAAGACAGCTGAAATTCCAGTACATTGTGTGCATGTCTAGACTGGTATTAAATTATAAACATTGTATTACGCTTATTAATCTTCAGGAAGCTGGAGCACTTTTTAATAAATATTAATAGCCTCAATTTCAGTTGTGATCAATGTGTTGAAAATTAAATTCACTATGTTGCTTGACACTCGCATATACTGGTACTTCATTATGAATCAGGGGCGGGCTTACCACTTAGCAGAGTAGAGCGGAAAGCGATGAATTTGTTGAATTTCTGGTCCAGAATTCTTTCTATAACTACAACTATAATCAAAAATTTCAAAGTTGTAGAAATTATTTGTTTCTGAATATTTAATCAGCTATCCGCGAAGTCTAATATTCAAGATAGTACGAGTATTATTATCACTTATAATTCAGAATATTTTTATAATTCGTTCTAATTCCGAAATAAATCACAAAATTTACACTTCTGTTATCATTGTTACCATATCTTCTACAGGGACAGACGATATTCATTATTTCCGTAGTTCACTATCTTATGGCAAACTAAACATTTGAACTTTTGGCCCATTAAATTGTAATTTGCCTTGCATCCAGGAGCAATATATTTACTAGGCATAAGTAATCGACTAACGTCAGTAAGCTGTAAATACGACACAAAACGCGGGAAGAACTAACATAAGCAGTCACTTAGGAAGCTATATTGCAACGCATTTTATTCAGTCATAACACTATTTTTTCTACAAGAAATATATAAAACTTTGTTGAATTGTAATATTTATCACCTGCAGCAGACAATACCATCTTCGCGCTATTCCACCTCCACCTCCATCAACGTAAACAGTATGTTCATTACAATGGTTTTTATTCAAATATCTATTTTGCAACTAGCGGAGTACCTCAGGGGTCCAATCTTGGTCCATTATTATTTTTGATATTTATTAATGACTTGTGCAATCTATTGAAGTGCAATAGGTTCATGTTTGCAGATGATTTGAAGTTATACGCTACTATAACCAGTTTAGATGACTGTATGATATTGCAAAATCAAATTAATATTTTACACACATGGTGTCTTGAAAATTGCTTGCATTTGAACATATCTAAATGCAAAATCTTAACATTCAGCCGGAAACTTAATACATTACAATTTCCCTACAGCATAGATAATGTCATATTAGAAAAAACTGATACCATTAAGGATTTAGGTGTCTATTTTGATCAGCAACTCACATTCAATCAACATATAAATAGTATTGTTAGTTCAGCATATCGATCATATGGCTTCATTATAAGAAACTGTAAAAATTTCAATAACATTTTAGCATTGACCTCTCTATATTTCAGTTTAGTCAGATCTAAACTAGAATATGGGTCCATAATATGGAATCCTATATATTTTCAATACTCATCTGCTATCGATAAAGTTCAAAAGAAATTCTTAAAATTCCTAAGCTTCAAAATCAACGGAATTTATCCTCCAAGAGGCTGTAATTATCTTGATTTGTTGCATAGATTTGACTTTGTATCATTAGAAAAACGTAGAAATCAGGCTTCTGTTTTATGCTTGTATAAATTATTCAATGGTAAAATTGACTGTCCCGCGTTACTGTCGCAAATTGATATTTCTGTTCCAAGAATAACATCTAGACACAACACTACTTTCTTATGCAAAAGAGCTCAAACAAATTTAATGTTAAAGGCACCAATACATTTTATGTGCAGTAATGCAAACAAACTTTCTAGTGTTTGTGACCTCTTTTCTTGCAGTGTTTGTGAACTCAAGAATAAATCTCGTGCGCATCTTTAAATTTTTGTATTTTTTATTTTATTTTTATTTTTATTTTTTTTTTGTTTTTGTATTCAAATAGGACTTGTGATTGTCATTGTCACTCACTCATAGTTAGAAATTAGTGCTACTAATTAATCTTGTATTGTCATTTATAAAATTGCTCTGTAAATGGGAAACTGTTGGGCAATAAACGCTATTATTATTATTATTATTATTATTATTATCTAGACTAAACTATACTGTCGTGAGCCTCTTCTTGACGACGTCAATCTAACATTAATACTCAGCGTATAGGCTTTGTACTATAGAGGATATTGGCTAGCCCCTTACAAGAGTTACTTTTGACATCCATGTCTAGTTTTTCCAATGGTGCTATATATTATTTCATTGAATCATTTTTGTCTGATTATGAATATAATATATCACACGCATACATTTGACCGCCGAAGGGAATTTTTCAATCAGATTGATTCAAAGATCTCTCGCACGTATAGAAATGTCGGAAATAGTGTTGTACTCACAGGCGGCAGGTGGCGGTACCGAATCCCAAAATGTTTTTGTTATTGATTCAATGCATTGTTTCGGTACCGCCACCTGGCGGCTGTATGTCCAACCGTATTCTCATCGTTTATTTGAACTCACGGTCGTACATATAGGTCTGGAAACTCGGGGCTGTTTCCTATGTGAGAAGTGAGTCCGCTAAGCGTCGACTGTCGCGTAGTACCAAAAGTCGTCACCTAGGAATATTCTCTGACAACTGTCAGTTGACTTGTAAACACAAGGAATACCTGCGTTTTTAGAAACAAATTACGAAACCGTGCATTGTGCCGAAATGCAAAACGGGGTACAAAAGTGTAAAGCAACAAACTTCTGTTTTTAAAAAGCCGAAAGATGCGGAAATGCGTTAAAAGTGGATGCTCGCGATTCCGGATAGAAATCGTTTTAACAAGGTCTTTTGTGTGCGTCATGTATAACGAAAAAGGGGAAGTTATTTTTAAGGTGAGTAATACATTTTGACAAGAGTAACAGTTCTATTCCTCTCTCAAATCAGAATACTTAGTAACACTGCTTGCGATTCCGGAAAGAAATCGTTTCACCGATCCAAGCGCTAGCTAGTGGCTGAGCGAGGGACTACGAGTTTGGCGACGCGTAAGAGACTCATGTCAAACATACCAGTCGCCAGACCTGTATGTACGACCGTGTTTGAACCACATCAGACCATCGAATCATGGCATTACGTTGTGAATGACTTCCTCAATGTGACATCTACCTTATGGTAGATGGCGTTTGGGAAGCTTGATCTCCAGAAGGGATTTTTAAGCCTCTGTCGGAGATGGTCGAATAAAGACATCACCGCCTAACTCGTTTCGATCATCTACCTCAAACTGATAGACGTGATGTCACTGTTTGACCTAGACAAACCTTAACTCTCTCTAATGATTTGAAAACATCAAGTTGTAATGAAATAATAATAACTCTAAATTGGGTAACTTTGGACGATTACTCTATCTGTTTAAATGTTCACATGTTGTATCAATAAGTTAAATAACATGCAAAGTGGTAATCCATTATGAGTAATACTGCTGATTCCGCAAGGTTACATTACTATGATACATCATTCAATGACATCGACCTGAATAAATGGCATGGAAGGAAGTATCGAAAAGGTGTGTAATCTCTAAGAAGGAGAAGTGTTTATAGATTAGAATAGGGCATCAATAAAAAATGTTTGCGTGGGGAAGGGGAAATCTTGCACAGACGCCTTCAATGCCTCTGCCTCAGGATGTGCCGGATTATTGCCGACTAAAACCAGTCCCCCGGAAGGTAAGTTAACCTTTAGAGGGAGCCCCACTCCACTGCGATCATAAGTGTCCTATTATGACCTCGCATATTCCTATCTCCTCATCAGTCCGATGTATTCGATGAATTTCAGTAGCCTGATGTTGAGGATACTTCTGATTTCCTCGAGTGTTGTTTTATCGGCCTCAAGGTATGTCCATCGATCAACCGCGTATACCGTGCACCTGCACTGACACAGCAGCACAACACGTGCATGGGTATTCTTTCTTCCACGCCACAATCCCTGCATTTAGACGATCGTGTAGAGATGTTTGCTGCGCGTTCCGTCAGGGATGCAACAAGATTCCTTATTTCTTGTTTGCTGAACGTCAGTAGTTAATTATTAGCCAGTTATTCGAGTCTTCAATTGGTCATTATTCTTGAATCAGTCATGAATCAATTGTTAATCTTCGTTATTCTTATGAATATTTCTAAGCACCAGTTATCTACATATGTAAGTGCTATAAAACGTATACCACCATCACCCACGAACCTTCAGAACCTGTACCCTTTACAAGGTCACATGACGTCACCTGAAAAACTTCTGACAGTTCTAATACTACATGGCGATTCACAACCTGTCTTTAATATCACAAAGTGAAAAGCTCCCTTGTCACAATAGTCCCGTATTGTTGTTCGTTTCGAACATCGTGTTTCCGGTAACTGGAAAAAATTGAATGAGTCATAATCTTATTTCTATAAATAAGATCAAGTACATAAAACGTGAAACGTACAATACACAGTTTGTATGTGGAAAATATACTTTCCGGTGGCGTAAAATACGAGACACATTATTCACAGCTACTTAATTTAAGCAACGTTCGCGAAAACCATTATGAAAGCAGGAACGACCTAAAATGTAAAGCCTCTTGTTTGTGGGCAAATACAAATTTACAATTGCTATAAATTCGCTATTTCACTGACGCTAATCCTTAATAGTGATCACTAATAGAATTATTAGCGTAGTTGGTGCAGTACTGCATAAAGTGGAATCGCTGGGTAATGGAAACGCCCACGACTTGAAGATCTTTTACACCATTGACCAACTGCATTCAAGCAGAATTAACACGACATTCGTTTGTCGCATTAATTACGGCTTATTGAACGCACTCATACTTAATAAAGTAACTATTTTTTTTTTTGACGATAAAAACATATTGTTTTTTGTTTAAACAAAACCTAATTTAGATATTTTGAGGTTTCTCTGTGAGAAGGTGGTGACTGTTTATTTGATGTAAATCCGTTTCATTAAAATGAAATGAAATAATTTTTTTTTATCTTATTTCCACAAGAGATTTTATCTTTCAATAAACACATCCGGTTTCGATTTTTACATCAAGTGAATATAGAAACAACAGGTAGATTTATTCATACACAAGTTCTCATTCTGTAATGGGGAGGGATTAAGGTCCAACTGGCTATTAAGAGTATTGAATTCGGGGATTTTATACAGTTTTTCAATCTCCAAACTTTCCAACAGATTCATTGACTTTCCTTCATTGCAAGTATGAAGGATTTTAAGATTATGTATTGTTATTTTATGATTTGAAATACTAATATGTTCGAAATTGCTGATTTACTTTAGGAGGAAACATGTTCTTTGAAATGTGATTGAAAATTACGACCCGTTTGAACAACATAGCCCATTGGGCACTCACCACATTAAATGCTGCGGATACCGGATTTTTTTGTATTAGTCCGTATTTTGTTTGGCATTAAATAGTAATTTACTCAGATTCAAGCTGCTAGAAGAAGAAGTTGTTATATTAAATTTTGAATTTTAATTTTAAATCAATGAACATGCCAAGGCTGTCAAACTTTGACATAAACAAATCCTCAATCCGTTTCGAGATTGTGCACGGTTAGCTTTGAACTGATTTGTTGAAATTAGTTTTTTGCTGTTGCCTGCAGGGAAGCAGTTTTTAAATTATTTCTCAAAAACGAAGCTAAATATGAAAAAAATTGAAGATACAAAAAAAACTTTATTTTTGTTGCTCAATCTAAAAAAAGTAAACATATCAAATGGAAATGGCGTACAATGAGTTGCCCTAATATCAATTAGATTACCCTCTGGGGAGCCACTGGAATTAATAATTTTATTCTAATTACAGTAAAAAAGCCCCTTATTATCGCAAATACTCTTGTTTTATCGAAATGAGCTAAAACATTTTTGAGTAATTAAGTAAAATTCTTTCTTAAACATACAGTATCTCGAAAACGAATAAAGTTAGGATACATGCTTATGGGGCGGAACTAAAAGCAGAATAACATTTTAGGAACCTATTTGATTTACATTGGAAGACAAATTTTGATTTGCTATGTAAATATTAGATAAGATAATAAGATAAAATTTCATTTTAATACACTTCCACAACAATCGATCTACTTTTAGTGGATAAAGGTGATTATTTGTTACCAGTATTTATAGGAATATACAGGATGTCCTCGAACTGCGTGGCCAAAATAAAACCGAAGATTCTTTGATTCGAAAAAAATTTGATGAGCCTTTTTACTTTTGCCTCAAGTGTCTTGTTTAGCCGGTAGAGAGCTTCAAATTTGCAAAAATACTTTTGTTTTTTCGGTATAACTTGAGAACGAGATTAAGGACTTTCACAATATTTGGCAGGTGAGTTACTGTCAATAATAGCCGTTTTTGAGAGTGGAGCACAGAGCCTTAGAGACTATAGAAATTGCTCAAACTTGAGAATGTAACGGGAAAAGTGTCCAGAACTTTTTTGTGGTCAATGTAATTCACTCGATATTTTTTATATAGATAGCTTATCTAATTTGAAAACTTTTTTTACTTCTAGAAAATGTTGATAAAATCAAGGGATTAGCTCGAAAAAATTAATTTTCGAGTCTCTGCAATGTTGGCTTACTAATTTTACTTGATTAAAATACCTTAGTTGCCTTTGCTTTTCTAATGTCATTTTGGCATTTGGAGAATTTATTCTCAGAACTGTCAGTTATTACTTTGCGTTCCGTAAATATTTTATAAAATTATGGCTCAAAATTTCACCAACACTGAAATGGTTGATATGTTATTGATTTATGGACTTTGTCGTTGCAATGGCCAGAGAAGTGTACAAGTTTATAGGGAAATATATCCGCACCGCAGAATTCCAAATCGACAAACCTGTGCTAATATCGAGAGGCGACTCCGCGAAACAGGCAGATTTGAAGCAAATCGCAGAGAAACTGAACGCAGACGGACAAGAAGGACGTTAGAGCTCGAAGAAGAGATACTGGAAGCGGTTGAAACTGAACCTAGGATAAGCACACGACGTTTGGGACTTCCTCAAAATCATTAGTTCATAATGTACTGAAAGAAGAACTGTTGTATCGCTATCATATTAAAACAGTTCAAGACTTATTGCCTATGGATCCAGGTCATCGGCTAGATTTCTGTCGGTTTATTGTCCAAAGACAAAACGCAAACCCCAATTTTTGTAGAAGAATTCTGTTCACGGACGAAGCTACTTTCACGAGATGTGGTATTTTTAACCTCCATAATGAACATTTCTATGCTGATGAAAATCCTCATGAAACGGAAGTTACACATTTTCAGAATCAAACTGAAATCAATGTTTGGGTTGGAATTGTGGATAACTTTATTATTGGTCCTACCGTTATACCTACCTGAACTGTTGGAAGACTTGCCCTTACACATTCGTCGTGACCTTTGGTTTATGCATGATGGTACACCTCCTCATTTCACATTAGCTGTGAGGCGACATTCGAATGCGGAATATCCAGATCGCTGGATAGGTAGAGGACACGATACACCAGTGAACTGGCCGGCCCGCTCCCCTGATTTGACGCCCTGCGATTTCTTTCTATGGGGCGCTTTGAAGTCGAAAGTTTATGCAGCTCCAGTAAACACACGGGAGGAATTGTTGCAACGAATTAATCATGAAGCGGATTTATTGAAGAATGATCCTGAAGTACTAGCCAGAGTTCAATTCAATTTCTTGAAACGAATTAATTTGTGTATTCAGGAAAATGGGCAACATTTCGAACGATCGATGCCTTAGCGATTTCCCAAAAAGTTTTGTTGTTTCTTTTAATTTAGCTTTTGTTTTTCCCAAATAATCACATCGTTTCCCCATTTCTATTGTTTTTATTATTCGTGTTTTACCGAGATATTAAACATTTCAGTGTTAGTGAAATTTTGAGTCATAATAATAAATTCTCCAAATGCCAAAATGACATTAGAAAAGCAAAGGCAACTAAGGTATTTTAATCAAGTAAAATTAGTTAGCCAAAATTGCAGAGACTCGAAAATTAATTTTTTCAAGCTAATCCGTTGATTTTATCAAAATTTTCTAAGAAAAAAAAAGTTTTCAAATTAGATAAGCTATCCACATAAGAAATATCGAGTGAATTACATTGACCACAAAAAAGTTCTGGACACTTTTCCCGTTACATCCTCAAGTTTAAGCCATGTCTATGGTCTCTAAGGCTCTGTGGTTCGCTCTCAAAAACGGCTATTATTGACAATAACTCATCTGCCAAATATTGTAAAAGTCCTTCATCACGTTCTCAAGTTATACCGAAAAAACAAAAGTATTTTGGCAACTTTGAAGCCCTCTACCGGCTAAACAAGACACTTGAGGCAAAAGTGAAAAGGCTCATCAAATTATTTTCGAATCAAAGAATCTTCGGTTCTATTTTGGCCACGCAGTTCGAGGACACCCTGTATAGTTATTACATTATTACTATCATCATGCTATTGTTTTGGTTTGTGTATTTTTATGGTATATGAAAGAGTTCAGAGTATAAACTATTTATAGTGTTGTATTTTCTAGATCAGGTTCAAAAACTATTTCTATCTGTTCTTGATGACAGGACTTAAATCTACTAGATCAAAACAACAATGTGGTCCTTGACTTTCTGTTTCAAGGATGCTCGGAATATTGTTTCATTAAAAATAATTTTTTTCGTTGTTTGGGTTTGGTTCTAAAATTCCCCCATCTTCTTCTTCTTTCCTTTGGAATATTTGGTGTATCGGGAGAGTTTATAATAGCAATTTGAAATTTTTTATAGTTGATTCAACAGTCTTTGGATTTTTTTTGTACTCAGAGATTGGTTTTTTGATAATTTGTTACCATTGATGAGATTCATGCTCACCCTATTTTGTTCAAGACTTTTTGCAAGAAACACAGACAGAATTCAACGCGATCCAGACATTTTGTTTTTGCCTGAAACTAATTTCTGATCGTTATTTTCTATATTAGATATTAACAGACCTCACTGTGAATATTATCAGCTAACCTACATGTGCACTATTCCATTACCGCTTCTATTGTACCGGTTAGTAAATTAATTTGAAAGAATTAAGTATATGTTATATTATATTTGGGACAGATTATTCAAGTCAATTTTACCGTTTGATTTATTATATAATTTACAAACGGTAAAGACTGTCATCAGCCCATTATCTTTTAGATAAAAGAGCCTTGAGGAATAATAGGAGGAGTATTATTCTGTTTGTATATATAATGTGGAACAAGTTGTACAAATGACGGCAGGTTGGAAAGAGGCACATATCTTCGTATTGCCGTCACAAGGTCGTCTCGATTTCGATGCATCATATTGTTTGGCACCTGCCCGGCCAGTCTAGACATTGTGTCTGACGAAGCCAAAACCGGGGACATTAATGCACTTGACACGTCTATATTATGGAAGCTTTCAAAAGATACCTCTGCTCACGTGCATTTTGATTAACTTGTTACATTTATATTCCGAAATGTGCTTCGTTCCTGTTAATATTTCTCACCAATCTATAAGGATGTATTATTTATTAGGAGGGGACGTCTGTAAACTTTATTAGAAGGGCACGTGCAATAACATTGCTGCCAATATCGTGACGTTCAATTTCGTATCAACTAGTTCTCAGACAGATTCAAACTATTGGAATGAATCAAAACCAGTTTTATACAGGTTGTTCACCCGTTCATACAAACTTGGTGTGTTTCCTTTCAGCTGATAGACAGCTAGAGTTCAATCAATTCCAAAAAAAGAAAGAAAGACTCTTTCTAATATTTATAGATCCATTGCACTATTATCTGTGATCTCCAAAGTGATGGAGAATGCAATCAATATCGAGCTCATCCAATATCTAGAGAGATCCAAAACCTTGAATGACCGGCAATATGGCTTTCGTCAGCAGAGATTAATAGAGAACCTCCTTGCCTACGTAACACATGTAAGGCAGAAATCTATTGGAAAACTGGGGAATCTCTAACTGTAACATTGGATTACTCCAAAGCATTTCACCAAGTCTGGCACCAAAGCCTTCATGGGAAATTTCCGTCATATGGTTTGCCGCCTAAACTTTGTCGCTTACTATCGAGTTTTCTCTCAGATAGATCACTCCATGTGGAGTATCCGGAGTATCCTCCGATACAATGCCTATCAACGCAGGTGTTTCAGGGATCTGTCTTGGCACCAACTTTGTTTTTATACCATATAAACGATCTGCTGGAAGTGATCATCTGCGTCCCGTTCCCAGATTTGCTCTCTCTGCTCAGATGGTACTCTCCATCTCACTTTCTCATCTAGAGGGGCTCTAGATGAGAATCTAGGGGATGCTATTGATGTAGATCTGTCAAAGATTGCGACATGGGGATCTGATAATCTAGTAGAGTTTAGTGCAACCAAAACGGGGACTTGCGTCTTCTCTAGGTAGGTGGATCTCACAATACCTAATATGATGACGTCAGGTACAACCATTCCTATGAAGTCTTCCATATCAATGCTCGGGATCACCACCAACTGCACCCACTCATGAGACGATTATGTGAGGTCCATTGCAAAACCACTTCACAAAAACTAGATTTTCTATTCCATGCCAAGAGCTACTTTACATCCCAGCAGCCCCTCATAATCTCCAAAGCACAGATTCGACGTGCACTGTTTACATGTTTCGGCTCCCAAACATACGCTGAAGCTCTTGGATTCCATTCAGAAGAGAGTTATTCATCTGATTGATGATGTCACACTGACTAGGTCATTCACCTCTCTAGAACATGGTAGAAAGGTGAGAGATTTCTCCTTTTCCCATAGATATTTCCATTGTCTGGGTTCATCTGAAATCTCGTCTGTTATTCCACCACGAGAGATTCCAGATAGGCGGGCTAGACGAGCTCAAACTAGTCATTTCTTCATTGTCAAGTTCGAGACCTGCCGAATTTCTTTCTACCAGACTTCATTCAATCCTACCAGACTCTCTACCTAGTGAGGTCTCACCTCACCTATAACCTCCAAACCTTCAAGATAAAGTTGAATACCTATCTCCTCTCCCAAAATTCCACCCTTAGCTCACACGATGATCCTCGAATATTATAGGTTTCCGTCTCATGTGGTCAAAGTATTTAAAAACACATATACAAATTTTAGATTTGGGCCTACCATGAAAAGTTATGGACTTTCAAAAGTGGCCGCTGGAATGTAAGTTTTATCGATTAACTCAGAAATGACCTTATTCAAAAAACCAACGTTGGTGAACAGTTAGTGCTTAACTAGTTTGACCATTGTGATCTGATGATCCATTTTAAGTCCAGTTTACATGCTGAAATATTTGAATTTTAGAACACAACTTTTCATCTTTCAAAATTTTTAAATCCAAAAATAATAAGTAGGTTGCCTCATCTATCACAAAAATTGGTTTTCAAAATTTCAATATTTCTTCTAGTTTTAGCGTAGAAAAATAAAATACGGAGCTAAGCTTCCGAAGTCTAAGAAGGAAAAAACTGTTTTTATTGTAGTAGCCTATGCACCACCAATTCAATATTTTCTTCAGTATTCATTTGATTTTAATAAAGAAGTAGCTTGCAAACGCATTTCATCAATTAGAATCATCACGAAATGATTAAGTATCATGTATAAATTCTCGGGAAATAGATCACGTTACCACGTATGCTTTATATTGTCGTCTTTACGTACGTTTCGGTCTCAATAAGTCTTCTGATGATGGTGTTATGTCCGAAACTGATTGTATTAGCACAAAGTGTTTTTATCGCACCAATTTCAATCAAAAATGCCCACGTCGCCGGAAAAAATAGAACCATGAATAATCGTTATCATTGTTTCGAGTATGAAATATATTAAAAATTCACTATTTAGTAATATTCTTATACCTAATATACAAACGCATGTTATTGTTTATATGCTTTTCAGCATTCTTCCTAAAATATACTTTTAATATTATAAAAACGCATGTATAAATTTGCAAGAGTTTTAATTAATTAAGTTATTAAGTATAAATCTGACTTAATGTCTGAATATCTGTCCTATGATTTACATATTTGGAGCCACGTGTTATGTGAATCATCTCCAGAATAGATCTTTCATGATAATCAAAGCAATGTTTAGCAAGGGCGGTGTAATTTTCAAAGTTTTTGTTTCTTGTGCTATACTTATGTCTTGTTTGTAAATATTGTTAAGAGATTCCAGTTTAAGTCCCATCGCAATCTGAACAATTTAATTTGTATACTGTGTGGGTTTGTTATCTTTAGGTTTAAGATTTGATAAAAATTTCGAAACACAGTTACTAGGTTTATGCGCGACATTTATATCATACTTTTTTAAACATTTTCCAATTGTCTCCGAGGTCTCTGGAATGTAAGGTAATGTTATAGATTTATCTGTATTACCGTTGTTTGATATAAGAAAGAAGTCAAAATGGTTTGATTCAAATGGGCATCACCACTAGATGTCACTAGCTCGATTGTGCCCAAGTCATGGCGTGACAATAATAGCAAATTGTCCAAAGTTCCGCAAATTATTAAATTATGAGATGGTTAACGAAAACTGCAAGAAATTCCAGAAATTCCTTATAAGTTTCATATTCCATCCAGGAGGCGTACTAGTACAGTGCCATAAATTATGCAAATTTTGGAAGGTTCTATTGAAAGAACCAAGATGTCACGCGCGATTGTTTCTAACACTTTTTCTACAGTGACTGCCTAACTATCTTCTTTCTTATCAAACAACGGTATTACCGTTTATTTTATTTATATATAACGTTTCATTATAGATTTTGTTAATTCTTTCTTTAATGATGGGATTGAAAAATTTTGGGTAGCCATTCATTTCCAATGTATCACGAACAATTTTTTAATTTTTGGGACGGTCCTCTGGGTGGGACAATTCAACCACGCGATCTGTAAGACTGCTTATCACACTTTTTTTATTCTCTATTTTGTGATTAAGATAGAAAATAAACTATCTACACGTCAAATGGAAGTCTAAATTCACTCTTATTTGAAGTGAAAAACCTCAATACCAAGAATGAATAGAACATACTTCTATTCCAATAGTCCAAGAATATGAATCATATTTATTATTGTAATCTGTCAGCTAATTGAGAGTGACGATAATGACAATTATCTACCTATGTTGTAACTGAAATAACCACAGAACGACGAAATATCAGAAAATATGTTATCGTACTGCTCCGATTATAATTCTCTAATCGTAGAAATATCGAGCAAGCAGTTAGTTGTTTGGTTTATTTCCTGTAGCGTCTGTGAGAATCGGAAACGGATATGAAGCAGACCAGAGCCGACCGTACTCCTTCCGCTTGCATGCGCTCCATGATATGTGGACGTTTAAAATCGATCAATCACTCTTTATACCCTGAACACAGACCAATCAAACTAAAAAGAAGTTATATCAATCCCATATCGACACCCATCCAACATGAAACTTTGGAAGATGCATTTATTTGTATTCTTAGTTCCATCTAGTAATGTGGAAAGAATCCGTTTTTAGTTTACTCTGATGATGGCTACTGGGTAGCAGAAAGCTCCTCAGTACTTCAATAGTATTTTTAGTGGATAATGGTGATTATTTCTTATCAATAATATTCAAAGTTGATTAATCATTCTGAAATGGCCATTTTCGAATGAGGATCCAGGTTTTTCCTCGGTCACTAATCTCAAAAATATGTAAGCTGAATACAATGCATTTCATTAAGCTATTGCATTTGCATAGCTTTTATCGCGGGCTTTGGGCGCGGCGACCGAATCAAGAAATTCCGTAACGAGAATAAAACCTAACACCCCCACTCCGCCTACCATGTAGCTCGGCCGAGCGTTCGCTTAACGTGTATGTATATGGTACGACTGAACGAAGCTCGCACGCATCGAGACGAGCTGCTCCGAAATCGGACGAATACGTGAGCAGCTGTTTGTGAGAAAGTATATAGGTGTATAGGTATCTATCATATCTTTATAATGCCACAACACTGAATAGCAGTTGCTGGTGAATGGCTGTACGCGTAAAATTTGTGTATAAAGTGATAATCCGATTGAAATACCTAATTTCTATTGTATTGTTCAATTCAAACGAGATACTGTTCCAAAAGGTGGGGTAGCTATTTACCAAAATAATAATAATGTTACTAATATTATGACTCCGAATATTGAAATGAATATTGCACACGTTAGCGATGTTAATGTTAGGCGCTCATTTGTTGGAGATATTTGTGCGTGGTTATTCAAACTTAGAAATGGCCTACACATAGTCATGCTAGCAATTTACATTTATCCGAATCCAAAATTGGACGAGGTAGAGCATTTCATTCATCGCATTTTACTGGAGTACACTGAAGAAGGGTCGAAAATACTTGGTACAAATGGTAATAAATTTCCACTTATCATGGCTGGCGATTTCAACATCAACTTCGCTGATAAAAAATCAGAGCGGTTGACAACTTTTCTTTCGGAAAAATTGAATTTGAAAATGAATAATGATCCACAAGAATCCACAACTAAATATGGGACCACCATTGACGCGGTATTTTCCAGATATTTAGAGGATATCAAGTCTCAAACATATGTTTCTTATTTCAGTTACCATAAACCCATAGTCTCAATGATAAAAATTCCTGAATAACCTACATGTATTGTAAGATAATAAAAATATTTTAAACGATATTAACTTCTCATTTATTCAATAAAAGAAAATAATTGGTTTTCTTATCGGTCACCACGCTCAAAAAGTGTAACTTGAATTAATATCAAAGGAAAAAAATACTGCATGAATAAAAAATAAATAAATAATTATATTTGCATAAGTTGATAAAAAATGCTATGCAATAGCTTTACCGCGGCAGTCCCCGAGTGCCACACTTATTTTTTTTTTTTTTTTCAATAACGTTAGCACATATCCGTAATGCAGCAAACCGCAAAAGCGTGGTTTCCGCTTCATATTAGAGAGTAATTCCAATATTGAATGTGTGACTGAAATATCAGATCTAGTGTTCTAGCGGAAATAACGCAAAAATATTATTTGTATAACGTTGTAAAATAGCATGCCGATATTCCAGTTTGCCCAAGTAGATAGAAAGTGAAGTTCTGATTACAGTAAAGTGAAGCATGACAAAAATACAAGCGATAAACGAAGCTTTGATGTTTTCCAAATTTCACGAACAGCTCGCAAAGTTATCCGAGTTATATTTGAAATTCCAGGTTGCATAAATGCTGTCTGCATTTTATTCTCGACGTAGTTTCAGAATATGGCTAGTTCAGAATCCTCTAACCAAACAATGAACGTGACTTTGCAAAATTACAATCAATTAGTTTTAGAGTCTAGCCCGCTGTTATTCTTCATAAATGCAATTATGGGCGCTGTCCATATTTATGTAGCCGGCGTACTATGCGTTGTTTCCATTTACGTATTAATTTAAACAAAAATGGCTATAAAATTATCACCTGCGACGTCTGACGCAAGGTGAAAATATATCGGTATTAAAACGTTGATTTAAATTCAATTCATACGGAACGAACTAGACCAGATTAATGAAATAGACATTCTATTGTCTGACGACTTATTATGAATTATGTGCTTCATCTTTATTTTATGGATAAGTTCATTAGATAGTGATTATTTATTTTATTATATACCTAACTAATCTACTCGCATATGTCCAACAACTAAAAGTTATAATTTTATAATTTTAGTGGATAATGACTCACTCGTAAATATACCAATGACACGTCTAGAAAACATACAAAGATATTCCACTCGCATACCTTATGGTAGAAGGCATCCCTTTTACAAAGACAGGCTATTCAATTTGAACATGCACAAATTTTGCGGCTGACGTCTACGTGGTGATCTGGTAACCTATAGGCTCCTCCATAAACTATTTGGCATTGATTTGGACGAACTATACATATTAAACAATGATGAGCGTCTCAGAGACCATTCCTGGAAACTCTAAAAGAAAAATTCTCAACAACAACGTGTAAGGGTTACAATTTACTCTTACTTAAGGATAAACTAAAAGCTCTATTTTATCACTTGGTTGCCGACAGCTACAGTGAAGACGGTCGTGAGTTATAATTTTAGATGTTTAGAATTCGGGCGCCAGAGTATTTTTACCGACCAATGAATTACGTATGTAACTAGGGGATACAAATACTCCAGTCCCCAGGTTAAATTACCCTGAAAGAAAGAAATAAAAGACCTGTACCCAGAATGATTGAAATTTGCTACTAACTGAGATACTAATATTGATACAGTTTATAACAGAACTTATACTAATGAGATATGAAGCGAATGAATTGAAAATATGGATGAAGGTAATTGTTTAAACATTAAATCAAGAAAACAGTTGAATTTACTCAATATATAAATACTCAATGATTATTTCAATTGTTACATAAGACCAAATCGGTAGCCTGACCTGGTGAGTGCTGGATGTTGTACTTGCTTGGTTATAGGTTAATACTTCTACTTGATGTAGGGGCTCTTGCCACAGTTGTGATACCGTTTCCACGATTTATACACCACAAGTAAATCAGCGACTCCTAAGTAATCTCTTCCATGGCAGACTCAAGCCAGCCTCAATACACTTGTTGAATCTTCCACCACATAAACAGAAAAAAGGAACCCTGAAATCACAAAATGTTCAAACCCCTATTGTTCTATTGTCCTCAGAAGACAGACATGAACAAAATACATAACAATTGTTGAACAAATTAGGACTAGCCTATGTCCTGTCAGATACCACCTATGAAGGCGAATTAATTCATGAAGTCAGTGAATAAATCAAATAGAATTACAAAGATTATTTACCTCTATCACGATAGGGTTTTCCTTCCAATGAGACAAACTTTACTTCCGTCCACAACCAGTCACGTTGAAACTAAGTTTTAATCCCCTAAGGTGCATTAATTACTCAAATAATTCTAATATTCCAATCCAAATAGGTAATTGATGCCTTCACTTTCAACGGAAAAATATTCCCAGAATTTGGCTCCAAACACAAGCTTGGTATCACCTCCCTGTTGAAATAACCTAGCAACGCACTTCCCGCTTGAACGATTGACAAGAAGTAACGCCATTTTCTCTTCCTTTCCGGCGTCTTGTTGTCTCACAGAACAACCTTTTTTTTGTAGTGAGGGCCAAGACTTTAAATTCAGCTCAGCAAAATGGAATAACATATCATCAGTGAAATGAGTGACAATAGTGGTTGTTATCAGTGATTGTGAACAAGCTACTAAGGTCACTGTTGATAAGCAATAATTAAGCATATTCGCTAAAAAAATAGGAACTGAAGATCTTTTGGCTACCAATCAGCCATCATCAGAGTAAACTGAATTATGAATCAAAATATGTCTGTTTATATACTATTTAGGAATAATAATGCAAACAAGGAGCTAACCTCAGCTGGAGATAAATCGGAATTTAATGGATTACTTTTCGTTTATACATTTCTATCCCTTCTAAATCACCTAGATATTTTTGTACTGTTTTGAAAGTGAGAAATGGTGTGACTTGTATTCAAAATATGTTCGACTACCGCTGATTTTTCACCATTATTTTTCTTTATATGGGCAAAATGTTTCTTATAACGTGTCAATATGTTCCTTCTAGTTAGACCCACATATCATTCTGAACATGACTCACCATTGATTTTGTAAACCCGGATTTGTCGCAATCGGAAACTTCATCGAAGGTCTTGCCCAAACGGTGTTTCAGCTTGTTCTTACTTCTATATACTGGTTGTATTGCAATTGTAGAAAACAAACTATGGAATTTATCAATTACTGAAGAATGATAGATGAAACTTCTGAATTGTGTTTGAGTATTTGAACGTAATGGCTCTAATTTGGTTAGTTGGCTACGTTTCAATTTCCTTTGTATAAGTTATTGATCAAAGATTTGTGGTAACCATTGTCCAACGCAATTTGCTGAAGTTTCTCAACTTCGTTATTATAATTTTGCTGGCTCTATAATCTATGAACCAGACTATTGAACGGAGCTATTTTATATCTAAATGGTGTAGCTGAATGCACCGATTCTTGAACTAAGGCTCAAGGAATTCACTCCTCTTTTCCTCAGATTTTCAAGTAGTGGTATGGGAAATATAATTGATTCATGTACTTAATTCGAAGCTGAGGAAACAAATCATAATTATCGTACTCGTAAATCAATGATCAGTGTGATAAAAAGGGAATTCCCACATGTCCTGATGAAACATTCAGAATCCTTTAACCGATATTAAATGCGATAAATTTTCATGCTACAGGATTATGAGATATTTTACTTGCAGATTGGTATTAGATTAAACGTTGTAACATTTTGTTTTCATCTTGCGATTTAAATCGCTTTGAATTCTAACAAGTTATAAAGTCTAGACTATTCCGAAGACACGTATAAAATAGTCGAACAGTTCAACAAGACGTGACTATTGTACTTTAGACTATTCCAGTTTCTTTTGATGAATGCTGAACACTTACGCCGTCAAATTATAGACATGAAAGCTTTCCTTCGAGAGTTTCAATCTTGGAAGGCGTAAGTACTCCTCAATATTTAAAAGAAAATAATCGAGGCAGAGTAAAACTCTCCACATTTCCTTAAAACTACGTGTTTTGTAGAACAATATACGTTATATAGGCATTCTTATATATGTTATATATCATTCTTATCATATGAGTTATATAGAAATCTTTATATAGGAAATATAAACATAATCATCTAAGTTATATACGCATACTTATGCATGTTATATGAGAATTCTTGTATATGTTATATGCATTCTTATCATATAAGTTATATGAACATATTTATTTAGGTTGTATAGGTTATATAGGCATTCTTATATATGTTATATAGAAATTCTTATATACGTTATATCGACATATTTATATAGGTAGTATAGGCATACTTATATATGTTATATACGCATTCTTATCATATAAGTTATATTGGATTTTTTATATAGATTATATGAACATATTTATGTAGGTTGTATAGGCATACTCATATATGTTATATAGGAATTCTTATATAGGTTATATTAACATATTTATCTAGGTTGTATAGGCATACTTTATATGTTATATATTCTTATCATGTAAGCTATACAGTAATTCTTCTATAAACTATATGAACATATTTATATAGATTGTATAGGCATTCTTATATATGTTATATATGCATTCTTGTTATATAAGTTATATAGGAATTCTTATATAGGTTATATAAACATATTTATCTAAGTTATATAGGCATACTTATGTATGTTATATGAGAATTCTTATATATGTTATATAGGAATTCTTATCATATAAGTTATATATGAATTTTTATATAGGTTATTAACATATTTATGTAGGTTGTATAGGCATACTCACATATGTTATATGTTCTTATCATGTAAGTTATATAGAAATTCTTATATAGACTATATGAACATATTTACATAGATTGTGTACGCATACTTATATAGGTTATGTAAGCATTATTATCATATAAGTTTATAGGAATCCTTATATAGTTTAAATGCATATATTTATTCAGATTGTATAGGCATATTCATATAGGTTAGATAGACATTATTATCAGATAAGTTATATAGGAATTATTTTATGGGTTATCGTTATATGAACATATTCATCTAGGTTGTATTGGCATTCTTCTAAAGGTTATATAGACATGCTTATAAACGTTATATAGGCATTCTTATGATATAACTCATATAGGAGATCTTATATAGGTTGTGAAGGCATACTTATATGGATATATAGACATTCTTATATATGTTATATAGGCATTCTCATCATATAATTTATATAGGAATTCTTATATAGATTATATGAACATATTTCTATATGTTATATAGACTTTTCATATAAGTTATATTCTCTTACAGATTCTACGGGCAGTGAAAACATTCAATTAATTATGTGAAGTTTTTCAATTCCTTTCTCGTCCTTGTTTTAAACAGTTCATTTGAGAATTGTGCACTGGAATTTTGCAGAAGTTCATAAGCTCATTACACACAAAATTAGAATCGTGTTTTTTTTTCAATTGCGAATCTAAATTTTAATCAAAGAAGTTTCATTGGTAAAGCAGTAGGAAGCGGTGTATTTTAATTTCCGAGTAAAATGCAAGAACGAACTTTAAATGAGTGGCAATTGTTCTGACAAAACCTCAGATGATCCAAAGGAGGCAAATTAAGAGAATTGCACCCTCGAACTCGTCGATTAATTAAACGTATAAGCGAGATGATAATGGACTAATAGGGCCTTTGTGTAGCGTCTACATTGTTCGATAGAGTTGCAATTGTTGTCTTTGACGTCTCCTAAGACGGAGCCGTAAGAGATTCACTTTGTCCAGAAATACGCTCATCAAAGAGAATAATTTAATATGCAATTATAATTTTCTGCGATTATTCATGTTTGTGCATTTACTGATATACAGACTGTTCGAACCAAAACCAAGCAATAGAATAATTTCCCTATTGCATGAACAGGCGTGACTTCAATTAATATTTCCGAATCTTCAGTCTTCATTTTTGGAATATAATTATACGGCGATTGAAAGTCTGGGTGACGAAGTAACATTTTTCCAAAAGGCATTTGGCAAAGGCCAACATGAGATGAATCAGTATAATCATTTATTTATTCATTACTTTCTAATTATCTTAGCTTGGTTTGGTTCTGTGTCGGCATGGAGCTCACTCAAGTAGTCTCACATTCCCCGTAAAATTTGTAAAGCTCAAGATATCTAACACTCATTGTGATATATTGTTTGATTTCTTCTTGAGACATCTATTGATAGATGGCGTAAGACTTTTGGTCGGATATGACTACCTTCAGCAGAGGTCCTTCAGCGACGTTGTAACTGATGAGCTATACAAAAAGAGCGAAACAACTGCCTGGAACTATGAGCTTGTGACGTTACTGATCGATCTGGACTAGTAAGACCTTATCATTGTTGTATTTATAGTTTACAACGTATCTAGTTGAAACAAATGTCAAAACATTGTTATGCAAAGTGTAATAATGACCTTATCATTGTTGTATTTACAGTTTACAACGCATTTAGGTAGTTGGAACAAATGTCAAAACATGGTTATGCTAAGTGTAAGAAAGACTTCATCATTGTTGTATTTATAGTTAACAACGCCCTCTAGGTAATTGAAGCTAATGTCAAAACATGGTTATGCAAAGTGTAACAAAGACCTTATTATTGTTGTATTTATAGCTAACAACGCCCTCTAGGCAATTGAAGCAAATGTCAAAACATGGTTATGCAAAGTGTAAGAAGTATTTCTAGTTCACAACGCACTCTATGTAGATGAAATAAATGTCAAAACATGGTTATGCAAAGTTTGAGAAAGACCGTATCATTGATGTATTTATAGTTTACAACGCAGTCTGGGTAGTTGAAATAAATTTCAAAACATGGTTATGCAAAGTGTGACAAAGACCATATCATTGTTGTAATTATAGTTTACAACGCATCTATGTAGTTGAAACAAATGTCAAAACATGGTTATGCAAAGTGTAAATTTGTAATTTATTGACGATTCATAAATTAATTCGTAATGAATTCACAAGTAAACACCGACAATAGAATCAATGATTGGTATTCCTAATACAAGTTTTTTGTCATCATTTTGAAACGAGTGGATGTTTATTTTAACGTCACAGTTAAATCCGAAGAAGAATAATTTAAAATAAGTAAGTCTACCTGAATAATAAATTGTGCAGTTTGTCGAAAGTAATTCAGCTGTCATTAAAGAAAACTGGATTTTGCCCGATGCAATCCAACAGTATGATAGTGTAGAAGCATCCAAAGGACCTTATTTGAATTGTAAAATAATGTGCGGTGACATCAATCACTCGGACAGCAGAATCCATTACTTCGGAGTATCCAATACTCCTACCGCTTACATTATTTCCCCAATAGTTTATTTTTATTCGCACCAGGATAGAATATAGTGCTAATGAAAATAAGATTTATAACCAGTAGACAGTGTAATTAATTTTAAAACACGAAAAATGTCGTTTCAGCGTATTGTTGCGGGATTGGTGTGAACTATCGAAATTATTTGCTAATAGGTGACAATAATATAAACATGTAAAACCCATAACTCCGGTTGCCGGCTGGAGTCCATATATTTCATACATTCCACAACAACTGCCATATTGTAAAAAGAGGAAACGATTTATTGCACCTTCACTATTGTATGTTAACACTGATTAAAATCCTTTGTTATTGAAACAGAAACTCACACGATTTCTCCAATGGCACCAATTGCACAATTCTGTGTATCTATTTCAAACTGCTGTCGGAATAATATTATTTTTTGCCACTTATCAGATACTGAAAGAATCAAAGTACCTATGAGGAGGTGTGATTTTAGATTTATGCTTTTCGAATTTAGATAGTTGCTGAGCAATAAAGTCTTCTATCTACCATTAATGATGATTTTTGATTCAGTTATGAGTAACATATAAATTCTCGGAAAATAGGTCATAGGTACTAACTCATATGTTTATACTTCGGAAGTTAGAGAATAAAACTCAAATTTTACATAAAACTTTTAACATTTAATTTAAAAATGCTGAGAAATTGTTTCACCACACTGTGGCATTTTCAAAGCAAGAAGTTATCAACTAAAGCTAAATCTAAAAGTATGTCCTTAAATATCAGGGATCAGAATGTGGTACAAATTGAGGGATGGGGTGGATAATGGTGGGAGTGTGTTTACAAAATTGTTAACAAGCGGTGAATTATATGTATCGATTTGATCATTTAATATTACATTATTATTGTTTTTTGAGTGTTTCAATATTTCTAAGGATTCTAGTATATTGAGTTTATGTCCTTTTTCCTGAGAATGTAGAATATCGGGATTAAGGGTGAAATTGTGGTTATGTTCTAACAGGTGATTTGCGTAATTAGAGTCCTCTTTTTTGAGCCTGTAACTTCTCAAATGTTCGTTGAGCCTTACGCTGAAACTGCGTCCAGTTTGTCCTATGTACAAAGCACTACAATCATCACATCTCAGTCTGTAAACTCCAGATTTCTTCAATTCATCTTTTTTAGATTACGAATTATTAATATACGGTCATATGTTTATTATTTTCGTCTTTACGTACGTGATCAGAAGACGTTTAAAAACTAATTCACGTCGCTAAGGCGCTGGATTCCTCAAACTGATTGCACCAGGCAAAAAATGTTTTTATCGCATTATATAATAGTAGTATCATAGTATTATAGTTTTAATAAAAAATACACTTGTAATAAATTTTCACAAACTTCTTTTCTATTGAGCAAAACGTGTTTCACCACACGGTGGCTTTATCAAACATGATTTTCCAAATTATAGTTTATTTCTTAAATAATAAAATTGAGATTAAGAAGGAGGGGATGAGTGAGGTACGTGTACAGTAGGATAAGAGTTACTTACAAATAAATTTAATAATGGAGAATTGGTAAAGTCTTTCTGATCATTTAGAAGGTTTAATGTATTTTTAAACTTATTAATTTTAATTTTCTCTAATACTTTACTTTTAATATGGTTTAGAACTTTTGAATCTCCGTTGTTCAAATTAAAATGTTCCCTAATTCTAGTTTTGAAAGATCTTCCACTTTCTACCTTGTATATTTCTGATCTGTTTTATTTTTATCTTTGATGTTTTTAACATATTTGCGTACTGTATTATTTGTTCTGAAAGATGTGGTAACATTGTGTTTTTCGAGTGAATTGCATACATTATCAGAATCTTTACCTACATCCATTATTGATCTATAATTATGAGCCTTAACTGTACTAAGGTAAACTAACTTCATTATAATCTTTTTTCTTAAGTAGATCAATCACAATTTTTTATCGTCATAGCCGTTATTAGTTGCTATCTGTTTTATAATTGAAAATTCCTTATGACAATATAAATCTGACATGGGGATAGTATCATGCTTTGAAGAGCAGCCAGCTTATGTTGTATGGGGTGATTTCAATTTTTGTGGATAATAATGTCCGTATGTGAAGGCTCATGATATATTGAAAAAGAATGTTTACTATTTAATTTAGTTATGGTTATGTCCAAAAATAGTTTGATTTACTTCTACTTCAGCCGTGAATTTAATTTTGGGGTGTAGATGATTTAAATGTTGAATGAAAGTATCTAATTGTCTTTGTGTTCTATTATATATCGTCAACATACCGATGCCAATAAATACATCTTCTTATAACAGGGTGTTTGTGGATTTCCAATTCAAATTCATTCATAAATATTTCGACCAGATGAAAGCTCAAAGGGTTTCCCATTGCTAATTCTTCTTGAGTAGTATAAGCATTGTTATTGAATTGAAAATAATTCTAAGACAGACATAATTCGAGAATGCGTAATATTTCTTGTATTATAACAATGTTTGTATGGTTTTTTCTAAGATACTTTGGATTATCAGTAATATTATAAAACAGATAGCAACTAATAACGGCTATAACGAAAAAAATGTGATTGATTTACTTAAGAAAACAGATTAAAATGAAGCAATGAAGTTAATTTATCCTAGTACAGTTAAGACTCACAGTTATAAGAGATCAATAATGCATGTAAGTAAACTTTCTCATAATGTATGTAATTTACTTGAAAAGCACAATGTTAAAACATCGTTTAGAACAAATAATACGTTAGGCAAATATGTTAAAAACAACGAAGATAAGAATAAAAAAGTACAGGAATCACAAGTATACAAGATAGACTGTGAATATTGTGATAAATTCTATATTGGCCATACAGGAAGATCTTTGAAAACTAGAATTGAAGAACATTTTAATTTGAACAAAGGAGATTCAAAAGTAAACCGTATTTTTGAATGATGATTTTGAGATTCTTCATAAGTCAGTTAAGAGTAAAGTATTAAACAAACTTGGAGAAAATTGATATTAATTGAAAGTTAAAAAATACAGGAAGCCTTTTAAATGATCAGGGAGAATTTACCGATTCTTCATTGATACATTTATTTGTAAGTAACTCCTATCCTACTGTACACGTACCTCACTCATCCCCCCTTCTTAATCTAAATTTCAATACTAAAGGAATAAACCACAGTTTGTAAAACCATTGTTTGATAGAGCCACCGTGTAGTGAAACTTGTTACGTTTTCTTTAATAAAAACGAAGTTTGTGAATAGTAATTTTCCTAACAAGTGCGGAAAGTGATGCTTTCCCGCACGCGACTGCCGTTAACCCGAACGACGCGGAGCGGAGTTCGAGTAAGCACTCGAGTGCGGGAAAGACACTTTCCGCATGAGTTAGGAACAATTCTTTTTCTACAAGCGTAGGAAACAAATTCATTTTTTCAATTATTTATTCATGCAAATGGAAACAACTAACAAGAGTAACATTTTCTATCCACTAATTATTCGTAATATTTATTGTAAATTTACAATTTGATGCATTATGTAAATTTATAGCGGAAGCCAGCATATTTTTTGAAGATGGCTGATTTCCTGAAGAAGAAGGTAACTCGGGCAAAGTGATTTTCATAACAATACATTTTTATTTATCAATATTTGTTCATTTTTTCAATAAATAGTGCAAAATGATGGATGATTTTGAACAAACTCACTTAGTATTGCAACAAAAAAGCTTGAACTTTCATATTTTGTCACCCACCACTTATATTTTATATTTATCATATAAATGTTTTTCCCGCACTAGTGTGGGAAAAAATTTCCCGCACTAGTGTGGGAAAACTTCTTCCCGCACAACTGTGGGAAAATGACACTTTCCAAACTGAATTGCGTGCGGGTAGAGGGTGAATCACGCACGCTTGTAGGAAAAATTTATTACAAGCGTATTTTTTTATTAAAACTGTAGACTTGACTTTTCAACAAGTAAGCACCAAAACCATCCAAAGTTTCATGATAGTAGTCCTAAAATGAGTTCCGGGATCATGTACATTTGCTCATTATTGCTGTTTGCAGATTTGAGCAAATTTCGTGCAGTTCTGAAGATCATTGCATTTCCGCATCTTTCGGCCCTTTAAAAACAGAAGTTTCTTGCTTTACACTTTTGTACCACGTTCTGCATTTCGGCACAATGCACGGTTGTGTTTACAAGTCAACAATGACAGTTGCCAGAGAACACGGTCGTATACGTGCCAGAGTTCATTCCTCGACTCATGCGCCACCCTTTTGGTACTATGCAACAGATGACGCTTAGTGAACTCACTTCTCACATAGGAAACAGCCCAGACCTGTATATACGACCGTTACTGATGTATTTGTTTTCATTGAGCAGTTTTCACTGCAAATGTACATAGAATTGCAGTTCTGAGAAGAATAATTGTGTATGTAACTCTGAAGATTGATTCAGATTCACAACGAATTATGAACTGTCAATGGGGAGCTGTTAAGTCAATCTCGACAGTATGAATTCATGTCATTGATTCGGTGAACAGCGCATATGAAGGGGTTATGTTGAAAAAAGGTTATTTTGTAAAGTTTTCTATACAACAGTATGGGCGCCCGCGATCCTAGACATTTATGTATACATGATTCGCGCTAAGCAAAAAATATAGATGTAGATGGTAATTTGATTAGTGATTCAACTTAATTGCTGGCAACTATTAGTTACATGCCAAGTTAAGCAAGTATGTCGGAACTGGAGCTTAAGCTAATTAATGTTAGCTGAGATTAACGTAACAAAATTCGTTATTTCTCTAGGAATACGTTAGAGATGATGTACAACAGCATGCGAAGTTTCCAATAAGCTGCTAGCTACTTCCTAACACTGATTTTGTTTGTCTTTGTACTCCCACTACCATCTCTTTGCTCAAACAAATTCGTTAACGTTATAGTTAGGCTAGACATTCCCCGTCGCCAACTTCATTCTTGTGATTCACAATTATTACGGCAATTAGTCATCATGTGAAATTTGATTAGCTTTAATTATTCGGAAACTCTGAAAAGTTAATTGCAGTCTATTACAATGACTAGAACGCATGAGGAAACGTTTAATGCCCGTTTTAATTCATTTGGCTGAGATTATTCATGCAGCTAGATATAAAAGTAATGTAGAAGCTTGAGAATTTGATTGATCTAGATTAGGGGTCTCCAAACTACGCCCCGCGGGCAAAATCCGGCCCGCCATTGTCATCAATCCAGGCCGCGACAGCTAATGACTTATTGTTGTTATTGTTGTTGTGATAAGTTGGATAAAAAGACACAGAATGATAATAACTCGGTTTTATTTACTTCCTAGGTAAAGCTTATTGACAAAAATTACTATATCGAACCATATTTAATGTCCTCTTTGCATGGAATCAATTAGATAGGTTTTATAAGATAGCATATATGCAAGTAAATCCCTGGAGTTGTCTGTTTATTCAGATTCAGTGAGAACGAATTTTTCAATGTTTCTTGATGTATCATATTTACTTAAAACAGGAAATACATAGGACCAAGATAAGAGGAATAATGTGAACACACGATTCAATATTATCCATGTGTAGTGATTCGATGTTTTCAGCCACTTCCTCTAATTGTTCTGGGTGTTAACTTACTGTTAACAAACTTCAACATTTGCCACAATGAAGCGTGTGTTTGGAAGTAAACGCCTTTTTTTAAGATAGATCTATAACAAACTCTAAGCGTTCTGTTATTTTGAGTTACGATTATTGCTCTGCTTTCAGACAAAAGTGAACTTCAAATTCGAGACTTATAGCTGTTGAGATTTTCTTGTGTGTACTTTCAATGCAACGACAAATTGTGTCTGCTATACACATTATAGCACAGAGATTTATGAGCCAACCTTAAACGGTCCGTTTAGAAATGAAGTATTTTTAACATATTATTGCGACAAAAGGAGTATTGCTTTGGACTTTGGATGATATCTTTCGTTTTGAACGATCAACCGAAAGCAAAACAAATAGAGTAAATCGACGATACCGTACCATCTGGCACTCAAGTAATCTAACATTCCCTTTATCTTACGTGAAGTAGGTACTACTCAATGTGGCTTATTGCATGAATTTTATACATAGTAGAGTAACTGTAAAAACAAATAAACGAAGCAATTTTTTTATAAATTGTTAGCGGGGGCACACGATGAGTTTCAATCCGAAAAGTTGTGAGCCCCACCATTGGGCATTTCTGGGAATCTCGCAATGATTTTGGACTTGATGTTCCTCGTGAACAACAATGCAAATTTGAAAATTTTGGCGCTACAGCGGAAATATGAAAGTTTTGGAGTCGAAAAA
This sequence comes from Endomychus coccineus, assembly GCA_958510875.1. Lineage (NCBI taxonomy): Eukaryota > Metazoa > Arthropoda > Insecta > Coleoptera > Endomychidae > Endomychus > Endomychus coccineus. Next base: position 288,654,561 of record OY294067.1, read on the forward strand.
ACCTAAAAAATGTATTTGCAATTTTTTCCTACGATGCACTGTTACAGAGAAATAGTGCTTGCATTTTCTGATATGTATTAATTTTCTATACGTATTCATATATTTGAATCTGTTACAATTTCCATTTTTCGTATTCCTTTCGTTGTTGCCCCGTAGACATTTTCAATTGAAATTAGTGCAATTAATTTGAAGAAATCAACAGATCAAAGTTCGAGAAATCTTATACATTGTTGATTTCTAGTTATTCGTAGATGACAGGAGGTATTAGGGTGTTTTTATCATGGTGTTGCTGTCTATCTTCAATCGTGATCGTTCGGTAATGTTGCAAACTTTCTCGATCTACTGATGAGCTCCATGAGAAGAGCGAAACAGCTATTTAGAACTATTAGTTTCTGGCGTTACTTTTCTCGAGGAAACGGAAACTGTGCCTTCCAACAGACATTCGTCTGTTAGAAAGGTCCCTGCACATGGAAGGCTCAGTGAAGTACCGTGGTGTTATCCTCGATGCTAAATTCAACTGGAAAATGCACCTGGAAACCCGGGTGAAGAAGGCTGTTGCATCCTTATGGGCATACAGGAGAGACTTCGCGAACACACGGGATCTACGGTCACAGGCTCTGCACTGGATCTACAGGGCCATGATCCGCCCAATCATAACCTACGCAGCCGTAGTATGGTGGCCGGCGACAGAAACGGTTTGGTCCTGGACAAGGCCCAACGATGTGCCCGCGTGGGGATAACGGGGGCTATGAGGACTGCCCCCACCAGGGCTCTGGAGATTCTGGCGGGGATTGTCCCGTTACAGCTCCATATCAAAACAGTGGTCGCTTGTACGGCGTATCGGCTGACTAGTCTACCCCAGGGGGTCGGTGCGTCTGGGCCAGTGGGTAGGTGCGTCTGTGTCTCGCGATCATGGCAAAATTTGATATTGGGTAGCCAAGAAGTGCTCGATTCTGCGACTGACGCAGGATGCGTTCAAAAGTTCAAGCTGAGGTCAATAGATTAGATTTAAAGCTATCATTTGCATTTAAATTCATCACAATGGACCTACTATTTTTCGGATGAAGCACCAAAAACGGAAAACAATTTTATAAAATGTTAACGTGTTTCCGAAAAATGCCAAATCTATTGAGACGAAATAAAATAAAATGGTATCTTACATGTTAATTTTCCAAACGACAAACCCTTAACAAGCCTTTTCGGCAAGTACGGACAGGGTGACGAATGTCCTTAAAGTATCCAAAAAGATCTGCAGAAGGTTCCAGACAGAAGTCACCTATTCAAAGATATTCAGAAACGATATACTTGGTTGACTGGATTAATAGTGGGATATCTAGTAGATGGCGTCAGATATTATCGTTGTCTCTAGTATTCTGGTAGTCGGGGTATTTATATTTTCGACAGAATGAGCGTTTAGCGAACTCTCTAGTTCTGCTGATGAGCTCAATAGGAGCTGAACAGCTGTCCGGAACTATTACATCGTAATGTTACTGATCGATTTTGACTAGAGAAATTATTGTTATCTGACGAAGGCAACAATATTTGCTTCAATGGATTGCAGCAATGAAACCACGCGATGGATATGACTGAAAATTGGATAGCAGGCTGTTTTGACACCACGCCATGTCTTAGACGTTGTAAAGACTCATTGAGCAACCCTCGTTTAGTCACAGATGAGTGTTAGAAACTTGAAGTTCTATGATGTGAAGCACTATCAAATTTAAAGGCTTCGCTAAGATTAATCAGCGTACGTGTAACAGATCTGCCAGCTTTGCTTTTCCTCACATAATGATGTCTACTTGTATCTAGACAAAGTGAAGAAGTTGTGATTTTGTAGGTGTCAGAACTCGCGGAAAACGGATCTGTCTCCTCGTGATCTTTATCGAATAACGCGTCCAATAATATTTCAAAATAAGAAGCATGACATCAATTTAATTTTGCTTTTCAGAAAGTTATAAAACAGCACTTATGATTTCCAAGCTTTTGTAGCTTTCGTAGTGGTGGAACAGTTTTCTTTCTACATTCTGGAGAAAGTTTCATTTCTATATAGTTTGAAATGTGACAAATAGGCACCTACATATTATATGAATAATTCTTGTCAACTCCATCTGAGTTGCAAAAGTCATTTCGACACCATATAGTTGCTGGGATGAGGTTTTCTTGCTTCAATTTCTGTCGTAATTCACGTCAATCCCACGAACTGAAATAAGAGACACGCCACTTCAACTTGATTTTAGTCCTTTTATCTTTATCTCTTGTATTTTGGAGTACCTTTGAAACACCGTTTCCTTCACAGAAGTGCACGTTGCTATGTTTTATTCTAAATTCGGTTTAGGACTTTATGATGCAGCCGGTTACTATTATAGCGGTATAAATGTACGTAACCGTGAAAAAAGTGAGGTCATTTCTTACTATACTGATAAACTATGCCAAAGAAAGTGAAGTGTATTTCCAGACCGTAGGCCTCATGTTGACAGTGAACACTATTCTGCCCTATTATGAATTCATAGTCTTCAACAAAACTTTATTATTTTAACATAATCTGGCAAAAATTCTTTCGCGGGGCTATAACTCTAATCTGAAGACACTAAATTTATGATTTTTTTCTTTTATATTTATTAGCATTATTTAAATGTTGAAATTAATAAATATATGGTTATTCACTTTTTATTAGTAAATAAAGTCTTATTTGATAAGAAATTTTCTTATTTATCGTTTTATTAATGAAATGTAAAAGACTTATGTTTATAATTTTTCATAAATAATTTTATTAGCAAAGTAACTAAATTATTATGAGTTTTGAATATAACAAATTCATTTTTATATATAATTAAGAATTAAATTTTTATACTATTTGTAGGAAATTATTTTTGATCCTGATTTTAGTAAATGTATAAATTAAAAAAATTTGCCATTGATTATTGAAATATTGAAAATTATTCAAAAAATTTCTTGATTTTAATTTAAAAGAAATCTGTTTATTTTAAAGAAGAATTTAATTTAATTATATTTTATTAGTATTGAAACTATTTTTGGAAATAAGTTTTGCCTAAGTAAAAAATTGTCTTTTCCAGCATTCTTTTGGTGAAATTTTATAAGAGCTTTAACTAAAAAATTTTTGAATTTAAAATTTCATTTATTAATAATTTTACTGAAAATTCTACTTAAGTTTATTAATTTTTCTATTTACTAGTATAATTTGAATTTTAAAATAAATGAAAAATATGTTTATTCATAAAGTCAAGTAAAAATTTTACATCTTTATCATTTCTTAGATGAAATACATCATACATTTTTTCTTTTATATTTACTAGTACATTTAAATTTTGAAGTGAATAAATATATATGTTTATTCATTTGTCATTAGTAAATGAAGTTTTATTTAAGCAGACATTTATAATCTCTATCGTTTTTTATTTGAAAATTCATACGTATATTTTTATAATTTCTTACTTGAATTTTAAATAAATAATTATATCAAATTTTTATGACTTATTCTTATTTATAATTTAGGATTAAATGTTATTTTAATTCGTAGGGAATCAATTTCAATTTAATTAATTGAATAAATAAAGAATAAATAATAGTAAAATGTGAAAAATTATTTAAAAATTTCTTGATCTGAATTTAAAAGAAATATATATATATTTTTATTATTTCCAAGAAAAAATTTATTATATTATATTTTATTGTATTGTTCATATTATACCGTTGACCTTTTGACTTTAATAAAACCCTAATTATTTTTCTAGCCCTAAAAGGCACCAAATTCATAACCTCTTCGGGCAGAGCTGAAATAAATTCAAATTTTATTTACCTGTAAGCCTAATTATACCATGTTAAGTAGGTATAAATAGACCGTTCGGAGGTATTATATACCCAATAATATAAATATAAAATTGAAATATTTTTATACACTTGTTAGTTTTCCAGTGACTGATTTTTGTTGTACAATTGTTTGAATGAAGCTCTTTCAAATAATGGCAAAATAATTACAATAATACATGCAGGCTCAGAAAATGGATTTGTTTCGAACTGTTTGTTGCTTTCAGCTAAAAACATAACAGATTCCTATCTAGAGTGTCTTGATGTTCAAGGCAATGACGCAAAACATTTTGAAGATTGGTTTGAACATCGTTTTCTTCAAAATAACGTAATTATAATGGACAATGCTAGTTATCATAGTCGTCAAATACAAATTTTGTCCAGACCCAAACCGACATTCAAAATTTTATGATAGATAATGATATGTATTTTGAAGAAACTTAAAGGAAACGGGATCTTTTAGAAGTGTTAAAGGTTTTCAAAATTAATAAGGAATATTTAGACTGAATCGTGTCAACAATTTAACTTATATATCTTGCTGGAAACAGTTATTCATGATATCAGTATTTTATTCGTTCGTCCTATTCCAATTCCTTGATTTGATTCAAATACACGGCACGACTAGAACGTCTGTTTCCATTTATGCCATTTGCACTTCCGAATAATTAAATGTCTAGCGCCCGAAACAAAATAACGCAGGGCCATTCTTCTTTATCGACACACATGACAGTGGCCGGTTGCCATTATAAGGTTTACTCCAGGGATTCGTTTTAGGTTAAATTCATCTACCGATTTCTCGTTTTGTTCAGGTTTGTTTCGTTTAAATACCACATGAATGAATCGTATTTTCGCCAGCCACAATTTTATAATGTTATTCAAATTATCAAACATCTACTTACATTATTGTCTAAAATGAATGATACAATAAATTCAGACTTTCGATTTTAAGAAACAATATTTGGAGATCGTGGTCATCGTAGTGCGTCAGGAAACGAAATCGAGTTTCAAACCTTCCTGTAGGTTTCATAACAAAAGCAGCTTCAACCAACATTCTAGTTTCCCAGAATACGAGGGCAAAGTGAAAAGTCCTTGAAAAATTGAACAAGAAATGATTTATTCGGTCGAAACCACGATCGTACATACAGGCTGGAAACTCTATGGTTGACTTGAGTCGCTTACGCGTCGTGAAACTCGTAGTCCCTCGCTCAGCCACCAGCTGGTGCTTGGATCAAGAGGGGGTATGACGATTTCTTTTCGGAATCGCGAGCAGTGTCACTAATGCCCATTTGCACCGTTTAAGCATAGCTTAAAATTGACTAAATGTTAACTTTGAACCTTTTAAAAGGTCGCGATAGCCCCAAACTGGGTCGAAAACTGTTTTGAATTGGTTAATTTTCGATAAATCGAATGAAGTTCACGTGAGGAGCGAGTAGCTCGCGAGTTGGAAAATTACAAATTTACGGTACATAGAACGTATTAACGAGGACTTTTCGCATGCGGTTTTCGCTCCATGTCGTTAGTTTATGAACGAGGCCAACTAAATAGCATAGTCTCGGGCCCCAAAATATCGATTGAATGGGAAAATTTAATTAAAACAGTTTGAGGTATTCTCAGCTGTCAGCTACTAGCGTCTGACGTGCGATGTACCAAAGGGAATTTTCTAGCTACTAAAGTATACTCAAAGCGGGTAAAAGCTAGCGGCCTATAGCCGACAACACTTTATTACAACTGGCTCCGGCCGCACGGGGCATCAAAAGGCTCCTCGAGGCATATGTCAAAATGATTACGTTCGTAGCTAATTACATAGGACGTCTATCGTTCACGCAATTGTGTTTTTATACAATTCGAACCTTCTAATTTCGATAGGCCACGTGAAAATTCCGGTGCTGGAAGCGCTATCGAGATCTGAACGTTAAAACTTCCGTATAAAATTGTGTTTACAAGTCAACTGACACTTGTCACAGAATACTCTCCATAGAGATCAAGATGATACTCTTACGTGACGCCTTTTATGATTCCCCTACGTGGCATCTTTTGGTACTACGCGAAAGTCGACGATTAGCTGACTCACTGCTCTTATAGGGACCAACCTCGAGTTCCCAGACCTGTGTATACGACCGTGGTCAAAACTTATTTTGTTTCTCAACATGACCTCCTTGTAGCACGATACACTTCTGATTTTTCGATCCCTTCCAAATAATACCATTTGGGCAATCCTTCAAAATAGGCCTTTGTTTCAGCGCGATGACCTCATCATTAGAGCCAAATCTCTTCCCGCCAGGCCATTCTTTCAAGTTGCGAAATGGATATGAATCGCAGGAGGTCAAATATGGAGAATTTGGGGAATGACAAACCAATTCGTAGCCCAATTTATGCTATTTTGTCATTGCAACTGCGGAGCTGCGCCGGTGTGTTTTCCTGGTGGAAGAGCACTTTTTCTTCACCAAATGTGGCAATTTCTGCTTCAAATCGGCGTCGAATCAATCTATAATATACGTCGGTGATCGTTTTGCCTTTTTTCAGTTATTCGATAACTGTCGCCATGGCTTTGTTGGCCGATAAGCCCACTTACGCCATTTCAGCTTCGATTCGCCAGGCCAAGTTCACTGTTTCGACTGTTCTTTGGTCTCTGGTGTCCATGTTTCGTCCACGGCTGCGAATCGGCCCAAAAAGTTCTTTTTATCGCGCTTGAACATCGCCAAACACTCTTTTAAAATTGGCACCTGGTCGCACTTGTTGTCAACAGATAGCAAATGCGGCACCCATCCGGTAGATAGCTTTCTCAAATTCAAAAATTTATGCAAAATGTTCCGTACACGTTGAGATGCCCATAGCCGCAGCAAAATTCGCCGATCGTCCAATATCATACCAAGGATCTTATCGACGATTTCTGGCGTTGTAAAATCAGTAAGCCACTTGTGGATCATTCCAATCGATGGTGAGGAATCTCCATAATGTTCAACAAGCGATGCTTTGGTTTGCGTTATTTTTTTCCACGCAAGAAATAATGTTTAATCATGACGCGAAATTCATTTTTTTCCATGTATAAAAACATTTTCACGGCTGCTTGCTTTTGATGGGTGTCAAAACAGAACTGTATGACACATCAGTCATTGCGTGGCGCCATCTGTTTTATTTTTTAGGAACTTTTCACCTTGCCCTTGTATATGCTCATATGTGTTTGTGTGTGTGAGAGTGTGGCTATCAGTGTGTATGTCTGTGTCAAGACAATATATCTGATGAAACTTGATAATTTTTGAAATAAACGATTCTGAGATAAGACATTTCAAAACACCATAACACATTGAATATGAGTTCCTCAATAATTGTGGCAGTACACTTTATTGTTCTATGTATAGTCTATTCACGAGAAGAAGGAAATGAAGGCAAAGCAGCATGTGATACAGTGTTCTCAAGTTAACCAAGTTTTCAGTGTTTTTGGAAAGAACTAACATAAAACTTTCTAAAAATAATGAACTGTGATCAAGCGATCGCTGAGTTCGTAATCAGAGACCCCGAAAAACTCCTAGATAGCATTTTGAAGTCGAATAAATCGTTTGTTCATTCTGGTCAACATATTGTTCATTAATAGGAAGGGAGGGCTTCACCAATTTTTTGGGTGGATTCTGAATGTGCAGCAAACCCAACAATATGCAAAAAAAAAATTAGCATCCACCTGTAACTGGCAAATCAGAAATTGACGTTTGTTATCGAACCGTATATACTACGTATAGCGAAGGAAGTGAAAATGGATTTTCTAGCTTATTGCATAACCAGATTACATTGTAATAATAGTTATTTCGATTATTGCATATAACACAAAATTATTCACTCATCTATTGTGTAAGTAAACGATTAGATTAATTTCTAATTGATAATTGTTCATTTATTGACTTTTGTATTGGTTTCTGTCGCCCTCCGGTACACTAGGTCCTAACGTTTAGTCAATTGTTTCCACAAGGCGTTGGTTTTTCTGGAGGACATCTTCTCGCGGGTGAAGGATGTTTGTTGTTCATTACCTCTTCAGAACTTTCTACTGTTGGTAATGTAATGGTAATCAGCGGAGATATCGATCGGTGACACTACAGCCATATTCGTGCGGTTGAAGAAGATGATAAGGCGATACCGCTATCCGGAACTATTTAGCTATAGAGTCATTAATCGAACTAGAGAGACCTATAACACCTTTGTACCGGGATATCAAAAATTATCTTGGTCAAGGGTGGTTATGGAATCTAAAACGTGTGTCTTACTTTACGTTTGAAATAATTATGTTACTGTCACCCTGACATCATCAATAACCTACAAATTTCATACCTATTTATTTCAGTTGTAAAACAATAATGAACTACAAATAAAAAATTATCTTGGTCAAGAGAGGTTGTGGAATGTAAAACGAAATGTTAACTTTGAACCTTTCACAAGGTCGCAATAGCCACAAACGGGGTCGAAAACTGTTTTAAATTGGTTAATTTTCGATAAATCGAATGACGTTCATGTGAGGAGCGCGTAGCTCGCGTGTTAGAAAAGTGCAAATCTTCGGAACATAGAACGTCTTTACGAGGACTTTTCGCATGCAGTTTTCGCTCCATGTCGTTAGTTTATGAACAAGGCCAACTAAATAGCATAGTCTCGGGCTCCAGAATGTCGATTAAATAGGAAAATTCAATTAAAATAGAAGCAGGTACTCTCAGGTCTCAGCTACGAGCGTCTGACTTGCGACGTACCAAAGGGAATTTTCTAGCTACTAAAATATACCCAAAAGCGGTTAAAATCTAGCGACCTATAGCCGAAAACACTTTATTACAACTGGCGCCGGCCGCACGGGGCATAAAACGGCCCCGAATTAACAAGATCGAGGTAAAAAGTATAAACTCTAACTGACGCGTAGCGAGCTCCTCGAGGCATATGTCAAAATGATTACGTTCGTAGCTAATTACATAGGACGTCTAGCATTCATGCAATTGTGTTTTATACAATTCGAACCTTCTAATTTCGATAGGTCACGTGAAACTCCCGGAGTCTTAAGCGCTAGGGACTTCTGAGTGTTATATCATTCGTATAAAATTGCGAAATTTCTCACTTTTAGAAACTTCAAATTAATTAACTTTACACAAGTTTTGATAACGTAAAGTAAGACACACGTTTTAGATTCCACAACCACCCTTGACCAAGATAATTTTTGATATCCCGGTATTAAGTTATAACTAGTAATTACTGTTCAATTATTCACTTTTCATCTTCTATATTTATAGAGTAGTTTTGCTTGTCTTGGACAGTCACCATTTTCATTTCCTCTACCATTCACAGTGTAGCAAAAAATTATTCGTTCATTTAAAATGATATCCTGTAAACCGTTATAAATGATGATCTGGCGGAAACTACGAAAAACAATTATGTCAATTTTCTCTAATCGTTGATTAACATTCAGCGTTAACCGTCGTACAAAACAAAAGCCAAGCAATTTATTAATATCTTCCCTTTGTATATTAGTCAGTCGTAATGCTCTTATACCCTTTCCACGAGCGACTAATCACAAAATCAATAACAAATTCCGTAAAATACGGAAGCATGTTCACGTACTATGTCAAGTAAACGCATTTAACTGTCACTAGATAGACTATCTACTACACCTTTGTTCAACATTTGCACTTTCTTCAATAAAGGAAGCGAATGATAAGGGTAGATCCTGAGCCGTGTACTTCACTGTCCTGAGGTGATTTACCCGTTGCGAAACTATGCTTTTAGCTTCTCAACTATTGAAAATTGGAAAACTTATTTTATCGTCCTTAGGTCTGTTGTAGTGGTCGTTTCTACTCACAACTACTGTAAGAAAATATTAAATTGTTCTTTCCGTCGATGATAATTTATTTTGTACTAAGAGTTTGTTGATAATCTTGTTTACTTAACAATCATTGTTACTCATAGCTGATGGTATGGTTCTTCATAATTTTGTTGGTCTTGTTCTTATACATGTTGTTATAGTATAGGATGGCTCATTTATTTTGGGACACTACCTTATCCCATAAAATATACAAGGTAGAAAAAAAGTTTCGTATAAAAGTTTCTTAGTTTGACTCATATTTTAATAATTGAATACCTCTGTATATACAGGGTACTCAATTTTTCGTAGACACCCGTCAACTTTCTTAATTTGAATGGGACACCCTATATATTATTGCATATTTTGATTCTACGTAAAATTTTAGACACATTTCATATATAATGTCCTATAACTAATCGTTTTTAACATATTTCAAAATTTTACGTCCAAAATGACGTTTGCAGGCCCTAAAATAATTATCAATTTTTCCTATAAGGAAGCCTTTATTGTTCAATTTGGATTGGATTCCTTGTTGAAGAGGACCTACTTTAATAGATTTTTATAATATTTTGGAAACTGTTAATACGGGGTGTTCAAAAAATAAGATTGAAATGAAATTGAGAAAATTGCCAAAAATAATTTTTTCAAATTTAATGGAAACCCCCAAAGTTCATAATTTCATCTTATTTACCATTAAAAATGAGGGCGACTTTGTGGAAAGTTGTTCATTCCAAAATTTTGTAGTTTTCGAAATATTGGCAATATAACATTTTTCTATTGTGAAAATTCCATAGTTTACTATATGACTCTAAAGTTGGCCATGACGGCGTTAAAACAATCCATACTAGCATGTCAATCTTTTCCTCTGTGGTAAACATTATTAACGAAGCAGAGAAGAATAAACTGAACTTAAAAATGAGAAATAGGTAAACAAGATGATATGTGTCGATTCTTTTTAACTATGACTAATAATAACATTTTCTGTAGTATGGCTTGTTTTTCAAACGCCGCCATCGCCAACTTTAGAGCCATATAGCAGACTCTAGCATTTTTACAATAGGAAAATGTTGTATTGCAAAAATGTCGAAAACTACAAAATTTTGGAATAAACAACTTTTCACAAACCTCTGGTGAGTACTGTCCGAAGTACTACAATTTCTATTTTCTTAGAATTGATGTTGAGCCCTTTGTCGCTGCACTTAATGCATTTACTTAGTGCAGTCAGGGCTGATTGTTTTAGGCCAACAGAGGGTTCAAACATGTTCCTATGACAATTAATAGTAGGTCATCGGCATACCCAGCGTATAACTTGACGCCTTTCCAACTCGTTATGTGTTTCTAATCATCTGCAATTTACTTCCTTATCCCATGAATGAGAGAAGTTAGTTTTCTATGAATCACAGTTCATTGTATTACGAATATTTCTTTGGCATCTTCCTGGTTCTTACATCAGAGTAAATAAGCCTCTGTGTAATTCCTCCTACATTTTGATTCATTAGGAATTTATTCATTAGAGATTTATTCAGGTGATTCATGTACAAGGATGAAAATTCATAAGTTCACTTGAACAATGATTTTCGATTTTCTCTGTTTTGATTAATATTCAATGCAAAGCCTAGGAAAAACAGAAGTTCGAAATGAGTTATTTATAAATTCCGTGTGATTTCCATTTAAATGAAAATGGAATTCAAAATCAAGTCGGATTATTGTCAATATAAAGTCGACGTTCTGCATTTTACAGCTTTATTATATTACAGATAAGACTGATTGGTTCACTTTAGTCGATGTTTTAAAACTCGACGAAGTCAGCAGCTCTTATTCTCGAATTTACAGAATAAAAGAATAATCACAATCTACTTCTGGTCGTATAAACCACAATGGAGAAGTACGTCGTCTACTACAAATTGATTTAGATTTATAGATTTCCCTCGAGCCCCTACTTCAATGTAATATTGCGGACGTTCCATTTGATATTCAGAAAACCTTCCACCTCTAAGTGTTCTTGTATTATTCAACAAGTAATTATTACTTTCGGGATTGAATTAATATTTATCTACGTATCTTTAACGGATCATGAAGTTCCGTTAGCTGCAAAGCTCTGTAATTTTTCTACAAGGTTGATCCGCCAAACGTTTAGGATCGGTTTCTTAGGTAAAAATAAATTTTTTTCTCTTAAGCTCCGTTTTTGAGATACAGGGTGTCAAAGTTTTTTGAAAATTCAGATAATTACCTACTTAAAACCTTTTGGCTGATTTTGATAAAACTTTTTATGCTTATTCGCACTTTTGATGTAATTTGAACGAAATGAGTAATTCCAGTGGCGTACCAGGTTGGCAATCTAATTGACCAAATTGAGAAATTATTTACGATTTCGCAGACTACGCATAAACGCATCTAAAATTAATTAAAACTCATATTAATCAATGAACATGGCCACAGGCTGTCAAACCTTGCCACAAACAAACTCTCAATTGTTGTCGAGATTGTGCCCGCGACTACCTAAAAGCTGATTTTTGTTGAAATGAATTTTCCCTGTTATATGTAGGGTCTCATAAACGAAGCGAGATACGAAAAAAATTGTATTTTTAGTTGCTTAATTTACAAAATGTTCCGTACCCGTTCGGTTGAGGCGCCCATAGTCTCAACAATCTCGTACACTTTAACTTGCCTATCGTCCAATATCATACTATCGATTTTATCGACGATTTCTGGCGTTGTAACCTCAATTGGACGACCAAGTAAATCAATAAATCATTCTTGAATCATTCCAGTCGATGGTGAGAAATCCTCAGAATGTTTAACAGGCGATGCGTAATGTTTTTTCCACGCAAAAAATAATGTTTAATAAATAAGCTCAAAATTGAAAATTAACTGTGGCATTCCACAAGGAACTGTCTTGAGCCCTGTTCTATTTTCAATCTACATAAACGATCTACTAATACTTAATCTAGGCTGTCACATAATCTCATTCGCAGACGACACAGTTATGTTTTTCAGAGCCACAAATTGGGATACAATAAGGACAAATATAGAAACATCGATGAAGAGGGTACAACAATGGTCAATAAAAAATGTTTCAACTTTAAATCTTCATAAAACTTATTGGTTACCCTTTTCTTCATATAAAAGTGGACTGCCCGAGTTTCATAACTGGAACTACAAATATACCGTAAACTGTGAATGTACAATTAAAATAGAATTCTCTGAGAAGACAAAATATCTTGATATTGAATTAGACAATCATTTAAAATGGAACTTCCACATTGACATGTTGCTAAAAAAACTAAGGAAATTATTTTATGTATTTCGAGAACTGAGAACTTTCTTAGCTCTACCAGATTTAAAAATGGTATATTTTGCCCTTACCCAATCGATACTCCAGTACGGCATAATAGGATGGGGTGGAGCATATAGTACCATTATGGATACTCTCAGTAGAACCCAAAATCAATTACTGAAAATAATACTTCGTAAGCCCTGGCGTTTTAGTACAAAACATCTATATAAAATTGCAAACCTATGTAATATTAAACAACTATATATTAAAACAATTCTAATAAACATCCACAAAAATTCTAGACAACATATATCTCATATATACAGTACCCGTAAAAACTGTAGACTAGATCTTACTATCCCAATAGCAAAGAAAACGATAGGACAGCGATGTAGCGTCTATCTAAGACCAAGATTCTATAACTTATTACCTAATTGGTTACGAACCCATAGTAATATAAGAACCATGAATAAGAAAATAAATAATTATTTATTAACATCTGACATTACAAAATATCTACTATATTTGTCTTAACATACAAGTACTATTACATGCCTCTAAAAATATCATTATTTTAACGTGGTTCCTACTCTCGCAACCAAATACATATTGTAATATGTATATATATGTTTAAACACTGTATTATACTATTTTATACACGCACTCCAATTTGTAACAACAACATTTAGGCACAAGCATTGCTTATATAAATGTTGTTGCAAAAAGGTACTTGCATTCACATTATACTTCCTTCTAAACAATTCTATATAAATTTACTATGGTATATAACATAAATACATAATATATGAATCTATGAATGTATATACGTATGAATATAAACCCATATTCAATTTGTAATTATTGGAGAAATAAAATTTGATTTGATTTGATTATACATACATACTTATATTACAAGTTTTTGACACCTTTATAAATCTATATTGATTCTAATGTATTTAATTTTGAAGCTGTTGGTTTGATTATGTAAAATTTTCATGCTATCCAAAGTAGGAAAAGTATGACCTGTTTGTAAAAAATGGTTAGCAAATGTTGGTTATGTTTTGTTAAGCCTGAAAGAAGTGCTACCTATATAAAAGTTATTACAGTCAAATTAGCTCATGAGCTGCAGGTTTTGTCTTCAGCATTATATATAAGATGGGACAGTTTATTATGTGGTTTGGAACTGATTTTAAAATTATGGCGTGATAAAATGTTTGCAATATTTTCGCTTACTGGACCAAAATACGCCAGAGAAATGAATTTTGTTGATACATCTATGTGTTTTATATACGGGTAAGTGATGTGATAATGTTTTGACTTTTGATTTGATTTACAACGATTTGTCCCAATATCAATTAGATTACCCTCAGGGACGCCACTGGAAATAATAATTTTATTCTTATTTTAATGGCTTTTCATATGGAAATTGGAGGGATTATGAATTAATATTGAAGACTACCAAAGTTTTTAAAAATCAAAGATACCTAATCATTTTCAATAGTGAGTACTTAAAAAATGATTATCTTCAATTCAAAGAAACGTTCCAATTAAAAGTGCTAAACCATATCTGACACTTGTAAAAATGTAAAACAAACTGAAAATAACTTAGCCAAAACCAAAATCCACATAGCAAAAGATCCTACCTACACAAATCTACAATACATATTCAGAATTAGAAACTCAAAATGATACTTCAACAAAATTAACCATAGAAATATTGAGAAAATATTTAAATTAAATAACAATAACTAAAGAGAATTGAGTGGTTGATACTGCTATCGTATAGACGTGTGTTAGTTATTATACTCGTTCTTACTGAAATATCTACCTCATAAGTGAGTACACATTTATCGTATTTCATCTAAACGAAACAGTGACTATAGTTCCTGATTACTCATAAACCTAAGCGGGCTTAGCCTAAAACATTAGTCTTTCGACAACAATTGCTAAATTAAATACTTCATTGAAAATTTAACCAACTTCTTGTTGCACGCTAAAAAATATAAAGATAAGGAGATCGACGTTCTTTATCATCTTAACTCCTTTCCATTAGTAGGCAACACAGAAATCAACATGAGGTATAAATTACAACACGACAGCATATAAATACACACTTTCAACTAATAGGAAAACGGAAACTTCTGACAACAGGGGTTCCAAAATAATTCGATAATGTCCCAAGAACAATCGCAGAATTCACAATCAACATTTATCAATCCAAATAGATCGTTCGCCAGTGTAACAAACGACAAGTTCCCAAAAAAAGAACAGGCAATAGTGCTAAATGTATCAGATGAATTAAAACTCATAGATTACGTAACAAAAATCGGTGGTATTGTTGGCCCAAAAAATATCCTATTTGCCTCAAGAATATCTAAAAACAGAGTGTGCATATACCTATCGACTGTACAATTGGTTGAACGACTGATAAATGAACATCATGAAACTGAAATTACCGGGCGAAAAATTCAAATTCGCAGGTTGATTACTCCTGCTCGACGAATTATAATGTCAAACGTATGTCCCTCAATACCACACCATGTATTGGAAAACGCTATTAAAGAGATCGGTTATGTATTTGTCTCTCCGATTTCATTTCTAAGAGCTGGAATAACCGGCGACGAGTATAATCACATAATGAGTTTACGACGACAAGTTTACACCCAACCAAATGAAAATTTAGAACTACCGGCCTCCTTATTAATCGATCACGAAGAAGTAAATTACAGGGTATTTCTATCTTTCGATGAACTCACTTGTTTCACCTGCAAACAGGTCGGCCATATAGCTAGTCG
The DNA here is from genome assembly GCA_958510875.1 of Endomychus coccineus. Taxonomy (NCBI): domain Eukaryota; kingdom Metazoa; phylum Arthropoda; class Insecta; order Coleoptera; family Endomychidae; genus Endomychus; species Endomychus coccineus. The sequence goes on from OY294067.1 coordinate 288,670,282, forward strand.
TTGCCCAAACCAAACCGAAATCTCTACTGAACAGATCTCACAAAACACAAGTAATATTAACAACTCAACCAATACTCAATCGGATATCTCGGAAGACGTGCCATCAGATGTAAGCAATCACTTTCCCTTAAATCTACTGAACCCAACACGACAAATCAAAAGACCTGCTTCGTCACCTGCTAGTTCCATTGTTGGCACACAACACGTTGAACCAAACTCAGAGAAAAACAATGCTGACGAAAAATTATTCTTGACTCCTATAAATAGCCGTCAAAAAAAGAAGAAAAAAATGAAAATTCAAAACATAAATGTGTCGACAGAAAGTCTCAATCCTATAGAGGAGTTGTTATTGCCGGCCAAATCTGAAATCGAAAAGTCAGAACTAATGAGCTTCCAACAAGTCTGCGTTTTTTTTGAAAACGCTTACGGCAACTCTGATCCACTAAGTGTTGCAGAACAATATACCAGCGACGTACCTTCCCTCCTAAACATGCTTGGTAAAATCCATTCCCTGATCTCCTCACGCAGCATCAAATCAAGGTGTACTAGACTCCGGAAGAAAATCACTAAGCTCCTAAACACTGCCGCGGAAAACACAGACTCAGAAGACGAAACCGACTCATCTCAAATAAGCACTTATTAAATGTTTCTACTGCAGTGGAATATGAATGGGTTCTTTACCCATCTTGGAAAACTGAATATCCTACAGAAAAACAAAAAACCTACGGTATTATGTCTTCAAGAGACTCATTTTAAAAGTAACTATAGCCACCCCTTAAAGGGATACAATATCTTCCATAAAAATAGAACAAACGGGGAAAGAGCAAGTGGGGGCGTAGCCACATACGTTCTTTCAAGTTGTTCCAACAAAGAAATTCAACTAAATACTAGCCTAGAGGCTGTTGCTGTTTCGATACAACTTGACAGAAACATCACTATTTGCAATATCTACCTTCCAAACTCACAGATAGTCACTATACAAGAACTCAATGAGCTGATCGATCAACTACCAAAGCCGTATATCATTTTAGGGGACTTTAATGCTCACAATTTACTTTGGGGTAGTGAAAACACAGATAATAGAGGATCTATTGTAGAAGATCTTTTAGATCAGAAAAATATTGTCTTGTTGAACAATGGAGAAAAAACAAGATTCAATTCGGGCACAGGCAGCTTCTCAGCAATAGACCTTACAATTTGTACAGCTAGTCTTTTTCCTTACCTATCTTGGACAACAGAAGACTATTTATATGGGAGTGATCACATACCAATTTCTCTGCAATTTGTTCAAGACAGAATAACTCATACAACCCCCAACAGAAAATGGAATTTGAAAACTGCAGACTGGGAAGAGTTCTCCAGGCAAATAGAAGATAGAACTGACCTCAATAAACAGTTCTCTAATGTCAACGAAATGGTAGAACACTTTAAATCAACGATAATAGAAAGTGCTGACAAAACCATAACAAAATTGAATCTACCAAACAGAAGTTCGGTAGTTCCCTGGTGGAATAAAGAATGTCAAAACGCGATGAAACTGAGCAAAAATGCATACAACAAACTAAAAAGACACAACAACCCAGTTAATCTGATAAATTTTAAGCAGTTAAGTGGGAACAATACACAACAACTATAACAAGCTCAACTTCTTCGTCAGAAGTTTGGAACAAAATAAGGAGAATAAAAGGAGCCAAAACCAGCATTAAAATCTGCTCCTTAACGAAGGATAACAAAATTGTCACAGACGAACATGACATAGTTGAGATCCTAGCAGACCAATTTTACCAAACTTCAAGTAATCAAAATTATACGCCTGAATTCCATCAATATAAAAATAAAGAAGAATCGAATTACAACATAAAAGATGAACAAGTAGAAAGCCCCATTAACGAACCTATAACTATGGAGGAACTAGAAAATGCTTTAGCATCCTGCATTAATACTAGCCCCGGTCCAGACGATATCCCATTCTCCTTCCTGTCACATATGTCAGAGCGTGGCAAAAAATTTCTATTGAAAATATTTAACAGGATTTACATCAAAGGTGAATTTCCTGACACATGGACCGAAGCTACAATTTTACCTATTCCAAAATCATGCAAACCAAAAAACCTTGCTTCTTCGTATCGCCCGATATCACTCACTTGTACCATGTGTAAGCTCATAGAGAAAATCATCAATTTTAGATTGCAATGGCATCTAGAAAATAACAACTTACTATTCGCTGAACAAAGTGGTTTCCGTAAACACCGTTCCACAACAGACAACATAACCATTCTCGAAAGTGAAGTCCAAGAAGCTTTCGCAAACAAACAGCACATGGTAGCAGTATTCTTCGACCTTGAGAAAGCCTACGATATGACTTGGCGTTTTGGCATAGTTAAGACTCTGAACAAATGGGGACTACAAGGAAACATATTAAATTTTGTGAGCAACTTCCTTAAAAACAGGAAGTTCAAAGTGAAATTGAACGGAATTTATTCACAAACGAGAACATTGGAAAATGGTACACCCCAAGGCTCAGTGTTGAGTACAACTCTATTTCTAGTAGCAGTAAACGGTTTACACGAACACATCCCTAAACCGGTCAAGGCTAGTATGTTCGCAGATGACCTTGTTATATATATAAGAAGCAAAAACTTGAGAAGCGTCATTAAAACCATCCAAATGGCTATAAATTCCCTACTCTCTTGGTGTAATGAATCTGGGTTCAAACTATCATCTCAGAAAACCAAATGCATGCACTTCTCAAAACGTACCACACACGAAATCCCTACTTTAAAAATCAACGACACTAATCTCCGATTTGTAGAATCAGTAAAATTTTTAGGAGTAGTGTTTGATAAGAGACTAACATGGAAGAATCATATAGAATACGTTAAAATATCATGCAATAAATCTATGAACCTGTTGAAAGTACTCTCTAACCACAAATGGGGAGCAGACACCACCTCGCTACTACGAATTTATAGAGCCCTTATCCGATCAAAAATAGATTATGGATCAGTAGCATACTCCACAGCATCAAAATATCTCTTGAAAAAACTTAATGTAATTCAATCAACAGCTTTGAGACTAGTCCTAGGAGCTTATAGAACCAGTCCAGTCCACAGTTTGCACTGTTTGGCAAACGAACCACCACTAGATATTAGAAGACAACAACTAACATTATTATATGTTACAAACCTTTCGGCCGATAAAAAAATCCAAGCTATAACTATGCATTCTCAAATCGTTTCAAGACGATATACAGCACCAAAGAATATAAACAACTTCCGCTTTACGAAAGAGTAAAACGTGACTTGACCAATTTGAATATAGAAATTCCACAGGAAACCCTACAACTTACTAATACTCAAACAGCTCCCTGGACCTGCACCTCTTTGAACATCAACACTGAACTGAATAAATACTCAAAAAAACAAACTCATCCGGCAATTCTAAGAAAACAATTCGAACAAATAAAAGAAAATTACATGCCCAGCAAGTTCGTATTCACCGATGCCTCTAAATCAAACGATGATATAGGCTGTGCCATAGTGACGGGGATAGAAAACAACCACGTAAAGAAATATAAACCTCCCGATTACTGCTCCACAAACACGGGAGAACAATATGCACTATTAAAAGCTGTAGAGATCATTTCAGACAGTCCAAACAAAAATATTACCATTTGCTCTGACTCATTAAGTTCACTACAACTCCTTCAATACATGTATCCACCTGATCCAATAGTGCAGTCAATAAAAAATAAAATACAAGCAGTGAGTTCTCCAAATAAGACCATCTCTTTTATCTATACACCATCACACGTAGGTATAAAACTTAACGAGTTAGCAGACCAAAAAGCAAAAGAAGCTATCCACGATCCCGATGTAAGTCTTAATTTATACACCCACCGAGACATCAAGGCGACCATCAAAGCTAAGGTAACAGAATCGTGGATCTCAAACTGGACAAACATCCCCTCCAAGTTAAAAGAAATCAAAGCAACCCCAGGCCAGGAGATCTCTTCACCCGAAACACGGCAAAATCAAGTAATCATATCCCGATTACGCATCGGTCACACTAGGTTAACCCACGAATACCTCCTCAAAAAAACCAATCCCCCATTTTGTGAAGAGTGCGAAGTTCATATCACAGTGAAACACTTGATTATCGAGTGCCGGAAATTCAAAAGTGAAAGATTAAAATGTAATGTCGCCCTATCTTTGAGTGAAGCCATAGGAAACTCCTCCAAGAACATAACTAACGTCATCGAATTCCTAAAAGCTACTGATCTATTCAAATCAATATAATTCATCTATACTCTGTACCTAAATGTAATCACGTAACCAGATGCTGCTAATAACCTAGATGTTGAAGTGGCTTTACTAATAAATAAAAAAAAAAAAAAAATAACTAAAGAAATCTCATAGTTGATAATAATTGGCTGATGAATATATCTCAAACCAATGTTCCAAAAAATGTAATAGATATTTTGACTTTCAGTGAAAAATTTAGCAATACTCTATATAACGAAAAGCAAATACCTATTAATAACATAATTTCTTCAATTGAAATTGCAAAAAACCTAGTCAAATATCAAATGAAATAAAGTCAAAATGTATCAACACAATAACTAATTTCAAACAAAAAGTTAAATTTAACAATAAGAATAACAAATGAATCAAAACTTTCAAAGAAACCAAACAATCCATCAAATATAACCCACAAATCAATATTTTAAATCCAGATAAAGGTGATAAAACTGTTATCATGTATACAAATGAATATGAGGATAAAAATGTCTGAAATGTTGAATGATTCTGAAGTACACAAAAGCTGAATAATAATCCAACCAAAACTAAATATAATAACTTAGTAAAAAGATGGTTCGAAAAGGAATATATTTCAAAATACATTCATAGACAATTGACTATACATAATGCTCATCCTCCAAAAATAATAAGCCTGATATACCAATGAGACCTGTGGTATGCAGCATTCAATCTCCTTTTTTATGAAATGGTTAAATACCAAAAAACATAGCTTACAAAAATTACTTTAACCTCAAAGATTCTAGGGTCTTCAAAGGATTCATTGACAAAATTACGATACCAAAAATCTATATCTTAGTATCATTAGATCTCATATCTTCATATACAAATATCCCTCTAGAATTAGCTACACAAATAATTCAAAATAAATGAGATGGAATAAGACTATGCACAAATTTACATATGAATGAATTCTTAACAGCTATAGAATATAGATACACAACTAATTTTTTACAATATGAAGATGATTGTCATAAGCAATTAGATGGTTGTGCAATGGGCTCTCCAATATCAAGTATCATAGCCCAAACAGTAATTGAATTCCTTGAAGAAAGAGTAATATCTCGACTAAATTATAATATAGCATCCTTCAAAAGATATGTTGATGATTGTATCACTGCCATTCCAATAGACAAATGTGATGAACTGATGAATTTTTGACTTCTTTCAATTCCTTTCACCATAATTTACCATTCACAACTGAAACTGAAAATGAGAATGAAATGAATCTTCTAGATTTAACTTCAGTACGGAAATTATTACCATGTCAAGTTTTATCAAAATAAGTTGATTTTTCAATTCAACATTGCAATTGTACCTGATTATTAATATTGTTTCTCCCTGTTCAATTGATATCTGATCATAATGTTGCCTTATGCCTTTATGAATCAATTCAGTTGTTTAACTGTTCTTACAATCACATTCTGTTATAATATCTATCATTGTAATTAATCCATGAATCTGTTATCTAAATTTCAAATTATGTATTTCGTAATTGTTCAATAATATTATCTGAATTTAAATTATGTATTTCGTAATTGTCATATTTTTATCTGAATTTAATTTATCTATTCAATTCTTTGATTATCTGACTTTATAACTATTTTAACCATAACGAATTGAGATATTATTTTTCACAGCGAGCCGGAATTCGATTGTTTGTCTTGAATGTTACTTCCTGATGTTTTCTGATTAAAATTAGTAGTTTCTTGTCATTTGTCATGGTTGATTTTTACTCATTTAATTTGTTGAAGGTAACGCATACAGTGACAATGTTAATTTGTTCTTTTACTGTGCGTGTTCCCCTCGCTTTGCATTTGGGTCCTTTCTAATTGGTATTGTATTATTTTCAGGGTTGAATGGCTGAGACGTTTCTTCCCTTTTACTTGTACGTGTATACAGAAATACCGAGCCGAGCTTTGTAGCATTGTATGCAGTTAACAAGTTACAACAAATACAAAGGAGGGTAACATTTTTTGCAGAATCAATTAAATTCTCTGAGTTATCTGTTTTGCTGACCCTCAGAAATTTTTGTATTTCAATTAATAATTTATCTAAATTCAATTTCTTCATGAGTAAAATTTCACCTTGAATTTTAACTATTTAATTTTGTTATTTATTATCCAATTGGTGCTAAGTTGAACTATTTCTTTCATTTTCCCTATCTAACACCATCGTAATGCTGGAGATTCTTGATTGAGGTTGTTTTTCTTATCTTATATGTAAAGCAGTTGGCGCTTCGGGGACAACTGTCAATCATGAATCGGAGGGTACGTTCCATTACAGTAGACCCTGAGATATGTCCATAATGAGCTAGTTGAGTAATTAAAGGGTTGAAAGTGACTAGTTAAGGTCTTTTCTACCGGGAACCTTACAAACTGAAATAAGCAAAAATTATTCGACATTATCATTTGATAATGTCGAAACTGCAGTTACGATTTGTAACATTAAATTAATGATAAAACACATAATACAAACAGTGTTGTTTATTTCGTTCAATAATATTGTGAATAACCGTAAGGTAACGGCTTCAACAGTGAATTATGTCATATCTGTAAGGGTTGTATTGTATCAGCCAGAAATTCAACAGCGAACCTTCCATTGTACAAAATTTACATGACTTTCAAATATTCAACGGTTTTCTGCGAAGCTCCAGCAACGCGGTATTCCTGCGAGGCTTCGTAGCAGGAACTGAGCTAACGGCAGGCAGGAACGATTGAGTTGAGACAATTACAGCGGAAGATTGTAGGCAGTATGGCCGGCGCACGTCATCAACATAGGGTAGTGGGGTTATAGCTTGCAGGTACTATTGGAGGAAGAGGATCGTGTCTAGACGCTACGTCACTTCGATCCACCCGCCTCTGACGCAGATCGAATTCATGGCCTGATTGTTTGAGTTCTAAAACGGAGTTACCACATCCTTTAGTTTTTAAGCGTACGTGTGGACATTATGTTCGCTATACCGATGATCAACCCTCAATTGCATTCGCACAATCATATACATATACACATACATCATATGATGATTGTAATTCATTCACTTGGTATATACGTATCCTCCCTTTTTGTTTTTTCTGATGAATCCTTGTATCAAGTTTTGTGATAAGCATGAATAAGATTAAATGGACTCTCTCAAGTTACTCTTTAAAATACAAAATATATATATCTAGGAACGGAAATACCTATTTCGGCAACTAAGCTGTACCATCCTCAGTGGAATTGATACAAAGAATGGAAGACCTACCAAAGTCACCTAGACATAGATAGTAATGGATATATGATGGTACTTCTGCGTATTAATGGTGAAATTTTGTCAGAAATTGGGGTATAACTTTGTCAAAGCAATACCCTCTATAACACAAGGCCTAGGCACTTGATCGTATCACAAGCCAGAGGCTATGTTGCAACTGGTCACCCATACGTAACGGAACAATGCTGCAATTCCGACAGTTAAACAAAAGTTTTCTTTATTTTTGAGAACACATAAAAGGACTTCCTGTTTAAACGAGGTCGCCAGATGTAAACTGAATCCTTAGTTGCACCCCATTTGCTTTTTTAATGTAAGAAACCTGTTTTATGGTTCTGTTTCCCAATTTTCTTTACACTATCTTGAATCAAAGGTATCCTTCCTCCTCTTCGCTTAGAAGGTGCTTATAGCATTCCCTGTTCTTGCAGTAGCTACTCGTGTGAAAGAGCACGGGCGCTGTACAAGGATTCGTGACACCAGTAGATCTGCACTTGCGGAACACAAGTTTGACACTAATCATCAAATCCTGTTCGAAAATACTAAAATCCTAGCCCGGGCCACAAACTTCCATCAGCGAAAAATCCTTGAAGCTATAGAGATCCCAAAGCATCCAAATAATCTAAATCATGACTCAGGATATTACATTCCCAACATTTGGAAACCCATCTTCGGAAATTTCACTTCGCACATGATCACACAACGGTAGGGTTAGGTGCCAGAACGGAGTTAACCACTGGAATGAAGGCAACTGTGTAGCCTGCTCTGAAGATGCCACCTGTAATGGTTAACGAAACGTCGGCATCAAGTCGTGCTATTGTGACGCGGAATCCATCCGGAAGTCAAGATTGTTCAACATTTCTTAACAATATTCAATTTGAATTAAACTCATTGAAACAATACGAGATTATTTCTAAAATATTGTGAACTGTGTGTGACTAAGCAATATGTGTTGTTAATTTATTTAAAGCCGAACCAATTTGACGAATTTCTTAAAAACTTGATTTTCGAATCTTTCTCTGAGTTACCCTTGACAATAGGTTTGACAAGATGATGTAAAACTTATAAGCTGAGCTGCGGATTTGGAATACTTGAACCAAATTGAGGTAGAGTCTGAATAAGATATTCATTTAGATCTACTTTAACATTTTGCCGTTCCAAATTTATAGGATAGAGTGCCATCAAATTCAAAGAATATGTGATTTCAACAGTATATCATGTTCTAGTTCATGCATTTTTCATGCATAAAATGAAGCAATGTCCTCGTCTCCCTAGTCAAAGTTGGGATAATTTGATTGGGTATTAAATTCAGTCAATTATTCCTTATACATTTGAGAAAGTGAACCAAATGGAATAATGAAGTGTGCATTTCAAAAAATCGATGATAGAAGCCGTTACTTTATGATAATTTATCATTATGATTAAATGATTGAAAAATTATTGTCTCGACTTGATAATGGCACTTTTCATGTTATTATTAATATTTATATGTGAATGTTCGGGAGATAGGTCACACTAACACATATACTTATTATTTTCCACTTTACGTACGTTTCAGTCTCACGACCATCATCATGCATAACACGGGATTTCTTAAAACTAATAGTATCAAGTACAAAGCGTCCTTATCGCATTAATTCCAATTGAAAATGCCTACTTCGCCGATATTGATCACCGTATTTAAAATAAGTGCAATCTAAAGAAAACTTTACTGCATTTATAAATTGATCTAGAGGTGTGTGATTTTTAATCATTTTTTGATGCTACTCAATGTCAAAACGACAGGTATATTTGCAAATAAGAAACAACATCCAAGGATTGATTTTTTATAAACTCATTAAAATGCCTTCACATGAAATTAATTTTTTCCTATAATAATGCTTATAGATTTTGATAAAAATATTGATAAATTGTAGGTAGGCGCTCCAGTTTCACTTAAAATGGGTCTTAAAGGTATATCACTTTTATGCAGTTTGGGAAGCCTATAGATATAAGGTGCTTGCCCATTATGGAAAATCAATTCATTTCTCCAGTCAATAGGGATTATCCTATTCTTGTACCATTCATCTATTAATTTATTCATGTCATTTTGTACCGATAAATTCATATACTAATACATTAATGTGTTACAATTTCGATTACTCGTGTTTCTGTTCGTTTCGGCGACGTGGGTATTTTTAATTGAAATTAATGCGACAAGGACGCTTTGTGCTTGACACAGTTAGTTTTAATAAATCTTGTTTTAGGCATTGATACCTCTTCTGATGATGGTCGTGAGATTGAAACGTACGTAAAGACGAAATAAATTTATTAGTGTGACCTATTTCCCGAGAATTTATATTTAGTTCATACCTAGGTCGGGAATCATTATTAATTATTAAAAGTGGCATGGAAAACAAATTAATTGTTCTTTCATCTTATCATAAGTGTGAATGAGGATTTTCATGCAAATTTTACTATAAATTTGATTAAAACCATAAGTATTACATGTCTAGATTCCAGAATTAGAACATGAAATATCAAAAAATGATTCAAACGGAGATCCTCCAGAGAACGATACCTATACGAAATATTGCTGCGCCATATTGGATTGTAATTCATAATTCGATATAGCAAGGAGGAGCGGTTATCATTTTCAACATTAAATTTTGTATCCATCTAATACTACAAGTTTGGTAAACGATACGCGTTAGTTCGTAAACTCCATCCCGCTCATGAAACTTTCCAATTTGAAGTAAAACGTTATAAGTTAAACATTTTACGGCTTCTTTATTATAAAAGCCATATCGCGATATATTGTATACATTAAATAAATAACCGACAGAGTGATGCAGCTTGAACCGGAATAATCCTATCGAAGCTCAATCTAGCTAAACCGTAAACGGAAAATTAATTCTCCTCCAGAACGCTTTTTCTTCTACTGTTTTAGGAAGTTTTTACGTCAGTATTCAATTTTGGAACAATTTAAAAGTAATTTTCTAAAAATAAACCAATGACTTTATCGATTGGTGGCGTTGCGAGCGTTTGTCTTTCTCCACGAAGTGACTAGAGTAAATCTATCGTGCAAAGAAACATCAATCAACAAGATCACAGCCATTTTACTCGCGCAACGTGCTCCTCTAATCTAGATCCAACATTTCAAACGGTTTGATATTTTATCTTGCTTTTATTTCTTTTATCTGAGCCACAATCAGAATGTTGATTTCCTAGTAGATCTCTTGTTTCAATTCTGACGAAAGGAGGAGGGTTGGTCTCCATAATCCTGTTGAGGTTCAAATATTTCTTCATATACATCTGCCATTCTATGATGTATCCCCATAAAGAAACCACTTCTCTTCAAGATTCAGACTCACTAATGCAGAGAAACTCTATTTCGCATTCATCATATTCGCTGTCATTGCTTTTTGTTAAGAATCTAATATTCAAAACAAGTTTGGCAGCATAATTTTGATCATTCCTATCAAGAAAATAAATAACTAAAAGAAATTCGAATTGCCACTTTGATTCTCGAAAATAAAGATAAGCGCCAGTCTATAAAGCAATAAAGAGGACTGTGATTATCATTAGCAAAGAAGAATTCCGTTGAGACACGGATAGGTAAAGGCTGTCTGAAGATGGAACATCCATTACTCTTCGCACCAAAGGTTGACATTGGCAAGGTGTTGATGTTTACAGAGAACTTCAAAATCTAACTCAGAGGAAAACGTATTTTGTTATATGGAAGGAGCAATCTATCAGTATACCAGAACAGGTGAAGGTACGGGGGAGCGTTGGTTTTTGGGCCTGGAAGCAAATACTAGCAATTCATGCGTAAATATGTCAGTATCATCTTTCAAGTTGAATTTCATAAAGAAGAGAGATTTAAACAACTGAATCTGGGAAAGACTACAAGCCATCAAGTCTGACAGTCAAGCAGCCATAAAAGCGCTGACCTCAAACATCATCACCTCAAGGAGGGTTCCTATTCCTATTCCAGAACCGAACTGAACACTTTGGGAGTGCATAACAGTATCACCATCCACCGAGGGTATATATCTACTCGATTTTCTACACTTCCAAAATTATCTCAGTTTTACAAACCTATTGAAGATCTCCTTCTCCCTATTCACTTAGAAGACTAATGTGATAAGAGTCCTCAATATCTTGATGAATTTAATAGATTCCTGTAGTCGCGTATCAGGAGTTTTATTGGTCGTAGTAGTGGAGGTGAGATGCTACTTAGAATTGTTAAACAATGTCTGTAGTGGTTTCGATACCTCATTATCATGCTGTGATTAAGATTAGCCTCCAGTTTTCGTTATTTGTTGTTTGTTTTGTTATTCAAATGGAAACTTCTAACTTCTGTTTTCGTTTCGTTTGGTTGCAGCCTCCTTTTGCGAAAATACTTTCCCGCTGACTCTAGATCTGCAGCTAGAATTTATCCTGAGTATTTCATTGATATCCACTAATCTTTGGCTATCCAGTCATCGGCATAACCGAACGTTTTTGGTCTTGTTTCTAGCATAACTGCTATGTACAAGCTGAAACATAGCGGAGCAATAACGGAGCCTTGTGGAAACCCTTTCTGTAACTTCTCTGGGAAGATGATCTGGGAAGGATGGGGATAAGGGTGTCCACAGATTTCTGACGAGCTCCAGCCGATCTGAACATCTATCAACTCTTAGCAACTTTGTTCACACCCCTGTGGCTTGAGTTTCCCTTGAAAAATATTAACAATAATTCACTCCATTGTTGTAATTCAAAATCCTTCAAGGTATTGGCCGGGATGCAGTTATTTGAGTATAATTTATAAATTCAGGACAGGCTAGTAGAATCTAAGTGAATATCTCGACTATACGTATATTTCAAATTTAGAACAGTTATAAGTGTGAATGATGTGAGAACAAACAGAAATCTGACTGCAAATTTGGATAATTATCTCATAGAACTGGAGACAAATTGGTTGAGCCAAGTTTGCAATATTCATCTACTAATTATGGTAGTGAAGTAAGTGTCCTCTTAGTAGATTTCAAACTAACTAAAAGCATTGTTAAAGTGACATTAAATATTGACAATATAATCCCTAATCCAAACATCGTCTAATTGAACGTAATGTAATGTTAATTTGTCCAGAGAAGCTACGGAATATCGATTATTTAAACTTGGCTGTTACTTAGTAGTTGGAAGACACTAATGTATTGAGGTTAAGTTTCAGCACTTTGATTGGAGAATAAACTTTATCAAGTAGAACAACTTAATGCTCCAGGATGCAGTTCATTAACAGATTGAAACCAATCTTATTAGATTAATTATCTCGTTCCTTAATTTCAACAATTTAGAAAAAGTCATCAACTTTTTATAAATGGAATTTTACAAGATTTCCCTTTCCACTGAACTAAAATGGAAATATGCATATAGAGATTATCGACTTCCATAAAATTTAATGGTACACAGGTTCAGCTTTACAACATATAAAAATTCCACCGAATCTGAAATTACCATATTCAAATTTTAAAGTTTCAATTTTACTAGATTTAGTCATCGGCGCAGAAAAAAAATATTTTGTGAAATTTTCTGTGTAGGTCAAATAAAACAATTCAAATATCGCCGGATTTCCATAAAGCTCAGGTTGGATCATAGGTGGCAGTATTCTTATTACACAGGGTTGAAATTCGGGTTGTACAACTACAGTACAAGGCCTGAATGCTGAGTACAAAAGTCAGTGTGATGTCAACAAGAAGAGGCTTGGTGGAGAGATCTAGCACACGACAGGAGACAATTGATAAATATTAGAATTAAATGAAGTTTTAGCTTATTAATATTGTAATGTTCATTTCTCACGATCAATTTTTTTGTAGATCCGTACTACTAGGTTTCGAGGTCAGTTATTACATCTCATCCTCAGGTAAATATGAAGAATGGCTGTGATGAAGAAAATTTCATCAAAATTTGTTAAAACAGTTGTAATTCCAAAATTTGATCAAAACATTATTTTTTAATTAATAATATTGTATCCAACCCTATATATATCACACGTGTATATTTACCCTGCCGGAGTGTTATAGATGTGACGTCCGATCTATTTAATAGCTTTTTTCATTATGTATTGGTAGCTTCCGGAACAAACGTGACATCTTGAAATGACAGTCATATACTCCCTCATGAGTTCATTAGGTTACATTAATTAGAACAATACGAACGTTCTTTATAACCGGATGATCAAAACACTTCACTTCATGTAATATAGATTTTTATGAATCGACTGGCTTAAGAATCTCAAAATTTCCTATTAGAGAAGAAGAAAATACAGTGAAAATAATTACGACAATCTACAATCTCGTCGCTTTCCATAGTTTGGTTGACAATCATATTTATTTGGCATATTTCCTACAACAGTAGACAATGGCCGCGTTGAAGCGTCTAGACAATTATGCCATAAGCCTGTTTACACGAGTGCTAATGCTTACCTTTACACAATTCCCCCTCAGCATAAAAACGTGCATCACATCGTACTAAGCTTGAATAACTGTAGTACAGTCTTGCAATTATATTATAATAATTAATGAGATCACCCATTCTCTCTAATGTTCAAGCACTCCCGCCATGAGTACGAAAAGTTGCATAGATACGGAGCGCTACACACATAAACTCTATTTACAGTATTTATTTAGCATTAAAATAATAATTTTGAGTCCATGAATCTTTCTAATTTGCCTGAGGACATAATTGGTTCGTAGATTTAAACATGTGTTCTTTCCATACAATGCAAAAGATATATGTAGGGGAGGAAAATATCTATCGGTCTAGACCGATCAATACTATCACAAAATAATAGTTCTAGAAAGCCGTTTCTCTCTCTCTCTCTCTCCCTCTATATATCTCTCTCCCATGGAGCTCATCAGTAGAACGAGAAAGTTTGTTGTATTCCTGAACGATCATTCTGTATACATAACCACTAACAGCATGCTGGACAGACCAAATTATTCAACGCCATCTATCAGTAGATGTCGCACTGTGTAATCAAACAATGTACCATATTGACTACTAGATTTCTTCTTCTTTCAAAATTACGAGGAGTGTTAAACTACTTGAGTACGCCAGATGGCGGCACTTTGAAGAATGATCGTTCAATAACATTACACTCTTTCTTGTCCTACTGATGAGCGCGAACTATTATCATTGTTATCTGAAAGAAGCCAACACGAAATGAATTTAATGTATTCATATATTCATTTATATCTGAATTGTTACATCGCTTCGGTTGAGATTCGCCATCTGGCGCACTGAAGTAGCATTCTTCGTGAAATCCATTACTCAATTTGGTACATCGTTTGATTTCTTAGTATAACATCTACTCCTGGATGGCGTTAAATAATGTTTTCTTCTTATTTTGCTGTTAGTCGGTTATGTAAATGTAGGAGTATGAGTGACTGGAATTATTACAAGAATGTGCGGAATGTTACATTATCGGCCATCAGAAGGAAAAAGGCAGCATATCTGACTCATTTTCAGAGTAGAAATGATACGAGAGAGTTTTGGAGAGCAGTGAACGTTCTGAATATCAAAAACAAAAGACCTATAGACATACTTGGAGAGTTAAGCGATCCAGACCAAATTAATAATTACTTCTCTTTACATCTCCTGTGGAGGGCGCCAGTAGTACTTCTGCTTATTCTGGTGTTTTAAATCAGGTTTCAATTTAGTTTTTCGACAATTGACGACGTAAGGCGTTTCTGTTTGCATGCTGCAGTATGTATTGCCTGTTGTAAGTAGTCATCATGAGACCGGACATTTGCCTGAAGTATGGAAACTGTCTATAGTTAGACCTTTACCGAAGGTGGGAAATTCTGTAGGGGTCTCTGATTTGCGGCTTATCAGTATAATATCGACTTTGTTTAAGGTCTTGGAGAAGGTCATATTCGCTCAGTTATATAAGTATGTTGTCGAAAATGAGTTAGTAACATCTTCACAGTATGGTTTCAGAAAGGGTCATAGCACAGCTACCATTCTACTAAATATAGCTGATAACATCATAAGAGCACTTGAATTCGTATGTGCCACTGTTTTGACGTTGTTGGATTCCTCCAAGGCCTTTGATACCATTGATCGTGGTCTCATGATTGCGAAGTCGGATAGTACTTGTAAATAACAATAGTTCACGTCCTTCTTCCGTCTAGTCTATAGTACCCCAAGGTTCTGTCTTAGGGTCATTTCTTTTCTTGATTTATATTGCAAATCTTGCAAAGTATGTAAATGATATGAGTTTCAATCTTACGCCGATGACACACATTTGTATTTTTTTCCTCCTACATGCGTATTTATAATGATAAAAGTATATTTTAGATAGAATGCTTATATAGCAATATTTCTAATCAGGTGACAACCTTTTTTCATTACCCTATAAGTCTTCAACATCTGGTTCGAAAATGGATACTTGAACGTTGCATTTTTTGGTTTCAGTCGTATACTTAAGACATTGATGTGTTACAGACTCGATTATTTGTGTTTCTGTTCGTTTCGGCAACGTGAGTATTTTTAATTGAAATTGGTAGTACGATGAGGAAGCTTTGTGCTGATACAAATAGCTTTATGAAATCCCGTTTGATACATAATACGTCTTCAGATGATGGTCGTGAGACCGAAACGTACGTAAAGGCGAAAATAATAAGCATATGTGTTAGTGTGACCTATTTCCAGAGAATTTATATATAATTCATACCTGGGTCAAGAATCATTATCAATTAATGCTATAATTATATTGCATTAACTCTTTTGCTGTAGGTTAGAATTTGATAATATCTGTTTAAAGGAGCGAAGGTACTCAGATTAAATGTATTAAATTAGTGAAATTCAAACTTTAATTACTCATTTTATTTAAATTTCAAATGTGAGATACCATCCTCGTGAGCAGCGACCTATCAACATGAATTTCATTCCCCGTCATAATTAGCTCATACTACTCAAGTTGATAATTTAACTGTATCCTGCTTTCAAATCGACGAATCAAGGAAGCCTCACAAAACAGTATAATCGACAAACTACGTCAACGACGATCACCCCACGGATCAATTCAACTCCCCCGACATGTTGTGTTATTATACTGGGGAAAAAATGCAGCGTGTTACTAGCATATGTAATTGCATTTGAGTACAGTCGTCGAGAGTCTAGACGGGCAAGTATTGGAACGCCGTTGGGAGATTAATGCTCTCGCTACAACCTGCTTGCCCTCCCTGCAAATTGTAGTAAACACCACTTTGCATGCTTCTTTTAATAATACGACTCATCCTTTCAAGCAACCAGCTACAAAGGGCTTATTCACGGAACGCCATATGGCGAAAACTTCTGCAATAAATAATTTCATTTGCCAAACATTGTGTAAAACTAAATTACAAATTGACCGTGTCTGCACATGAGGCATTTGGATTGAGAAAACTGCAGAGTGCTCTCTCTTGAAAAGTTCGTACGACAATATGACAGTTTGATGAAGAGAAATGGATAAAATACACTTTAAAGAAGTCTATCGTTTCACCCTTTACTATGTGAAATGAAATTTTATTCATATTGTAAAATTACACTACTATGTTGATGATACTTTTATTTGTAACTTCCGTTTCTCGAGTTCCAACATTATCACGCCATGATCAGGCAGTAGGCATCAAATGCAATAATTGAAATATTCAACTATGAATACCCTCTGGAGAAAATGGTAATCGAGAATAAAAGGAATTTTGAACTCTCTGTACTTTCTTGGTATAATCTTGATCTTGATATACAGAAGAACAATAAGTGAACTGCGACTATCACACAGCTCTGTGTGGATATGTCACACAGCTCTGTGTAGATATGATAATTTAAGTGAAGTATATGCTCCTTGAATACATTTGGTGATATGTTCCTTAAATCTAGGAGATCTGTCCAATAAAATGCTAGATTTTTGGCAGTATCTGATATTTCTAATCGAGTACAGTTAACCTCGATATAAAGGAGAAGTTTAAGCATATGACATTCAACTTCACTACCAAAGAGTGAAACTGCAGATTTTAAAGGATTAAGTACAAGTGAATGCTCTAAAGAAATGTGATATAGTGATGATAATAGTCTAGGAGCCAGAGCGATATTGATGATCTGAACCCGATGGCACTATGGTTTATCGTTAGAGGACGGTTCAATGAACAATTCATCTCACAGACAGAATTTCCCCCGGCTGCTAGATCCCGAGATACAGCATCCACATTTTTTTTTTGACTGGAGGTTAACCCTTTCCACGTTTCGGTTACTTGGAAAGCATGCCATTCTTATACACTTCCACCATGTGCCATCATTTTTTATTGTGTCCGTTTATCAGGCCGACCAGTTGAAATTGAACCAAAAATGAACTGCAAGTTAAGCCCCCAAACCTGGTGGAAAATGTTCATGGGTGTTGGCAATTGTTAAGATACCTTATGCCATCAAAAAATATCTACCCATTTCCGAGTAATTGGCCGTTATTTGGTCCAAAAATGTTTCTTTTTTTCATTTTGTGGATAAAACTTGAGGGTTACAAGGTAACATGATAGCACCAAGTTAAATAACTTTATTGGAGGTCCAATAAAGATTTTTAATTATTGCCACCACTCCTTGCCTATTTCAATTCCCCAAAACTCCATAAAATCATCCGGCAGAATGAAAAAAATAAATAAAAAAGAGCCGTTTCGATTTTAAACCCAGCCAGAGTCAATAATTGACTAATTTATCATAAAATTGGTCATATTATCATACGATTCATATTTTTTTGGGGGGTGGTTTTAAAGGGTTTTGGGGGGTTGAAATAGGCAAGGAGTGCTGGCAATAATTTAAAATCTTTATTTGACATCCAATAAAGTTATCTAACATGGTGCCATCATGTTACCTTGTAACCCGCAAGTTTTATCCACAAAATGGAAAAAAGAAAAATTTTTGGTCCAAATAATGGCCAATTACTCGGAAATGGACCGATAACTTTTGATGGCATAGGGTATGTTAATAATTGCCAATACCAATGAACATTTTCCACCAGGTTTGGAGGGGTTAACTTGCAGTTCATTTTCGGTTCAATTTCAACAGGTCGGCCTGATAAACGGACACGATAAAAAATGATGGCACATGGTGGAAGTGTATAAGAATGGCATGCTTCTCAAGTAACCGCAACTTGGAAAGGGTTAACCTCCAGTCAAAAAAAAGAAAAAATGCGGATGCTGTATCTCGAGATCTAGCAGCCCGGGAAAATTCGGTCTGTGAGATGAATTGATCGTTGAACCGTCCTGTAACGATAAACCATAGTGCCATCGGGTTAATGTTCAGACCATCAATATCGCTCTGGCTCCTAGACTATAAGTCATGATTGAATTCGCAAGTTGCTTATTAAAATAGATTTGCTTCAAATGCACAGTCAGCATACATATGGATATTGCTAAAGCGAACACATTTTGGAAAACAGCTAGTATATATTGTAAAAGGTAGAGGTTCAAGGGTGGGGCCTTGAAGAACTCCTGGAATTGTTCTTCTAGATTGAGATAATATATCTGATATACTGTCTTTCCATAAATGGGAATATTCACTCTCAAGTAGTATAGTATTTTTAATGTCTAATGATGCAGATTATCCTTTAATCTGAGATATTGCTTCTCTGACTTTCTCGAAGGATACATGACTGACCTCAAAATTAATTTTCTGCTGCTATCAACAATCATATCACAACTTGCAAGATAAAAAATTACTGCTTCAGGCGAACATTCAATTCATATGTTCTACAACGTATTAGTTCCAACATTTTCGATCATATGAAGAGAGCGTTGAAAATTGAAATCAGCACCTACATGTAGAGCCACCTGACTCTGGAGACAATAAAAAGTCATGTTCACCATCATAATGAATTGATAGGGTCTCTCAGTTCGATAATGGAAATATTCAAATCGAATGCAGTTCCCTGACTTTTTCTTGGAATGTTTGTATACTTTTCTAAGAGAATGATGCAATGAATGGAATCACCTCTCATTCTTATCCTTATACCATTTGAATACTCGAATAAAACTCATAATACCTTAGCCATTTTGCTCTCTTACAGTCATATCCAAGACTATTCAAATGGTTGTTCACATTCGAGGAAAAGTCTGTGTTAAATAATTCATTGGATAGGTTGTAACTATTCTTTCACGATATTCCAAATGAAATTTTATAGCAACGTAATACATTTCTGGTGGCTTATTGTATGAGAAATAATTTATAAAGTATAATTTCCCTAGAAACGCATACTACGAAATAGAAATTTTCGACGGCAAAAATATTCGGTAACGGTAGAAATAATATTATCGGTACGTAAGAATTGAATTGAGAAGCTCATTTAAATTCCATCAAATGCAATGCACGGTAATTTCACTCAAGTCAGTTACGTCATTGTTCACATATTCAGATGCCCAAAGCGGCGTCATGTCGTTTATCGGTAAATGAGAAATGGACAATGGCGGCTGGTACTAAAGGGCATATGGGCACGTGCTCACATAACCACCAACGTGCTCACACGTCCACCAAGATAAACACAGAAACATCAAATTCAGTGCATTATTATATTCCGCGCGTCAGGTGCATGCAATGCTAACGCTCAAAACTATGTTCCGGGGAACGTTTTGATGTGTACCTATTTCAAGTATGATTCGGCTGTTATGTTCGTCATATGCGCTTATACCGTCGGTTTGAGGCACAAAGCGACGCATCTCCAGTAAACGTATTTCCTTCATAGTGTACATTGTGTGAATTCAATTCTAAGACGTGAAGTCTGAAGTTCGTCTATTATCAATGATGAAAGTTAATTGTGTGCAAAACTGTTTGGAAGACCCGCTATCATTTGAGGGAAAACTTTTAATTAACAACAAAGGAAGACCTATTCCTGATTTTCATTTACACGACAAGTAAAACCCGAACTTACAATAGAGTATTCAACAAGAATATGTATGAAAAATACGAGTGGATGTGTGAATGCTCAGTAACAAATAAACTATTCTGTTTTATGTGCTTAATTTTTAAGAAAGAGGTTAGTGCGTGGAATATACAAGGGTTGAATGATTTGAAACAAATCGCAGAGAGGGCAAATAGACACGAAAATTCCATTTCTCACATGCATGGATTTTAGTGTTATAGGCAAAGTGGACATACGTGAACAGTAAGATAGAGCTTATTTGCGACACGAAATTAAGTTCAAAATCGTCATATTTTGCGCCAATTAATTATGTGTATGAAATTTCCCAGAGCCTTTGAATTGGCGTTACGAGGCTATGATGAGACATTGATGTCGGAAAATTCATGTATTTATGTAGACTCAATCAACTTTGCAACTAAAGTAGACGCTGTGCTTGAAATACATATGAAAGGTTCGGCTTCTTGAGTATTCAGAGGCGTCTCAAAAACTATTCAAAACGAATTGCTAGATGGAATGTTACAAATTTACGAGCGCGAAATATTAAAAGGAATTAAATCTGCAAATTTCGTTGCTTTGGAGGCCGATGAAACTACGGACACCACTTATCATCAGCAAATGTTTGTTATTATTCGATACGTGCTTGATGGGAAAATTTTTGAACACTTTTGGTCTTTTTTTAAGCCGGGTGGACATAATGCTGATGTATTAGCAAAAACATTGCTGAATGAATCGCAAACTTTTTTAAATTATCCTTCTGGGTCTGATAACAATAAACCAATAGCTCAAAGTTGGGATGGAATGTCCGTGATGAGTGGTAAGACAAATGGTGTCCAAGCCATTATCAAAAGAACATTTCCACATGCACAGACTGTTACGCGCATCAATTTAATTTAATTATTGAACGAGCGGCACAGTGCAATAAGAAAGTAAAATTTTCAAGCCGTGTATGATCACTAATGTTCAACCGTTTATAATAATTTAGGCTTAGATGGAAATAATAGTGATAGTGACACAGAACTCAATTTATTGTAAAATAGCATTAAATTGTTAAAATTGATTATTGTAAAACTTTTTTGTGTACCTGCAATAATTTTTATTGTACTTATTCTATCTTTAGTAATAAATTGAAGGGGTGGGACCCACTTTTTCCACTCCGCTCTTTCCACTAATATATTTTTCCACTAATGCATTTTTCCACCAGTTTATTTTTTCCTCCAGTTCATTTTTTAATACATTTAATAGTTTTATAAATGGATATCAAACAGGTTATCAAAATTGTGTATGGTGACCGACAGCTTTTAAATATTCCAAAACTTCGCCTCCACTTTTCCTATCTTCATATTGGCGAACTAAATTGTTTATTCGCTCTTCGTTTTTCACTCTGGACTGCTGTGTAGTTTTTTTAATTTTGTGACCTAAATCCAGCTCGCGGATCATGGCCTCGGTGTCTCCTTGTTCTTTCTGTAGCTCGAGAGAGTAGAGTAGAGTAGAGTACTTTATTTGGTGCTAATATAATATAAGCATTATTTGCACAGGTCAATTTGAAGATAAAAGTCAAAATACAAATTAATAAAAAGCCAAAATCAGCCACTTGACAAATTATTGGAATTTAGATTAAAAAAATCATCTATTTTATAAAATACATTTTTTACTAAGTAATATCTAATGACAATTTTAAATTTGTTAAATGGAAGACTACGAATACATATCGGTAATCTGTTAAAAAATTTGAAGGCAAGAAAATTCGGGCCGTTTTGTGACCAGCTGAGTCTGAAAAATGGCAAATGAATATCATCCTTATGTCTGGTATAATGCGGATGAATGTCGCTATTTGAACTGACAAATTCAGCATTTTTGTGAGCATACGATATGCATTCAAAAATAAAAAGGCCAGGTATTGTTAAAATGTCCAGTTTTAAGAATGTGCTTCTGCAACAAGCTCTATAGTTAATGTTACCTATTATTCTAATTGCTCTTCGCTGTAGACTAAAAATTCTGTGAATTTCACCACAGTTTCCCCAAACAATGATACCCTATCTGAATTGAGACTCACACAGACCAAAATATGCTGTTTTAAGTACATTTGATGAAACAGAACCAGACAATCGACGTAAAAGATATACGTTTTTACTAACTTTTTTTGCAAGATGGTCGAGGAGGAAGGCGTAAAGACTAGGGTGGTTTTTTCTCACAACCACCTGGAATCTGTTGTGCCAACCTTCCGACACATTGCTGGTCCTCGACAGATTTTGTAACACGGGCTCGTACATGT
Source organism: Endomychus coccineus (assembly GCA_958510875.1). Classification (NCBI taxonomy): domain Eukaryota; kingdom Metazoa; phylum Arthropoda; class Insecta; order Coleoptera; family Endomychidae; genus Endomychus; species Endomychus coccineus. The sequence continues at coordinate 288,693,027 of OY294067.1, forward strand.
TCCACAGGGAGGGGGATAACTGTCAGACCAATGTGTTAGGTTAAACTGTCAGTTCAACGTATCAAACTGTGGTTGCTATGATACTTGTTCAAATCATTTCAATTATACTATGTTCGAATTGGTGGAAAATCATTACTAGAGGAAAAAGGTTATTGGAAAAAAAACTAGTGGAAAAATATACCAGTGGAAAAAATGGAGGGGAAAAAGTGTTACCCAATCAATTGAAGTATTATTTTCAATTAACCATTATTTTTATCAATGTAAAATGCCTTTTTAATTCAAAATAAAAATAAATCAACATGTAAATATAGTTACAAGCCACCCGTGAACCTATTTCTTGTGATTTCAAGATGTTGGCACCCATACTAGTTGGCTTATTGTACTAGAGGTCGACGATATAATATGGAATTCGCAATGTTATTAATTTAATAATTTTATTTAATATCTTAAATTTTATTTGTGAAATGGTGCATGCGCCGGTCCAAATGTAATATTACCATATCTTTTTAGGATAAGTAAAATGTCGCACGTCGCAAGGACAGACATTGTGCCTCCGTCCAAATATACCAAATCAGGCTTATTTCTCACCCAAACACCACTGACTATAATATCAAAGTAATGATAGTCAAGTGCCTCTTCAGAAGGCCTATACGTAACGAAAAGTTAGGTCGACAATCTATTTCCAGAAAGAGCGGAAATGGTAAGGTCACTAGCTTGGCAGAAAATCTTTTTAATTTACATTTTAAACGTACTGAGATAAAAACATAGTTACTGAAGAATGCGAACTGATCAATTCCGTTAATTAAAATTTAGGCGCAGAGGAAAAAGGATTATAGAGAACTCTAGTCAGAGTGAAAGAAACTTTAATCAATCCGGCTTTATATTCCTTAAGTTTCAGTCAACGAAAAACGATTTATACGTAAAATAAACAGAAGTTGAATAATGTCTTCGAGAAAGATTTATTTCAAAATACGAGAGAATTTATTCACCAGCATTACAAAATCCTTCGAGTTCAGTTAGAAATGTTTTGTTAGTTTTTCAACCACAAACCGCATGACATGTTTTGTTTCGAATGAGCTCTGCACGGATTACCTCCAACGTTCTTCAGTTGGTGGTGTGCGGCTTGGCAACCAATATTCAAGTGGCCTGATGCTATTATTTGACCCTTTCTCAGCCATCAGCACAAAAACAAAGCGTCCGACCTGCTAGGCCTATCATTTCCACAACGGTTTTACTTAGAATTATCCGAAAGGGTCGTCTCCCTGAAGAGAAACAATTACTCAATATAATTCAACAATTTCACGTAACATGCTAGCGATATTAATTCAATTAGAGGGACCCTTGCATTTCGTGGTTGTTTGTGTTGTGCTGTTTCTGAAATTAAGAGAAGTTATTGGAATTAGGAAACATGAAGTTTTTCGGAAGTTGGAGAATAAAACTCAAATTTTACACAAAACTTTTAACATATAATTTAAAAATGCTGACAAATTGTTTCACCATACTGTGGCACAATTGGCATTTTTAAATTAAATGTTGGAAGTTTTGTGTAAAATTTGAGTTTTATTCTCCAACTTTCGAAGTATTATGAATTTATACTACGTAAACGCCGAAACCATAGATAGAGTAATGATAATAAGTAATAATAATAAGTTTATTTGCAGAACAGAATACATATAAAGTTTATAATATAATTTGAAATATGTTGCAAATAAGAACAGTACTCACGAAAGTATGCGAAAGCACATTTGTGTGTGAGATAGAATCATAACAAGTTATACAACAATACCGATAATAATAATAATAATAATAATAATAATAATAATAATAATAATAATAATAATAATAATAATAATAATAATAATAATAAATTTATTTCTACAACAGAACAAAACTTATTTTGACAGTATTTTTGATGTGTACAATTTGTAAGTGAAGTAGAAATAAAAGCAAAAGAGACCCCTTAAGCAAGCTTGTGTGGGGCTAAACAAATAAATAGAGGCATAATAGTAATATAAAATAGTAAAAGTTCAGGACATAGGAATTTAACTATTACTAACAAATATTCTCTTACATACTCATAAATCAATACACAACATACTCCTAGTGCACAATTTAAAATAGAAGATGTTTAATATATAAAAATATAACTATAACTAATAACAATTTTCATACATATTTTACAATTAGAATCACAACTGCTAATGTAAAGATAAGAACATATAAGAAGAGAAAAGGACATATAATAATAATACAGGTATATAGTACTAATAATACTACAGAGATCACGAAATTTTTGGAAAATCTTATATGAAAAATATATTTTGATCTGCTAAGCATTTAAATTGATTATATCATGTATGGTTTGTCTTGGAATTGTTAATGTAAATCTCTTCAATTCTCTTTTAAATGCATATGGAGAAGTAGTATTCTTTATTTCTCTTGGAAGTAGATTGTACAATTTAGGGCTTAAGTAAGCATTGCTCCTTTGACCTATTGATTTTGTCATGAATGGTGATATAAATGTATTATCTTTGTGACGTGTATTATAAGCATGCTCTGGTTTTTTTGCGTTTGTGACCGCTTTTCTTTGCCTAATATTTGAGAAGAAAAAATAGAGCTGCCGCGGATCGAGAAATTTACTTTCCTGATACAAATTGTCTGACGGATATCGATAGGGTTTCTTGAATATTACTTTAATTATTTTTTTTTGAGTTACTTCTAGCTTTTTCAGAAAGGTTTTCGTTATACCACCCCATCCTAAAATTCCGTATGTGATATGAGATTCAACCAATGCATAATATATTTTTCTTAGTTGATGTAATTCTAGTATTTCTCTCAGAATTCGAAATTTGTATATGAGGTATTGAATTTTTTTTTGCTATATAATCAATATGTTTATTCCAACTCATTTGATAGTCGATAATAACACCTAAATACTTATACTCGAGACAAGAATTAATCGATGTATCATTATCAATATTTAACTGATTGAAGTTTGGTTGATTGGATTTATTTCTGTAAAACGGTAGATAGTAGGTTTTTGCAAAATTCATCGTTAACAACCTATTTTCCATCCATGCTTTAATTATCGTGAGGTCTTCCTCAATTTCATGTTTGAGAGAGTTCCAGTTATTTCCAGAATAAAAAATGGCAGTGTCATCAGCATATGAGGTAATTTTACCGTTGATACGAAGATTTGACAATCCATTCAGATATATATTAAAAAGAATTGGCCCAAGGACACTTCCCTGCGGTACACCAAATTCTATTTTTATCATATCACTGATGACACTGTCAATCCTCACTGCCTGGTATCGATCATTAAGATAACTTTCAAATAGTCTGAGCGGTATTCCCCTAATACCGATTTTTTCCATGAATTCGAGCAGTAGTTTATGACTTACGGTATCAAATGCCTTGGACAGATCAATGAACACACAAAGTGCAGTCAGAGATCTATCCAATGCAGAGTATACTTGAGATGTTAACGATACAATTGCATCTTGAGTTGATAGTCCTTCTCTGAAACCGTACTGTGAATCGGAAATAATTTTATGTTTTGTGAGATATTCACATAGTCTTATTTTTAGGATTTTTTCAAATATTTTAGCGATACATGTTATAACCGATATTGGTCTGTAATTATTCATATTCATTTTATCTCCGTTTTTATACACAGGAAAGACTATGGCCTTTTTCAAAACAGACGGAAAATAACCTTCGGAAAGACATCTGTTTATTATGTGAGCAAGTGGTTCCGATATTAATGTGGCAATTGATTTTAGTGTCTCCGCTTTCACATTATCTATTCCTGCAGATTTATTGTTTTTCAATGTACAGATTATGCTATTCACTTCTGATGAATTTGTTGGCCTTAGGAACATTGAACTAGTGAATGGAGTTGAGAATTGATTTGGTTCAATATAGTTAGGATTAACATTTATTTGATTAGCTAGTTTAGCTCCTATTGCTACGAAATGGTTATTGAATACTCTCGTTATTGATGGAATATCAATGACGGTAGTCCCTTCTGTGGAGGTTATCTTATTGATTCTTGGCTTATTTTTCTGAGAAGAACACAATTCATTTACAGTTTCCCAGATCTTTTTGGAGTTTTGTGTATTCGCGTCAATATAATACCAATAATAACAGATAGTTGTTATTGTTGTATTAATCAAATTCCTGAAATAAGTTTAATAAGTTTAATATAATAATAAGTTTATTCATTGTATTAACAGTGGTACATAAAAGCTGATGCACAAATGATTATGCTGTAAATTATCTATAATCACACAAGAGATTTGTTAATCGCCCGTAAATGATAAAAAAAATTGAACGATAATGGAACTAGAACATATTATATAAAATCAAATGAGTTTCCATGATACAATATAATTATAATACATAATACAATAATGCAGTAGAATATAGTATGACATAAGTTAATTTAATACTACTTACTATATAAACATATGAAGTAATTAGCAGGTTGGTTCTTAAGGTAGTTGTATCGCACAAGAGCTTTTCCTACAACATTGTTCAATTGTAACCAAATTATAATTCAAATATTTCTGAAGAGAATGGTAAAATGATTCTTCTTGACTATCTAGAAGCGAAAATGATGACTTTTGAAGTATTTTATTACATTAATCGTAATAACTATTTATTTGAAAAAAACCTTTTAACTTTAACAACGCGAGAGGAACGTGTGAGTCAGCAGTGGATAATGGACAGGAGCTGGGGATTCGAATCTTTCTACAAAGTTTGGAGGTAATAGGCAAAAGAAAAGACCTCACTGGGCATAGAGTTTCACAACATCACTGTTCGATAGAAAAAAGAATTCAGGTAGAAAAAGGTTCGACAGGTTCTGAGCTTGACAATGGAAGGGTGACTAGATTGAGCTCGTTTGTTCCGCATATCTGCAATCTCTCAAGGTGGAGTAATAGACAAGATTTCTGATGAGCATTGACCAGTGGAATATCTGTAGCAAATGGACAGATCGGCCATCTTTCTACGATGTTCTAGAAAGGTCAATGAATTCGTAAGTGTGACATCATCAATCAGTCTAATAGCACCTTCTGAATAGAATCTGAGAGCTTCAGGATATGTTTGGGAGCTGAACTCAAACCATGTGGACAGTACTCCAGGATAGGTCGAATCTGTGCTTTGTAGATTATGAGGAGCTGCGGGGATGTGAAGTAGCTCTTATATAAAATATAAAACCAAGCTTATGGAAGCGGTTTGCGCAATCTCACATGATAGTTCCATGGGAGGGTGCTGTTGATCATGATACCGAGCATGAATATGGGAGGACCTGTTTTATTTCAAACATTCATCAACTGATTTGAATACTAATGATATGGTAACCATATCATATGCAGATGATACAATTTTAATTCTCTCTGACAATACTTGGAGTGAGGTAAAAAATAAAGTTTCGGCACTAACGCTCTGTCGACACTAAATTGCGTTAGCTGCACGGCATCGTTTCTCTGGAAAGATTGAACTATTCCTAGAGGTCTAGCCTGATTCATTATTCCTTCGGAGGTCCACTCACTGACTGACTCATTGACTCACTCACTCATCACAAAATTTTCGAAACTATGAAGCGAGCCAACTGGAAATTTTGCTTGTAGGTTCTTGATACGACATAGGCACCAGCTAAGATCGTATTTTTAAGAACTCAATCCTGAACGGTTGTAAAGGATCCGATATATTTCGACGTTTTCGGATGCTAATTTAATCACTTTTAACTTGTTTGACAGACAATTCCGAAGATGAATACATTATCATCACAGTTCAGACTGTCTATGACAGACAACATCAAACGCCTCAACAAGACAGGTAATGTTTACATGACAGACACATAATGTCCGGGGACACACCATTCCATAACATACTAGGGCAAGTGGAAAAGTCGGTGAAAAACAAAACAGATGATGCCACAATCAAAAAACTCATGTGACATTTGTGATGTACCATCTTTAAATAAAACGCATTGAAATTTTCAGTCTGACATGTCATTCAGTTTTGTTTTGACACTCATCGAAACGAAGCAACCTTGAGTTGAGTTTTTTTGATTAAACATAATTTCTTGCGTGGAAAAAACATTACGTGATCCAAAGCATGGCTCGTTAAACCTTATGGGGACTCCTCACCATCGATTGAAATGATTCACGAGTGATTCACAGTTTTTCACTATGGTAGTATGACCTCAAAGAAAGCCGAAAGTTCTGGTCGTCCAATTGAGGGTTCAACGACAGAAATCGTTGATAAAATCCATGGTATGATATTGGACGATCGGCGAGTTAAATCGCACGAAATTTCTCTCAACCGAACGGGTACGGAACATTTTGTAGTGAATCATTTCTTGTTTCATTTTTCAGTGACTTCTCTCCTTGCCCTCGTAGGTATCCCTGTTGATTTAAATGAACTTTCAAAAGACATAGAGCATAATCTTATGACTATCTGCGCCTTTATCGGTTTCTACTCCTTTGAAATGTGCATTAAGTCTTCAAACATAAGGATTGACATCGGGATGGCGGAACAGACACTCTTATCTACAGGCATTAGCTAGTTATTATATAAATAGATATAGATAGTTTATTTCACCTTCAAAATACCAAATTCTGGAACTATAATCATATTGTACGAACCGTCATCTACATAATGAAAACATTCAAATATTTGATAACATCTTGTTTACAGGAACAACAAGATATCATCTGAAGGTGAGGATTAGCATCAACAATAATTCATCTGTTCATAATCATTTGTCCATAATTATAGCAGCAATCTTTCTACCGACACTGTAGGAGAAATGGAATAATTTATCCATCAAGAGAAACGTTCTAACGTATTCCGCTTGCATTTAATTCCCTCATAATTCATCGCTACGGAAATCAAAACCAGGATATTTGACGGTATCATAACAACATGTTAAAATTAACCGTTATTTCTTTCGGTCGTGACAAAAGTAGTTAAGCGAATATACACGAAATCGGGTTTCAATTTAATGGGAGCTGTCTGTAGACATTAAATATCTAATGCTGTATTCACGAATAAAATACCGGCTCGTAATTCAATATGGCAACTTAACATGAGAGCAATAAATTTAGTTATGACTCCAATTTAATCGTTAATTCTACGTGAACTGCATTTGGAGCGACTACTTCCTCGTAGTAGTAGTCAAATCATTTGAAATTGTTGTGCTATACCAGAACATATATTATAGTCATATGTATACAAATCTTTCTATTGATCAAGAGTCTTATTATGGAAACATTGATAATTTCAAGCGACATATTTCGGTTGATATTCTTTCATAAATCGAAAGATTTCAACTTCATGAACAGAAATATCCAAATCACCCAATAAAACCTTGGTAACATTGTTATTACTTCTCTCATTATTATTACTCCCCTCACTATTATTATTTACCTCATTATACGTAGTATATAATGTAAGGCGAGTATTGTAATCGAGGGATCAAAATTTTCCCTGGGCTTTCACAGATTGAGCATTTCTAAATCGATCTAAACTCTTTTTGACATGTGTGTGTGTGTGTATTTTTTCAACGAGGGAAGGGGAAATATTCAAAAGACGCTAAGGAGCCCGTACTCCCCAGTGTGTGGGATTCTTACACTAAAACCATCTCGTCCCTGTTAATTCCTCCGTGGGACCATCGTTAGGCATTACTTCACGGAGGAAGGAATGGCTATATGCCTCTTATCTATTTCTCCAATTTACAGGGGCTGTTCCCTCCTGATTGTCTCTTCTGGTCGAAGCACCTGGAAGACGTGTCTAGCAAAGTCGATGACTGCAACCCAGACGTGTGCGGAGGCAACCATTTCGTCGACAATGTTTTCCGGTGACATGTTCTGCCCTACAATTTCTTGCAGCTCTCTTTCCTTGTGCATAAAGCGAGGGCAGTGGAAGAAAACATGTTCAGAGCATCCTCTACTGTCGGGCGACACTTGGAACATAGTCTGTACAGATTCTGTCTTGAATCCGTACTGGTAAGATTCACTCAGTTCCTGACGGGTCATGGGTACCTGTCAGGAACTGAGTGAGATAATGATTCCTTCATGTTCCCTTGTATTCCATTAGAGTATATTGGGGATGAGACGATGCGTTCATGTACCTTTTGTTAACGAGTTCCATTGACTTTTAGTTTAGATATTCTATGGTTAGTTTCATCCCTCTGTCATTTCCGCCGGTATATCCCAGATCGTTTCTTAGCCAGGAGATCTATAGGCGACATATCAGCTATCACGCACTCTGCTTCGTGCGACACAATGCGAAATGCAGAGAACATCGACGATAGACAGACTCTACCTGCAGTCTGTTGACTTAATCTCCCTAGCCTCACACCAAATGGGAGCTGCGTAGAGCAGCACGGAGCTGACAACTGTTAACAAAAGTCTCCGTCTGCCCGGCCTGGGTCCTCCAATGTTGGGCATTAGAATTTTTGGAAGACGGAATTAGCCTTCGTTCGGTACAGAGGACAACAACACATTTCACAAGTTTCAACCAAAGGGGACTTTGCAGTAGTGTTATACAATCTGCACGGAGACCTTCCCCTTTCATTGGCTATCAGCACTGGTGTCCCACAGGGACCTGTCTCAATTGATCTCGGCCGTCGCTACTATCACTATTTCTTTATATGTTCCTTTATTTCTAGGAATTCCAAATATAGGTGTGAATGTCCAATATTTCGAGAGCGTGATTGAAATTATCATCAAATTTCAAGACAAGATTGAGGTAATTTGAATCATGTTTCTTGATTAAGAAACATCTAAGGTGTTCTTGGAATTTTAGATCGAAGGTCTCTTCTGGCCAAAATTTGAAGCATCAATCGTCACTTCGGAATTTATTTATTCATTTCCATTATAAATTATTTGCAGTGCTAGTATCACTCTGTCCGTTCTACTTTGTGTCAAGCTTCCTGTTGTACCCCCTATCCAAGCTAGCATACCAGATTGCTCAACCGTGCTCCGAAACTGTAGACCATACCTCTCACCCAGGTGACGGTACCAGATCGCTCATCATTGCATCATCCGCCAGAGGTTATGCTCTCAACGGTCCCTTTCGTTCTTCGATAGTGCTCCGCCGATGACTCCGATTCGTCGCCCGCACTAGCAGTCTTGTCGCTTCGCACAGTTCGATTACTCATTGCCGCTATCCACTCACTTACGATGCATGCTCGCTCTGCTTGTTTTTGAATTCAAACCACGTGAGTTGTGTTTCGTTGTGCCCAGTGATTTCATTGTGCGGTAGTTATCATTACGTCTTTCTATGTCTCTAACTATACATGGGACTATAAGGTGATATAACGTAGCCTCGATTTGTTCTGAACATTACAGTTTGATATATCCACAATATGCAACAGGTTTTGCTTTTTGCTCAAGGAATGCAGCCATGAATGCTGAAGGCTTCCAAGTAAGTCAGGTCATGAGAGAATTGCCTTTTATCATTACTCAGATATTATGAATATATCACCTAAACTTATACTCAACTAGTGTACTCTGATGATGGCTACTTGGTAGCTGAAAGGTCATCAGTACTTCAAGAATATTTTTAGTTTCTTATTTATAGTATAAACGTAGGTTACTTGATAACCCTTCATTCTGATGCACAGTAAATTTTCAAAATTTATATATTTTACAGTTCAAAGTGTAAGCGTTGTTTAGAGTATATGCTGAAATTTGTAAAAATAAATCAACAACTTCTTGTAAAGTCTGCGGTAAGTTAAGTTGTATATTTGATTGAATTTCATGTAAATGTACTGGATATAGCGTAGTTGATGTCTTATACAGTCTAAAACACTTCAATATCTGTTTTGAACATGATAAATCATTGTGTAGATGATGTTTGGACCAACAAAGAAATGACAAAAACCATTCAACATCACACCTAACAGTGAGAGCGCCCGGTTTTTAAGATTCCTGACATGCATTGTGTGAATGACAAATATCATATGCAAATGGCGCGATGCGGATTAACTCTGGGTCCTCTTAGCATTGCCTTCGTATCATCATTGCCAGCTAGGCTGATTTACGAGTCGCTTTGAGTAATTTATGTTTTTAGCGGTTTTATTGTTCGTTGCACAACTTGCCTCTAATATATAGCTTGATAAATCTGCTACAGAGAGAGAAGTATTCACTTCTCAGCCGCCGAAAACTCCCGGAGAAAAATGTAAGTTCTGGAATGGCTCGTTTTTGCCACTGATAATTTTCAGTCTGGCCATTTTTCTGTTGCTTATCCGCTGCATTAGATTTAATAGAAGCGGTAAATGGTTATTTTTACTGTAACAATGCTGAACATGTTAAATACATTCACAACAGCTATATCGTCGAATTATTTCATCCTGGACGACATAGTTCATAATTCTTGTTCATACTGTCACAGGCTGCAATGTTAATTGGTTGTTGCATCGCGATATATTCATCCGTTTCCGATTTATAGGAGGAAATGTTAAAAATTCAAGTACCTCAATCGGATCAAGTTACCTTTGCGAGAAAAACAAATCATATAGTCATGGTAACCGACGTAATTTAACCACTCAGCATAAAATTGGTAACACGTCGAGCCTTCCTTCATACTTTATCCAGGCTTAGGACTGGTTCAAAACTAGTTTTGAAGCGTGTTCAAAGGCGAACTGGTCAAAGGAACATCAGTAATAACGATAAATCAAAAGATGCACAAAATACTTATAATTACTCAAAGTTTAACCACAAATAGCTCACTAATGTTCAAAATGTCTTCCATCATTCTCGATGCATTTATTTGATCTAATTTCGGTAGAAAAAACCGCTGCTTCAATTGCAGCCCTGGACAAGCTTTCAAATGGTATTTCGTATTCTTACCCTCATATTGTCCCCGGTTGTTGGTTCCTTTTGAAAAACCAGATATTTCGGTCTACCCCATAGGTGAAAATCTAGACAAGTTAGATCCGGCGAACGCGCCGGCCTGTGAAATAAACTTCCTCTACCAATAACACGATTCGGATATTGGTCGTTTGAATGCTGACGTACGTTTCGGTTATGATACGCCGGACAACCATCAAGCTGGAACCACATATTCCTTCTTGTTTCCAAGCAGATGTCTTCTAAAAATGGTGGAGGGAAAACGTTCAAAAACTCCAAAAGGGTTGGGTCAAGAAAATGTGGGCCTATAATTTTTTATTCCACGATTCTGCACCATACGTTCAAACTCCAGCTACGGAAGTTGCTTCATCAGCGCATAATATTCGTGACAGAAAATTTAGATTGTCAATTTCTTCACTTTCACTTTCTGTAGAGATATAAATAAACCGATAGCACTTTTTTAGTGGAACTTTTTCTTTCACAAATTACATCAACATTTTTTGAATAGGACCTATCGTATTCTTAGGCCCTTCATCATGTTCACGTCTTTAATACGAACCTGCATCTTCGATTTTGATAGAAGTTATTAGCCGGCTTATGACTACGTAGCACACTTAATTATTTTACAACGTTTTGAACATCTTATAGATCATCAAGTTCGAATTTCAGAAAGCGAGGTCCGGCCAGGTAAATTGAAAAATTTAAAAAGAATTTTCACACCATAGCATCTAAGCTTAATTCAAACAATTATTGGAAGGGGTTGGCAGTGTTTTAGCAGTGACATGCCACTACTATGATACAGGATCATTCTACGTGTCCCTATGATATTACTATATATTACAAAAATAATACATGAGCAAAAATACACTGATGATAATATCGTAAGCGCAACAAATGTATTGGTACATAAAATAAAAAACATGATAAGTAGAAGTACCAATCGAGTAAGAATTAAAAGATAAAAAATTAAAACTAATCCTTAGATGACGAATGATCTCTTGAAAGTAACAGGAAAGTAACAGAAAAAAGAGAAACTATATGAAAATGTGAGAAATAATACATATTTAGAAAACAAATATATATATATATATATATATATATATATATATATATATATATATATATATATATATATATATATATATATATATATATATATATATATATATATATATATAACTTAAGAGATATAGAATTAAATTTTCTGAATTATGAAGATAACTTAGATAATTTAACATAGGATTATAAAGATGAATAAACGTAAAAGATTGAATCTATATCTCTTAAGTTACATACACGATAGTGGCCAATTAGGCAAAGAAACTTTAAACTTGTTTATAATTAACCAGAACAATTCTCAGTCAGTTCTATTGAAATATATAAGAACCGGGATGCTGTCATTTGAATAAGAACTGTCAAGTAACTGCCAACCATAGCAGTACTAACCTACAATCCTTACTTCAAAAAACGACTGAACTTCAGATGAATGTGCGTGAATAGTTGATCGATGGTAGGGCATCGAATCGCATTGTGTTCATCAATGATCTACTATCCTTTCAGAGGTTTATATTTACAAAAATATAAAAATCTAACAGGACCGAAGTGGTGTAATTGGTAAACACCCTGGACTAGAAATCCAGAAATGTGGGTTCGAATCCCGCCTATGGTTCAATCTTTTACGTTTATTCATCTTTATAATCCTATGTTAAATTATCTAAGTTATCTTCATAATTCAGAAAATTTAATTCTATATCTCTTAAGTTACATACACGATAGTGGCCAATTAGGCAAAGAAACTTTAAACTTGTTTATATATATATATATATATATATATATCAATATAAAAATACTTTCAGAATACTTGTAGAAAAAGCAAAAACACACTATTACTAAACAAAGTAAGCAAAACGGGTGTATCGAACATAAAGAAATCAATAGATAAATTGACAAATAATAACATACCAAACAAAATTATGACAAAAATAAAACTGAGCAATTAGTCGGGTCAAATTAGACGTAAAAAATGTGAAACTTCGGAATTTTTTCCAAACAGACCAATCAACTTATTTTTTTTTGCAAATCGTTCCAGGACGCATACTGAACGATATTGAACTTTAAGATCTAGTCGCTAGACCATTTTTCACCTGTTAAACCGGAAATTGGCCAATTTTCAAGGGAAAATTTTGCACTATTGGTAAGTATTGCCAAAATTGGCTGGAAAACTCCAATTGGGAGTTTTCGGGGTCGCTGATCACGATTCCGAAGTTAGATTTACCATTTTCGACCGCAGTATCTAGAAATTGGCCAAGTTTATGTCAGAAAAATGGATAAATTAGATAATTTCGTAATTTTTGTTGAAATTGGCACTGCCATCAAAAGTCAGGGAATTCATCCGTGACTGTAAATCATTTGTTTCATATCCAATATCAAATGACGCTTGCGTTCGAGAATCAGTAATTTCTGATATACCTGTCTCTTGCAAATTATAGTTTAGGAATGGTACCCAGAATTTTATTTATATTATTTTTAAATTTATAAACATTACAATGTAAGTGTTAATGTAAATGTAAGAAATTGTAAAATATAAATTGTAAATAATAAAATGTAAGAAAATAAATGAAATATTGAAATGTTTAATAAAAATACATTCATAAATTCTTGTTCTTATTTGAATTTGTCCATTTTGTTTCTAGACGGTTGACCAATTTCAGGTATGAAATATTTTTTTGCCATGAAAATGGTAAATTTCTGAATGGTATAATAATAAAAAAATGTTACTCCAGAATCACGAAACCCCCAAACGATATTTTCTAGCCATTTTCAACAAAAATTACGAAATTATCTAATTTATCCATTTTTCTGACATAAAATTGGCCAATTTCTAGCTACTAGCGGTGGAAAATGGTAAATCTAACTTCGGAATCGTGATCAGCGACCTCGAAAACCCCCGAGTGGAACGTTTTAGGCAATTTCCACAAAAACTGCGAAATTATTAAATTTGACCATTTTTGGGACATAAAATTGGCCAATTTCTAGCTACCGCGGTGGAAAATGGTAAATCTAACTTCGGAATCGTGATCAGCGACCTCGAAAATCCCCGAGTAAAATGTTTCAGGCAATTTCCACAAAAACTGCGAAATTATTAAATTTGACCATTTTTGGGACATAAAGTTGGCCAATTTGATGTGTGATCAGCGACCCCGAAAACCCCCGAGTGGAGTTTCCCAGCCAATTTTGGCAATACCTACCAATTTTGCAAATTTTCCAATAATTTTCCCATGAAAATTGCCAATTTCCGGTTTAACAGGTGAAAAATGGTCGAGCGACTAGATCTTAAAGTTTAATATCGTTCAGTATCGATCCAGGAACAATTTCCAAAAAAAATTAGGTTGATTGGTCTGTTTGGAAAAAATTCCGTGATTTTTTGCTAAATTGACTCGACTATATGGGAACATGACGAATGATGGAAAAGCAATCGTTCAATCATTCAAACGTTTTTTTATATCAATAGGAAAAGGTTAGCTAATAACATAAATAAATGAACAAAATTTTTCTCAATAAATAACCTAAGTCTGATCCATTCATTATTTCTGCAAGATGTAAATGAAGTTCTATTTCTAGTGCGCAACTAATGTTTTTTTCAGAAACAAAGGATATCGATTCTAATGGTGAAACAATAGAACAACTTGAAAATTCTTGGCTTCGGAAAGGATTCTGCGTCACAAAAGCAGGATTTGATGCCGACGTTTCGCCAACCATCCGGGAGCCAAGAATTTTCAAGATTATCTATTTGCGAAAGTCAAGCAATTCCAATACTAAGAACAGCAGATGTAATACAAACAGATTGATATCGATTTGAAGCTATATAATCGTGGTTGTTATGGAACACTCAGTGATTTTTTATTTTTTTTATTTTCTAGAGAGTCCAAATGATTTGTCATATGAATTGTAGCAGCCGAGTTCAAATACCAATCAATTTTCGAGATTTTGATCTTATTTCGGAATTTATTGCTGTACATAGCAATTTTGATTGACTTGACATCCTGCAGTAACTTTCTTTCTATGGTTAATGGTACGCCCATGATCATAGGCTCATATCCGATGGGTAATTCAGCTGAAATATGGTATCAACTCATTCATCGCTTACTGTGAGGCCAACACTAGACAGCTTGTGCATTCTGTCAAAAATCTTGTTGACATAATGTTAAATGTTCAACTGACTTATTGTCTTCCAACTCAGTTGTTAATGGTTTCTATCTCCGTTTGTGTAACCTTTTTTGCGTCTGTCTCAGCTCTTCATGCTTCAGATAAGTGTGAACAGCGAATCACAAAATATCGAAATTCTGGCGTTATGCAACTTATAGGCAATATAGATCGACATTCTGTCTGAAAATCCGTCAACAATCCTTTCGAAATTTATTTCACATCCAACAAAGTCTTGGGTCCATATCCTTCTGTGCTGAGTACAATTTGTGTGATACAGGAATCTTCAATGTTGAACACAAACTTCCGTATTGATAAATAAAACCGTTACAAGATGTTTAAAACACAGACAACCAACGTTAAAAGTCATAAAAACAATATACAACGTCATAATTAATTTGAGCTACTAAATATAGCTTTACAGTCAAGTGTTCGATGTCATAAAAGTATTCCAACAAATCCGTGATATTGTATTACTTCATGAAACTTCAGAACAAGGAAAACTGGCATTATTTTATGTAATAATGTTTTGTATATTACCATTATACCTTCTTGATAAATATAGAGAGAAGGAATAATATACGACCTATGTAGACATTGTTAGTAGAATGTACTTATTCCTCCGTTTCGAACTGGAGAAAATTGAATGCGTTGGTCTCGTTAACGGGCCGCGTTGAGGCGGTCCAGAGCGTAAAAGCAAAGCTGCACACAGGCAAAACTTGCCTTTGATGCTTTGTCAATTGACAAGAGATTAGCAGCCGGTGGTTGCGCTGATATCGTGTCGGTCGGTGTACTAGAAGCGGTCGTTGACTTGGAGACGTCTGGTCGCTGTCTGTCTTAGTACTTGCAATGATTGTTGCCACTCACCACTCACCACTCTTCGCATGTACATGAACCTCGTATAGATGCATAAGTAATTAGCGCGACGCGACTCAACGGCCGCCGGACGATGTTCAGGAAATCAAACGATACTAGTTCTTAAGCTTCGATTCGTTTTTTCTTTTTAACGATCCGTTGAATGTTCGAACGAATTTAATTTTCCTGATTTCTCAGACGAATATGATACGTAAATGTTGGAGGTTTATCATAAGAACAAAATTGGTAACCCGGTAGGAACTGTATCATTTTGAGGTGTGATAGCCCTCTTGCAAATAGTACTTTTGGCATCCATCTTCAGTTTTGCAAAAGGAATTTATTCTACTTTCTAAATCATTCTGATAACATTACGCTCTTCAGGGTATAAATATATATCTCAATCACATTTACCTGCAGAAGTGTCCGAGATTAATATTTTGAAGTTTAAGTTATGACAAGTTCGAAGCAGTGATGTCAAATTTTTGTGTTTGGAGAGTTGATTTTCCGAGAATATCCTCAGTGACATAGTTCAAAGAAGCCTTAAATACACTAAAGAATGGTGTCAATCGATGGAACTTAACGTCAACACCACCAAAACCACCCTAGTTGCCTTTACAAGGAAAAGAAAACTTAACCTCAAAACCATCAAATTGGAAGGGAGGTTCATTGAATGGCAGTCAGAGATCGAATATCTGGGAATTACACTAGATATGAGCTCCTCTGGAACAAACATGAAAAAGAGATCAAAGCCACATAAGAGTTTGCGAAAAAAAACTATGGATATAGCCCATGTACCCTGCCCTGCACTGGATGAACACGGCAATAGTGAGATTGATCTTCATATATGGAGCAGAAGTCTGGGGTAGCTGAACTTATCGAACTAACTGAACTAATAAATCTAAAATCCAAAGAATAACTTGTGTACGATTAACAGGGGCAATGAGGAAAGCACAACGGCTAATCATAAACCTCCATATTGTAGTGGAGAGTATGGAGACATTGACAACATATGGAATGATTGTAGACGGACTGATCAAACGTAAGTATAGACCCATCTCTGCTAATCAACATACCTAGAACATGCCTCAAGATAAGATGGAAACAAAGGTACAGCTTCGTGAAAAAATGTTGCACGAAGCTTAGTCATGAATGGTAGGAAAACACCACCCCAAGACTCAAGAGAAAGACCATCAAATGGTACACTGATGGCTCTTAAACTATAGAAGAAACAGGAATATGAGTATACCGTCCTAAAACCAAATACTCTGAAAGCTTAGGCAAATCCACAAGTATTTTCTAAGCGTTAATTCACGCTATGGGAAGATGTGTTCGGTTCAATATAGAAAGAGACTTCCGGTGTCAAGAAATAGTCATTATGTCGGATAGTCAGCGTCTAAAAAACTCAAGAAAGAAGTGAACAGTGAAAGATTCAGTGGATAGAACTACAAGAACCAAGATACTTCTGGGAAACTATACCCAGAAGATCAGCAGACTGCATCAACCTAAAATATGAACTCAGAATATCAGTGGGAATCGTAACAGTTGAAAGGAAACCTTGTGTATTTTGGATCAGTAGAGGTAGAGGAGAAAGAGAGCAGGTTCTTTGAGGAGAAGGATGAAACTTTTATCCACATCTCCGCAGAATACACTATCTAGCAAAATCCAAGGGAACGACACCTAGAAGCGTACCAAATAGAAGAGGGAGATCTAACTAACTTGAAGCCATCCGACATTTTGAACATCTTTCTACCAGACTCCATTTTTCTATCGATCGGCGATTTTGTGGCACTCTTTGCCTGATTCCTATAATCCTATCTCCTCTCCGAATCTTCCACTGCTGGCGTACACATTATAGCTTTCCTCTCGTGTAGTCATAATTTTTTTTCAATAGAGTTGTGAAACACGTATATTGTCAATTCGAATAAACTTCCGAAGTAAAGATATAATGATCAAAAAACATTGAACAATTCATTTCATTGAATACAATAATTTTTTTCAGTTAAGATGTGGAATTATTTGCCATTGTACCTATATCCTCCAAACTTTCAGGAAATTGCAATGCATGTCTTCTCCCTTCGTTCTACCGTTGGAGGACACATCATATGTTTTGCTCTCATGTAGTCAGTATATTAAAAGAACAAAGAGCTGTGGAATACATATGTTGTCAATTGTATAAAATTCCTCACGTCATGACCGACTAGAATGATCAAAATACATTGAAAAATTTAATTAAATCATAGCATTTACTTTTTTTTAATAATATTAGATTCGAACGAAGTTGGTAAGGTTGCGACGTATCTTCTTAATGAAACTTAGCACCGTTTAACATCTCAAGCACATTTAAACTGAATTAATTCAAACTCGTATAATGTTTAGTCTGTCACTGCTAAAAGGTTTTCAATTTCAAACGTTATAATTGCACTAATGCAGCTTTAAGGTGTTATTAAAGTTGTCTTCAAACGACGTCGCAGAATGACTGTTTTTTCGTAAGTCTATGAACAAGTATCTTTCGTAATGTATTCCTTTGTGATTACATCTCTTACGTTGAAAATGCAACGTGCAATTACCCCGCACAATCACCTCTTGGATTTCTTTCTCGAGGTGAGTAAGTTAAACAAAGCTGCTATAAAAAGGTCGGAAAAAGTTTAATTGCGTCAACGTCAGCTATATAAACAGGCTAATTAATATAAAATTAAATTCAGAAGCTAGGTTTCTCAAATTGCAAAGTATCTCGGATGGATACAACAAAGTAAAAGGAAGTGAGAACATCTAGCTATATAGTAAGCACATGACAAGCATCTAAGGGTGGCTGTCTGCGAGGTGGCAATTCATAATAAGCTGTCAACACTGTTTATTTTTATAAATTTAAATTAAAATATTCACATTGTTCTGGAATTTTTATTTTACCTACCTCATGCATATTTAACAAATTCTTGATGGGAGCTGAAATTTAAAACTCAGAAAATCATTTATTATTCCATCACAATATCAATGAATTGTGATCAATCGTTCACTGACTTCCCTCATTTTTGATGATAAATTAGCTTGCGGAGGCTTCTGGGTGACAAACGTAGAGTCAATAAATGAGGAATAATCACCATTGTCCATTAAAAATACTGTTGAAGTACTGATAACCTTTTGGCTACCAAGTAGCCATCATCAGAGTGAACTAAATCAAAAATCAGAGTGTGCCTGTTTAGATACTATTTGGGGATAATAATGCAAACAAGGATTACCCTCAGGCTTTAAGAAAGTGCTTGTTCGTTTATACATTTCCATTCTTTCTAAATTACCTAGATATGTAGAGACGCCCTCTGATACTAATTGGAATTCCTTGTATTTCTAAATAATTCATTCTAACTGATTCTAAAAGTTTTTGTTGATTATGATGTCGATTGCGTTGTTGTCAAAATTGTTCATATACAGTTCTGTTGATATCGTTGCTTCGTAGCTTGAAATATATGTATTAATAAAAATTAAAATTTAAAAATTAATAAACATAGAATAAAATGGATTTGTATCCCACAATATTCCCCTCCAGAGTAAAAAGAAAAAATAAATCATAGGGAAAAAGTGACCTTCTTTCTTTCGCTATGTCGTGATGGTATAGAACAGTCAATATGAGCAGGCTTATGTCGATCTCTTGAAATTAATTCAGAAGAATTGTTCATCGAAAGTTAAAAAAATTTGCCTGATCTATCTAAAACTTCATAAGGTGGGTACAATGCCTTTTTAATTTTGTCTACTCTAACGAAAACGAATTTGCATTTGTAGAAGTCGGAAGGAATAAAAATTTTGTTTGTCTGATGCTGTTGAGGTGACACTGAAATTAAATTTTGAAACTGAGTTTTTGAATGCTTAATAAAATCAGATGTTTTAATTGTTGAGGGAGATGAAATAAAATTTTCTCCTGAAACTCTCAAAGATTGGCCATAAGCTAATTAAGCAGAAGAACAACCTAGATGTTATTTCATAGCAGTGCGAAAACCTAATAATAAAACTGGTAATTGATCTACCCTTTGTGTTTGTTTTCGCTGGCTATAATGACTAATTTAAGTTGCCTATGAAACGTTCAACCATGCCGTTGCTTTTTGGATTATATCTTGTTGTTCGAATTCTCTGTGTTCCAATTAATCTCAAAAATTCGGAAAACATCTTTGATTCAAATTGTCTACCTACATCTGTGGTTATTTGAGATGGAACACCAAAACGATAATAATGATTGATGAAGTTTTCTATAATTGTAGAAATAGAAATATTTTTTAACGGATATGCTTCCGACCATCGAGTAAAACGATCAACTATGGTTACTATATAAGTAAAACCTTCGAATGGCGGAAGAGGTTCTACTAAGTCTATTAGTCGAGGAAATATAACATTTTAGGTCCAAAATTTGTGCAGTAAGATGAAGCGAAATGCGGTTTTTTGCATCCGATTCCTTGGTGCATTTACTCCATTCGTTCACTCTTCAAATCTTATACAAATGAAAATCGAAAAAATGAATTTTTTCGTGTGCAATTTTTGAAGCAAATAAAAAATTCATTATTCGGTAACACATTGTAGAAATCTAAATCGAGTCGCTGAACACGAATATGATGTCAGAAAAACCATAAATGTACCTAGGGGCCAGGAAGTTCTGGTTATCAGGATCATCTACGAGGTTTTTTAGAAATTTGCTCGGAAATTGAATGAAAATGGTTACTCGGAGGTTTTCGAGTTCGCTAAACACGATTCTGATATGGAAAAAATGCCACAATATACCTGGAGGCCAGTGTGTCCTGGTTGTCTAGGTCATATGTTGGACAGGTGGGTCAGTTTTGAATGAAATTATGATTTGGAAAGTGATAACATTTTGAGGGAATGGATTTTTGAAAAAAAAAAAGTGTAAAATACATTTTTTTCCATTTAATAGATAAGATTTTTTTAAATAAGTTTATTTTTTACATAACAATTATTTTAGTCATTGAATTTAATAGATTTTCTGCAGTCATTTGCTTATCTTATTGTCATATATATGTGTCTATATTTATATCTTACAAATTATTTTACAGAATATCAAACTTTATTATACTATAACATTTTTTCAAATTATACATAGGTATACATTTTTAATTACTAGCTTAAAATTAAAATCTTTTTATATATCACAAAATTCCAAACATAAAATGTCTTCGACTTGACGTTTAATTTGAATTTCCAAAAACAATTACGAATATTTCCATCACCTTATTCATGAACGTACACACTCCTAAATGATTAGATTCTTTTGATATTTTATGATATCGCATATATATAAATTTATCAACTTTATCGTACAATCAATTTTATTTATGAAAACTCATTCACTTGTCCAAGAGATGACCTAGACAACCACGACACCGGCCTCCAGGTATATTGTGGAATTTTTGCAATATCAGAATCATCGTGTTCAGCGACCTCGAAAATCCCCGAGTAAACATTATCATTCAATTTCCAAGCAAATTTCGGAAAAACCTCGTAGATGACCCTCACAACCAGGACTTCCTGGTTCCAGGTACATTATATGGTTTTTTTGACATCATGTTCGTGTTCAGCGACCCCAAGAACCCTCGAGTAAAAAATTTGGGTCTATTTCCACAATGTATTATCGAATAATGAATTTCTTTTATTTGCTTCAAAAATTGCACATGAAAAATGAATTTTTTCGATGCAGAAATGCAGTTTCTCATTTATATAAGATTCAATAAGTGGACAAACGGAGTAAATACATCAAGGAATCAGATGCAGAAAAACCGCATCTCAATCTATCTTACTGCACAGGTTTTCGGACCTTTGGCCTATTTATGTGTTAAGTTCCCTCGACTATATGGGGATATGACATAAGCGGGAGGTGGGAATATTAAATTCACCATGAGCTGATTTAACATACCTGTGGGTTTTTAATTTCCGATAATTAATACAACATTTGGTCCATGAATCGATATGTGTGTTCATACATAATAGGTATAAAGAACATTTTGACCATATGAAGAAATATAATGGTGGAAAATCAGCGTCAGCTGAACATATTCTGAATACAGATCACATCATTTCTGAAGAAAGCTTATCACTTTTGAAACATAGAACGGACAAATATCTAGGTAATTTATAACGGATGGAAATGTATAAACGAAAAAGCAATTCATTAAATTTACATTTATTTCCAGCTCGAAGTAACCCCTTGTTTGCATTATTGTCATCAAACTAATTTACATTGTTTACTCTGAAGATGGCTACTTGGTTGCCGAAAGATGCACAGTACTTTGACTGTATTTTCAGTGGATAAGAGTGATTATATCTTATTTATAGTGTCATAGTCTATCCACAATGTAAACTCTTTTGTAATTTATTAAATTTCAGTTGAAAGTTTGCAGAAGTTGAGAAAAAAAAATTACAACTTAACTAGTCATCTATTTATGATCCACTTCTCTTGGTATTAAAAGCCAAATGATATTATATTTGTGGCTTGAACATTGAACGTTACGTGATGTCACATTAATTTGTTTGCGAGTGTAGAGTTTTAAATGAGTAGTAAGTCAATTTTCTTCATCAAGATAACGCACGTATCGTTCCTATACACTCTTAATAAGTGAATAATAAACTTTTCGGAAGTAATCTGCTTTACATATCGATTGTATAAGCGATGTAATTAACTAAAGGAACTTGGAAGTAATAAAAACTGACAATGGAAGAAATTTACGAAGAGGCCAGAAATGAACGCAGACCATTGGAGAGATCGGCTGGGGGCAGTTGAAACGTAATCTTTCTCCAGACGAGTTTTTGCAGAAAGCGCCCTTGGGAACTCGAGAAGAATAAGTTCACCACCGCACCTGCTGCTCTGCCTGTATATTACAATGAACAGTTGTAAGATTGTAAGGTAGGTACATCATTAAAAAGCGATATTTCCTTCAATACCAACATTGCTATATTTATATCTTCTTAACGGACACTGCAAGCTGCATGTTTAACAATATATGGCTTTCTAATGATGTACATCCGTTTTAATTAAATGTAACTCCTACGTCACTAAATCCTATCCTACGTTTCTCCAATAATGAGGTATAATTTCAGCTTCTCTAGATAGTCATCAGTCGGAACTTTTGTTAAATTTGCATTTCAATTATTTCAGGTGATTATTGTTTAATGATCATTTGACAGTGTATGTATCTATCAAGAGAAATATGGAATGAATTTTGACAACAGTGTTTTGGTACAACAATGGGATGTCTTATGATTCCATGAAAAATACCTTATTGGAATTAATGGGACACGGTACGTATGTTATATGTGAAATGAAGTACCCCAAGGATAAATTTTAGTGCCAAAATATTATTGTTGATAATTTAAATCCAATATTTTTCTGAATTTCCAATATCTAGAGAGATAATGATGTGTGTTTGTGAGGTTTTGTAAGTGACTTTTTGTGTTTAATGATCCCAACTAGCTCACTAGGATATTTTAAAGTCAGGGTTCGTAGTGATATGTCTCCTCAGATTCTCAATTGATCGAATTACCCAGAGCGCCAACTGCTTCAGCCAAAAAAAGTTAAGATAGAATCCTCAATCAAGAAATTCCGGCACTACGGGGTGGATAACTGTTGATGATTATATCAGAAAAATAAATACTAGAATTCTTAATGATTTGATTAATTAAATTGAAATTATTAATTTCATAAAGGAATATAATTTTTGAACCAAAGGTTCAAATTAAAGAAATTAAATTGTAGATGAAAATAAATTTGGTTAGAGAACATGAATAACTGATTATGGAAATTTGGTTATTCCAACTAATAAAAATGTTACCGTCCTTGAAACTTGGTTGAGCTTGAAGAAGTGCTCTGATAGAAATTTCCCTCAACAATATGGCACGGTAAAGAGGATATAGACGTCTCGATCGTTTAAACCCTGTAATACAGACAATACGAGCAATACCTTGGCCACAAGTTTGAGAAACAAGTAACTAAATCAGCAGGAATAACCAATATAATTCCACAACTGATAATGCTATCTTCCCAAATTGTATATTCAGAATTATTAAAAGGATTGAAATCTTAAAGAGAACTAGTGAAATACAATATTAAAATTTGAAAGAGAATATTTGGTTCATAAGTTATATATTGAAGTTATGACAATTCATACTACAAATTATACAAAAAAAATAATAGTCTTATAAAAAAATGAGTGAGTTAATATAGAAATTTGCAAGAAAACAATTAGATGATAGATTACGAAGTATAGTAGACTGAAATTGTGCTCGTAGATTCTAAATGAATATACATATATATACAAAAATATCAGATAGTTCACTGGGTGATTCCATGAAGCAGTAAATGAGAATTTCGGGTTTATTTAAGTTCACCCAGATCAATAATGATTCTGTTATTTCACCAAGGCTAGCCTAAAGAGACATGTCCATCACAAATTTATATGAGGAAGGTCAAAGAAGGGAGATACAGAATACCACGCAACCACATGTATAATTGCTAGGTCAAACAAGCGTCAGAGGACGACATAAGTTATTCTGACTAATAACTTGACAAATTAGATTCTGCATAAAGATAAGTGGAAGAATGTAGTAAGTGATTATCTAACTTAGATTCGAGCAAGCAAAAATGATCTGGTGTGAACACGTGAATGACTCGATAATCATATAATTATTAAAAAATATCATTGTTCAGATAATATACACATCTACAACTAGGTTTAGATACAATTAGATATCAAATTACGTGTTCATCGTCAATCAATATCTTTCAATATAGCAAATTAATGAAAGATAAGATAAACGATAATAATACGACTCACCCCGTCAAATAATCACACCCAGATGAAATTCTGTCGATTTCCTTCTTCTAGTCTCCCCGCTTGCTGCGATACCTCTCTCCAGTTTTCGCGCAATAAAAATGATCGATTTGCGCTATTAAAATCAAGATGTCGTTGACCATCTCTTTCCAAGTTCATTTATTTATAATTCCGAGCAGCAACCGTTACAAAGACTATTCAAGCAATTAGACATAGTATATAACGTTACATGCTGGTGTTATATCTCACACGAACAGAAACTGAAATGATATTTAAATTCGATCGTTGAATGTATTCAAAGTATTCTCACTAACTGCGAACTACTCTTCTAACACCTATCCTTTTGCTCTATTCGCCAAAACCGGCAAATCAATTCTAACAAATTTTAATGAGCCATAGAGATCTATGTCTTGAAAGATCTCCATTATTTTCTTCCATTCCTTTTTGTTTGCTGCTATCTGTCACCACATTTCAATTCTAAGGATTTTTAGATTTCACCTCTTATTAGGATTTTTTCCGTTTTTCTTCTCATTGACATCCTCGTCACATGCTCCAGTCATCGCAGTCTGGCAGTTTCATTTGGCTTATAGCAGAGTTGTAGTGTTTGAAACACGAATTTACCATGGTAGCGGCGAAGACAACTAGTTGGAATCGAGATAGGGAACAGTCCGAGTAGTGTTTCATGTGACGTTAGGTTATAAACAGCGTGATTGCGAGATTACGTTGAAAACGAAAAGGACGTTGCAGTAATTGGTCTTTGGAAACCGGAGGTGAGTGGTCGTTCGTTGTGCATTGTGTCATATGTCATATTTCACTTTGATTCTGAGCGATAAGTTCAAGTTATGAAATACTGGTGTATTCATGAAAGGCAAAATACAATTTCCAGCTTTAAAGAAACATGAAAAATGAATTTAAGAAAATAATCAATGAAATAAATTACCTCAAACAATAAAGATCGAAGCAAAATGTATATTGAAAAGTAATTAGTTCTAACGGGGATTCCTTGAGATTCACTTTACTAGCTCTGAAAAGGCTTTATCCGACAACAATACGTGAACATAATAAAACGTACTTTTTGAAATGAGTAGCAATATTATGGAATAACACGTCTTACATATGCAAGTATACATGATGCAGTTGCCTATCATTACCTTGCAGCTGGTGTCTGCAAGCAAAAACAAGAGATGTGCATACATATTACATGTGTTGGGTGTATCCATTCCACTTGGTCCGATGCCAGGGCCGGGGATAAAAATTCTCCCCCCGTTCTCTTCGCTCAATTGTTCTCGCTGAATTTCTGTTTTTCTTTATTTTCATACCAGTGCATTAGTAGAGATATTTTATGTAGGTACAAAATATTCCAGTTTCAACAAAAGAATAAATCTCATTTGTAAACATTTGTCTTTACGTTCAGATTTAAAATTTAATTTCTTAGTTTTCCGTTTCAATACAAGTTGAAGATTTATCTCGTACATTTTCTATTATCGCTAAACAACTACCTCTTCTATTCACGGTTTGATTCTCGTTGAAATTTGAGATTAATGTGAAATATTTTCAGTGCTGTAAATGTGGTGAGTGGCGGGGCATGTGCGTAACTCTGGCAAGGCAGTGTCGGGGGTAGGATATAATTCTAAGGCAGAAGTAAAGTGGCATTAAGTATATAGTATCATACGATGAAGACTCTCTGGCTGCATTTCTACTTTTGATTGAAAATCATGAATTTCGTCAACAAGGTTCGGATACTTTATCATTATCTTCAGAACAGTTTGTGTATAAGTAAAATGAAATGAAACAATGTTTGGTCTAATTTCCACAAGACATTTTATATTTTAATAAACACGACTGGTTTCGACATGTACATCATTATCAAGTGAATATGGGAACAATCAAACAATAGGTAGATTTATTTATTCATAAAGTTCACAGATTCAGTGATGGGGATCCAATTGGCTATTAAGTATATTGAATTCGGGGGTTTGTTACTCTCGAAAGTTTCCAACATATTCGTTGACTTCCCTTTAATGCAAGTATGAAAGATTTTCAGATTATCTATTGCTATTTTATGATTTGGAATATTAATATGTTCGAAGATTGCTGATTTACTGTCGGAGGAAATATGTTCTTTCCAACGACATTCGAAATTGCGACCCGTCTGCCCAATATAGGTCATTGACCACTCACCACATTCTTTCCTGTAGATACCGGATATTTTGTATTTGTCTGTTTTTTGTTTGGTGTTGAATAGTGATTTGCTCAGATTCAAGCCACTAGAAAAAGAAGTTGCTATATTAAATTCAAAAAAATAGTTACTCATACTGTTTGATATTTCGCCACATAAATAAAACATGCATATTTCTCATCTGGTATTTCTGTTACGGAATATATTGTATCAAATATTGATAATTCTTTCTTAGGATGGCTCTCTGTAGTGGAATAATTATTGCTGAATTTTTAGTGTAAATTCATTATTCTTTTCATTTTATAATTCAATTCCAATGAATTTTCAAGCGGTGAAAGTCTGAATTCTAGATTTGGAAGCAATGTATGTAATTTGCTCTCATCAAAATCAATAAGTTCACAGAAACCTAAATTATTCAACATATCTTTGAATAAATGGCTGATAAGTAATAAATGACGTATTGGCGCAAAACCCCTTATCTGCTTGGATTTCAAACCGCACATCGACTGCCAATTTCACGGCTTCTTCTTGCTTCGTACAAACGCGGGTTTCAAAATTGGTATAGCCTAATATCAGATGTAGAATTTCTGTAGCTGGATTAAAATTCCGTATAGTTGCGGCAACCATTTTAAGCAGAGTTCATTCGTTCACTAGGGAAATATTCTCCGTTAGAGATAAGAGAATACTTGCACGTGTTCGAATATTATAGGATTAGCTTTCACGTTGTTTCACTTGACTGTTTGGGAAAATACTATAACATAACGTGGTTGCACTATCCTTGACAGTCCAAATTTTCCTTTTCGCATCGCTCAATATAGCAGGAAGGTCGTGTGATTCCCATTTTCTAAATGGAATCAAGATAGATGGGTATATCACTACAATTTGTTAAATTATCTGATTGATCATAATTTCGTTTGTACATTTTATATAATTTTTCCTCATTCCTTATTTTGGTATTTCTTACCTTCTTCCGTTTAGTTTATTATTCCTCAACTAATTTACATTACTTTTCTTTTCATACTGCTTTCTCATTTTCTATTTTCACTTTTTAAATTTTGTTGTATAAAATAGCCCAAGTCACTTGCTTATGGTATACATTTGATTCTATTAGTAAATTTTCTCTTTTTATATTTATTTATATTAATATGTTATGAAATTGAAATAAATCATTGAATGAGTGTATCATTATTATTACACCATGAACATTCAAAACCTGTTTCGAATGGGTATTGTATTTTATGAAGAAGAAATAGAAAGAGAATTCTAACCCGTGACAATATGGAAGTTCTCTTAGTAAATAGTCGCTTACTTCCACTATCCTACGACTGATAGAGGAATACAAATCACCTATATTGTGGCTGAATTAGTTTCGTCTTACCTGACTGGGGCTGAGTCAATGCAAACTCTCGACTCCCTTCGTATCTAGACAAATTAAAATCAGTTTCTGTGAAAAGTCGATCGACGGAACTGTCGAATCAGAATGCTGTGTGTCTAGTTAGATGAGATGAGATTGGAAACAGAGAGACCGGCTTCAGGCTCTGAGAAACAATGAACACTGCCACTGACCTAGCCTAACCTTAACGAGACTATGCTAGTCGCTTTGAAAGACTAATCTCCCCGCTCCGGTCTTAAAGCATAGTCTAGATATTACATCCTGTAGAATAATAGCTCTCCCTATAATCATGCATTATGAACGCCAATTTGCTCTTGAATTATATTTGCTTATACGAGGTGATTCAGACTGGTTCTCGAATGTATTGTGGCAACGAATAACTACATCTAGTGTATTTTCATAACAAATATTCAGCCCTATTGCGGTTGCCATTGACAATTTGTCAATATTGTTTAATACTCAATCAGAATTGGTAATATTGGAATGCATTGGTATGGCGGTGGTCACGATTGTAGATATTTTTTTTTCAATATTCAATTCGTAACCAATATTGACAAATGAACTTCGAGTAACGAGTAAGAGATACCAATAGTGAATTTGACTTGAAGGCTTTAGGAAAGTTGATAATAATTAATAGTCAAAGGAAAGTATTTTCGAACTACTTTTAAAACTATTCTATAGGTTTAAAGTATTAAGAGATTTAGGGATAGCTCTGTCAGTGTTTTGTATCTAGTAACCACAACCTCTTCAAAGTTGTGCATGATAACTCAACTCAACTCCATTAAGTTATTGATAACCTATGAATACGTTTGAAAATTAAATCTATAATTTAATTGGATTAAAATATTTCTTTCATCTTATAATGGAGTCAATCTACGGAAAAATAGGACGAGGTTCGTAACAATTTGATATAGGTTAACGACCTGGAAAGAATGGTAATAAAATCCTGGAATTTCTATTACCAATATTAGGTGAAACATGTCTACCACCTTCAAAAAACTGGTTTCTTGCCATTTTTTTAAGTCAGTTTTGGAGTTTTATTCTTTTTGAATGCTTTAGACTTCCGGCTATGGGTTGGGATTGGTACCCTTCTATTTTTGGTAATTAAGGAACCTTCAATCCAAATTTCGTGACATTCCGTTGACCTCCCCTCCTGAAATACATTTATTATTATATTATATATCAATACGTTTTTTGGAGCAAAAATTCAAATTGGGATATTTTGGCCAAATTGAAACCATATTGGATGAATTTTGGTGAAAAAGAAGGTCGCAGCAGTCACAATGAAAGGTTGCAAAATTGGATAGTTTTGCTTAAAATTCAAATTTGGAAAATTAGGCCCAAATTTTAAAATGGCTCCCTCTTGTGTCAAAAGAGTCTAGGCGTACTCTACTTAGGCTCAAATTGAAAGTTATTTTATGTACCTTAATGTGGTATATGTCAGTATCAACTTTTCTATATGATTCATCAATTTTTTGGCCACTTACGGTATATATATTAAAAACCATTTATGTGATCCACATCAACGATACATTTTTTGTACTATGAAATACGTTATTATTTCAATGTTACTATATGTATATATTATAGTAAATATACATACACCATATACAAATTTTTATTTTTGGGAAATATTTGAGGAAAAATCACTCACTAAAAATAAATAATTACATATTATATGTTCAAAAACCTGAATTATAAACCGATCAAGGAAACCAAACATTTAATGCTAATATTTTCAGATCAACATTTACAATAATCTTGACATTCATTTATACTGTAAAATTCTTTTCGGTTGTAATATAAAATTCCTGATGCTTCTGGATCCAGAGTTGGTGGCGCGATTATAGCAACGTGATTGCAGTCGATTGCGTCAATTATTCCGGGAAATCCATGGGGTTCGTAGAGGAACGTTAATTTTGAATGATTTTTTCCTAGATTCGTCACCAGAAACTTGACCAATTGATGCAAAGCCATAATAATTGCGTCTGATACTTCTTCCAGACATCTCCTTACTGACGCTTGACACAACTCTTTTGATAGCTACCTTGCTTGAGCAAAGAAATAATATTTTTAGGAACTTCGGGAGATATAGTCTTTCTCTTTCTACATCTTGCAAATGTGGAGCAACCTGTAACATCAATTGATGTGTTGTGAAAGGTTTTACTCTGTAAATGCTTTTAAAAGTTGCTGTCATCGATAGCCATATGTCTGAAATTGTATTTCGTCAGAGCACAATTAGGTGCTTGATCTCTTAATTCCAATACCAAAAAATCTATGGGGGCAGACGGAATTTCATCTGTCCTTCTCAAGGAATGTGCGCCTGAATTAGCACCAATTTCCTTCAGGTTGTCTACATAATGGCTTTCAACGCTGGTGTTCCACAGGGACCTGTCTTGGAACCAACCTTGTTTCTACTCGATATAAACGATCTGCTGTCCCGTCCACAGCTTTGCAGATAATAATAATAATAATAATGAATGAACTTTATTCCATAAAACACATAGAATAGTGATGCTACAACGAAGTTTAGGCAATTCCATTTTATTTCAAAAATAGAATTTGTGTGTGGAGCGTTATACATATTTCATATTTTAATATAGTGAGTTATGTCATATAATGATCTAACATACTTTGAAACAAAGGTAATATACATATAAGCAAATTGAAAAAAAGTTGTACTACAATTTTTATAAGAACCAGGAAAGCGGACCCCCCGATCCCTAATATGATGATGTCAGGTTCAACTCTTCCTATGAAGTCTTCAATATCCATCCTAGGGATTACCACCAACAGCATCCTCTTATGGAATGATCATGTGAGGTCCATTGCGAAAACAGCTTCACAAAAACAGTGTTTTCTATTCCGTGCGGATAGTCACTTTACATTCTAGCAGCTCCTCCTGATCTACAAAGCGTTGATTCTACCTGTCCTGGAGTACTGTTCACATATTTGGAATTCCGCTTCCATATATACGCTGAAGCTCTTGGATGTTATCCAGAAGAGACCTATCCGTCTGATTTATGACGTCACACTTACGACTTTATTGACATCTCCAAAACATCGTAGAAAGGTGGAAGATCTCTCGTTTTTCCATAGATATTTCCATGATCGCTGTTCATCAGAAATCTCGTCTGTTGTTTCACCATGAGACATTCCAGATAGGCGGACTAGACAAAGTCACCCCTTCATTGTCAAGCTCGAGAACTGCCGAACTTCCTTCTACCAAACTTCATTTTTCTATCGAACAGCGAAGTTGTGGAATTAATCACCTTGTGAGGTTTTTGCCTATGGATGTAACCTCCAAAGCTTTCAGAAAAATTTAAATACCTATCTCCTCTCCCAACATTCCACCGTTGACTAACACGATGTTCTTCGAACATTATAGGTTTTCTTCCCTCTTGTGTAGTCAAAGTATGAAAAAGACACCTGAGGAACAGGTACAATATATAATTTTCCACAAGAAACATGTAAAACGTTTCCAAATTCTAATATTCACCACCTGTCACACTCAATACTAGCTATGCGCTATTTTTTTTTTTTTTTTAATAGCTAAATGATTTTATTTATGAAAGTTCGTGATGGATAGGCAAACTTGGGATGTGCAATACGTATCTGGTAATGGTCTTGTGATGGAAATATCAAAATTTTCCTTCACCGATAACATGTTAAATTTTGTTGAAGAATTGGGTGTTCTATAATGCATTTATTTGCATCACCTTGACTAAAATACACTCAACCTTCTTATACAATACTACTATTTTCTATCATAATTGGAATTCAAGAAGATAATAAAGGAGTCCAGTGAACTTTCAACATCATTAAAGTTTTTTAACAAACGCATTGCTGTATCTCATGAATAAAATTATTATCATCATATTTTTAAGTGATACAGAGCCATCTAACCACGATAAACTATTGAGAAAAAGTAGTATAGTGGTTAATGCAACATAATTGCAAAACTGTACACTTACTCTTGCAAAGCAGAAGTCATCACTGCATCCAGAGAGTAATAATGTGAAAATCACTTATCGGTCAATCAAAGTTAGACAAAAAATATGAAATTACCTTGCAATTTTCATTGTCTGACGAGTCGACTAGGTGTATAAGAAGATGATAGCGGAGTCTGTTAAGATGAGAACCAGATTGGAAACCTTTGAAGCTTGCATAAATGGAGCGATTTTGCATTTAAGTTAATACAGAAAGTCGTAGCTTGAGACTGCTTCAAGTGGAATGAAAGGCTCATTTATAGACAAAGTGCATTACATAGAATGTCTCACAACCTAATTTTTCAACGAAATTTTGACGGCAGTTCGTACAACTTCTTTTAAATCTGAATAACTCTTAAAAATACTTCTGGATAGATAAAGCATTCTTTCCACTGTACGCAACTGTAATGAAACATTTCAATCACATTCTGTTGTATAATATCTTAATTAAAACACTGTCACTGGGCGTTGCAGATGTGTTTTAATGTATTGGAAGATATTATCTTCAAAGATATTGAGTTCTACTGCTCGATGTGATTGACAGGGCCGGATTTAGGTGTGAGCCGCTCCAGGTTAATATAAGCTCAGTCCCCCTTTCGTCAGCTCCATTTTGTGACAAAAAAGAACAAACAAACAAAATGAGACAACCAAAATGGATATGAAGCTTCGTTTTCTCGTTTTGGTTTCGGTGAGTGAACTTATCAATAATGTTTTCAAATGTATGAGTGCCACTTCAATAAACGATTTTGAATTCAGTAAAATAGCACATTATCAGTGAACATGCGAAAAAATTCTTTACTTGAATAAAACAGTATGGAATAAAACATTTTGTCCACGATTATTGTATAAAATATGCATAATGCATGTGTTTCCTCAAGCATAATGATATCCATTAATCACTAGTGAATAATGAAATCATTATTCACTACCATCAATATGACAAACATGATAGACATTTTCCTAGACAAATACGATAAAAATAGAGCGCGCTATGAAACATCAAGTCAGATCGAATTTAATTTGAAACGTCAACAATCTGTTGGTTCGACTTGTTTCAACAGCAAAGTTTATTAGTATCAAAGTAATATTTATGGGTCGTGGACAAAGTATAGTATTCTACTTGCATATTATGGCTATTACTCACTTGGATGATTGACGACACTCGCCTGCGGCTCGTGGCGTAAACTCCATCCACGTGAATAATAGCCACCATAATATGCTCGTTGAATAATATACTATTTTCGCATTTTATATATTAAAGTGACATTTCTATGTGGTAAAGTGCCACTTCAATAAACGATTTTGAATTTAGTAAAATAGCACATTATCAGTGTACATGCGAAAAAATTCTTTGTTTGAATAAAACAAATACTTTGTAGCATTTTCCATTGTTAAAACTTTGACGTTCCAAGAAAGCGATTACCTTTTGACATTGTGAAATATCCGTATTTCCATGTATTTGTATCATACTTTTGATCATAGAGTATGTAGCCCATAAACTAGAAGATTTAAGGTCTTTGCAAATGAAAAAACTAGTACCTACAAAGGCAAGGTGAAACGTCACTGAAAAATAAAACAGATGGCGCCAGAATCGAAAATCCCATGTGACATTTGTGATGTACTATTTTTAACTAGAACGCATTAAAATTTTCAGACTGATATGTCATTCAGTGCTGTTGGACACCCATCGCAAGCAAGCAATCTTGAAAACTTTTGTAAACATGGAAAAAAGTGGATTTCGCGTCTTGATTAAACATTATTTATTGCGTGGAAAAAACATTACACAGACAAACCATTATGAAGACTCCTCACCATCGATTGGAATGATTCACAAGTGGTTTACTGATTTTCGTTGTGGCAGTATGACCACAAAAGACGCCGAAGGTTCTGGTCGTTCAATTGAGGTTACAATGCCAGAAATCGTCTAGAAAATTCATGGTATGGTATTGGACGATCGGCAAGTTGAAGTGCACGAGATTGCTGAGGCTATGGGCATCTCAATCGAACGAGTACGGAACATTTTGCATACATTTTTGAATATGAGAAAGCTATCTGCCAGATGGGTGCCGCATTTGCTCTCTATTGACAACAAGCGCGAACATGTGACAACTTCAAAGGAGTGTTTGGCGATGTTCAAGCGCGATAAATAGGACTTTTTGCGCCGTTCCGTAACCCTGAACGAAACATCAACTCATCACAATACACCAGAGACAATGGACTTGTCCTTGCAATTCGAAGCCGAGAAATGTCAAAGTTAGTTTTTCACTTAAACAAACGCCTATTTTGAAGGATTCTCGAAATCGTATTATTTGGAAGGGGTCGAAAAATTAGGTAAACGTTGGACGTGAAGTGTATCCGGCTACAAGAAGATTATGTTGAGAAATAAGATAAGTTTTGACCAAATAAATCATTTCTTGTTTCATTTTTCAGGGACTTTTCACCTTGCCCTCGTATATGAACAACACTTAACCTTATAAAATAGCCAACCTTCTCGTAAAAATAAGCCAGCATTAAGTTTTCATCAATCCCTTCAAATCTCTTCGAGTTTCTCCACTCGCAGAACATGTTATATACTTTCTCGTACCTCTCCTTAGATTTCACCGGAAGTTAACTAAAAGAAGCTTCCGGAGTTGCATTTAAGATATCTTCCAAGTCAAGTGTTGCCATTGCGACTGCGAACCTGTGCGCCGGTATGTTGTCCTGGTAGGAGAGCACTTTTTTCTTAGCCAAATGCTGTCGCTCGCTTCTAATCGGCTTTGAATCGATCCAACAGCTTTGCATAATATACGCAGGTGATCATTTTGGTACTTGGTGTGCATCCCAAAAAACGGTCGGCATGATTTTGTTGGCCGATAAGTCCACTCCTTGGCCTTTTTCGGCTTTGATTCGCCAGGACAAGACCACTGTTTCGACTGTTCTTTGGTCTCTGGTGCCTTGTGAAAGATCCATGTCTTGTCCACGGCTACGAAACGGTGAAAAAAGTTCTTCTTATCGAGCTTAAGCATCGCCAAACACTCACATCATCGCGCTTGTTGTCAACAGAGAGCAAATGCGGCACCCTTCTGGATATCTTTCTCATATTCACAAATTTATGCAAAATGTTCCGTACTCGCTAGGTTGAGATGCCCATAGCCTCAGCAATCTCGTGTACTTCAACTCGCCGATCGTCCAATATCATATCTGGATTTTATCGACGATTTCTGGCGTTGTAATCTCATATATAAAAATTCTCGGGAAATAGGTCACATTAACACTCTGTTTTAAAATTTTTTGTCTTTACGTACGTTTCGGTCTCACAACCATCATCAGAAGACTTATTATGTCTACAAATTTTTGATTACTTAAAACTAATTGTATTACACAAAGCGTCCAAATCGCACCAATTTCAATCAAAATGCCCACGTCGCCGAAACGAAAGGAACACGATTAAACGAAATTGTAATCCTCAATGCTATAGTAAAATTATCAAGAATCCACTGCAGAGAAGAATTCTTAACAAAAGCGTACACATGTCAACATAGTAAGTGATCGACTGAGACGAGGCAAATATAATTTAAGTTTTAGTATACAACTTACAAACCAGATGTTAAAATTTATGAGCTAAACAAAAAGGTTCTTTCGTGACAGGAGGTATACTAGACATTTTACCTAATATGTACTATTACATTATAACGAGGCATGTAGGAATTTGCAAGAGAAATTGAAATTATTTGATCAAATTTGTATAGATATGACTTAGATTTTGAGTGTCTGTCCTATGATTTACAGACTTAGAGTAACGTTTTATGTGAATCATCTCCAAAATAGATCTTTTATAATAATTGGTTTCCTTAGTTAGAATATTAACATTATTGTAATCGAATTGATGGTTATAATAAAAGCAGTGTTTAGCAAGAGCGGTGGAATTTTCTAAGTTTTTGTTTTTTGTGCTATACCTATGGCCGTACATTCTTTTTTGTAAATATTGTTTAGAGATTCCAGTATAAGTTCCATCGCAATCTAAACAATTTAATTTGTATACTGTGTGGGTTTGTTTATCTTTAGGTATTAAAGGCTTTAGATTTGAGAAATACTTTCCAACACAGTTAGTAGTTTTCAAACAATTCTTAATTTTCTCTGAGGTCTCCTGAATGTATGGTAAAGTTATATAATTGTCTGTAATACCTTTTATGTTATTTTTATATGAAGAACCATTATAGATTCTGTTTATTCAATCCGATCATTGAAGAAAGAATAAACAGAATCTATAATGGTTCTTCATATAAAAATAACATAAAAGGTATTACAGACAATTATATAACTTTACCATACATTCCGGAGACCTCAGAGAAAATTAAGAATTGTTTGAAAAAGTACGATATAAATGTCGCGCATAAACCTACTAACTGTGTTGGAAAGTATTTCTCAAATCTAAAGCCTTTAATACCTAAAGATAAACAAACCCACACAGTATACAAATTAAATTGTTTAGATTGCGATGGAACTTATACTGGAATCTCTAAACAATATTTACAAAAAAGAATGTACGGCCATAGGTATAGCACAAAAAACAAAAACTTAGAAAATTCCACCGCTCTTGCTAAACACTGCTTTGATTATAACCATCAATTCGATTACAATAATGTTAATATTCTAACTAAGGAAACCAATTATTATAAAAGATCTATTTTGGAGATGATTCACATAAAACGTGACTCTAAGTCTGTAAATCATAGGACAGACACTCAAAATCTAAGTCATATCTATACAAATTTGATCAAATAATTTCAATTTCTCTTGCAAATTCCTACATGCCTCGTTATAATGTAATAGTACATATTAGGTAAAATGTCTAGTATACCTCCTGTCACGAAAGAACCTTTTTGTTTAGCTCATAAATTTTAACATCTGGTTTGAAAGTTGTATACTAAAACTTAAATTATATTTGCCTCGTCTCAGTCGATCACTTACTATGTTGACATGTGTACGCTTTTGTTAAGAATTCTTCTCTGCAGTGGATTCTTGAAAATTTTACTATAGCATTGAGGATTACAATTTCGTTTAATCGCGTTCCTTTCGTTTCGGCGACGTGGGCATTTTGATTGAAATTGATGCGATTTGGACGCTTTGTGTAATACAATTAGTTTTAAGTAATCAAAAATTTGTAGACATAATAAGTCTTCTGATGATGGTCGTGAGACAGAAACGTACGTGAAGACAAAAAATTTTAAAACAGAGTGTTAATGTGAACTATTTCCCGAGAATTTTTATATATAATTCATACTGGGTCAAGAATCTTTATATTGTTGTAATCTCATATGAACGACCAGAATATTCGGCGTCTTTTGTGGTCACACTACCACAACGAAAACCAGTAAGCCACTTGAATCGTTCCAATCGATGGTGGAGAGTCCTCATAATGCTTAACAAACGATGCTTTGGCTTGCGTAATAATAAATAATGTTTAATCAAGACGCGAAATCCACTTTTTACCATGTTTACAAGAATTTTCAAGGTTGCTTGCTTTCGATGGGTGTCAAAACAGAACTGAATGACATATTAGTCTGAAAATTTTATTGCGTTCTAGTTAAAGATGGTACATCACATATGTCACATGGGATTTCCGATTGTGGCGTTATCTGTTTCATTTTTCAGAGACTTTTCACCTTGCCCTTATACTATTACGTTACAGGAACGTAAACTACTATGAAAGTACTCGTTTAGAAATTCCAGACTCGGCTTCGTAAACATCTTGTACTTTAATGAGTTATTTTCCGGCCTTGTAACGTAAATCACTATTCCATGCCAGTTTTATTGCGAGGTCGACCCTGTATCATTTGAACTAATATTTCTAGTCTCAGTGTTCTACATGGAAACCGGTATTTCAACGGATATTCTAGAAATGGTCATCTTTGCATTAATATGCGAACAATATTCCTATTTATATTCTATGTATTCATTGACAACTTCGAGTATTTTCCCTAGAGTTTCACACGTACAAAAAACCAACCCTTTCTAGGATCAAAGGAAGTTAATACTAGTTCTAAGTCGAGCACAAAGAAATTCGATGCTAGCAAGACGTGGTTCAGCCCTACTGATGGACTAGAGTACTATTTGGTTTTCACACACCCCTTCCTAATTACATGCACCGCCAATTGTAAATATTTTTTTCCTTCACTTCAGTCCGGTAAAAGTCTGAACAATGAGAATTTTTTAGGAAGCACATGTGTTTCGGAAAAAAGTAATGCCGTTAATGCATTTCTTTGTTTTGATAGAATCGAAATGTACGGTACAAACCACATGCAGGTCGTAATAAACCCTTCTTTATTCTAGAACTATTGTGATACTAATTCCGTCAATTAACAACCTCGATAATAACGAATCAAAATTAGTAGGGGTGTCAAGTTCATATTAAGTTAAGTTTCAGTTTAGATTATTCTGCAGCAATAGTACAATATTAAATGGGTTACGTGTATAATAAAATAACTCTTTCATGTCAAGGTTGACAAAATTGAAAATGATGAACATCTAGGCAATGGATACATTGCGAAAACATGAAATTTATTAATTTAAAATCAGATTAATACTAATACCAGAACGTAATATTATAAGATCCTAAATATATCTACAGATTATACAGGGCGTTTCAAAAATGCCGTAAATGCAGGGGACAGTAGATTTTATAAAAATAATCAGATTTTCCATATAAACTATAGTCCTATCTTCTTTCGTTTCGGAGAAATTGAATTTTTTTTAAACAAAATTTTGCTGTAACTCCTGTGCTGTTATAGATATTTTGTTGAAATCTGATACTCGGGGGTTTCAGAGGACGCCGAATAAGATGGCTTAGTTAGTTTCAGATAATGTGGTAGCAGGAGCTGGATGAGCGACTTTTCGGGGTTTCTTTTAGCTTTAACTTTTTTGAAAATATTTTCTTTGTTTTCTTTGCACATTTTTCTGGTTTATAATCCCATTTCAAACAAATAATGTACTCTTGTTTTCAAAATCTCACCGTTTTAATTAATTAAATTAGTATAAATCTGACTGTATGATTGAATGTCTGTTCTATGTTTTACAGACGTCACGTTTTATGTGAATCATCTCCAGAATATATGGTTTATAATAATTGGTTTCTTCAGTTAAAATATTAACATTTTTGTTATCAAATTGATGGTTATATTCAAAACAAATTTTTGTTTCTAGTACTATACTTATGGTCATACATTCTTTTTTGTAAATATAGAGATTCCTGTATAAGTCCCATCGTAATCTAAACAATTTATACTAATTTAATTAATTAAAACCCTTGCAAATTCCTACATGCGTATTTATAATGTTAAAAGTATATTTTAGGTAGAAGCTCAAATGTAAGTCCAAGTGGTAATTCAATAGCGTCTCGGATACAAGGGTCGACGACGCTACAGAAAACGCCATAAGCCCTGTTCAAGACGGTTGTTTATGATATTCCTTTGGATTTTGTTATTAACTAATTAAATATAGTGTGTTCTTATCAAAAACTGACTATAATTCTACCAGATTATAACATGACGTCAATCTAAATTCGAAATGATATAGAGTATATAAGCGATGTAGTAATATGGAACAGCCATATGGAAATATTTTCAAATGTAGTGTTCACGGAGGCCTGCAATTTTCGTAGATAACGGTATCTTCTATAATAACAGATATCGAACTTCGACACCCACACACTAATGCCTCAACCTGTATATATGTATGTAACTAAAATTTCTGTTCTTTTGTCAAAACCTTGTACACTTTGTGTCCAATGTGAGCATTGAGTTTGATAATATTGCTACAGAGGAAAATTTAGTTCAAAAAAATATAAGATAGCCACTCGGCAGCAGACTAATAGTAGTAAGCTATGATTTTTACACTTTCTTGTAAAATTTATAATTTATTAATGACGCCTCTACGAGATATTTTGGAACGATGTGTATTAGAACATGCAGCTGAGATTAGATGTTGGTGTTCATTGAACTAATATATAACTTTCCTTAGAGCGTAGGATCAAATTAATGCTCTTTGTTTGTTATTTGAATGGAATAAGGTCTAGTAAATACCATACAAGTGATATAAGCCAATTAATATATCGAAATCCAGGCAAATCTGCTATAGCAGTAAATTTGCTAAGCAGAATTCTGCAATCAGATTCGTTGGAACGAATCATAGTGGCTAGATGGCGCTCCATATAGATATTGTGCATACTTCTTTCTTTTATTATATTCTACAGTTCAAACAGTACTTGTTTGTTTCACATGACGCTGTTAAGGGATATTGAATATCGGCTATTTTATTCATCTCTTGCTTGGTGTATTATTAAATTATTATACGCATTATATTTTTCGTTTTCTGCTTAGCAGTTTTATATCCTACATGTTCTAAATTTGTCATTCAATTGTTCACTCCAACCTTCGATGTACAGAATAGGTGAATAGGAGCAACTTAAAAAAATTATTCACAACTGAATTATCTGATAATCCAGTAATTATTTTTAATGCGTAAGTTGATTAACACAGACTAACATAGAACCGTCACTGATTCTTAAACCAGTACAACTAAAAAACACGAAAACACTTCACAAAGATCCTAAGACTTGACTGCTGCGTTCATTCAGTACTCTGTTTATCGCTATGGGTAAGTAATAGAAAGAAGTCTTGACTTGTAGGCTAGATATTAATCACAGCTGCTATGTGGAGACATATCAGCATTATAATGAGTTCAACTTATAATATAGGTAAGAATTCTACATAGTAAAATATCCAAAAACTACAATCATGCTTAGTATTGTGAACCAGTGGCGGATCTACAGGTGAAGCAAGTGGATCACTAATCACCTTTAGTTTTGTTTAATTACTGTGATTACGTGTATTTCTTCTAATGTTATAAAAAAAAAGAACTTCAAGTTAGGTTTGTAGTAAAATTAAAATTATTATATATTCTCACACAATCTATATGTGTTAGTGTTACATTAAAGCATGTTAATATATATACAATGTTAATATCTATGATCTGTATAATAATATTCAAATTAACCATTATGAATCCTCGTACGCCAAAATTATATTCGTTAGTTGAATTACATGAAATACATTTCCCCATAAGACCGGTGGTCAATTACTACGAAGCTCGGTCTACGAATTTATCAAAAACATTTACACAAATCTTGAAAGAACATTTCAAATTGGGACCGAAAATTGGCACAAAAAATTCTAATGATCTGGTCAACAAAATTTAAGATTTTACGTGACCACCCAATAGTAAATTTATATCGTTTGATGTCACTAACCTCTTTTCTAGTATAGCCCCGGGAAAGATGACTGATAATCCAAAGTATCTTGGAAAAAACCATAAAAACATTGTTATAATACAAGAAATATTATGCACTCTCGAATTATGTCTTTCTCAGAATTAGTTTCAATTCAATAGCAATGTAATACTCAAGATTAGCAATGGTTAACCCATTAGGTCCATATTTGGCCGAAATATTTATGATTGAATTAGAATTAGAAATCCACAAACACACTATTATAAAAAGATTCTATTATTGGAATCGGTATGTTGACGATATTATATTAACTTGCTTTAATGGAACACGAAGACAATTAGTATCCTTCATTCAACATTTAAATAATCTGCACCGCAAAATTCAATTCACGGTTGAAGTAGAAGTCAATCAAACTATTAACTTTTTAGACTTCACCATAACTAAACTAAATACTAAACATTCCTTTTCAATATATAATAAGCCATTATACGGACATTATTATCCACAAAAATTCACCTCATACAACATAAACTGGCTACTCTTCAAAGCATGATACATAGACTTGTTACTATCCCCATGTCAGAATTAAATTATCATAAGGGATTCTCGATTTTCAAACAGATAGCAACGAATAACGTGATTGATTTACTCAAGAAAAAAGATTATAATTAAGCAATGAAGTTAGTTTACTCTAGTACAGTTAACACTCAATTATATATCAATAATGTATATAGGTACACCTTCTGATAATGTCTGCAATTTACTCAAAAAACACAATAATACATCTTTTAGAACAAATAATACGGTAGGCAATTATATTGAAAACAACAACGATAAGAATAAAAAACATCAAGAATCAGGAGTATACAAGGTAGAGTGTGGAGGCGCGACAGGAAGATCTTTCAAAACTAGAACATTTTAATTTGAACAACGGAGATTCAAAAGTTATTAAAGATTTCAAAGATGATTTTGAGATTCTCCATAAGTCAGTTGAAAATAAAGTATTAAGCAACTTAGAGAAAATTGAAAGTAATAAGTTTAAAAACACAGGTAAATGAGGTTGAATAATCAGAAAGACCAATTCTCCATTATTGAATTTATTTGTGAGTAACTCTTATCTTACTGTACACGTACCTCACTCATCCCATCTTTCTTAATCTTAATGTCACGTTTTGTTTAATGAAAACGAAGTTTCCTAAATTTTATACATGTTCAGCTACTTCTTGGTTTAATTCTTCGAATGTTTTTCATGGAGCTGGTGTCATAGAATTCTGACGTAAGTGTACATTTGGTGCCTAAGCACATACTATTTTATATCCTCCTCTTTGTACGGTCAATATCCCATTAGGACACTTACCTACATTCATCGTATCGTAGGAATATTGCCACTTTCAGAAATGTTTAGTAGTTTTTTTTCCAGAAAGTCTGGGTAGAGGTTGTTCGAACAATATGGACTCCCGTTCATTACGCCACTGACTACAATTATTGAGCTCAATACATGCCATTGTACTTCCGGGATGAATAAAAGATACCTGTGAAATACCTTCTGATCGCTAAAAATTTTCCTTATTAGTTCAATAATATTACTAGTTGATGAGTATTGTGAAATTTCCTATTTATGACCAGTTTTATCAAATACTTAAAATTCCTATATGCTGCTATAAATTTATCCGTTAATTTGTGCGATTTATGAAGTAATAAACTAAAATGTTTAATTAAAATAGTTTAATATGGTGTCTGGATATCCAGTTTATGAAATCGTTAAAACTCTAGAGCTATAATAATTATAATTGAATTCTTTAATTACTTCATGTTTATGATATAACTTTATATCGCAACAAAGTCTGGAATTATAACTCTAGAATTTTTCACCGTTTTCATCTTTAGAGTGTAGCTAAAAATTTTGTGGACGTGGTTGATTAAAAGAAAACATCCGTCGATATATCAAATGGTATACTATTGGCCATTACTGTTTGGCGATCGTTACAGTTTCTATTTAATAGATTCAGAAATGAAAATACTTGAAATGAAACTAATGAAAAATGGCACGAGTCTCCTATAATATCAATATAGGAATAAACATATCTGCGGATTCTTTTCTTTTATAAATTTGTTTGATAAGTGTGTTATCCACATACTTATTCAGATAATTATTACCACAGTTCATTGAACGGATATATAAACAAG
This sequence comes from Endomychus coccineus, assembly GCA_958510875.1. NCBI lineage: Eukaryota > Metazoa > Arthropoda > Insecta > Coleoptera > Endomychidae > Endomychus > Endomychus coccineus. The sequence goes on from OY294067.1 coordinate 288,736,785, forward strand.
GTCAAATTGACTACAATCTAATAGTGATAAGGTACGTTTTTATATGTCATTTGATTTGCTCTTTTTTGTGACGTACATCGGGGATGGTACGAACTTACAGTGTTGATGTACTTTCCACGACTTATTATCTGAAATTATATCAAATATGAAGGTGTCCGGAAATTCATATGCTAAACTTCCGAAGTTCATTAAACTCAAGGGAGTAAGAAAAAAATTTCATATTAACATACAGGATAACCCAGAGTCCCGAAAAAGTTCAACAGCTCCGTTACTATTGGACATATTACCAAGCGGTTTTTTTATAGAATAAATTCACAAATAGAGCATAATTCAAAATAATTGTATTCATATACAGGGTTGTCTTTATTAAGTAACACACCAAACATATGTTTCATCAATGCAACACCTTATACTGTGCTCATTATTTCGAAAGCCCTTGTTGATCTGAGAAGAATGATGTGACATACCATGGGTCTCTTGTTAACGGTTTCCGAATTATTAGACATTTTGGAGTTAAAAGATGTCTTCAGCAAAAAATCACTCTGTGTTTACTGATCGAGATAAAACCACGATTCGCGAACAGTTTCTCAATATGATGCACAATAGTATCCGCTAGCAGAAACTTCGAAAATGTGCAAAGTATACAGGGTGAACCATAACAAAAAAACACTCATAACTTTCTTATTCTCTATGAAACAGTCTGTATATTGATTCATTAGCTTTCCAACGATGTAGTGAGTATGGTCGAAAGTGAACATACCTGTTTTGAAATAAAACAAACGAGAAACTAAACTTTCCGCTGAAAGCAATGCACAAATCAAGTGGTTTACTGTCAACTTAGCAGTTAGTTCTGAAATCCATTCAGATTCATTTAAGAATGCTATTTTTCGAAATGAATCTCACGCAACAAGAACTGATAAATATGGTGTTTGTTTAGGAGAAATTGATAAAAATATTTTATTGGTAAGAAGAATTTACCAGCAGATATATTCAAAAGCACGTATACGGCAAAGTGCCGCTTTTCAAAAAGTAGAAGACTGATTTGAAAATACTGGGAACCACGCCTACACAAAAACAGTATGGTTTGATCGAAGAATACGCGACGATGAAGCACTAGAAGTTCTACTGATATTAGGAGAACATTCAGAAACGAGTTCTCGAGAAATTGCTGCAGAAACTGGAATCTCGCAAAGCACTATCAATCGAATAAAATTAAAGTACAAGTTTCATTCGTATCACATCGAACTTCATCAGGAAATGTAAGGAGATGATTTTTATAAGCCAATCACTTCTGTGGAAACAATGCTCCACTTAGTTGATAATGAATGGATCTCTTGGATAAAATCGTATTTAGTAACGAAGCAAAATTCAAGAGCAATGGAGCAGTTAACAAATCCAACAAGCATTATTATGCGACTGAAAACCCCCATTGGATCCGTCATGTTGATCATCAAAATAGGGGGTCACTGAATGTGTGGGGAGGATTTGTGGCCGATCAAATGATCGGTTTTGAAAGGGATTAGATACTTGGAAATTCTAAAATATGATCTCCCATTTCTAGAAAACGTAAATTTGAATGCAAGGAGAAACATGTGGCTGCAGCAGGATGGAGCGCTTGCACATTACCATAGAATTGTTCGCCAATTTTCAAATCAAGTTTAACCGCTTGGCTGCCTGTTCTCCCGATTTAACTTCATGAAATTTTTGTTTTGGGGATTTATGTAAGAGAAAGTTTTTCGTGCTAGACCAACGACTGATGGAGACATGAAAATCAGCATAAAGGATGCATTTCGTTCCTTTTTTTTACCCAGTCGTGCTGATGCATGTCAAACTTTCTTTTGCACGGAAGCTAGATGTTTGTATCTAACAACAAGGTGATATCTTTGAGCACCTACTTTAAGATCCACTATTCGAATTGTTACAGTATTGTTTTGTTTATTAGATTATTATAACTTGGTAAATCTATCAAATCATGATCTGTTCTCAATGAAATACACACTTTTTTTACATTTGTTATTTTTTATCTGTAGTGACTTATTGGTAATTTGTGGTATTTTGATCAGCCTTGTCGATCAGCGCATTGTTTACAGTGGAAAGTTTAGTTTCTCGTTTGTTTCATTTAATATCAGCCTGAAAGTATTCTTTTTACCATACTTATCTGACGTCGTTGGAAAGTTTATTGATAGAACTTTCGACTAATGAAATAATATACACAACGTTCTGTGGAGAATAAGAAAGTTATACGTGTTTTTCTGATATAGTTCACCCTGTATACTTTGCACATTTCCGAGAAATTCTACTAATGAATACTATTTTCCACCACATGGAAAAACTGCTCGTGTAAGAATCACGGTTTTCTCTCGATCAGTAAGCACAGAGTGATTTTTTGAACTAGACCTCTTTTAACTCTAAAATGTTCAATAATTCGGAAACCGCTAACAAGAAACTCATGTTACGTCATATCACTCTTCTATTGAAAAAACATAAGTTTGGTGTGTTACTTAATAAAGGCCAACCTGTATATGAGTGCAAATGTCTTCCAATTATGCTCTATTTGTGTACGTATTTCATAAATAATAAATAAATAAGCTTGGCAATATCTCCAATAGCATTGGAGCTATTCGACTTTTTCGGGACTGAATGTCCGGAATTCCTTCAATAAAGAGCTATGACGCTTTAGATAGGGGCTAAAAGATGATTCTCATTCTATATCTCAGGAACCATAATATGCTAATCTTCAATTTTTGTTAATTTTAATAATTACTGATGCAAAAATTTCTCAATAGGGGCGGCGCTACTTTTTCTGTCTTAGTTTTGATGACATCATTCTTTTTTTATTTTGTCACACAAACTATTTTCCAGAAGATCTTATTTGAAAGTGGCCGCGCAATCTCTTGTTTGAAGGAATAAATTAACGAGCTCAATAGAATAAAATAGTTAAAGGGAGCTTCAACACTTCAGGGTAACAATTAGATGTTTCCCAGTACATGTTATGATTATTCGTTAATTTTTGTTATTCAATAATTATTGTTTTATGATTAGTTTGTTTTAATGAAGCGCCGTAGCTCTTGATTGAAGCATTTTCGAATATATGTTGATATGACATTTTTTTTCTTACTTTTTCGTATATAATCACCTACTGAAGTTTGGCGTATGACTTTTTGGACACTATATAAAAGTGGTGGCATACTAAATGGTGGCACATAAGACCCCTGGAAATTAATTATAATAACGAAGAAAATTCGTTCGATTTGAAGAATCTTCCAATCGATTGAAATAATCTATGTTGGCAGTATGTCTCACAAATAAATACTTTTAACAGTTAGGTAGTTGTAGAAAGTATGGAATTGAATTACAGTGCAACTTGCTTAATACGCTACGTGAAAATAACTTTGTGGTCTTGATTGTCAAAGAATAATAAAAAAGGCACAATAATGAAACCTTAGGGTATCATGTTGGAAAGTCATGTTCGAAGCAATAAAAAGAGTAATGATGTAAGGTAAGTTTGTTTCATCGTTTTATGTCTGGACTGAGCTCAAACTAACTGGTAGACAAGATCTGGGCAGAATCAGTCTGGTTACGCGTCAACTTCACATACAGGGTGAAGTTTTATATTCGATGTCTTCTAATGGACAACTCGATCCGATTTATTAAATACTGAAGCCTATTCATTTGATAACTAATAATATTAATATTAAGTGGATTGGTTTTCATTAACTAATGACTCCATCAACATATATTGTATGGTAGAATGTATAGATTGATTAATAAACTATAATAATTCATATATTTATGGTTTCGGCATTGACGTAGTGTAAAATCATTACAAATAATCTAAATTTGGGGAATGAAACTCAAATTTAGACAAAATCTTCTGCCGTGCAATTTCAAATTAATTTTAATAAATTGTTTCACCACACTGGTATTCTCAAAGCTTGGAGTTATCATTGATACTAAAAGTAAAAACTATTCGAATGTGGTGTGGTACGAAACTTAGGAATGGAGGAAACGGTTTGAGTTGGAGTTCATTCAGAAATTATTTTTGCTGATGTCTTGAATTTTCTATTAATTCTAGAATATTGAGTTTACTTTCATCTTCTTGAATATGTAAAATATTGGAATAACTACAATTTCACCTTATTTCTATCATACTTAGATTGATTTTTAATATTTAGGGACATTTAGCTTTGAGAATGATACAGTGTGGCGAAATAATTGGTCAGCGTTAATTAGAAAATAAATGTTTTTGTGAAGTTTTCTGTTTTATTCTCAATCTTCAGAAAGCTTACGACAGATCTATAGTTTTGGCGTTTATGTATTGTGAAATCATTTTAACTTTCGGAAGTTGGAGTTCTGCTTGATCTCAATACCAAAAACGGAATTCCATTGTCCTTCTCAAGGAATGTGCGCCTCAATTAACACCAATTTCCGGCAACTTGCTTACCGTTTCATACGAACTTGGTGTCTATTTTCCAGCTGGAAGACAGCTAGAGTTCAATCAATTCCAAAAAAAGGAAAAAAGACCTTTTCTAATAATTATAGACCCATTACTCTATTATCTGTGGTTTCTAAAATGATGAAGAAAGCGATTATTAATATTTCATATCATGAATAATCAAATTATAAGTATGCACATATAATATTGATTACAGAATTTATTTTAAGCAATGTTATAATAAATTGTAGAATTTATATTTTTTTGCGAATGACGCTTCATATTTCAATATTGTAGCTTTAAATAAACAGCTACAAAACTTGTATAAATTTTAAAAAAATGTTTGTATTTTTTATTTTCAAAATTTTCGTAAAAAATCCCTATAGCTACTTTTCATACGATAATTTCAATAACGTTTTAGTGTTTTTCTTTGTAATTTTCTTTCATCTTTCCGGAATATTCAAACAATTGTTTTTTGACATCAATTTTAATTTTTGTAATTTAACGTACACGACACTCAGGAAATAACATTTGAAAAAAAAGGAGAATTCATGAAAAAAATATCTCCGTTTTCGCGGAAAATGATATTTTTCAACTTTTTAATTATATAATTCGTAATCAGCGACCACAAAAACCCCTATAGCGACTTATCACACGATAATTCCAATGACGTGGAATTTTTTTTTAGATTTTCATTAGTTTTCCCCAAAATGTTCTGATTTTAGTCTACTTTGCATCGAAATACGCGACTGCCAACATTTTTCATGTATAAAACTATAATGTCGTGAAAAATGACCAATTTTGTATGACAATAACAAAATTTCCTTGATTTGCCGCCCATTGAATGGGTTTTCCAGGTAAATGACCTCGGATTCGTGTTCAGTGACCTAAGAAACCTCCTAGAACCCATCTTGGAGGCTTCATTTTCATTTTTTTATGGATAAAAAATTATCTCAAAAAAGGGGGTGAAAATAGGGTTAAGTTGGCGTTTAGGGGTGAGGGGGAGGCCACAGCATCTTAGCTCAACCTTTACGAATGATCTACGTCGGCAACAGAATATCGTGCAACAAATTTTTTCAGATACGACGCCCCGGGCTGCTTGGACTCTATCATTCCCTTTACATGGAGGGAGTTGTAACTCGACCTGATGATGACAAAATAATTGTCACCAATGAATTCATCGTATGGCGTAAATTGCAATAATTTTATTATCCATTTAAATTTTCCTTGCCTCGATAAAATGTCACAGAATTGTGGGATTACGTTTTCCTTGAATGTGTCGGCGATGGAATCAAACGTAGTGGTTTTCTCAATTCACATTGTAAATGCCGTGCAATGTGTCGCACGAAAAGCGTACACAATATAATTGTTATGCAAATGAGGCTTACATGTTAATGGTAATTTCTACTCGCATAAGTATAATCTGACGTTATCGACGCAATTGCAAGATATACTGCAGTTAACCAACATTATACAGCAAATGACCGAGACAAATATGTATATTGCACACTAGGCACACCTGCTTGAATTATCTGCATCTGCATTTCGAGTTTATCTAAGGATATGAAGGGGGGTTTCAACCAAGGATCCCTGCAAAGCGAGCCACTCAGGTAATGTTGTTCGTTCCAACGTTAATTATAAAATGATGAATTTCTTCTTTCTGCTTTAGTTTTCATTTTCATCCAATCAAGATATTGCGCACGAAAACCAGTAGCGCATGTTTGAATATGCCAATATTCTTTAGCATCTTGTGAAGTTTCAATATAATGACGTTAATCCAAATCTATTATCTAGCCCAAAAAGATAAGAGCAACTGTAGTGGAGTAGCAATTATTATACAATTAAAATAATAAAGAGTAGTTGAATCGGCAGTTTGGAGAAGGGATTGAACCCAAAACTTACTGCTTTCCTTATTTATAATAATATAAAGATCTATAATGGTTCTTCATATAAAAATAACATAACAGGTAATACAGACAATTATATAACTTTACCATACATTCCGGAGACCTCAGAAAAAATTAAGAAATGTTTGAAAAAGTACGATATAAATGTTGCGCATAAACCTACTAACTGTGTTGGGAAATATTTCTCAAATCAAAAACCTGTAATACCTAAAGATAAACAAACCCACACAGTATATAAATTGAATTGTTTAGATTGTAATGGAACTTATACTGGAATCTCTAAACAATATTTACAAAAAAGAATGTACGGCCATAAGTATAGCACAAGAAATAATAACTTAGAAAATTCCACCGCCCTTGCTAAACACTGCTTTGATTATAACCATCAGTTTGATTACAAAAATGTTCATATTTTAACTAAAGAAACCAATTATTATGAAAGATCTATCCTTGAGATGATTCACATAAAACGGGATTCCAATTCTGTGAACCATAGGAATGATATTCAGGGATTGAGTCAGATTTATACTAACTTGATTGATTAAAACTTTTGCAAATTCCTACATGCGTCTTTATAATGTTAAAAGTATATTTTAGGAAGAACGCTTAAAGTGAATTCCAATGCAGGTCTAAAACCTTTTCAAGTACGTCATAAATCTACATCTGTTTCGAGTAAATATCAACAAATAGCTTCGAACTTCAGTTGCTTTGAGACCATAGCAATATGCGTTTGTATATTATGAGAATTTTACTGAACAGTGGATTCTTGTTACAGAAAAAATATACTTTAATATTAACGATACAATTTTCGATTATTCGTGGTTCTGTTCGTTTAGACGGCGTGGGCTTTCTGATTGAGAATTGTGCGATATGGACGCTTGTGCTAATTAGTTTTTATTAACCCCTTTTTACATAATAAGTCTTCTGATGAAGGTCGTGAGACCGAAACGTACGTAAAGACGAAAATTAAAACAGAGTGTTATTGTGACCTATTTCCCGAGAATTTTTATATAAACTTATTTATAATTTTTTCTCAACCTAACCGTACGACAGTATCGCTTAATCGTCTTTATGGCGCTTAGGGCGTTTTGAGTGTGACAGCTGACTATAATATTAGGATCAAACCGAGTTTTAACTCTTTTTTGTGGGAAATAATGGGTTGCACCTATTCCTAGCGGAAAACGTAAATTAAGTCCCATTTCCATATTTTTACGTAAATTCAGTCCCACTGACAAAATCATACTACGTACATTGAGTCCCGGCTTTCAATGTAATTCCCAGAATATTCTTAGAAATTAGCGCGATCACAATATTTGCATTCTGTGTCAACAAAGTTAAATTAGTAGATTAGGTTAGGTTAGGTTACAAACAAAAAGGATACAATGAACAATCAGTATTGGTTATTATGAGAGTATTTAGATTAGTGCGATTATAATATTTGCTTGCTATGTCAACAAAGTTAGGTTAAGTTACATTAGGTTAGGTAACGTTTAGAGAATATCTTTACCGATTCAAATTAACAGGCGACAATATATGTATATATTGTGAGAGCCCAGATTCCCCACATCACTCTATTATAGTTTGTCCGAGATGGGAGATAGAAAGACAAACGATACAACAATGAATACCACAATAAATCTAAAAACTATTGTAAATAGTATAATCGAGAATGAACAAGGAAGAGATAATAAAAAATATAATCGCAAAGAAAGAAGACGAGGAGAAGGAAGAAAAGCCCTCTCTCTAAATATTCCAAAAAGAAAATGGATCCTAAATCAGACATATCCTGAAGCAATGCGAGGAGCGGTCCCGGGGTATGAATGAAGAAAAATAGGTTTTAGCAGGTAGCTCGTGAGAGTAGTCTTGCACTGCAGAGTAGTGATAGCAGTGGCGGAACTACAATGCGCGGGACCCCGCAACGCGTGGGGGCCCAGAGCTATAGGGGCCCAAATGCATCATGAAAAGAGTGAAACATTCTCGAAACTGATAACCGACTTTACCAGCAAGCGCAAAAAAAAAACAATTCTAATACAAAACATTTTAAAACCCTTAGCAAGTATTGCAACCTCCCACATCTGTTTGTCATTACTTTGTTTTGACGCACTGACTCGGCTGCCTGATCACAAAGAAAAAGGCCCCTCTCTGACATTCTTCAGAGCACTTGTCGAAAATTGTTTGGATATGTTGATCAGTGACAGTGTTAAGTCGCTAATTAACGCCACTATATATTATTTTCTATTATTTAATTATGTATGTACTTCCCAATTTTACAACCGTCTCGTCCCCTCCGGTAGGTACGTTCATTTGTTTCATGTTTTCAGAACTATACAAACCCAAATATTCATCATTTATGATACCTCTCCAGATGTTATTTATGACCATTTCTTGGCGCATCGACAATTCGGGTTTTTCCATTTGAAGTATTTGAACCTTTCTTCTTACACATTCCTCAGTAATAGCATGTTTTCCACCACTTCCTTCCTGTCACCAATAAAAACCTACCAATTTGTAAACTCCACCCTCTTCTACTTTTCTATTAGATTTTAAGTTTGTTAATTTTAAGATATCTATATCTTGTGAATGTGTGGGTAACTTTGAAATTTGCATTCAACTCGAATTCGTTACAAAATATTAAATAAATATTAAGTATGAACTGTGAAAGAAGGTAAGTTATATTTTCAGCTTTATTTTTTAATTCTAATATGGAAATAAAAGATGTGATTAGAGATTTTGCAAATTTGAAATCCAGGAGGAATGATTTTAAATTTTAAATATATTTTCTTTTGTTAATTTTTAATTGTTAATAATGCAATTTTGTTCCCTTTTGTTATTTTTTAATAAAAATATCTATAAAAATTTGTGTTTCTTTTGTGGTAGGGGCCCGAATAATATTTTGCGGGGGGGCCAAAAAATTGAAGTTCCGCCACTGAGTGATAGAACCAAAGCTCTCAGTGTGCATCAAGCATTTCATCTAGACAGAAAAAAGAAGGTTAGTTAAGGTACGTTAGGTAAGGTAAGGTAAGGTAAGGTAAGGTAAGGTAAGGTTAGGTTAGGTTAGGTTAGGTTACAAACAAAGGGGATACAATAAACAATCATTATTGGTTATTATGAGAGTGTTAAGATTAGCGCGATTACAATATTTGCAATTTATATCAACAAAGTTAGGTTAGTAGGTTAGATAAGGTTAGATTAAGTTAGGCAAGGTTAGATTAAGTAAGGTTCGGTTAGGTAAGGTAAGGTTAGGTTAGGTTATATTAGATTAGAAACAAAGAAGGTACAATAAGCAATCATTATGGTTATTATGAGAGTGTTAAGATTAACGCGATAATAACGTTTCATTCTATATCAACAATGTTAGGTTAGCATAGATTAGGTTAGCATAGATTAGGTTAGTAAGTTAGGTTATGTTAGGTTAGAAACAAAGGGGGTACAATGAAGAATCATTATTTATTATCATAGGAGTATTAAGATTCGCATTCTATGTTGATTCTTATTGAGTTAGGTTAGTAGGTCAGGCTAGGTTAGGTTATGCTAGGTTAGGTTAGGTTAGAAGCAAAAGGGGTACAATGAACAATCATTATTGGTTATTGTGCAAATACTTGCTCACAGAAGGGTGGTTGGCCTAGGCAGCAAGTCCTACATGCTAATTATCTGACCTGACAGACATATATGGGACTTAGTTTACGTAGACCTTAAAAACACCCAGGACTGAATTTACTTATATAGGAAGGCAATTAATAGATGCCCGACTCAATTTGCGTCGACTCTTTTTGAGGTGTCCTAGTGCGATTGGAACATAATTTCACATGTAAATAAGCTTGTATAAGAATGTTATCACTGAATAAAGTGCGTTGCAAAATGGCTCACTAAGTGAATGCTTTTGTTGGTTCTTCCCGCATTTTGTGTACTTATGTCGAGTAATAGAAATAACTTCTAAGGGTTCGATTTATTTAACTTCCGAATGGATTTTCATCAAGTAATTGCGGATTCTATTGAATTTTTGAATTAAAATGAATTAATTCGCGTATATAAAGAATAATTAATATAATCGGAACCGGTATAATAGCAAACATTGTGTTAATTCCTGTATTCTTTGAGAGTTGATTTCTAGAAAATCACGTCATCGTTTTCTACAAAATTATAAATTAAAAGAATTCTAGAGCGAGTCAACTTGCACGAGACGTTCATATGTTTCTAGACACAACCACTTTTTATTGCAGGTTAATTGAGAAAAATGGTCCCATTATAGACTCAATGTGATATTTATAAGGACTATTCAATTTAAAACGTTGACCATTAGTTGAATTACTTACATATTATAGTAACAGCGGTGTTTACAAACATAATAACGTTAATTTCAAGTACTATCTCCATAAGAATCTACAATAAAGTTTATAATTAATGTTCACGAATACATCACCACCAAAGAATGACAGAAGTGTGTGTATTCCTTCAGAAATAAATGTGATAGCTGGTTAACTTTCATCTAATACATTATAAGATCATGACAAATGAAAGTATTAAAAAATTATGGTAGTAGAAGCAGTTACTCTAGGCGATTTATCATTATAATTAATTGAAAAAACTGTATTCTTTTCTCTGTTGAAATAGAAGACTTCCACTCTTCTATTGTATAACAGAATTCGAAAATAAGAGTGATTTATGAAAACACCTGGACCTTTACGGACTCCGAACGGACCTTAGGACCTTTTTTAATATTGGTTATGGGCATGATTTTTCTTTATACTTTGACTACACGAGAGGAGAACCTATAATGTTCGAAGAACATCGTGTGAGCCAGCAGTAGAATGTAGGGAGAGTCGATAGGCATTCCTATTTTTTATGACGGTTTGGAGGTCGTACAAATGCATCTATCGTTCCACCAGGTGCTTTTAATACCACTTTTAATAATAACATGTAAACGTTAGTATGGTTTAACACTGAGGTGCCATCGTCATAAAGATACAAAAGCGTGAAGTAAACAATAAAAGTATAAATAGGAACTAAACTTCAATAGGGTTAATGAGAATTAAGAACAAGGAATCATCAAAACAGGTAGATCCCGGGATATCAGTGTGAAATAGGAAACAATTAAGTATTAGGATAATCATTATCATTTAATATTCTTACAATTATTTAAAGGGTGCTTCGAAAGACAAAGGGGAAGATCACTTTATGATAGGTCTAACTGATCATTTAGGATATTGTTATAGGGGTTTTTGACACCCTTATGAATCTCTATTGATTCTAATGTATTTAATTTGGAATCATTGATTTGATTATGTGAAATGCTCAATGCTCAGGCTATCTAAATTAGGAAAAATTGAACTGTTTGTAAAAACAAGAGGAAAGTCATTATCCACCCCAGTCCTCTTCCCAACCTTTGAAGATAAGTAGCGATTTCGATAAAACTTTGTACACTTAACCTCTGAAATAAGAGGAGAATCCCAATCTACTTGAGATCTAGAAAAATGTACTTCATCTCAATTTGTCACCATTTAAAGGAAAATATCGATCATGATGAAATTTCTTGAACTGCTATGAAAAACAAAGGAAAATTAATTATTAATATTAATGTATTTAATTTGAAATTTTTGGTTTGATCATGTGAAATACTTAGGCTATCTTAATTATAAAAGTATAACCTACTTGTAGAAAATGGTTAGCAAAGGTTGAGTGTTTTGTTAAGTCTGGAAGAACAAAAATGTTCTTGGTATCTAAGTTTAAATAAAACTACGACAAGTTCTACCTATATAAAAGTTATCACAGTCTGAGCAAATTAGCTTATTGGCTTATTAACTCTAGCTTTACTATATTTATTGGATTGGTCTTCAGCTTTATATATAAGATGGCGGTGTTCATTTTGTGGTTTGAAACACATTTTAAAATTGTGACATGATATAATGTGAACAATATTTTCGCTTACAAGAGATGAATTTTGTTGATACATCTCTGTGTTTTATATACGGGTGAATATTTTAATGAGTAACCTGTATATAAAAAACATAGAAGTATCAGCAAAATTCATTTCCTCCTATAAATCGAGAACGCAAGAAGATATCGCGATGCGGTTCTTACTAAAATTTACATAAGCTTATGATGGCTAAGAGTCTGTCAAGAAAATAGTAAATAGTGGTTTCCAAAAATCACAAAAATGTGTAATCGCTGCAGATAACGCCCTCTAGCTCATTTGTTCTCAACTAAACGGCTCTACAAAAAAGACTATAAAATGTTCTTCAACACGAGATCAAAAATATTCAAATCGCGGTTAAATGGTTCAGGAAATATTCAAATGTAAATATCGAAAAATGTATTGGCCTCCCCCTCCCTTATTATGACAGATACGAAAAAATGTCTCCGAGCAAAATGAGGCGCTATTACCCAAGCTATCAAATCATGTTTTCAAAGTTATAGCTCATCCTCTAGCAATCCGAGATAGCGTGAATGTTATGTTTCTTCGTAGCAGTTACGCCTTCTAGCGGTTGAATTATGAACTTCAAAATAATTTCCAGCCATTTCTCTTGACCACTCTATTTATAAGGATTTTTTCCCAAACCTCTAAGCCTCACCATTGTTGCGATACAGACTATGTACCTTTATCCGGACATCTGGTATAATACTGAAGACAAAAGCAATAAATAAAGTAAACCTGGAGTTTATAAGTTAAATTGCCCAGATAGTGATAACTTTTAAATAGGTAGAACTTGTCGTCAAAGGTGTCAAAAACTCCTATCACAATATCCTAGATGATCAGTTACCATCAGACCTTTACCAAAGTGATCTTTTCCTTTGTCTTCCAAAGCACTCTTAGAATAATTCTTAGAATATTGAATGATAAGTATCGTAATGCAGAAATTGTTTTTCAATTCACATTTTCTCGGGATCTACCTATTTTGGAATTTCCCATGATCCCCTCTTAAATGTAATGTCATTAACCTAATTGTATTTTAGTTCCTTTTTGTACTTGAACTGGTTATTGCTTACTTCATACGTTTGTATTTGCTTGAGAATGGCATTTCGGTGTTGAGACTATAGTAATGTTTACATACATGTTATTAATAAAAGTGGTATGAAAACGAAGTGACTGTTTTTCATTTAATAAAAAGCTAAAGCTAGCCACATTTTTCAATTCCACAAATCAACTGGGTTACAAGAATATCTCAGATTACAGTTTATTATCAATGTGGAAAGATCCACGTAGTATTTCCAATTTGCACTGATATTAACAACGTCAGGAAACTATTTTTAAAATATCCAGTAATGCGGCAACTTCTCTCGAATGCTTCTAGAGCGCGATTAAATTTCATAGAGCACGGTAGAGAAGACAGGAATGCACATTTCACAATCATTATAGGGCTCACAAGAGGTTCAGCTACTAGAAAAAGCTGACGAGACGCCGGGTACAACTCGTGCAGCCACAACACAATTATCCTTGCCTTTTGACCAAAGGAAAATGATTGTGCCCGTTGTCCCGAGGGCGAACTTTCTACTTAAATCCGAGAATAATACTTCAACGTGGATTACCGATGCCGTTTCTTTGACTGAGTTAATTTGTATGAACGCATAATTCGAATATATCCCTATGATATTAAGAAATGCATTTTTTCCGGAATAAAATATCATCGTTATCAGCTGCTTTGATAAATCTGAACCTTGAACTCTCTGTATGTCTTCATCTTCCGATGAATGATAATGTTTCTACGCTACATTTCACTTTCTGTTACTTCTAGTTATATTCATATAGTAATTCACCACTGCAGTACATTATGCATTCATTTACTCGGTGAGGGGCACTTTGAATCAAATGATCATTGTCGCCAAGCATCTTATACGTGAAGCAAGAGACATTTGAGATTGTCTGGGAGATGAGAGTCAGTCTATAGTACCGATCATATCCTAGACATGTTCAATAGGTGGAAGATCGGGTGAACGTGCAGGCCAAGGAAGCATATGCAGGTACTAGCACATCGGCGGTTACAAAACATTTCGCATCCCAAACCACCACTCAACGTGTAAGGGTAGTATAGCGTTCAAAAGCTAGTTGTAAATTCCTTTATTTTCCATGAAAACGTCTCATCCTTCTTTGTCTACCATGGAACCACAGACAGAACCTTGAATCGTCGCCAAAGCTACATCATGCCATTCCTGTACCCGTTCCAACCTGGAGGCACGATGAATTCATAATTTCTCTTGCCCACTTTATTTATAAGGATTTTTTTTATCCGCCACCTGGGGACGCACCTGGATGCGGTTTCAGGCTCTGCACAAGAGAAGAAGGCTCCTGCTTTCCAGAAACCTAACCTAACCTAGCCTAACCTTTTTTTTTTCTGTGGAGAGGAAATGCTTTAAGCACACCATCAGCTGTATCTATCACTTCAGGTAGTGCGAGACTCACTCTAAATTAGAACATACCTGCTAAAACCTCTCCGATCTTCATCCATATCTCGGAACCGCTTATCACATTACTTCAGGATATGGACTGCGTCTTTCTCTTTGTTTCTCGATGTTTATATAGATGTGAGTTTCCTTTGGTGTTTTATGGTGATATTTACGTTGATGAAACGTAAATATCTACATTTGTTGCATACGTTGATGTTCACGTTTATGTTTATACCGTAATATGGTTGATACCCATATGTGATTTTTCTCGTGAATAACTTCCTATATGTTTCGTTTTTTACCGATGTAATGGTTTCTGGGGTTCCAGTACTCGATCACGTTTTGGATCTTTCCTGTATGTATCTGTTTTGTACCCAAATATTGTTTTTCCACAATATTAGGTTATCTATGTTTCAGTACTATATCGGTTTTTTGATATTTCCTGTACGTTTCGTTTATTACCGATGTTACGGTTGCTGGCGTTTCAGTACTGTTTCAACCATGATGTTCTGGTTTCTGGGTTTCCAGTACTTCATCACGCTATGGATGATGTTTCCTGTGATGTTTCGTTTTGTACCAAAATATTGTTTGTTCCCAATATTAAGGTAGCTGTGTTTCAGTACTATATTAGTTTGTCGATATTTCCTGTATGTTTCAGTAAGTTATCTATGATAGGATAACTTACTCTTCCGGATCATACGGTTCTCCGTATCGGCCGCAATCTATTCGTCATCTTCTTCTCAGGAACATGTGACTGGGAGACCCATAATCTATCCAGGGTCTGGGTGCCTGTTGGTCCGTGGGAGCATATCCACTCCTACCCTTGACCCTGCTGGCAACAGGGCCATGAGTATTCCCCTATCCGCCACCTGGGGACGTGCCTGGTTGCGGTTTTCAGGCTCCGCACAAGAGAAGAGGCGCCTGTTTTCCAGAAACCTTTTTTTTTTTTTTTTTTTTTCTGTGGAGAGGAAATGCTTGATGCACACCGATAGCTTTGATCTATCACTATTCGGTAGTGCAGGACTCACTCACGAATGAGCATACCTGCTAAAACCTCTCCTTTCTTCACCCTGACCCCGGGACCGCTTTCGCATTACTTCCGGATCAGAGCTTGTCTTCTTCTTCAGTTTGTCTTGTCTTCTTTTATTTATGTATTTTCTCTATCTATCTATCTCGGTACGTTTTGGATATTTGGCTGTTCTTCAGCCCTATCCGGTTCTTCTGCTTCTTTTTGTGTAACAATTAGTCTCATTGTTTCTTCGAAGCTTCGCCATTTCGCTTCCGAGACGATCATGTCTTCAACGATGTTTCTCATAGTTCTCATCGGAATAAGCATATCCTTATTTGCTTCCCTTTCCCCTGCCCATCTTGGACAGACTAGGAGAGTATGTGCCGCCGTGTCTATTTCATCGCAATATAGACATTTGTTGCTTTGGGATAGTTTGAACCTGAAAAGGTAATCCCTGAAGCATCCGTGTCCGGTCAGGAATTGGGAAATGTAGTAATTCATTTCTCCATGACCTCTGCTAGCCCATCTTGTGATAGATGGTATCAAACGTCTTGTGTGATCACCCTTACCCGATTGTGTCCATCTTTCTTGCCAGGCTGCTTCAAGTTTTATCCTTGCATCCTTTTTTGGGATTCCGTTGTAAATATCCTTCCTCTCCTGAGCGAGCAAATGCAGTGGGGGAGAGCCAGCTAGTACTTCCAAAGCCTCACTTGACGCTGTGCGGTAGGCACTGCAGATTCTTAAATTAATAAGTCTTCCTTGTTCGTTCAGCTTGTTTCTGATGTTGGTGTTTTTTAAAGCCGATATCCATATTGGGGCAGCATACAGTGCTGTCGAAATCGCCACCGACTTGATGAGAAGTCGTTTGCTGCTCGTTGGACCCTCTATATTGGGGATCAAGTTCCCTATGGCTTTGGCTACCAGGGCCGTTTTTGCTGATGTTCGTCTCGCGTGTTCCTTGAAATTCAGTCTATTATCAATCCAGACCCCGAGGTACTTGATACTTGATTGTGGAATGGTTGTAGCCTCCTGAACCTCAAATTCCATAGGCGGGATGTTCCTTTTTGAGGTCAAAATGACCACTTCCATTTTTTCGGCTGCCAATTCCAGGCCATTGTCTTCAAGCCAGTTTACGATGTTTCTGATCGCCCAGTATGCCTTCATTGAAAGCCCCTTCCGGAAGCTCTACGTACCTATAATACGTCGTTGTAGAAAAGGTTCCAGAGGGCCGGCCCAAGAATATATCCCTGAGGAACTCCACTGTTGATTGTCTTGTCGACAGATTCGTCTCCTGCTGAGATCCTGATTACTCTTTCGTGAAGGTAACTTTTGATTAGCCTGCCGATGTCTTCCTTGATCTCGATCGCGTCAAGTTTATCCCTGATTCTGCTCCATGAGGCGGAATTGAAGGCGTTCCTTATATCTAATGAAATTAGACATGCCCATTTCCTTTTTTGGTAAGGCCCGGTAAACGCTGGTGCTGCCGCGCTCCTGATGAATTCAATAGCACTTATAGTGGACGTGCCCTTCTTGAACCCAAATTGCCGATCTGATATTACCGCATTCTCTTCAAGATGACTTTGAAGCCTTGCCAAGATGAGGTGCTCAAGTGCTTTACCCAAAACATTCAATAGGCAAATTGGTCTGTACGCCGATGGAGTTCCAGCCTCCTTGTTAGGCTTTTTCAACAGGAATATCTTGGCAATTTTCCATATATCTGGAAATGTCCCTTCTAGTAGAGCTTCGTTCATCACTTCTAGAATTTGAGTTAGAAACTCCTGAATGATGATCTTGATGACCTCAGCTGGAATCCTATCGACCCCAGCTGCGCTCCTGGATCTCAGTTTTGTACCCGCGAGAGCTAGTTCCTCCATGGTAAAAGGAGTTACCTCAATTTGTTCTCTGGGAGCCCTAGGGATATTCCTGTGAGTCGGAAACAACCTTTCAGTAATTTCGTTTGCCAATTTAAATGTAAGTTGTTGATATGGAGACTGGATGCGAAGTCGGCTGGTCGCTATCTTGTACGCGTCCCCCCATACATCCTTGTCCAGTTCTGCACAAAGAGACCTCCAGGAACCTAGCCTAAACTAACCTAACCTAACCTAACCTGACCTGACCTAACCTAACGTCTAACCTAACATAACGTTGCTTAACCCACTAACCTAACTTTGTTGATATAGAATGCAAATATTGTAATTGCTCTAATCTTAACACTCTTTTCTAACAATAGACTCATATGGAAGTGCTGTAAAATTGAATATATCCAAAAAGCAAAGTAATTATAATACTTAAATACGTATTCTAGTGATTAAGTTTTCATATTCATAAGATGTGACTGCGTGTCATTAGTAAATTCTGAATTATCCCACAGGAGTATCAAAGAGGGCAACTTTAAAAATAGATAGTTACAATGTAAATGAAACACACTTCAATGATAATATATTAACATTTGTTTCATCGCAGGTACAATCCTTAGTAGTAGTTATTAACTGCATGCAACTGAGATTTAATTCCCTAAATACTATGATATAGATATGTAATTGGGGGTGGGGTAGTGAGAGATCCTGAATGGAATGTGTCTGGATAATGTGTTGAATTGTGAATACGTATTTGGTGATTCAAAATTAAGTTACGATTTTGTTTTCATGTTTTTTATTTTTATTTTATTGTTTCAAAATGATCAATAGCTTCTAAACCTATTTCTTGAACATAGCACTATCAGCATGAAGTTTTAACATTTCGAGAATAAACATCAAATGTAACAAAACGAGTTCTTATTAATATCGCCATTTTCTTCATGACCAACTAGACTAGACTATAGGACCATAAACCCTCACAACGAAGGTACATTAAATGCCAGTTTCCTTTGAGTGCCAAAAGCATACATCTAAATGAGTATTATAATATTCTTGATGGATGCTTTTAGTCGGCACACAACTCCAGACAAAGCGCTACACAAAACGGAGATCTCAATATTTTAGATCGGAGTTATGAAGGAGTACGATGCGAGGTCGCTGCATCTTCAAGTCTCAAATAATTACCCTCTAGAGGATTGCCTGCTGCCTAATAGTTATATTCTGCAGATCGCACGAAAGCAAAACACTGATTCACCTTGCCTTTCATAGAATATAAAAGCAGCTTGTTACCGGTCGACTTAGGATCGTCTCGTTTAGTTGACATTCGCAGCCCACCTCCGTCTGCACTGTATTAGAAATCTCAACGAGCGCACTAACGACTGCATTAAACCTTTATGGGGTCTAGTCTCGATGCACCATCCGCTGATTTGAAGTTACTTATTTCCGATCACAAGTAAAGCCGTTATCGAATATCACGTGATGCTTTGTTTATTTTTTAGCTGAATCGTCGACATGTCTTTCATGAAACTTACCTATTGGCATTAACGTCATCGGGTTTATTTGCCATTGAAGAAGACTAATTTGTTACTTTTTGGTGTCTGATCAATATTGAATCTGCTCGTGGAATAAATGGTAACTAGTTTAAGAATAATTCATGAGTTGTTATCGATGTTCCTGTATTGAACTTCGTCGTGATATTGAATACACAAAAGCTATTAAAAAGCTACTTGAATGGTAGAATGCAGACGATAAAAATTAGTGATGTTCTCAGCACAGGAGCAGAATTCAAATATGACATACCACAAGGCACTGTAATTGGACGGCATGATATTCGTCATAAGTTGATTACGGGGACAGGTCAAAGTCTCAGGTAATTTTTAAGAGTGCCTGAAACTCGTCACACACAGTTTCCTTTGGTAAGGATAGAAAGGATGAGCGGATGTTGATAATTACGGCTAATTGAATGTGTATTGCTTATTAAAGGTAGACAGGGGCTTGTTTCCAAACTTTTAATCATCATATTTTTCGTGTTGTACGTGCTAACAAGTAATACTTAGTTAACATTCTTTTGAAAATTTAAGATGTCGTTTGTGAAAGAAACTATTAGTTAACAAGGAAAACTGTTCTAAACATTGATCTTCAACTAATGAAACTGTCCAATTTTGTATATACGTAAAATAAACATTATAAACACTATGGAGTGAATTTTCAAAAGGTTTGCTCGACCTGAATAGGAAGGTTGTTCATGATATAATTACAAACATACTATCTTACACTTTGTTCTTGAATGAAATAACTGGTTACATCCATGTTGAGTTATTTTAGAAGCGTTTAAAATTGATTATATCACCTACTTACTACTTTATACTTGAATTATAAGTTTTACAGTTACACGCACAACTTCGGTTTAACTGGGATTCTCCATAAGAAATTATCCCATGTTCATTATAAAATTGCCTTATATATTTATATCCGCATTATAACTTGATTTTTATTGATATTTAAAGAATAAACATTATCATTATTATTATTATTAATAGAAACAGTCATTATGTGATGAAAATTCATTCTAGCTTAAATAAAATAAGTATTAAAAACTTATAACGTTATGGAAATTGAACCTCTACTTTATACTAAATTAACAATGAATGTTTTTATTATACACTATTGCTTACATATATTTCAACAATGTCATCACCTGAGCTAAGTTATCAACTGAAGTTACATTGACAGAGAACGACTATACTTCTTAAGTGGGAGGGAATATCATTAGTTACAGAACATTTGAAGAACTATTGAGGACATGATTTGATAGTTGGTGAAAGACAAATGTCCAATTGATCATTTAAAACTACATTATTTTTATCTTTAACAATTTGACAGTTTGACAATTTCCAATGATTCCAATATATTCAATTTCAAGACACTGGACAATTTTGAGAATTATATCTAATGTCAAAATAAAGGTTCTAGGAACACTTGCACTGAATTTGGTCAGAATTGCTGAAGCGATCAGAGATTAACGACCAAAAACGCAAAACAAATACAGCTTTCACTGGCGCATTCACCATCTTTTAAATATGTGTAGGTTTCCAAAAAATGAAATGAGCAACTTTTTTGCAGACACAAAATAATAAAGGACAGTTTGTGAGCTTCTTGATAAATAAAGTGAATAACTTTTGAAGATTGGTGAAAGAATCGTCAGTAGCTAGAAACCTCAGGATAACCGATCTTTAACTGGTATCGCTTTTTGAAGTTTTGTAACTTTCTTCGCTATTAAAGGTCACACTTAAATTATTAATATTTACATCCAGTAGTCAGTCTGGTAACATTAATGACATAGAAGTAAAAAAGTGAATGTCGCGTCTTGATTAGACATTATGTTTTGAGTGGGAAAAACATTACGCAAATCAAAGCATCGCTTGTTAAACATTATGGGAACTCTTCACCAACGCTTGGAACCATTCACAAGTGGTTTACTGATTTTCGTTGTGGTAGTATAACCACAAAGGACGCTGAATGATCTGGTTGTCCAATTGAGGTTATAACGCCAAAAATCGTCTATAAAATCCATGGTATGATATAAGACGATCGGCGAGTTGAAGTGCACCAGATTGCTGAGGCTTTGGGCATCTCAACCGAAAGGGTACGGAATATTTTGCATAAATTTTTGAATATGATAAAGCTATCTGACAGATGGTTACCGCAATCCTGTCTGTTGATAAGAAGTGCGACCGTAAGACAACTTCAAAGGAGCGTTTGACGATGTGCAAGCGCGATAAGAAGGACTTTTTGCCATGTTTCATAACCGTAGACACAATACACCTGAGACCAAAGATCGATCGACACAGTTGTCTTGTCCTGTCGAATCGAAGCCGAAAAAGACCGAAGTGGGCTTATCGGCCAGCAAAGTCATGACGATAGTTTTTAGGGGATGCACACGGTATCGTCAATATCGATCACCTTGAAAAAGGCAAAACGACCAACGTATATTATTATATTCAGAGCTGCTGGATCGATTCGACGCCGAATTGAAGCGAAAGAGGCAGCATAGCACCGGAGCACAGGTCCTCAGTCGCAATGACAAAATGGTATGAATTTCGCTAGGAATTGATTCGTCATCAATCACATTCTCCAGATTTGGCCCCCTGCGATTCTTACCTATTTCGAAACTTGAAGAAATGGCATGGCGAAAAGAGATTTGGCTCCAACGATGAGGCCATCGCTGAAACAAACGCATATTTTGAAGGAATGCCGAAATCTTATTATTTGGAACGGATCGAACAATTTGGGAAAAGTTGTTGAGAATTAAAATAAGTTTTGACCAAATAAATCACTTCTTGTTTCATTTTTCAGGAACTTTTCACCTTGCCCTTAATACAGTATCTAATATATCTTCGTGTCCATTGTGTTCTTGGTCTTTGTTTCATATTTTTCAATAGTTTGCATTATGATAAAAACTCTGCGAATGCTATCTGCAAATCAGCATGCATTTTGCCTAACAAATGAGAACGCAAAGAACAGCGTCAATGTTCTGAAAGCAACGAGCTTTTGTTCTGCTTGTTCTTGCGCGCTCAGTTCGTTCCAACAAATGTTCAAGTATGGACATAATTTAACATCTAGCTACAAAACAATATTTCAATAAAATTGATTGATCAAAAAGGCTGAAATACAAATACCGATACTCGATTGAAAAACGAGATGGCGTTTTATTATTTTGTTTTGCATATCAATGAAATCGATATCAAAGCTTCCCCAATGAAAACATTCAGAACTTGTGAAATTTTATGGAAAAGCACTTCCTGGAATATGGAAATAATAGTTTTTGCATAGATTGTGGGCAGAAATGAATGATCAATGATTTCACGAATATACCACATTCTCAAGATACTTTCAATCTTCTGCATTATTAATATATTCAAATTTTATATTGTTATATTTTGTTTAGTACCTATGTCATGTAATAAACATGGGGAAAGTACATGTAACTATAAACAAAGCATCGTATTATCCTGAAGTTGTTACGGAGTGAATATGTTCTGTTTTCCCTCTGGCGGAGATACCATAGTTGCAACTGTCTAGACTGGAAAGTATGATGAATTGTTTCATTTCAAATTGCCCTGCGCATACTGTTAACCATCGATTACGTGTTCTTACCCGAAAATCGCTTTGATGGTTTATGGAAATTAGGTACCATTTCAATTATAGAAATAATTACATCGTACGTCATCGCACTTAGGTGTCATAAAATATACGTTTGAAGTTACAAACTTATTCGATATTTGAGATTGCTATCAATTTGTTCAAAGAAGTCTTGTCATTTTCATTATTAGATGAATATTACATGATACTTATTCAAAGATATCAGTCAATGAGAAAAAATGCGCATCTAACCATGCATGTATTATATTTTTATTCCTAAAATTCGCAGTTCTCAACGTCAACCCGCACCCCCCTTAAAAAGTTCAAGGTCCGATCTTGATTAAATTATAAACGCTCGACCTTCAGAAAAAAAGAAGGAATTCACTGTAGTTATATTAGAAGAAACTCATCACATCATGATGTGGTGCAATTTCGATTTTTCGTGGTTCTGTTCGTTTCGGCAACGTGGGCATTTTTGATTGAAATTAGTGCGATATGGACGCTTTGTGCTATAATTAATTTGAAAAAAACCTTTTTGACATAATCAGAAGACTTGATGATGGTCGTGAAACCGAAACGCACGTAAAGACGAAAATATCAAACAAAGTGTTAATGTGACGTATTTCCCGAGAATTTTTATATATAATTATTACGTTCAGTATTTGCTCAGATACAAATAGACTGTATCCAAGATATTTCCTCAATTGCGTTTCTTCTACAATTGATGAGCGCCCAAAATATTGTACAGATTAGTTCGTTATCATTTTGCAACTGATTTATCACTATCTTGATTGCCTTCATCTCACAGGCGGATCTCTGGGGAGAGGGGGCTAAATTTAATTCAACTAGTAAAAACTCCATCATTATGACAGGACTCTGAATAACACTGAAAATCGATATTGTAAACAAGTTATCATTCTTCTTGAATTATGCGTAAGACAACTGAGATTTACTAAATACTGCACAACCCAAGATAATCAGATTCATAGACAATTTGTGTAAAATTTAAG
Organism: Endomychus coccineus; assembly: GCA_958510875.1. Lineage (NCBI taxonomy): Eukaryota > Metazoa > Arthropoda > Insecta > Coleoptera > Endomychidae > Endomychus > Endomychus coccineus. The sequence goes on from OY294067.1 coordinate 288,760,523, forward strand.
TTATACGTCATCAAATGTTCAAAAATGTATGTGTAAAATGTACGAAAAATTCATATTAGGTTTTCCAATAAGCCATTAGGTCAAGATCGAATCCAGAGCACTTGAACAGCTTGATTGGGCCTATTGTGCGCCCCTTGATGCAAGACTCAGTTCAGCAGGCCTAAGGCAGCGCCGAAGGCTAGGATTCTGCATGGACTGACGCGTCTTAGGGCCTCAGGCGTCATGTTACGTTGCCAGGATTTCGTAGCCTAGGAGAAGCCAGTGCTGGACATCTTACAGGAAGTTTCATTGACCTCTCCGTATCTACTACAACCTGATCAACGATGCCCATTGAACGAAGATGTTTATTCAGATGACAGTGTCCTATGATGAGTCCTGTCACCAGCTTTGAGCCTCTTCTACTCATAGAGAGAAGGGTTTTCGAGCGTTTTTTTAAATACTTTGACTACACGAGAGGGAAACCTATAATTTTCGAAAAACATCGTATGAGCCACCAGTGGATTGTAGGGAGAGGAGATAGGCATTCGTATTTTCCTTCAAGGTTTGAAGATTATAAACATAGGGAAATACCTCACTAGGTGAAGAGTTCAACAACTTCGCTGTTCGTTAAAAAAAGTCTGGTAGGAAGAAGTTCGGCATACCCCGAGTTTGACAGTGAAGTGGTGACTAGTTTGAACTCGTCTAGTCCGCTTATCTGGAATCTCTCGTGGTAGAACAACAGATGAGATTTTTGATGAACATCATGGACCATAAAAATATCTTTACAAAAAGGAGAGATCTCCCACTTTTCTACGATGTTCTAGAAAGGTCAATGTAGATATAACATCATCAATTAAACGAATAGATCACTTCTGGATATAATCCAAGAGCTTCAGCGTATGAACTCCAAAACATGTGAACAGTAGATTATGATGAGCTGCTGGGATGTAAAGTAGCTCTTGGCATGGAATAGAAAACCAAGTCTTTGTGAAGCGGTTTTCGCAATGGACCTCACATGATCGTTCCATGAGATGGTGCTGTTGGTGGTGCTCCCGAGCATTGTTATGGAAGACTACATGGGAATAGTTGTACCTGACATCATCATATTAGGGATTGTGGGATCCTCCTTCGTGGAGAAGACGCAAGCTCGAGTTTTGGTTGCATTAAACTCTACTAGATTATCAGATCCCCATTTCAAAATCGTTTGGGCGAAAATTCCGCGATGTGGAGCTTCGGCTACTTACTTAAGATCTCACATTCGAATTCGATCCGTGCTCGTTTTCCGCTACGTTTTTATTAAAAGCTCTTTTGCTTATTCTTGTGATTTGTTTCTTCTTTATTGCCCATTTTGGGCGAGGGAAGAAAAAGGGCCGTTCTTGGCTAAAGCTTCACCAGCCTCATACCGGGAGCACTGCGCCAAATCGAGATCCACTGTCTATCCAGTAGCTTTTTGGTGTGGAGCCCAGTGGAGGGTGAGATTCCGATCGGTGAATCTAGGCCGGGGGTTCCAGTAGCGACACAAATGATACATATGTTTATAAATAAATAAAAGAAACTTTAATATCTGAATATCTAAAACTAATATCTAAATAAAGAAAAAGTTATTGGGCCCCCTTGGACATTTTCTAGATCCGTCCTTGCTTCATCCATAATCATAGAACCATAAATATGGCACGCATATTGGGTTAATATTTTAATAAATTTGAATTTGAATTTTCAAACGGTCAGTCTTAGTGTAAGCCCTTATCACAGATCATGTCGTTCATTGTGTTTAAACTGAATTATCACAAGCTTGATTTGTTTCTCTTTGATGTCATAATTCTTTTCTTAGGTCTATTCTCATTTCGAATGTAGACGCGAAAATTGAATTGAAACGCATAATACTCAGATGAACATGTTTGACTCAATTATAATCAAACGCTTTTCAGCTTGAGATATTTCATTAGTACGCATAGACGTAATAGAACTAGAAATAATAATAGACGACTGCTTGTAGTTTAGCTATTTTCTTTGTGTAGCTACCAGAAATCTGTTGATTAAAAGAAGCTAGGCATTTAATGAAGTTTCTTTCAAACGTCATGATAGCAGGATAGCACGTCATAGAACAATAAAAAAATAATCAATGCTGGAAAGCTGTCAATTACTGAACTACTGCAAATCAGAGAACACCGTGCGCGTCATATGTTGACGGAACTTGTAAAGGGGAACCTATTTTGTCTATATTTAAATATTTTCCATTGTGATAGTAAATAATGAAGGGGATATGACATAACCCGCGGTAGCCTATGCTCAGTCCGACCTTTAGGTACGAGACAGGCCGATCGAGATTCGGTTTTCCGTCTGGTCTGGTCGTTCGCTCACAGACAGGTCTCGCGACCGCTAGATTGTAGATTCAGTATGTGACGACACACCGTGGTGCTTTGTCGCAAATACGCTCTGCTCTACACCAATAATATACCGCTTTAATTTCACTTGACATCTATCCAGTGCATGTCTCTTGAACTTTAACAAGTTATCGGTATACTATTTTGCACATTGACCGCATCATTTTCCCTCCAATCTTCACGAACCGATTTCAATTTTTATGTTTTAACAGAAGAGTTTAAAAGTGTAAATGTATATTTGACTTGGATTCCGCTTTGACCGGGACACTTTGGCTAGCTACTCGGTGGAGGCCACTTATTTAAACGTCAAATGTTTTCTAGTGACCAAGATAGTTCGTGTGTGACATTCTCTGACATCAATGGTTTTGGGATACCCACTATTAAAGTATGTTCAACATGCTTGTTTGTTGCTCGATACAACTTACATGCTTTCGATATTTTATTTGTCCTTGACGTTTCCGATACCTAACCTCAATCTATGCACGTTCCGTTCAAAACTTATCAACTTATTTAGGTATTTCTGTCTCAAACACTTTCTATTAAACCCAATCTCTAGATAAACATTACGATTATTCAGGTTACTATAAACATAGTAAACATTCTTATTTATTTACTTTACAGGTTATATTAGATTATAAACAACACGATAATAATGATAGCTATGTGTATGAATCGACAACAATATTAAATATAACATACGAGCATAATAATAGTATTGAAGAGTACTTAATATAATTATTGAGAAATACGAATTTCAAATCAATAAAACCGAAAGTGTTTGTAAAATTGCTCAAAATTTCAACAAGAATTCTCTCGACTCATACTTATCACATTATTCATGTCAGGTTGTACATTTGAAAGCTCCTGTCAAACGGTATCTCAATTATACTTATTTATCTGTGGCCAAATTAATATACCTAAAGTATGTAGGTATGTCCAAAAATGTTATTCGATGTGCATGCAACATGTGCATGTTATGTCATAATAGAGATGAAGTTAAGATCACTCTATAAACCACCATAGAAACCTTCCTCCTAGCTTTAACTCGTCTCCAGTATATATGCTTAGTTCTCACATTCAAACTAATAAATATATACATGATGGAATTCAGCGTGATAGTAAGAGCATTGAACTTTCTGTAATCTACCAATTCATTATCCGATGCACACACCATAAATAAAATGTAACTCTATCCTTAATTCTGAATTACACGCGTCATATACGTTATTGCTGAAATGCTCAAGTTACCATATTATAATGCATATACTGGGCAAGCTGGTAGGAACGCTCCAAATTTAAGACCTGTGTTGTTTATCGTACACAAAAAACTAACATTCTTATACGATTTTCATTTGTTTCAAGATTCAGCCTAATTACAAAATTCTATAATAATGTGACATTGTTGTAAAAAATCATCCTAATTTTCGTTAGTTTTCGAGTTAGTAGGTACGTCTTGCATACAATAAAAATGTCCTTGCATTGACTGCCCATGTAAAACAAAACTCCTTCCGGTATCAATTCCCATGTACGGGCAGACGAATATCCCCACACAATTGTCGACATTACTTTTCACAAAAGCTTATGATAAACCTGAGGTCTGGTATGGTTCCGATCAAGGTAGTGATAGCTATTTAATTGAACCCTTTATTTAGTAGAATCCCTTCACAGGAGAACACTATTTACATTTTCTATAAAATGAATTAGTGCAAGGATCACTAGAGGATGCTGCTCTAAATTTGATAAGCAAATGTATTATCAGCATGATGGACTGACCGCCTAGCGTGCACTTTTCGTCAGGTCAGACAACATTTATATGGCTGAAAGGTTTCCAAAACGTTTGCATTGGTTGCGGTTGTCCCATTAGTTGGCCTCCAAGATCTCCAGATCTCGCACCATTGAACGATTATTTATGGGGCTGGTTAAAAATGGGCTATACAAAGTAAAAGTCGACACTTCGGATGCCTTTATTCGATATATTCAGAATAATGCAGCCGAATGAATCTGGAGAGTCAAAGGCGCCTCCGAGACGATGCAGAAACTGTTAAGAGCTCAATGGCGAAATTTTTGAGCATTACAAAAACGCCACCATTAAAACAATATTAAGGTAGGACATTGTGTAAAGACGCTATAACTTGAAAATAAATGCACAATATTGAAGTTTTTTAAATCATTGTTACGTGTACAATACAATCCTGAAGTTTGGTGCGGTAATTGAGAGTCATCCTTTATGTATTTAAAATAAACGATGTCGAAGTAGAAATAAAACAATTATCTAAGAAGCGATTGGTAAAAATCAAAGAAAAACGCCTAAAATCTTATAAGTAACGGGATAAAGAAGATTATTACATTTATTCATCTTAATATTGGTTACAGGAGTGTATAAAAAAATGTCAAATATTAAACAGAACAACTATTATATTAGATATAAGATCAGTTTACCAAAAAATTGCCAGCATCGAATAATCTTTCCAATAACTCGTAGCACATTTTTGGCAGCAAGAAGCTAGTTTCCAATATCTTACGGAAAACCACCACGACAGGTGTGAAATTTAAGTTGCTGGTAGTCACGGTATAACATACGGAAGACCCAGTATTTATGGCAATTGAAGGATTATTGAGATGTTCTAATCTCTGATGAACATTTATGCAAATCGAGAGTGAACCCCAAAAGTATGCATATGGTTACACAATGCAGATCATTCCATTGCTGCACAATGTACGTTGATAATTAAGCTTCCACATTGTGCTTTTACAAAACATTTCACAGCCCCCCAAACTTTCTAAATAGTTCTTACTCATTTTTCTATGCACATAAGGGAACTTACCTTCCCTGAATCTTTTCATTGGATGTCCGGACGGAGTGGTAATTATGATATTCTCATGCTTATACCTCAGGCAACTGGAAGATTTTGGCTTTAAGTCTCGTTGCAAGAATAGTCTATCGCGAACAATCTATTAGAAATTTATCCCAATTTTGACTGATCTAGAGCAAAAAATTTTTAATCACTTGAACAATTCTGTGAATCACGTCGTTTCCATAAATTCCTAATCTATAGAAAGCATATAGAGTGTTTACCTGGTATAAATTCATCGATTTAATTTCTCAGAACCTATCGGTTATTAATGAAATTACCTGGATACAGCAAAATTACATAACACATTCGATAATTGATTGAAATTCTTATTGAATACATAATGCATCCGGGTTACCAAGAACAAAAGCCCGCAATCGTTTAATTTTCTAGTAGTTTGAACATATACTACAACCAATCAATAATATCATGGGCATGAAGTTATTTCCACAACATAAATGGACGTGAAGAGTACGAAACGCGATTGCCGGGATAAAATAAAAGAGAAGATAGTTGCAGGGTCGAGGAGAGGGTGGTATAATATATAAAAAGTACAGATAAAGAGAAAAACATGGGAAGGAATTAAAGAACTGGGAATTAAAGAGAGAAATATACACAAAAAAAAGAAAATAATGAAGCATATACCGCCTTAGATCTATCTGTAGACAGGCATAGGATTAAGAAGAAGAAGATATCTGCTCTTCCCGACTCTTCCATTGTGGGAAAGCATCTTTTAGGAAGCTATTATATCCATAGTAAACTACGTTACAATTCTTAAGTACAATCCATCCAAATATTAAGTTCACAATAGAAATGGAGGATGAAAACTCCATTAAGTTTTTGAATTTGAACATCAAGAAAATTAATAACAAATTTAATTTTTCAATACTTCGAAATCCCACCTATACTGACTTGACAATTCACAATACTTCGAATCATCCTTTTCAACATAAAATAGCAGCCTACAATAGTTTCAAACTTCTCAACGTACCGATGTTAAAAGATAATCTTGATAAAGAGTTGAATCATTAAACAAATCGCGGTAAATTGTGGTCACTCCTCCGGACTAATAGGTCATATCCTATCCAAAAAACGATACAAGTTAGCTGTCAACTCAGTGTTTCCTACAATAAAACAAAACTATTCTTATGTTAGTATCAAACATATGGGGCCACGAGTACTAAAATTTCAATTTCCTTAGTAATTTATATATTCAGGTAGCGTTTGAAACGCAGTATAATTCAAGCAAGTTTATCAAAAATAATAAAGGTAAATTATTCTATGAAGACAAAATGTGAGGTCTTGCCATATGATAAATAGATAGATAGATAGATAGATTTATTCATGTTATATACATAACATGTTTACACTCGTCATAAAATATAAATAGGAACACAATATTGAATTTAAAAACTTATTTAAAAAAAATCTTCTGTGGAATAAAATATATTATTTAAAAGAATATTTCTAACTAATTTCTTGAATTCTTTCAATGGTAATGCTCTAATTAGTACAGGCAATTTATTAAAATATTGAAATGCTAAAAATTTTGGCGCATTTTGAGACTTTTTGAGTCTCAGAAAATCTATACGGATATTTCTCTTATTACGAGTATTGTGATCGTGAAAATCCTCACTCAATGAGTACTTATCTCTTCAACTATGTGCGTACTTGAGACATTCATATATATACAGATTTGGGAATGTTAATATACCTAATCCCTTGAATGCTCTTCTACAGCAGTCCCTATAACCAATACTCGCAACAATTCTTATCGCTCTCCTTTGTAATCTGAAAATTTCATTTTTTTTAGAACAGTTACCCCAAACTAAAATAGCGTAGCGTAACTGACTTTCAATCAAAGAAAAATACGCAGTCTTCAGAACACACGGAGATAGCGACTGAGATAAGGTTCTCAAAACAAAAATACTTCCACTCAATTTTGTCATAAGTTTATCTGCATGAACATTCCAAGTAAGTCTATCGTCTATATGTACACCTAAAATCTTTGTATATTTATTAAAACTATTTGTTGCCTTTAGGGAAAAGAGTATTTTCACGGTCTTGTTCTCATTCACACAAAGACCATTTCCCGAGAACCATTCCACGGCTTTATTCATACTTATTCTACTCTGTTCCTCCACATGATCTAGATCCTTTCCAGAATTTGACGCTGTTACATCATCAGCAAATAGCACAGTGTGCGTCAATGCCAAGTATTCCGGCAAGTCATTAACGAAAATTGAAAATAATAAAGGTCCCAATATGGATCCTTGGGGTACACCAATTGTGAGTAATTTCTTTTCAGACCATATGCCATCCATACACACAGCTTGATGGCGATCTGTCAAAAACGACTTGATTATATTGACGCTGACAATGTCAAATTTATATTTCTCAAGTTTTTTGAAGAGTATATCATGGACAACACAGTCAAATGCCTTTGTTAGATCTAGAAATAGTGATAGCGAATGTAGACCTTGTTCAAAGCTATCAATAGTTTTATTAATGAATTCAGTAATCGCTCCTGTTGTGTTACGTTCCTTTCTGTAACCAAATTGTTGCGTCGCAAATAGATTATTACATTCGAAGTGATCAACAATTTGCATGCTTAATGCCTTTTCCAAAATTTTTGAGAATAACGGTACCAACGATATCGGCCTATAGTTTGTAACTTCATTTATGTCACCAGATTTATGCAGAGGTATTACCTTTGATATTTTCAAACAGTTTGGAAAAATACCATCCTCAATACATTTATTGACTAACTTTGTGATCGGTGATACAATGTGATCAATATTTCTTTTCAATAGTATGATTGAAAGGCCAAAGAAATCTTTGGAGCTACTATTCTTGAATCCCATTATTATTTCTCTGATCTGAATAAATGAAACTGTGGAAAATGAAAAAGAATTATATGTCGGTATATTATCTTGTAAGAGGCTTATCGGGTCTAAATGACTTCTTGGAATGGATTGAGATATTTTTTGTGCAATTGATAAAAGATAATCATTGAAACTTTCTGCTGTTAGGTGTGTAATATTTTTAGTGAGAATCCTCTTTTTATTAATTAAATTCCACATAGTTCTGTTTGGATTGTTTGATTTTTTTTATTATTTGATCAGTTGCCCTTATTTTAGCTCCTTTTAGTTTTAATTTGTAATCAATTTTGAATTTATTACGTAAAATTCTCAAAGATGGGGTATTTTTAATTCTATACATATCATTTATGATTTGCAACTGATTTCGAAGTTCTCGTAACTGAGGTGTGAACCATTTAACACCACAGTCCTTAACATTTCCTGTTATCTGTTTCTCAGGAAATGACATTTGAAAAGTATTAATAAAACTTTGTTGAAAACTTTGAAAACTTTCATGTCCATCCAATATATACATCGGTCAGAAAGGAAGGACCTTTTAAAAAACGGTTAAAAGAACATAGTCGTGGCTTCATTAATAATAAATCGGATTCAACCTTTGCGGAACAACAAAATTTCACACATTCAGAATAAAGTAAATAATAAAATAATAATAAGTAATAAATAAAATTTGCTGGAATCCCTAGAAATTAGTGAATATTTCTTATCCTATTGAACGATCAACAAATACTTGATAATTCTCGCTTGTTAAATTTGTATAATTAGATTTTCCCTTTGCTAACAGTTTATTGTTTAATCACTCAATGGGTTAAACTCAATTGGGTAAAATTCCAATAACCTATGCTAGGTTTATCATTGAAGTTATATATTAGGTAGCTCTTTTGTAGTAAGTTAGTACTTTGTAATATTGCTTTGAAGAAGCTACTGTGTTAGCAAAACTATAGTCACATTTATTTATTAAACAATCGAACTTTTAATTGTTATTTTTTGAAGTAAACCATTAGTTTTTGGGAGGAATTGAAAGTACAACGTTGAGAGGGTATATTCTCAATAGTTGGTAATTCACCCAAAATCAATAGGGATCTGAATCCATCATAATTCATGAAGAATTTCGGTAACTTGCAGTCCACTTTGCAAGATGATTCGGTTTTTGTTTATGTTCTCGCCAACATCTGTACATGGTATGTAATGGGTACCTAATAGTTTGAAACTATCGTTGCAAATTGAAATGTAGAAGTTTTAGCTCTGGATAGCTAATTTTTCAATGTTATAACAGTTTACGAGGGCAAGGTGAAGACTCCCTGAAAAATGAAACAAGAAATAATTTATTTGGTCAAAACTCAATTTATTTCTCAACATAATCTCCTTGTAGCCCGAAACACTTCGTCCAACGTTTATCTAATTTTTCAATCAAAATATTCGTTTGTGTCAGCGATGACCTCATCGTTGGAGCCGAATCTCTTTCCGGCCGGCGAGCCAATTATTCAAGTTTGGAAATCGCAGGGGCCAAATCTGGAGAATATGATGGATGACGAACCAATTCGTAGCGCAATTCATGCAATTTTGCCATTGCGACTGTGGACTTGTGCGCCGGTGCGTTGTGCTGGTGGAAAAGCGGAGTCGAATTGATCCGACAGCTCTGCATAATATACGCATGTGATCGTTTTGACCTTTTCAAGGTAATCGATATGGACGATACCGTGTACATCCCAAAAAACGGTCGCCATGACTATGTTGGTCGAAAAACCTACTTTGTCCTTTTTCGTCTTCGATTCGCCAGGACAAGTCCACTGTTTCTACTGTTTTTGGTCTCTGGTGTGTTGTGATGGATCCACGTTTCGTCCACGACTACGAAATGGAGCAAAATGTCCTTCTTATCGCGCTTGAATATCGTCAAACACTCCTTTCAAATTATCACACGGTCGCGCTTTTGTCAACAGACAGCAGATAGCTTTCTCATATTCAAAAATCTATGCAAATGATCGTACCCGATCGGTTGAGATGTCCATAGCCTCAGCAATCTCATGCACTGTAACTCACCGATCGCCCAATATCATACCATACTGAATGACATATCAGCCTGAAAATTTTAATGCAATCAACATAGCATAATGTGGATTGAAATCTTCCAGTTTTGGGAAGTATTGAAACTGAGAAGTTGATTGAGTATTTTGTAGGTTGTTAAAAATTTGATTACTATTATTAACGAGCTCACACTTAGATTCACACCATCATCTATGAAGGATGTGGTAAAATTAAAATTCATGAGCAGATTTGCATTCATCTCGGTATTTAATAATTTCCCGGAATAATGTTGCCTGAATATATCCCAGACATATTCGGTGAGAGTTATCTCCAAGGGTTATAAACTGAACCAGAAATCGAAATGTCTCGGATGAGAAACCTGCCATCCAACATTGTTACATAAAGCACATTCGAATTGCCACACAATTATATATATTTTTTATCCTACATTCTAAAAGCGAGGGAATCGCAGTCCGATATTAGAATGTAGTACGTTGGCTTCGAAGTTGTTTCTACACAGAGACGTACGAATTGGATATTTTTAACTCGAGAACTATTCGTCAGTTCGGTGCCAAAATGTTTGAACTATTGCAAATAGTTCAGGTTCGTTTATTACAAAAATTGCTTTATTTCTTAGGAAACGTAGTATTTTAAGAATTGGAAGATTCGCTCATTCAAATATTCCATTGTTCGCCCGAATTTCATATCGACATCGGAAAATCGCTCCGGTAATAAGAGAATTGATAAAACATAATCGTCGTCATTTCGATTCACCAAACGTAGATATGGAGCAACAGTAAGCATAGCCGTTAATAATGAAGCTCTGAAAATGGAATTGAATTCGAGCGAAAATAAATACGTTTCTGTTGAATACTTTTGGCATATAAGAATAATTATTTGAATTTCAATTACAGTGATTTGTGGAGTATTTCTCCATTAACAAATTGAGGCGGCTGTTCCTTTATACAATCTCACAAATATTCCGTTATTACTCCATTCAAAATACAGGTAGATTCATCAAGTGTCAGAGAGACCTTGAGTTTCTGAGCAAAGAACAAATGGTCACCTAGGGAGAGATTTCGAGGAAATTTGACGATTTCTAAAGGGAATCTGAGGTGATTTTATAGGAATCAACCACAATCCCCCACCTTTCCATCAACTAAAATTTCTTGGTCAAATTTTAGGATTGAAATGAAAGGGAATTTTAAAAGTTATTTACAGCTGTGTACTTGGATGACAAAAGTTCATTGTACAATTATCCCGGGAGAGGAACCAGACATGATAGGTTCATCCCGCCTCGTCTTTGACACTGTTTTGGCCTCTACGCCATCCAATGAAGCCAGAGGAGCGAGACATGGGGATTTGATAATCGTAGACTAGAGTTTATGGCAAACAAAACTGGAGAAGACGCAAACTTGAGCTTGCGTCTTCTCAAGGGAGGCGGATCCCAAAATCCCTAATATGATGATGTCAGGTACAAATACTTCTTTTAAGTTTTCCATATCCATGCTCGGGATCACCACCAACAGCACCCTCTCATGGAACGATAATATGAAATCCATTGCGATAACCACTTCACATAAACTTGATTTTCTATTCCATGCCAAGAGGTATTTAAATTTCGCAGCAGCTCCACATAATCTACAAAGCCCCAATTCGACCTGTCCTGCTGTACTGTTCACACGTTTGGTGTTCGGCTTCCAAACATACGCTCAAGCTCTTGGAGCTATTCGTCTGATTGATGACTCTCCCTTTTCTATAGATATTTCCATGGTCGGTGTTCATCAGAAATCTCGTCTGTTATTCCACCACGAGAGATTCCAGATAGGCGAACTAGACGAGTTCAAACTAGTCACCCTTCATTGTCAAGCTCGAGACGTGCCGAACTTCTTCCTATCAGATATCGTTGACAGCTAAGTTGTGGAACTCTTCATCTAGTGAGGTCTTTCTCAATTCCTATAACCTCCAAATCTTCAGGAAAAATTCGAAAGCTTATCTCCTGTCCCAACATCCACCGGTGGCTCACACGATGTTCTCCAAACATTATAGGTTTCTCTCTCGTGTAGTCAAAGTATAGGAAACAAAATAAATAAAAATGTTTAAGAAATTCTTACATTAACAGATTTTGAGAAAAGTACTGTCCTTTCTAAAGGGTGATAGTAATATTGGCGGATGATGAAAATTTTAATATTTTTTAATAAAATAGTAGGTTCTTGAAGGAAAACACTTAATAAAACTGAAAACTATCGAAGTAAATCTTCAATTCTTTGTATACAAACCATGAACTAATTCTTTCGAGGAGTTGAGTATCGCATTCTTTTGTACATAATTACAATACTAATTTTGTTTATCAACACCATGTGTCTTAAATAATTATATTTGGCGCATTCGCGAAGTTTCTAGTTGTATCTTATTCGCCATATTTGGTTTGTTTTCAATAAACATTGAAAAACAAACAAATCTTGGTCAGATTTCACTGCAGAATTTCTGAACTAAACCAATTTGATAATTGCTTGACCCCAGAATCATTGCCAGATAAATAATCATTTTTCTTTCTGTTGAAAAATGTATAACATTTACATCATTTATTTCGCCGATATGTTTAATTTTGTTAAATATCTTTAGTATAATTTACTAAAATCACTTACCACAATTATATAATACCCACAACAATGCATATTATTATCGTCCTTCATGAAGAATATAAGTCTTTTGTCAGTATTATAGTATTAATCGAGGAAATAAAGCAGAAAATGTCGAAAAAAAGATTTAAAAAAAATCGATTAAGGAAGTCATTTAGAGAAAAAATTTTAACATTTTTTATTTTTCTAATGTGCAAATTAGCATTTCTGCAGAGGAAAATGCATCTTTTTGAATGCATTTTTAAGAGATAATATTAAAAATGTTGATAAAATGGCTAAATATAGCCGAAACAGGCCACAATTTCTTACTTGGGAGTTTTTGGGGTAGCTGATCATAATTCCGGTGCCATATTTGAACTACAACGCACCTGGGACATCCTGGTACTATCGTTGTCTCCAGGGAATTCGCAGAAATACCTTCTGCAAAGGAATGAAACCTGTTAGGGAGGTTCTCTTGAGCATACGGTTCATGACCATGACACCCAATAGTCACCTGGTGGTCAGGACACCCTGATAACCTAGGTCATCTCCATGGATTGTTTTCTTATATGCTCTGAAACGCAATCAAATTTGTATCTCGGTGTTTTTGGGACCGCTGAACACGATTCTGGTGCCACATTCGAACAACGACGCACCTGGGGCTCAGAGCATCCTGGTACTATTGTCGTCTCCAGAATTCGTCAAATTATCTTCTGGAAGGGGATGAAACTTGTGAGGGAGGTTCTTTTGAGGTTGCCAGCTATTTATTTTATTATAGCTCCTGAAAATGGATTTCTAGTTGCATTTTCCTCTGTAGAAATGCTAAAATGTACATTAGAAAAATAAAAAATGGTAATATTTTTTCTAAATGACTTCCTGAATCGAATTATCAAAATCGGTTCATTCGATTTTGTTTTTTTTTACTTTGGCCTTTCTTCTGCTTTATTTCTTCGACTATATAACAAATTTGTAAAAGCGCTAAATATAAAAAAAATTGACATAGAAACAATCACAACTTTGTTATTATAGCACTTTCTTTCGATAAATGATTTTGAAGAATTAAATACAAGTATGATAACTTCTAAGTAGTAACAGCTTTCTCAAATCAACGATTGTATCATTCGGCAATACGCGTCCACACGTATCGATGACGTTATTTCCCACATCCCTCAAACTTGACAATATGCACCCTGGTAATAAAATAACTTTGCATTATGCCCACTGTCGATAATAAAGCACATTTGGTGCACGTATCGAATCATTAGCTTTTTTATTTCGACAAATGAGAATAGCATCCATAAAGCATTTACTTCAAAATTTAAAATGGAGACTCGAGACGGCGTCTATACTGACGTTGTCTCGTTTTGCCTCGACCTCATAGTCGAGATAAAGTCCAGGCGAGTCAAGATGCCAAATTTGTTTCGTTCGATGGCATCCGTGTTTGGACGATGATACTAATCGGGTTTAACTCAATAAGTTTGGGGACACTGTGGCCTTCATCACCTACCATCAAATTTACCTAAGTACTTTCCTCTATTTGTTTGCTTCATGAATTAGTTTTGAAATTCGATTACCTGCCATGGGTGATCGTATCAGATATAGGTTCCGGAGACTATAGAAAAAGTTAACATCAATTAACGGATAGTTTTTGATGTCTGTGAGACGGGACATTACAGCCAGTGTTACTCTCGTTGTTTTCGTTTTCATTGTTAAGTGTAAACAAAGAGCAAACGTTGAAGGAGGATAAACAAACAAAACTATCTCATGATGAACTGTTTTATCGTAATGAACCCATTAATTCGATAAATCTATATCGAAAACAAATAACTTGACTAAATTAAACATATAAACTCGTTAGGTTAGCTTTAATTCAACAACTGCAATAATTGTATTCTTATGTAACTGTTTCCTGGTTAACGATCTGTCATTTTTCTAATACGACGGGACTGATGAGAATGAATGTTCTTCAAAGTCAAGCAGGCTCCTGTCTATCATTTGTTATATTATTATACATTAACAAGAATGGAGGTTGTCCCATAATCCATTTATAACGTTACAGAAAAAATCAGAAATAAAGTTTGTCACTCTGTTATGTGACAAGTTGACTGACATAACAATCTTTACGGGTAGGGTTCATAAATATACAATTGATCAGAAACAATTGAGCACTAAAATTTGTTTTATTCAGTACCTACTCATCAATGTACTTACACACTGAGGGTATGAAATGATGAACAAAGATGGCCGACAATATTTTATTATTTTTATCCCGAGCCTAAATCCCGTTGATGCCGCTAATTGTTCAACAACGGCCCTTATTATTCATACAGAAACAGCTTCAATTTCTTTTCATATTTCTACGATTTATTTGTCATGATAATTCTAAGGTTACATAGTAGAAATACTCAATAGAGCAGAAAATTTGTGAAAAAGAATTTTTGGTACAGATTTGTTGATGATGTTTTGGTCCACCTAAACCTGTTTCTTTAACATATTTTTGCCCGAAAATTGTAAAAATTGATCATACCATACCCAGAAAAATTAAACAATAAATGCTTCATTTGGCCAAATCTTATTTTATGTCTCAACATAATCTCCTAGTAGCCGATACACTTCATCCAATGTTCTTCTAATCTTTTAATCCCATCCAAACAATACCATTTCGGCAATCCTTCAAAATATGTTTGTTTCAGCGATGACCAAACCGTTGGAGCCAAATCTCTTTCTGCCGAGCCGTTTCTTCAAGTTTTGCATAATATTCGCCGGTGATCGTTTTGCCCTTTTCAAGGTAATCGATATGGACGATACCGTGTGCATCCCATTAAACTGTCGCCATGGCTTTGTGGGCCGATGAACCAACTTTGGCCTTTTTCGGCTTCGATTGGCCACTGTCCACTGTTTCAACTGTTTTTTGGTGTCTGATGTGTTGTGATGTATCCATGTTTGGTCCATGGTTACGAAACTGCGCAAAAAGTTCTTCTTACTGCGCTTGAACATCGCCAAACACTCCTTTGAAGTTGAAGTCAAACGGTCGCGTTTGTTGTCAACAGAAAGCTAAATATGGCAGATAGCTTTTTCATACCCAAAAATTCATGCAAATTGTTCCGTACCCGTTCGGTTGAGATGGCCATAGCATCAGCAATCTCGTTCACTTTAACTCGCCGATCGTCTAATATCATACCATGAATTTTATCGACAATTTCTGAAGTTGAAACCTCAGTTGGACGACCAGAATGTTTGGCATCCTTTGTGGTTATATTACCACAACGAAAATCAGTAAACCACTTGTGAATCGTTCCAATCGATGGTGAGGAGTCCCCATAATGTTTAATAAGCGATGCTTTGGTTTGCGTAATGTTGTCCAATCAAGACGCGAAATTCACTTTTTTCCATGTTTACAAAAATCTTCAAGATTGCTTGCTTTCGGTGGGTGTCAAAAGAGAACTGAATGACATATAAGTCAGAAAATTTTAATGCATCATCATCGTTTGAGGGGAGGAGGCGAGCCCCCAAATGCACTTACGTCACTTAGTTGGGCCCATTGTGTGCGCCGTGGTCAGAAGCCTATTCTATTCTAGCAGGTTTGTGACCCGCCAGAAACCCAGAATATTGCTAGTGCTGGCTTCCATAAGTTCTTCTGGGAGCAGTTTTGATTCTGCGAAATGTTGGTGAATGAGGGATGCTAATGCTGGGCATTCCAAGAGGATGTGAGGGGCAGTTTCTTCCACCTCTCTGCATTTCCTACATTGCGGGTCATCTGTGATGCCCATAGTGTGAAGGTGTTTGTTGAGACGACATTGCGTTTTAATTGAAGATGGTATATCACAAATGATATACGAGATTTTCGATTGTGGCGCCATCTGTTTCATTTTTCAATGAGTTATCAACGGAAAAATGCAGGAATCCTGGAGTTACAAGTTAAAATGTTCAGATTGTATGATTATAATTGTATTTATGCAGATCGTACCGGTTTGAATTCACAAACCAGATATGAAGAATGACATTTTAGCTTATTCGAAATAAATAAAACATCCTCTACTTTTGCTCCTCATTTTTCAGTTACAAAACATAGTTTCACGCCTTTAGAGATATTAAAATATTACATAACCAGGATATACGAAAATTTAACCTTTTTAATATAGATATACAAGGGTGTCATAATGAATTCTTGACGACGAGGTCGTTTCACACTGTATTTAGATTAGCAACTGATTGGAACTATTGAATACATCAATTTTTTTGTGCACTATCTCTAATATTAAGTGTTAGCTACAAAAATCCAAACTGTACGTTTGTTGTATACGAGTAGTTTGAAAATAGTTCGGTAGTACTGAAACTGATAATTTCTTTATTATTAATACAATTTATAAAAATAATTCAATGAATCAACCATTACGTGATGAAAATCAATCCTAAACTTAAATAAAATAGCTATTAAATGTTCAATATTCAATAGATTAATAAATAAATGTAATTATATAATTCATACATGAATTAATCAGAGGAATAAGAGATTTGCCAAGCTTACATTCTCCAGAATCGGATGTAATTCTTCCTTCGTATATATTAACATACAAACTTGGAAATCTTGAAGTTTATCTTAACTCGCTGAGATTAGGCCATATCAAGTGATCAAACTTAATTCAAGTGGATGAGGGTATTAAATTGTTTGGTAGTTAAATAATTATTTCAGTTTTGTTTACTATTGACCGTGAAACGTGTTGAAGTATTTGAATTGTTTATGAAATCAAAGGCTATTACTGCCACTTAAGGAATTTTAGTCTATTATTTAATGCACGTAACTTTCCTGCACGATCATCCTATTATCGTTTGATCAATCGGCGTGAAGTCGGATCCCCTCATTATCACAAAAACCTACTCATCAAAATCCGAATCCAGCTGGAGCGAGTGAGTACTGGACTATAGCCCCCTTAACTAGCAAAACAATGTGAGCAGAATGACGTTTCATATATTTCTAAATATTGTGGTTATTTAGGGCTATATTAGTGCCAAATTCAAAATTGGGTGATTCAGTGATTCAAAAAAAATTTTGTTTTTGCTAGCTCAACATGAAGCCAGCAAGGCATTTGAAAAATTAAGGGGCGTGGTCCAAAACAGAAAGTATTATACAAAATAACTTAGTGCTAATACATAGACCAGTCAATATAATACGATCAACAATCGACGAAAATAGTTTTCGTTTTTTTAAATTTCGGGTAAAGAAATTCGTCTTCTGAAGGTATTTGTATAACCGTTTGAGTTTTTATCACTTAGCTATGGTTCTCTTCCAGTCTCATCGAGTAGCTGCAGCTGATGAATATTGTCCACGTGTTAGTTCACGTGAAGAAGCTGAAGTTAAATGTACAGCGTTAAATTGTTGTCCATACTGAAACTTCAAATTTGTTCAAGCACCTTTCTCGGTTACTTTTGGAAAGTTCGAAAAATTTATCAGTCAATATATTATATTGTTTGATTTCTCAGTGGCACATCTATTTATAGATAGCGTGAGATACTTTTGGTCCTTATTCCATGTTGATGCCCGACTATGACTACAACCAACAGGGAACGTTTAGTAACGTTGCAAACTTGCTCGTTCCACTGAGAAGCTCTAACAGAAGAGCGAAACAGTTGTCTGTAACTAGTTTGTGATTTACTGATCGATCTGGACTAAAAACACCTAATCATTGCTACAGGGATATCAAAAATTATCTTGGTCAAGGGTGGTTGTGGAATCTAAAACGTGTGTCTTACTTTACGTTTGAAATAATTATGTCACTGTCACACTGACATCATCAATAACCTACAAATTTCATGCCTATTTATTTCAGTTGTAAAACAATAATGAACTACAAATTATGAAATAATTATGTGAACTTTGAACCTTTTCAGAGGTCGTGAATCCACAATCCGGGTCAAAAACTGTTTTGAAATAGATAATTTTCCGTAAATCGAATGACGTTCACGTGAGAAACCCGTAGCATGCTAGTTAGAAAAGTGCAAACTGGTTAGGTATACCTTATACGGCTTTACGACGACTTTTCGCGTGCCGTTTTCGCTCCATGTAGTTAGATTTAGTATCGGACCGTGCCCGACGGCCCTTCTTTTTTCGATAAATGTCCATTAAATTTAATTAAAACAGTTTAAGCTATTCTCGGATCTCAGCTACGCGCGTCTAACGTGCGACGTACCAAAGGGAATTTTCTCGCGACTTAAATATACACGAAGCTGGTAAAAGCTAGCGGCCCATAGTTAAAAATACTTTATTACAACTGGTGCCGGTCGCACGGGGCAAGAAACGGCTCCAAATTAACAAGACGGAGGTAAAATGTATAAACTCTAACTTACGCGCAGCGAGCTCCTCGAGGCATATGTCAAAATGATTTCGTTCGTAGCTAATTACATAGGACGTCTGGCGTTCATGCAATTATGTTTTTAGATAATTCGAACCTTCCAATTTCGATAGGCCACGTGAAAATACCGGAGTCCAAAGCGCTAAAGACTTCTGAGTGTTATAATATTCGTATAAAATTGCGAAATTTCGCACTTTTAGAAACTTCAAATTAATTATGACATAATTATTTCAAACGTAAAGTAAGACACACGTTTCAGATTCCACAACAACCCTTGACCAAGATAATTTTTGATATCCCGGTATATCCAACATGTGATAAATGGGTAAATTCATATATTCATTTGTTTCTTATTCTCTTACGTATATTTTATATACTGCTGGGATTATTTTAAGACATAAGGAAATTGAATCCGCTTTAACTTAGGCATTATATCGTGAGAACAAGATTGATGCCAGACGTAGCAGGATTAACCTTTGACATCCTTGTTTGTAATAATAAGGTGACATTCATCTAGAATCTCACTTGTGTTTGCCCAATTATGTTTGTATTGACTCACATTCCGCATTCACCGTTAGTGTGGTTGTTTTCCTTCAAAGCAGTGGTTGTCGCTCCAGTTGTGGGTTTTCTTAGGTTTTCAGAAATTTAAACGATGTATCTTAATGCAAAAACCTTTTCATTGTACGCGTTTCGACTCCCGCCTTCTTCAGAAATTTATCTTTTGTTTACATTTGGACTGGTATTTAACAAAATGATGAATCTACAATGTATATTTAAGACAAACATTTCAGTTTTCTATGAGCATTGAAGTTTAGTTTTATATTTAAAAAATTATATGTGTATATAAGTAACTTAATTCGGTGATGCATGAGATAAATCAATTTCTAATGAAATATTTGAATTTTGAATATACTTATTCCGTTTGCGTATATTGGAGTTTAGGACTTGATAAGTTTTTTATAAGATTAATTATAGTCCAAGCAATAGACAGAAGTGCGTGCAGAAATTAATACCAGGAAAAAAAAATATGAGCGTATAGGAAATTAAATTTAAAGGTGAGTTTCTGACTAATGCAACTCGATCCGAAATGGCGAACATAACCTAAAAAATTGGCAAAGTTGCAAAAAGTGGTTTTCTTGAATAAGTAAAAAACTATAGCTCGGATTGAATAAAGTTAGATCAGGAAGTTGTAGATCTCAAATAGATCTATCGATTTTCTTCATGCTAATTATCGATATCTTTCATACTTTTCGAGTTATATTGGAAAAACCTTTAAAAATCGGGATATCGAGAAGTCGTTAACTATTACGTTTCCATACTTGTTATCTGCTGTACGTATAGCCATGGCAAGCTTGAAAAGTGATTTGTTTTTTAAATTTTGAATATGGGTAATTTTTCGAAATATATCAATTTTTCGAAAAAAAGATGCTCTCTTAAATTGGTAGATCTCAGCGGATCGTCCTAGTGTAACGATTTTGGGCTTATTTTCTTCTTGAAGAGTTGTGTTATAATGCTTTCGAACGAATATAGCGATTTTACAAATTTCAAGGGTAAAACAATGACTTTGAAAAAATTGCACCTTTTTTGAACATTCCAGATAAGTTTTACAATTTTCATTTTAGGGAATGTCTCAGACGGAAATCGATTCCTGAAATTTTTTCACGAATTACCAAAAAAAAAATGTTTCAGGAATCGATTTCCGTCAAAGACATTTCTCTAAAATCAAAATTGTACAACTTATCTAGAAAAAACATGTTGAAAAAAGGTGCAATTTTTCTACTATTAAAATTTGAAAAATAGCTATAATTATTCAATAACATTATAGCACAACTATTCAAGAAGAAAATAAACTTCGAATCGAGAAGATTAGCCAATTTATGAGAGCGTCTTTTTTTCGAAGAATCGATATATCTCAAAAAATTATCAATATTTTGAATTTTAAAAAAAATTGCCCCCTTAACTTGCCATGGTCTATACGCACAGCAAATAACAAGTATGGAAACGTAATAGTTAACGATTTCTCTATACCCCGATTTTTAACGGCTTTTTCAATATAGCTCGAAAAGTATGAAATATATCGATAATTATCATAGAGGAAAATCGATAGATCTATTTGAGACATACAACTTTCTCATTCAAGTTTTTTTGATTCGAGCTATAGTTTTTTACTTATTTAAGAAAAACCGCTTTTTGCAACTTTGCCAATTTTTTAGGTTACGTTTGCCATTTCGGATCGAGTTGCATGTAACAGAGAGTCACCTTCAAATTTAATTTCCTTTACGCTCATATTTTTTTTTCAGGTATTAATTCCTGCAAATTCAACATTAGGCCGTCGTCTATTGCTTGAACTATTGAACAATATTAGTGACTTGCATGTTTACGTGAGTTGATTTTTCGGTAGCATCCACTCATCTGTCATCTTGGCTTTGAAATTAAGACTGAGAACAGTTTGCAGAATAGGTTTTCGTTCTAGATGTAAGGGTAAGGTACCCTGCTGAGTAACCATTTGTTGCACTTGTTAAAAATCAGTGCCTGTTTGCAGTAAAATTTAATTGCTAACATGTGGCTATGTACTATATATTTGCGAAAGAATATTCATATCGGTCTTATCATTTAAGCGGTTTTGATTTTTTTTATGTGTACCATCTCTGAAAATATTCAACTCTTTTTATTAGGTTTTTTTCTATTATATCGAACTGTTCGAAATCGAATTTATGTTTAGTATTTGTCTCATGTTTTTTAAATACCAAAAAAACTCAACAGCTTTAAAAAAAACATAAGACAAATACTAAACATAAATTCAATTTGGAGCAGTTCGATATAATACTATATACAGGGTGTTCCATCTCAGACGAGCCACCCGTATATTTCTTATCCCATAGTGAGTGGAAAAATCTCCCGAAACACGTCGAATGATTTTGTTTGGGGGACATCTTTTGACGTATATTTGAGGCTTGAACGAGCAACCCCTAATAGGGGGCGCTTCAACCCCTCAAAATTGAATAGGGGAGAGGGGTTGAGTGATACGTCATTTGAAAGGTCTTGGAAGCCTCTTTACAACGATGTATGAAAAACGTAAATTTGATGAACCGTTTTCGCCAAAAATTAATTTTGTTGCTCGAATGCGCCACCTTGAATATTTTTATTATTTGTACAATGTACAAGCTCATTTTTATTAAGCCTTTATTACAAACTTAAACAATCTTCAAAAAATCACATTCGTAAAAAAATTGAATTGTGTTGTCATGCTTACAATGAAAAAAATTAAATCTGCGTACATATTTCGCACCGTGGCACGCTCAATGAAAATTTATACAAAGCGATACGTGATCGCATTATGACAGGAGAGTCAGTTTATAAATATTTGCAGAATAATTGAATACTACAATGAGAGGCAAAAGCAGAGACGTGTGTGTTGCGTTACGGAGAAACTACAGTCTGGTGCTACTGTTCTAAATGCGGGGCTGGCTGGACGCCAGATGCCCGTGTGGCTCGTGTTTTCGACTACAGAAGAAACACTCACTCCACACCTCTGCACCCTTTCAATTCCCGCTTCACATACCTGATTCTTGTTTGCTATTATTCTCTTTAACTCCTCAAATTTATGACCATGATTACCATCTCAAGGCATTTATGATCTCCGGAAACATTTCAATATTGTTCCCATTCGGTTCAGTTACTTACTGATGAATACAATTCTTGGAGACGCTAGGAAATCTGCAGCCTTATAAACTGCAATGCAATGAAACCATTTCATTTGATGGGTTGTCATTGACCTACCCAATGAAAGAAAATTCTGCAAGAGATTTAGAAATGAATAAATATATGTATGAATATACTAATTTATCTCATCTATTCTATTCGGTAACGTCACAAACTTATAGTTCCAGACAGCTATTTCGTTCTTCTCGTAGACCTCATCAGTGGAACGAACACGGTCTGGACTACAAAGGCTTTATCATTGTTATGTGGCAAAAGCCAACAAGAGATGAATGAGTACATTCATATATTCATTTGTTTCTAATTCTCTTACATTGGTTTGATTTGGTGTCGCAATATGGCGCGCTCAAGTAGTCTCACATTCCCCGTAACTTTGGTAAAGTTCGAGAAATCTAACAGCCAATGTGGTACATTGCTTGATTTCTCAGTGAGAATTAGATGGAGTGAGATATTTTGGTCTTTATACCACGTTAGTCGGTTATGTCCTTCAGTCATTCTCATTCTCTCACGTTTCGTATATCCATGTAAGAGATATTATTAACAAAATATCAAATAAAAAAACTAAAGACCATTAAACCTCAATATATACATTCTTATTCATCCGTTAACCAAATTATTGAATCAATGTATTGACGCCGGAATATACACTGATGCTCTTAAAATTACGAAGGTTATTCCAGTGCATAAAAAAAGATCCAAAGACAACATAAACAATTATAGATCAATAGCTATAGTTCCACTTTTTTCAAAAATTTTTGAATCGTCCTTGAAGTATCAGATAAATAACTATTTTGAAAAGTCGAAAATTTTTTATTGCAATCAGTTTGTCTTCTCTAAAACTAGGAACACCAATGATGCTGTAAATAAACTCATAGAGATCATTGTAAGCGGTATGGAAAAAGGGCTTATCGTAGGCACATCTTATGACCTAAGCAAAGCTTTTGACCTGGTTTCTCCTTCCATTCTTGTTGGTAAACTGAAATTTTACAAATTTCATGACCACAACTGTAATTTAATTCACTCTTTTTTATCCAACCGGAATATGGTGAGGTTCTCAGTGGAGTTCCACAGGGATATGTCGTGGGTCCGCTACTGTTTTTTATTTTCATCAATGATCTGGTTCAGGCGGTGAGTGCGGCAGATCTGCTCTTTGCTAATGACAGCAGTATGGTTCGAAGCGAGATTAAATTTCTGGCTTGCTTGAGTGATTCTCAAGAAAGTCTTGTTGACTGGTTTTGTGCAAATAAAATCTTATTTGATTCAGTTTTTAGTTGCGAGTGTCATGTTGACAGTGTAGCTAACAAAATCTCGAAAAATATTTTATTCATAAGAAATTTAGTAAACTACTTGCCGAGGAGGCGATGCGCATGGCATACTTCTCTCTTATCCAGTCGCATATGTCATATGCCCTGACAGGCTGGGGTAATTCACCTCATTCGGGTAGGATTTTTCGCCTTCAAAGAAAGGTGTTGAGAATCTTAACAAAGAAACGTTTCAGAGATGACGTTAGAAACAGTTTTATTGATTTCAAAATTATGACTTTTTCGTCACTATGTATTTATAATTGCATACTAATAGGTATGCCGCCTGATACACATGTTTATAATAATAATCTGCATGATTATAACACTAGATGTTGCCATAATATTCATATTGACTACTTAAGATTAAATCTGAGTCGCTGTTCTGTTAACTATTATCTTAAAATATTTATGAACAAGCTACCCAAGAAACTAAAAGAGTGCTCATTCAATGTTTCTAAATCCACATTAAATTTTTTTTTCTTAATCATGCATTCTACTCGATAAAAGAATTTTTGTTGCCCCATTGGCCAATTGATTGTTTTAAATAGTTTTGAATAGCTTTATATAAATTTTGTATGGCATGTCACACATGCCCACTCAAATTTGTTATATCCATTCTGTTCCATATATTTTTTCAAAGTTGCTTGAAATTCGATGAAAAATTTTATGGTACCCTAATTTTTGCTCTGGATATTGTTATAACGGTTTTAGAAATAGCTTGAGTAAATGCAATATATCTCTTCGCACTTCGTCTGCGAAGAGTATAATAACTTGTATGCAACTGGCTTTTGTCTGAATCAATTGTCACTAATGATTATTTTGTTTTCAGGTGGCAATATGGTAAACGCACAGAAAACCGAGATTAGAACTGGTCGATAAGATATCTCTTCAAAACTCAACTTTTACACCAAAATGTTGTTGGGTGCCGTGAGTGTGCTATGCAATGTACATGCAAGATTTTACAGGAAAAATATCGTATCGAATTGGGACCCTTTGTGCGCCCTCCGTACCCGATAAGGCCATTGGAAGAGTTTATGATGCGGAGATATTATTGTATGAATTTAATTTTACAATAGCACAATATTTCCTGAGATCGTTCAGCACAATCCATCGTCAATCATTACCAGAACACCACACACCAATCAAGAACTGCTTTGTATATCGTAGTTGTATATATTTATTCCATATAGGCTTCGATGTTTACGGAATCGCTTCACAAATATACGCGACAACTTATTTATTGCTATTTTACGACCCCCGTTTATCCTTAAAGAAGAAACTCTATTATCTGGAGTATCTTTCTGGTAACATTCAAGAACAACTTTCGTGGAAAAGTATTTTCACGAAATTGAAGAGGAAAGTCTCAGAATTTGAGTTCACCGTGAAATCGCTGTATGCCGGGACGTTGGTCAGGTGCTGGATCACGGCCACCAGTATATCACCTTGTAGAAGCTCCTCGGCTCTTGTGGCGACTCTATTATTCTTCATCGCCACTTTGACCATAGCGACCAGGTGTTATGCGTTCTCTCAAGTTGCGCGTGCACCTCCAGACCAATTAAAACCACTCTCCAAAAACCTTAGTCCAATTTATAATTCCAAAATCCACTCTTCCAATATAGTATTAAGTAGGTTATTTCCCAGTGGACATGTACAAAGTGATATTAGCATAATTTTTTCAAATTCTAAAAAATTGTTGTTCAATCAAAATTCTAAGACTAATTACAGGACTAAACGAGAAATATACAGTGGACGAGCAAAGTACATTTCTACAGCAAATTCCATTTCAAACAGATTCAAGAAACTCTCAGAACCAACGGAAATAAAAACTAGAACTAATTTTGCTAGAAACTTCGACGAACGTGTGCACGCTTTGAATTTATATGGATTGTTTGTTAATAATCGGAGTGGAGGTGAGAGTGCTGTCGATTCGCGAGTGAACAATACGAGACGTAATTTCGACTATCATCAGAACACAAGTTTCGACGAAGACAATCGCAAGAAGCGAATATATCCAACAGCAACCTACCAGCCCATGCCGCCATTGCATGGCCACAGCAACGATTCATGTAAGTTAATTTTTTTTTTGGAATTAACATTTACCAGTTTCTATGAGAATAATTAGTTAAGGAAAATTAACACGAAAATAGTTAAAAATCATTACTTCAGGATATGGACTGCGTCTTTCTCTTGCGTTTCTAGATGTTATATCGATGTGAGTTTCCTTTGGTGCTTATGTTGATATTAATATAGCTGTTACGTCGATATCTGTATTATTGTTTACGTTGATGTTCACGTTTATCTGTTTATACCGTAATATGGTTGATGCCCAATTTTACGGTATTTTTTAGTTTTAGTGATTTATCTCTCTGTGGACAACTTCTTATGTTGTTTCGTTTTTACCGATGTTATGGTTTCTGGGTTTTCAGTGCTTAACCTCGCTATGGATGTTTTCCGTTGTGTTTCTGTTTTCAACCAAGATGTTATGGTTACTGGGTTTCCAGTACTTTATCTTGCTATGGATGTTTCCTGTTGTGTTTCTATTTCTAACCAAGATGTCATGGTTACTGGGGTTCCAGTACTTGATCTCGTTATGGATGTTTCCTTTTATGTTTATGTTTTTACCATGATGTTATGGTTTCCGTGGTTTTCAGTACTTTATCTCGCTATGGATGTTTCCTGTGGTGTTCCTGTTTGAACCAAAATACTGTTTGTTCCTAATATTAAGGTTCCTGTGTTCTAGTACTATATCACTTTTTGGATATTTCCTATGTGTTACAGTAAGTTATCTATGATGGGATAACTTAATCTTCTGGAGCATATGTTTCCTCCTAATTTAGTATACTGATGGGTCTAGAACAAACACAAGAGTCGGAGCAGGCATTTGCGGTCCTAGATAGATTGATGGGTACTGCGTGCCAATGGGAGATCTCAACACAGTCTTCCAAACCGA
This sequence comes from Endomychus coccineus, assembly GCA_958510875.1. Classification (NCBI taxonomy): domain Eukaryota; kingdom Metazoa; phylum Arthropoda; class Insecta; order Coleoptera; family Endomychidae; genus Endomychus; species Endomychus coccineus. The sequence continues at coordinate 288,787,587 of OY294067.1, forward strand.
GATGATTGCCATCTACATATGGCTATGGTAAGATAAATGAGACCATCTGGATCTGTTCGGACAGTCAAGCTGCACTCAACGCACTGAAAAGCCCGACTGTGTTCTCTAGGCTTGCCAGGGATACCAAGGAGATCCTTAACAAGCTAGCCGGTGGAAACAGACTCAACCTGACCTGGAATCGGGCGAACAAACTGGTCAGAGCGGGGGCCAGTTTGAACGGTCCTCAAGTTCCCCTTGCTGTTATCCTCTACAACGGAGATATACAGATTTTTCGGAACCCAGGGATCATCACGGCCGATGACGTAAAGGATCTAAGCGTAAAACAGATCCTAGGATACTGTCGTGCAGCGAAATTAACTTCGGTCAAGTGCACTGAACTTTATATTAAACCCGCTACCATCTCAACCAATACCAACCAATGGACATGTTAGTCTACCAGAGTAAGTTAATATAGATGATGATATATCGGTATCTTAGATTATGTGGACGTACGTAAGATTGAAATTGTATTAGAAACTAATTGCTTGCTGTCTTGTATTTCATAATTTACACTGGACACTTTCGTAAATAGCTGTGGTAACATCAGCGAACGAGTTAATTTTACATTGTTTGTATCGCAGGTTGACGCAGTACGTAATACGTTGACGCGATCTGTACTGACAACATCAATTTCTTTTCAGCGATGCCATATGTCTGGTCGGTATGCAATTTTGTTTATTTATTGTCGCATTCAAAGTATTTCGGTTCAATTAGGATGTGTTCTTGCATCACAATGACAAAGGTAGTTAGCAGTGTGTGTGTAGGTGCGAACCACCGTACGTGAGTAGGTTCGAACAGATCTATTTCCGTAGTTATTAGTAATGCAATAATCAAGCCAAATGGCTTAAATGAGTGCATAGGTAAGACTGGGTCGATGAGGACGAACCGGCACTGCCAGACTCATCGGAGCGGACAACACATCGTCACGTACCAAAATTAGACTTGAAGCATTGGCCAGCCTTAATTCTCTAATTTATTATATAGTGAAACTAGTAGCTAGAACTCAATAATTTGGATGTCAACCCCCATCCACTGCAAAATAGTAATTTATTGCACCCTTAAATCTGAGGGATAATTCACTATTTCCAATATGCGAACACTCAGCATCCAATCCCGATTCAATCTATATAACACAATTTTCCGACAATGCCATTGGACAATCCATCCCCAACATCTATGTTATTAGTTATGATGTATGGTCGGTTAAGAACTAAAATTAACTCTTATGGTAATCTACCCGTATCATCGGTTCTCATTTTATGCAACTTCTGCCTGACGAAATTTTGTTGCTCACCATTATGGCAACCAACGAAGACATCCGATGCCACAGATACTATTGTCTACGGAGTTTAGTATGGAGTTGTTGTACTCGTTGTAACATCCGAAATTACAATTTTATTATTTTTAAATGAAAATTAATATAATTAGTTATCTTTAGTTTTCACAACTGTCAGCATTTCAATCAACAATTATATACTTTTTTATATTTAATAATAAAAAACGTATAATGGGAGGTACAATCCCTGTAAAGAGTATGAGTCGGTCCTCGTGGAGACTAAAGTTTCCTTTTTGATTGAATTTTTATTAATTGTACATTGTGCACTTAGTATCGTATCTACGTGCAAGGTTTTAAATATTGTGAATATAACTCTTGTCATAAGAATATAACATTAGTGTATAAGCGAGAACTTATGCATGTGTACTACACATTGATGACGTCGTGTTATATCTAGTTTCTTATTTTCATTGTTCGAATGTTGGATCACAGCATCAAATATAATAGTGAGTATCGTCTTGATGTTTTTTTAATACTACTAATACGAAAGTACACAATTTTATTTCAAATAGTTATTTGTGGTGTAATTTACGATCATACTGACATTTGACGGAAATGTTTATATGTTTACATTTTGCGTTTCTTTTTAGATTATTTGTTCATTGGTCCGAATTGAAGATGTTTTCTGTTACCACCATCCGTAGACATCTTCAATTCGGACCAATGCTACTCTTTACAGGGATTGTACCGCCCATTATACGTTTTTTATTATTAAATATAAAAATGTATATAATTGTTGAGTACACAATGTACAATTAATAAATTCAATAAAAATATAACTTTCGTGTGCACGAGGACCGAGGATTGAGTGAACGAATAACGTCGAGTATCCGACTCAGATATGCACACGTGTGTACGCATATAGCGAGACTGCCTGACGCCTGACCCGAGTAGTTGCGCACGCAGCAGTATACATAATACCTAATATATGTAGCTACAGCGTGACGGGACGTGACGAACTCATGGTTGTACCCCCATCTGAAATAGCTCAACGCGCCTAAAGAAGTTTTCACAGCAAAAATGAATATCATTATCGCCAATAGACTCCTATAGTGGCGTCCCACCACTCTCTGTCATAAGAATTCAAAAATAATTTCGTAACTCTAATATTGACCTTTATCGCAAAAAGGCTCAAACTCATTTTTCCCTCCAAATATTTAACAACTTCCAATGCTAAAGTGTACTTGGACCATCTTAGAATGTGATGTGGTAGGTTTGCTTCATTATTTTTCACAAATTGTAAGTAATAATTCACATAGAATAAATGAAAATAAAAACCATACAAGGAAAAATTACGTAAAGGAAAAAGTCACAATTTTTTGTAAAAAAAATTCATCTATATTATAAAAACAATATTCAATTAAAATTTGGTATCTTGCACAATCTTAGATTTTAGGTCAATTTTTCATAAATATTTCGAAAACTCCCAGGTGTTTGAAAAACTGTTGTTCGCTAAAATAAAGAGCACTTCCAAAAAAAAGGGCCACATTCGTTTTTGGTGTAGCTTACCGAAATAATCGTTCTCAAATTAGGCGATTATATTCAGGTGTATCTATAATGAATCACCTTTATTGAAAAAATCCTCATAGGATAAAATATGATATAAGTAAATTCCTAAGTATTACTGAACAATTACAACATATTGAAATAGTAATAATTGTCACAGGAAAAATAAAAATGAAACAATGACATACAAGTAAAAAATGACAATTATCATAAAAAAAATTCATCTAGATTATTAAAACAATATGTATTTGGGAGGGGGTTATGAAGTTTACGGATAATTGTACCAGTGGCGGCTCCTCGAAGGAGGCTAAGGAGGTTCAGCCTCCTCACAAATTTATCTTGTTGATCATTCTTCATTTTATTTCCTGTTTCTCTAATAATTTTTTTAATTTTACAATTAATTCCCCGTTCTCAGTAGTTATTTTTAATCTGGCAACAGCGCCCTGAGGCTAGACTCTCTATATATCTCAAACGCTGAGCATGTATTGTTCAACACAGTTGCCGTTTTTCCGACCAGTCAATCGCCAAATAGCGTGAAACAGCGAAAACGGCAACATCCTCTGGAGGCTAGCCTGCCGCCCGCCTTTAAGTTCAGTACGAGTACAGTCGGTGTGGTACGGAATACGACACATGCGTGTTGCGTCAGTGCTTGTTTTGTTTTATGCGGGTATAATGGTTGAGTGACACCACGCGAAATAAGGGTAGATTAGAATTCGTCTGTTCGGTAAATTATTAATTGTAAAAATGGACAACTAGTGGAAAGATTTTTAGGGTTCTACGATGTTAGTTCGGGAAGAACAGCGGTCAATTTATTCAATTTTTTAATGGAAACATTTCAACGATTCGACTTTGCGAATAAATCAGACTTACGACGGCATCTGTGATGGCGGGACATTTAAACGGTCTTCAAACAAACGAACGTAAGTTTTAAATAACATAGTAGGAAACAGAATTCCCTGTAATGCTCGAACTCGATGGAATTTTACATCACGTGCAATGTTTAGTTTACCATCCATAAAAATAAAGACAAATTAATTGAAACGTTTGATTTTATATTAAACAGTGATGACTTTTCAACAGATCAGGTTTCATTAAATGCTGCTGTTGGTTTAAAATCTTATTTAGAAAATGAAGAATTTTTGTTTTTTCTTGATACTTTTAAATTAATATTTGAACAAACTGATCTTATTTTTCAAATTTTACAACATAAATTCACTAATATAATTTATTCAAGAGATCGTTTAAAACATATCAATGATAAAATTTCAAGTTTCCGTTATACAGAATTTAATTTTAATATTTTATTTGGAAATTATTCAACTGATGAGGCTTCTCCCGTGAAAAGGAGGAAAACATATAATTTGGTAGACAAGAAACTACATTATAAACAACTTTTTTATGAAATTTTAGCTACTATTAAAGGTCAAATATTGAGATTCGATTTTCCGATTTACATGAATTGAAGTTTTTCGATTTGACGAATAGAAGATTTTTCGAATCTTTTTCAAAAGAGTTTCTCAATACACTTTCAGATAATTTAGTTCTAAAATATAATTTTTTTGATAAAATAGCGCTGCACAATGAATTATGCGTTGTATACTGGGATAAAGATATTTTAGGCCAGTACGACAGTCACGCCGATATGATAAAATATATGATAGCTCGTGGAGAGATCATTTTCTACTCTCAAACGAATTAAATCTTACATGCCAAATACAATGGGCCAAAATCGTTTATACAATGTTAGTTTAATATCTATTGAAAAAGATTTAGTAAAACACTTAAAACATAATGATACATTTTATTATAATATTATTGATAATTTTTCGCAAATTAAAGACCGTAGAATTTCGTTAATATATAAAAAAGTTGATAAAATTAATTAAAAAAAACAAAATATAAAAAAGAGAAACTCTATACCTCCACGTTGCTTCTTGCTGGGTAACAATTAATTTTGTCACTGAAGTAGCTGGTACGGTCGCTGCGCGAAGGTTGAATTAATTGACTGAATATAGTATATTTTTACAAAAACGTTTTATGTCCAGCCTCCTCTCTCAAAAAGTTCACGAGCCGCCACTGAATTGTACCTACTTGCACTTGTTTGGGACTGCGGCAAATCAGTTTGATCAGTTTTTATATTGCGTTCTGATTCATGTGTTTCATTTTGTTTAAAGAATTTTTTTAGAGATCAGTAGAACAATTTAACACAGTTATTCAAATATTATCATAAATTAATGATAACGGAACCGGCGAAACATTGAATTTTGAAGTTTTTGAGCAGATGAAGTTGTAGTCGTGAGATTATAACAGGTTTAGAAAATAGGCTCAGGAATTCAATTCAACACTCAAGGCTTTTCGTGTCTAATTTTAATTTAACAGTTTAATGATTTTGTTTTCCGATTTTGGCGCGCACATTACATGTCTAGTACCTAATTGACATTTGATTTGACTTTACACGTGCATTTTCACATCATAACATATTAATATTCTTGGCAACCACCAGCCACTATTGCGAATCACTGTTATTCAGCGTAAGAATACCCAGGAATACGGAATCTTGCCAGACGCCGAGTTCAAACCGGAAGTTCCTTTGAAATTTAGCATGGCGATCTTCAATTATTACGATAGACCGAGCATGTGTAGGTACACGTACTCATGAATTCAAGACGCCAAAGTTTATTTTAGCTAGATCGCTATATTTAAGCATTTAGGTACTTCAAATATTCGATTACTCTGTGAATTTTAATAACTCTAGTTATTATATTTTCATAATATATTATACACAGTGTGTTCAAGATAAGGATGTCTATCATTGGGATATCGGAAACGGTAATTAGTAGAGTAAATCTGGCAAATGGTTGGCGAAAATCTTACGATGCTTAGCGACCCGGTGGAAAATGTTTGTTGTGGTACCAGTAACAAACCCCTGAAATTTCTATTTCCCAAAGTAGGTGCAACCCCTTTTTTTTGGCCAAAAAGAGGTTTTTCGACATTTTTAATGGTAGTTTAGCAAAAAAAAATTAATATCTCTGGTTCGATTGAAAATGAAGGAACCAAAGTAGAACTCTTTCATTGGAAATGTTCAACGAACTTCCAGTCCAAATTTCAAGTTGATCCGACCTCTCCCCTCCCCGTAATAAATATATATATATACTCATATATGCAAGGAATCTTGCGTAACGGCTAACTCGGTCATTTTCCAACCGAGTAGGCTGAAATTCGGACTGAAGATAGGTGTCATGGTCTCAAAACCACTCTCTGAATTTCAAGTGAAAATATTGAAAAGTTTTTCAGAAATTTAACTTTAAGTCAATTTTTTAGTTATTTTTCAAATTAAGATATCTCATGTCATTTACATCCGATCTGAATCTGCTTTGCGGGAAAATGTAGGTATTCGCATATAGTTTTATGTCATGGAACTCATTTTTCAATTTTTTTTCCGCTATATTGGCCATTTTGGTTAATCTGAGATAAATCGAATGACGTTCACGTGAGGAGCGCGTAGCTGGCGAGTTGGAAAAGTGCAAACTGGTTGTACCTAATACGGCTTTACGACGACTTTTCGCGTGCCGTTTTCGCTCCATGTAGTAGATGAGGTATCGGACCGTGCCCGACGGCCCTTCTTTTTTCGATAATTGTCCATTAAATAGGAAACTTCAATTAAAATAGGAACAGGTACTCTCAGGTCTCAGTTATGCGCGTCTAACGTGCGAGGTACCAAAGGGAATTTTCTAGCTACTAAAATATACCCGAAGCGGATGAAAGCTAGCGGCCCACAGCCGAAAATACTTTATCACAACTGGCGCCGCCCGCACGAGGCACGAAACGGCCCCTACATAACAAGACCGAGGTAAAATGTATAAACTCTAACTGACGCGTAGCGAGCTTCTCGAGGGAAACGTCAAAATGATTACGTTCGTAGCTAATTACATAGGACGTCTGGCGTTCATGCAATTGTGTTTTTATACAATCTTATTTCGATAGGCCACGTGAAAATTCCGGAGCCTAAAGCGCTATCAACTTCTGAGTCTCACAATATTTGTAGAAAATTGCGAAATTTCGCACTTTTAGAAACTTCAAATTAATTAATTTGACATAAGTTTTGGGGATATTAATACCGAAAATAAAATGGCCAATATACGCCGGAAATAAATAAATAGAAAATGAGTTCCATGACATAAAACTATACGCGAATACCTACATTTTCCCGCAAAGCAGATTCAGTTCGGATGTAAATGACATGAGATATCTTAATTTGAAAAATAACTAAAAAATTGACTTAAAGTTAAATTTCTGGAAAACTATTCAATATTTTCACTTGAAATTCATAGGGTAGTTTCAAAATCATAACTTCTATCTTTAGCCCAAATTTCAGTAAATCGGTTAAAAAATGACCGAGTTAGCCGTTACGCAAGATTCCTTGCATATATGAGTATATATATATATATATATATATATATATATATATATATATATATATATATATATAACTTAAGAGATATAGAATTAAATTTTCTGAATTATGAAGATAACTTAGATAATTTAACAATTAGGCAAAGAAACTTTAAACTTGTTTATATATATATATATATATATATATATATATACATATATATTCTTTTGTTGATATTCTTGAACCATTTGTAATATTTGTATGTTTTCTTGGTATATTGGAAACACTAATTCAATTAACAATTTTGATAAAGGCAATAAACATTGTCGAAACGTCAAACATAATTTTTATTTCATTATCAGTATATATACGAACCAATATACCAAGAAAACATACAAATATATATATATATATATATATACATATATATATATATATATATATATATATATATATATATATATATATATATATATATATATATATATATATTCTTTTATTGATATTCTTGAACCATTTGTAATATTTGTATGCTTTCTTGGTATATTGGTTCGTATATATACTGAAAATAATATAAATAAAAATTCTTTTTGACGTTTCGACAATGTTTATTGTCTTTTTCAAAATTACATGGAAACACTAATTAACATTTTGAAAAAGACAATAAACATTGTCGAAACGTCAAAAAGAATTTTTATTTCATTTTATTTTCAGTATATATACGAACCAATATACCAAGAAAGCATACAAATATATATATATATATATATATATATATATATATATATATATATATATATTGCCTTTTTTCTCGCCAGATTTACTGCACTAAATACTTAGATTAAGTTTTGGTTGACTGGAGACAAATTTGGGTAACTAAAGGGCCATTCACATGGAAGTATTCAATTTCAATATTATTTCTATCTCCAAGTAATTTTGAACAAACCTGAGTTTATTTTTTTATTGTGCTACCATCAGAGATGAAACAAAATAAAAACATTTATCCGAAGCAACTTTTTATAAGCTTTCTTCGGTTAATATCAGATTCAATATCCGACGTTTCGTTATCGATAGAACATCAACTTTTTTTAAATATGCAGCTTTTTATAACAGAAAATTTTGAGTATTTTACAATGTACACTCGAAACTACTACAAAGTAGCGAGAGTCGATGCAGACGTTTCGTCAATCATTACAGGTGGCATGTACAGGTCTGGCTTGAGGCTTAAGCTAAAACTAATTGCTTCTGTGTTCTGTAGCGATATTTATTGTGAATATTTCACGCCTTTTAGTTCAGGTAAAATATAAATAAAATATAGTAAGCTAGAATTTAAAATTTTTTTCACATGTTGTTCCTAATACCCCATAGATCATTCATGACTATCAAGACCGCGAGGGTCGACCTTTCTACCCCCCCCCCCCTCCAAAACGGGGTTTCAACCTCTCGGAGGAGCATTCTTATAAAAACCATTCAAAGCTTAGAAAATTGATGAATTAAGAGTCGAAAATGACCCCTAGGGGTCATTTTTCATTTTTTGGGTCGCTGATCACGATTCCGCAAGTTAGTTCCCACGGAAAACTCGCTCCAGATGGGAAATTTGAAAAATTTATATATAATATATAATTTAGAATTTTGTTGCAAAAATGATCTCTAGTAGGTTTTTTTGGGTCGCTGATCACGATTCGGCTGTTATTTTTTCCAAAAAATTCTCTCCAGATGGAAAATTCGGGAAATTTGACATTTTCCTGATACAGTTATGAATAATAAAGTAAAATTTTGTTGCAAAAATGACCTCTAGTAGGTTTTTTGGGTTGCTGATCACGATTCCGCTGTTATTTTTCCAAAAAAACTCTCTCCAGATGGGAAATTCGGGAAATTTGAGATTTTCCTAAGACGGTTATGAATAATAAAGCATAATTTTGTTGCAAAAATTACTAGAACTCAAAAATGACTGGAGAATTTTCCATCTGGAAAGAGTTTTTTGGGAAAAATAACAGTGGAATCGTGATGAGCAATTCAAAAAACCTACCAGAAGTCATTTTTGCAACAAAATTTTACTTTATTATCCATAACCGTCTCAGGAAAATCTCAAATTTCCTGAACTTTCCATCTGGAGAGAATTTTTTGGAAAAAATAAAAGCGGAATCGTGATCAGTGATCTAAAAAATCCTACTAAAGGTCATTTTTGCAACAAAATTATAAATTATATATTATATATGAATTTTCCAAATTTCCCATCTGGAGGGAGTTTTCCGAGAAAGCTGCGGAATCGTGATCAACGACCCAAAAAACATACTAGGGGTCATTTTCGGCTCTTAATTCATTAATTTTCTAAACTTTTGGATTGCATTCACAAGAATGCTCCTCTGAGGGGTTGAAATATTGTTTTGGGGGGGTAGAAAGGTCGACCCCCGCGGTCGTGATAGTCATGAATGATCTATGGGCTATTAGGAACAAAACGAAAGAAAAATTTTGAAATTCTAGCTCACTGTATATATTTTTTTTATTATGGCCTTTTTCCCGGCTTATTGCCTGGACTATTTTTCCGATGATTGACTCTGTTCTCGTACTTGACCCTGCCGTGTGCGATGATGTGCGAATTGGAATTTCCAAGGATGAACTTCCAAATAATAGGATGGTACCTAATATTCTAAATAATTTATCCCGCGATTCAGTTCATGATGGTTGGTCAAAAACAAAACGTCATATACAAGAACTGACTTCAACACAAGAAATCTGATAAAAAGTTGCTTCGAAGAAGTGTTTTTTATTCTGTTCCATATCTGCTGGTAAAATCATTGTATTGTATTATGTTGGAATATTAGCACATTTTGACCTCTTCTGCTGCTAGGCTGTTCAGATTATCTCAACGGATATATCATAGCAGTTGCTCTCCAACCCTGCAGTTCTTAGGAAGTTCAGTATGTCGGGTGGCTTCAAGTTAGGTAGATCTTCCTCTCATATTCGGTACGCTTCTAGGTGTCGTGCCCTCGGGTTCTGCAAAGTAGTACATTCTGTGAGGATGTGTATAGAAGTTCTGCTTATCTTCGCAGAACCTGCACTCTTCTTCCTTTATTAATCCTAGCTTCTAAATACGTCCTTTCAAATGGCCCTGTTAAAATCTTATCTGGCTATAGTTTCCTAGAAGTATTTTTTCCTGCCTCAATCCTAGTAGTTTTATCCAGTGATGGGATCTTTTATTGTTTACTTCTTTCTTGAGGTCTTCCAATATTGTGCTGGAATTTATTCCACAGAAGGGTCAGAAGTCCCAAAAAATGGTGTTTCGGTCCCTTCTTCACGAGTTCGTCTGCTTTTTTCGTTACCCTCCACTCAGGTGTATCCAGGCATCCATAGGAGGATGATCCATTGTTTTTGCTCAGTTTAGTTCCTTCAAGCATTCCCAGACAATCTTGGAGCTTACTTCATCGTTCATATTATTGAATCCATTTTCTTTTCATCGGCAATCGGGACAATTGAAATTGAAGAAATGCCAAAGATTCGTTTCCTCCGAGCTTCAGCTGGAAATGCTGCCAAATTCGAACTAGAAGGCAGAAATGTATGTTTCCTGCAAAATCAGTCAAGTCTACCGCTCTACCGTTGACGTTCATCGGATCCAAGCTATTAGAAGAACTTATTTGAATTCTATCCTGGAAAAATTATGATAATGACATCAGCATTCAGCAATAACTAATATTAATGCATTACAAAATCGTGGAGTTTGAACGAAACTGATGTTAACACATTCTGAATTTGTTTGTATTATTTTGTTTGGAGCACTTAATTAGATCTATTTAATTCGAACGATACTAAAATTATCAGAGAAACAGTGGCTGGTGTTTTGAACTTTAGCTGATTTATTAAAGGCGCGTTATAATTATATCTCTATGTTATTCAGAGTGAAGCGAGTTATTGTGTTGATTGTTTTGGTTTGCCAGTTCGTATCTGTGGAGATGTACATACCTACTTATAATTGCAACTTCTGGGTAGCAAGTTATATTAATCACAACGTGGAGTAGACCCATTATTTCTGAACGTGAATCGGATAATGTAGAGCCAAACATCGAACCAGGTGAACACATCTAATTTAACTTGAAACTTTCTTTACAAAGTGCATCGTTACATTGTAACATTTTATTAATATCTTTTACAACTAGGCGTATATTTACAACTGCAAATTACAGCAAGTCTTATTTTGAACGTGGAGATATGGATTGAGCTGCCATACAGTTAATGCATATTGAAAGCTTGTGTGAAATGGAAGCTCACATGCGTATCTGGATTGTCATGCTCGCTTAGTTATCATGAAACATATTGTGATCAAAAGCATTTATTTTCAATAAAATCGTGCAAGTATTGCCAAGTGAGTTTTTTTTTGGACGAACTTACAGAATGGCAGATTTTCTGACAAGTTAATTGATTCTGAAACCAGTATTTTGGCAGTCATAAATTATCAATAATTAATGAACACAAATTGTGCTGCCAAAACTGAGTTGGATGGAAAATTTTCTCATTATTGTCCTCATAGAATCAGAAACTATCCTCGACCAAATATGATCGCGCACTGGTTACACACCACAAGAAAAACAACTTTTTGCTGGAATGTTTGCAGCAAATTCCACTTTGGATCCTCCCAATATTGGTGCCATCGATAGCTATATGCCTGAAACTGTCTCTCGTCGGCGCAGAATTAGACCCATTCATCACCAATTTTCTGCAGGCTGTTTATCTTTTATACAAACTTGGTGTGTTCCCTTCCAGCTGGAAGACAGCTAGAGTCAAGCCAATTCAAAAAAAAAGGAAACAAAACCCTCCCTCATAACTCTCATAATATTGCTGCTATCGATAGCTAAATGCCTGAAACTGTCTTTCGTCTGCTCAGAATTAGACTCATTCTGCTTGATCTCAATACCAAAAAGGCTATGGGGCCAGACCGAATTCCACCAGTCGTTCTCAAGGAATGTGCGCCAGAATTTTCATCAATTCTCTGGAGGTTGTTTATCCTTTATACAAATTTGGTGTGTTTCCTGCCAGCTGGAAAACAGCTGGAGTCAAGCCAATTTCAAAAAAGGGAAGAAGACCCATTGTACCATTATCTGTCACTGAAGAGATTGGGAAAGTAATCAACATCCATCTCATGCATTACCCTAAGAGCTCTGAAATTGTATATTCCGATACAATGGCTATCAACGCTAGGGTTCTACAGGGATCTGTCTTGGCACCAACTTTGTTTCAGCTCCATAACAACGATCTGCTGGAAGTGACCTCCTGTCCCGTTCATAGCTTCGTAGAAGATGGTACACTCCATACCGCTTTCTCATCTGGATCCCCTATATTATTATTCAATGAAAATCCTGAGGAACGACGCAGAGAGGTTGACGCAATTACTGGCTACGACTTCGAAATGGGGATCCGCTAACCTAGTAGAGTTCAATGCAGATGAAAATCAAATCTCAGTGAGGTGGATCCCACAATCCCCAATATGATGATATGATGTCAGGTACAACCATTTCCATGAAGTCTTCCATATCCATGCTTGGGAACACCACCAACAGCACCCTTACCATATGATGATCATGTGATGTCCATAGCTTCACAAAAACTTGGTTTTCTATCCCGTGCCAACAGCTACTTTATGACTCAGCAGTTCTCCATAATCTACAGAACCCCTGTCCTGGAGTCCTGTTCACCAGTTTGGAGTTCGGCTCCCAAATATACGCTGGAGCTCTCGGATTCTATCCAGAAGGGAACTATTCGTTTGATGGATGATGCCATACTTACGAATTCACACCGTAGAAAGGTGAAAGATCTCTCCGTTTTCTATGAATTATTATACTCTATGTCAAGTGAAAGTTTATTGACAGGATATCTATGATGTGAAATGGTCTGTAACGGACATTATGTGACTGTCAATGTGTCAGTTGTCTGTCATTTGAACCTTAGATGCTGATTGGTTATGTATTATCTGTCATAATCAGTCTGAATTGTGATAATACCCTACATAATACTTCTCGAAGATGTACAGTATAGTATACTGTGGTCAAAGATCCATAACGTATAAGACTTTTAGGTTATATTGTCTATCTACAAAACAAATGAGCCGTATTATTTGCCATAACTTGGCGTTTGAGGCTTGTTGTCGCCACTGTAGATGGAATTGTTGCAATAAATCATACTCACGTTCTACTCTAAAGTTCTTGGAGCTGTGTTCATTTATTTCATCCTAGTTTTTGGTGAATTTTCATCCTTCAAACCAGAACTACTACTTTTATACGATTTTGTTTCGTAAATGTGTTCTGAAATACGTTTTGAAATTTAACGAATAATAGACCTTTTTTGGTTTACTATTTTATTATAATGATTAAAAGTACTGCCAAAATACTGCGTAGTCATGGTTGATTGCTGCTAAATATAGCTTTGACTGAAGATAATATTTCGAGTTTTTTAGTGCAATTTGCAGGCGTGCAATAAACGAAACCTGTTTATTTAACTTATAAATTATCTCTACGACTCACTTGGCTATGTAACCTAGAGTATAACGAACCAAGCTGGACAAATAAATGTCCCATGATTCATGTAATTTAGAACAATTTTCCTGCACAAACATAACAAGATATAATCTTAATTCGTATGAGATTGTATCAAGCCTGGATTTTAAAATTATCAAGACCGAAACAAAAGGTAACAAAAAGCTTCGTAACTGACTCTATGGGCCAAACTGTCTTATTATCTTAAAATTTATATATGCGTAAAGTGCATCGAGTGCATTTCGTGATGAACATATAAAAATTGCAAACAATTTTATGGTTGATGAAATGAATATGAGCAGGACGAACTCGGCATACAAATTGCTATTTGTTGCAACATGTTGTTTACCGAGATGACAAGATACTTATAGAAACATTATGGTCTCTCATTTAGGTAGACACATTCAGTCGGTAGCTTGTTAAATCTTATCCTATCGCAAATATTAATTTAAAGAATAACATTACAATATTATTATCTTGAACACAATAGTTCGCTAACGTGAAGCCAATATTCAAGTGCTACGTTATAAAATTATGCGTTTATTTATATGAATTAGAAGTAGGCCACGTGCGAAATGTTATAACTGTGCAGCAGTCCATGAAAAATATGTTGGAACCTATTTTCTCTTTGTCATTATTGTAAAATATATCTACCTCAAATTTGATCACTAGGTTTATTTCTGGCGTACGTGATTTTAAAATTATTTTGTTTTTATTGCACCATCTCTTTTCAATAATATGGTGTTTTAAGTTGAGGTGATTCTTATATCAAATAAACGTGTTCGCGGTCGTCGGGTTTGGATGAATTTCCAACTATTTATATATGAGTAATATACAACACTGTAACTTTATCAGACCAATAACATATTTAAGAAGTCGATTCAACGTAACCTGAGAGTTTCAGGCCTAATAGTAATGTAACATGGTACTCTATTGATGAATCTCTATAAAACTTTATACAAGAAATTTACTCGTATATTATTCCTAATCCTCAATCTATTTATTTACTAACAGTGTGGCCATTCAATTTAGAGAACCATGACACGTTGGAGTTTGATTCCAATCATTGATTAGCCAGAACAAACGTGAAAAATATATCATTGACACTTACCCTTTTCTTTCACAAGACCCTTAAGATTTTAACCCACTGGAAGGTAAACGGAAGGGGTAACCGCTAATATTAATCAGATAAACTCATACTCAACAACAACAATACAATTTAATAATAAAAATAACAATTAAATGATAATGATAATAATAAAAGATAATAAAAAAATGAATATTATAATTAAATTTATTACTAATGAGAATAAAAAACTAAGATCAAAATCTAGACTCAAATAAAATAAACCTAGATAATCTAAATTAACTAAAAGAGAAATAAAACTAAGATTATTGAATTGACACCCAACCAGGATGAACCTAGGGTATCGAAAATGAATGAAATGATTTGAAAGTATTATTGAACTTAACTTGAATAAAAACAACTTTGAACAAAAATCTAAAACAACTCTGATTAAGGGAAATCCACCCTTCTTACCAAAAACACTCTGAAGAAATTATCAAGTTAAATTAAGTGTCACGTGATTTCTCAAGACACTAATTCAATCTAGAAAATATAACTGAAGTAACTAGTATTTGTAATACGTCCTTTTTCCCAAGAACCAATCTACAATTCGGAAAAGGATCCCTGAATTGTTTGACCAATAAGCAATAAGATTTCTCTCTTGAGATCTTAGTCAGAATGTTTTTGGTGGGGATTTCTAAATCAATCTGTCCTTCTCTAAATATCACTAACTGATTTGAATGTACATAAAACATCCCCAGATGGTTAACATTAAGATTTTACATTAGTTTCTCGTCCTATATTGGTTATTGATCTTGACAGGCTTATGATTTCCTTTACACAAAACTTTTGTGAACTTATTGCGACCCTCTTAACCATATCAGCTATGATATCATATCACCCTTGAAGCAAGTGTGAATTGTCTTATATTTATTTTAGAAAGTCCTTTACTTTTCTCAAGCTACATTTGTTATTGAAAACATTTGGCAACCCCTTGATGTCCTTCACTTTTAGATATTTTAATTTTACATGAAATATTAATTTTCTAAGAACGATTTTGTCTTTAAATATTGGAAATAACCTGTACTAAACCCTTATTACACTGTGAACTTTTTACGACTCATCAAATAGACACCTTTTGAATGATATGGTACAATTTCCAACCCTTTACATAATTTCAACACATTGTGAAATATCGTGAAATACTGAAAGGCTCTAGTGTTAAGTAGCTTTGTCTAGGAATATACCAATAATGTACCCCAAAATGCGAAATCTACAGAAAAAATAATTCTACAACAACCAGAGAGTTTAGTCTGCGGTTCTTGAAGAAAGAAACGGGGCTATACTAAATCCCCAGGACAGACTCTTAAGATGTTGATGAAGGCCAGTTTTTCCCGGATATCAGCCTTTGCGAGCGGAGAAACTGGCCAGATTGGACGGTCCTCAAGACCCCCTTGCTACCTCCCCCTACAACGGGGTATACGGACCTTGCGGAACCATCTGAGATCAACGTGCCTCAGCATGGAAGGAGCATTGAACTGCCAAAGCGCTACATGGCAATGAAGTATGTCTAAGGGCAAGCGAGATGGGGATAACCTACGAGGATCTATGTAGGTCACGGAAATCTGATGAAATTTGAACATACGGTATGGAAAAGCGTCAAACCTATCAGCTCTGCATTATCAAGGTAATCGATATGAATGATACCGTGTGCATCCCAAATAAACTATCGCCATAACTTTGTTGGCCGATAAACCCACTCGGGCCTTTTTGGCTTCGATTCGCCAGGACAAGTCCACTGTTTCGACTGATCTTTGGTCTTTGGCGTGTTGTGATGTATCCAATTTTCGTCCACAGTTACGAAACTTGGATAAAAAGCCTTAAGCATAATTTATCCGCAAATTAATAATAATACAAAATCAAATTTCACATGTCTAACATATTTAGGTAAACATTCACTGAAAATATCTCAATTCCTTAAAAAACAGAATAAAAACGTCGCCTTTAAAACAAAAAATAACCTATGCTTGTATATTAATAACTCGAAAGCTAAAAAAGATAACTTAAAGAAATCTGGAGTTTACAGACTGAGATGTGATGACTGTAGTGCTTTGTACATAGGACAAACTTAACGGAGTTTCAGCGTAAGGTTCAATGAACATTTGAGAAGTTACAGACTCAAAAAAGAAGACTCTAATTACCCAAATCACCTGTTAGAACATAACCACAATTTCACCCTTAATCCTGATATTCTACATATTCAGGAAAAAGGACATAAACTTAATATATTAGAATCCATAGAAGTATTGAAACACTCAAAAAACAATCATAATGTAATATTAAATGATCAAATCGACACATATAATTCACCGCTTGTTAACAATTTTGTAAACACACTCCCACCAGTATCTACCCCCATCTCTCAATTTGTACCACATTCTGATCCCTGATATTTAAGGACATACTTTTAGATTTAGCTTCAGTTGATAACTCCTCGCTTTGATAATGCCACAGTGTGGTGAAACAATTAGTCAGCATTTTTAAATTAAATGTTGAAAGTTTTGTGTAAAATTTGAGTTTTATTCTCCAACTTCCGAAGCTATTGTTTACATGAAAGACGGTCTTTAATTTTCGGCAAGGAGTTGCCCTCTCAAAACTTTCGCAATTATTTGGCAACACCCCTGTATTCGTTAAGTGAACAATGAATAACGTTTATTTATACATAATGACTATTAACGAGGAGAAATTTACTGTTCTTCGGGTATAAAAATAAAAGTTGATAATAACATGTACACGTGTGGTTTGTTTGTACAAATTGGATTCTTAGAGAATGATAACAAAGTTGAAGAAGCCTACGATTGTGTCAGTCGATATGTTTGTGTATTTAACAATGCATAAAGGCGGTTAAATCATGTGTTAGTTATATGATACCACTCGTGGAACAGTAGATGGTATACCTATTAAAAGTATGTGAACTAGATAATGATTTGTTTTCCGGTGTAACAAATGTCAAGCTTATCATGTTACAATGCTTCTAGGAATTGAGAAAATTGGAATGAGGTTCGAAAGTAATATAAGGAGGAAACTAGCAATGTATTACCGCTTGGATAATAGAAAAATGGTGTGCGTGGTAAAGTTACACTTCGCAAATCATTTGATTTGGTTAATGATTTTTTATATAATTGTTTCACAT
Organism: Endomychus coccineus; assembly: GCA_958510875.1. Classification (NCBI taxonomy): domain Eukaryota; kingdom Metazoa; phylum Arthropoda; class Insecta; order Coleoptera; family Endomychidae; genus Endomychus; species Endomychus coccineus. The sequence goes on from OY294067.1 coordinate 288,805,644, forward strand.
GCTACAAGATACTCTTCGCATTTCTGTAAGATAATGAGATGAATAAATTATTTATTTCATTATCTTTACACAAATAAAAAACTGAATAATATTCAAACAATAATGTTTTTTAGAAAATGTTCAAAAAATGATGTTTTCATGTCTGGGAATTGAACCCGAGTTTACTGAGAGGGAGCCAGGTATCGTATCGCTTAGGCCGTAAACTTGTTTTATGACTATACGAAAGGGAAACCTATAATGTTGTAAGAAGATCGTGTGTGAAGCGGTATGAAGTGAACCAAATCTGCAAAGCTAGGACGGGATCACTTCCAGCAGATCGTTTATATGGAGCATAAACAAAATAGGTGCCAAGAGAACTCCCTGTGGAACACCAACAATTGTTTTATTGTTGTATCTGTTTAACGATGTTGTTGAAATTTTGGTGAAAGCAACTTTAAATTAGTTTTGAATCGATTCAATGTATACTTTGCTAGTTATGCTTTTTTAAATTGCCAACTCTTCAGAAAAGCGTGTGTTTATCACACGATTTCCCTGGAAAACAATAGGGTTCGTATCCGAACAGCAGAGTTTTTGTCAAAATTTGAATATGATAGTTTTTGAGTTATTGTGGGGACAAAGTTGCTTAAATTCGATGAAAAATACTATGGTGCAGGAATGTTTGCTCTTGGACTTTTTTTCTACCGATTTTAGAAATAGCTTGAGTAAATGCAGTATAATCTTTCGATTTCGTCGCGAATAGTAGAATGATGGCAAGCTGCTCCGGAGGCTGATCTTTCTTGGTTCTCATCTGTCTGAGAAATGAATATTCGTAGAATAGAGAGAACTTTCAAATATATATTTCATATTTTTCAAATACGATCATCTTTTATCAATCCAAATAAAAGCAGCTGGGCTTTCTTTTAGGGAAATCAATGTCAAAAACTTATTGATAAGGTTTTAATAGAATGAGAATATAAAAAGATATGTCTCTGGTATTATCTATCACATTACTACATATTGTACTCTCCTTGGAATATATTACTCAAAATGTGTGTTGAACCCTATATCACACAATAATTTATTACCCAAAATTCACTCAAATTTTGAAGAAGATAAAACTGACCTATTTTGAAAAATTCTGATTTAAGTAAAGTGAAAATTTCCAATCCACAATCGACATCGATTTGATAAAACAGTACGTAATTTTTTCCATTTATTTAGCGTCATCAGTGAGTGAGGGGAATTTTCGACAAACAAATAAGAGTTTTCTTTGATATCTGCGAAATGTGGAAAATGCACACTAGAGTGTTGTAACATTGAAGCTATTGTTTTTATGTATTGCCAACAACCATTGTTTGTACGTTTTGTAGTTAATATAGCATTGCATCCAGGAACACAATAGCAACGTGGCTTGCAAACTAACTTCGGAAAATGACTCATATCGGTAATTTTAACCAAAAGGAAAATTGATTAAAAAGTAACCTTCATACATACTAAATAATCTTTCATACTACCATACACTCAGGAAAAAATTCGGAGCAAAGCTGCGATTTCACGTAGGTTATGCTTTGTTATTTACTTAGTTATCTTTTACAGAACTTGCACTTGAAATGATTTTAAACAGGACAAAATAACGTGAGTAAAGACAAAACTACGAGAAACACGTGGTTATCAAACGGGAACCTGCTAATTTTTATAGAGCTAACTCCGTGACGTCATGATGCGATGGGTCATCTAAATTCCGGCCTGTTACAAGAGTAGGCTATGGATGAGCTCCTTGTTCTAGCAATAACGAATAGCGACTGCTATTCGATCTTCTGAAGTTAATATTTCTAATGCTTGCATCAAAATAAAAATAAGTTGTGTGCCACATGATTCCCAATTTCCAAAATCATTTATTTAGTTGCGAACCAATACATTACCCTGTAGTGTAAATTGTATAGTTGATTGGACGGCGAAACTTAAATTGGAATTAGCGTTTGCGTGAATATGTTTCGCTTTCTTCGTAGTTAACGGTTCACGGGACATTTTAGCGCGGTCAGTGTCAATAATTACCTTATCGAATAACTCTGTTATGTAACAAAGTTTGATGTTCTCAAGGCCGGGCTTATAATTTATTACCACTCGACACGTAACCTATTGATGAACCACTGGATAATTCTATGTCTGAAGTCCCTTTTTTTGTCCCGATGAAATTATCGTGTTTCTCAGAAAGTCTACCCGGATATTCTTATAGCTAGACCGCATTCATCTACCGTTTCATTGGCGTATAATCAGTAGTTCCTAGAATTATGGAAAACCCTTTATGTAATAAAAAGCGTAAACGCCCATTTAGAAATTTACTGTGAGCTGCACACACAATCTTCTCCGAAATTCAACAATAAAAAACTTTCGGAATCAAGTTTCATCGAAATTTCGATTTTATTTAGCCTGGGAATTCGAGTTGTTTAAGCAACGGTTAAATAAGATATTGGTCACCTTGAACTCCAGGTTGCTGAAGGTCTCCTATTATAAGTCACAGAATTTAAAAAATTATTGACAAGTGGTGAATTACGGGTATCGATTTGGGGATTTAATATTATGTTACCACTGAACTTTTTATTAAACCAGCTCCTATTGTTGCAAATGATGCTGTACCGGACATAAATCGATTTTCGGCCCTGGGATTTGATTTCTTTATTTTCACGTGGATTTTGATTCGCTCAAATACATGTAGTAGTCTGCCTTTAAAGATACCTGCAGTAGGAAAAGTAGCTTGGGGAAATAGATTAGGATTGGCAGCTAAGCGATCGAACATTTGTAAGCGGAAATTATACCTCTCTCCCTTATGAACAAGAGTTAATTTACTATAACCAAGATCACGGTCTCTAGCTTATGTTTGGGAGTGAACTCCAGGATAGGTCGAATATGTGCTTTGTAGTTTATGAGGAGCTGCTGGGATTTCAAGTAGCTCTTGGCACTGAATAGAAAACTAAGATTTTATGGAGCTATTTTTTGCAAGGAATCTCACATGATCGTCCCATGAGAGGGTGCTATTGGTGGTGATTCCGATCATGGATATGGAAGACTCCATACGAATAGTTGTACCTGACATCATCATATTAGGGATTGTGGGATGAGCCTTCCTTGAGAAGACGCAACCTTGAATTTTGATTACATTAAACTTTATTAGATTTTAGATTATCAGATCCCTATTTCAAGATGTTTGCCAGATCTCTATTAATTGCTTCAACATGTCTCCGTTTCGCTCTTCTAGCTTTATTGGATGGTATAGAGCCTCTAGATGAGAAGGCAGTATGAAGTGTACCATCATCTGCAAAACTGTGGACAGTACAGCTGGTCACTTCCACCATATCATTTATACGCAGCAGAAACAAAGTTGGTGCCAAGACAGAGTCCTGTGGAACACCAACAATCGTTTTTGCTGTTGTATTAAATTTGTTGAACGATTTTGTTGAAATTTTGGCGAAAGCAGCTTTAAATTAAATTAAATTCACTGTACAAGTTTTGAATCGATTCAATGTATAATTTACTAGTAATGATTCATTTTTAATTTTCAACCCTTCAGAAAAGGGGGCGTTTATTACACGATTTCCCTGAAAAACAATAGGGTTTTCGTCAAAATTTGAATATGATAGTTTTTGAGTTACTGTGGGGATAAATTTCTTGGTGGACATCCAGACATACAGACGGATTTTTTCAAAGTTGCTTAAATTCGATGAAAAATACTAAGATGCAGGAAAGTTTCCTCTTGGACTTTTTTTAACAATTTTAGAAATAGCTTGATTGAATGCAATATACTCTTCCGACTCCGTCGGCATAATTTTTTAAGCTTTCATGTTTTGTGAACATATTCTACTATGACCAAGATCATGGCTTGCGTTCCTCAAAAAAGTGTTTGGATTTTCTTGAAAATTCAAGAGTATAGACAATTCACCGTCTTCATTGGCAAGAGAGATTCGTTTTTATTTTTCAGTTATTTTCTCGTCATTAATATGTTAGTTATGTTTATGAAAGTATGTATCAGGTATAATACTCTCTTCTTGCTATAACAGAAAGAATAAGCAAGAAAGTATTTAGACCATCACTTAAAACATAGTAAATAAGTACCTCTACTATCATTTTTTTCGCTTCTTTTATACACACAATATGATGTCTTTCTTATTTTGAAAACATTACCCAAAGTGTATTATTGTTATTATGAAACAGATTTTGTTTTGACAGCACTGAACAAAATGACGCGAAGCTTCCAAATCTCCAGAATTTATTTTCCATGGCTATTAGGAAGACAATATATAATAAGTCTGATAATGTTCTAATATTACTTTTTTATTGTTCTATGTTAGATAATAAATCTTGTAACAAATGAAGTCTCATTTTTCGTAGCCTACTTCAAACATTTTGTTATTAAACGTGCAATTATCTTCAAAATTCGGAAAGATATTTTGAGAAGCCCTTTTTAAGATATTTCGAATGGTGTAAAAATATATAGGGTAAGCCGATGCTCAACTGTTTGTCTAATGATCATTAAAAACTATGGGAAAATATAGGAAAGTTCTAATCGCATCGCTTCTTTCGTATCTCAAGAAACAACGATGTTGAGGGGTCGGCAATTTTAGCGTTGACAGTTGACTTTTAGTTATGTTTATGAAAGTATGTATCAGGTATAATACTCTCTTCTTGCTATAACAGAAAGAATAAGCAAGAAAGTATTTAGACCATCACTTAAAACATAGTAAATAAGTACCTCTACTATCATTTTTTTCGCTTCTTTTATACACACAATATGATGTCTTTCTTATTTTGAAAACATTACCCAAAGTGTATTTTTGTTATTATGAAACAGATTTTGTTTTGACAGCACTGAACAAAATGACGCGAAGCTTCCAAATCTCCAGAATTTATTTTCCATGGCTATTAGGAAGACAATATATAATAAGTCTGATAATGTTCTAATATTACTTTTTTATTGTTTTATGTTAGATAATAAATCTTGTAACAAATGAAGTCTCATTTTTCGTAGCCTACTTCAAACATTTTGTTATTAAACGTGCAATTATCTTCAAAATTCGGAAAGATATTTTGAGAAGCCCTTTTTAAGATATTTCGAATGGTGTAAAAATATATAGGGTAAGCCGATGCTCAACTGTTTGTCTAATGATCATTAAAAACTATGGGAAAATATAGGAAAGTTCTAATCGCATCGCTTCTTTCGTATCTCAAGAAACAACGATGTTGAGGGGTCGGCAATTTTCGCGTTGACACCCTATACATTGTGATTTACGTAGAACACTCATCACTCTCCGATATTCTCCAAATGTGTATTTTCAGTCATTGAACTGGTTTTGCAAATAATGGAAATAATTTGCGTGTTGTATGGTAGTGATAATTTTATTCAATTTTGTAAGCTAGCTCAATTCATGAATAATATTTGCATAGATTATTCATTTGTTTCAGAACAAAATATCACCGTAAATCTGTTTTAAAATATACAAACGATAAAGTAAAATTGTCAAAAACTATGATATTTAGCATTTGTTAATGTGCAGATCAGAAATTTAACAATTCAACATAAAATATAGTCAAAAGTAATTCAAAGACCAATGACATTCTTGGCATTCCATTATGCTAATAACATGATCAAAAACACTATAAAGTGTAGTGACCTTTAGAAATTAAACATTAGTACACTCCTATCAGTTCACAGTTCCCTGAAGAATTTTATTAAATATATAAGTTATGTAAATATGCACATTTTTAATACTCGTTCATCCTGGAATTCCACACACCGGCATTGAAGGTGTCAAAGAATACCAATTTCCGAAAAGCTTGTCGGTAATTAAAATATATTGACTGATTATCTAGTTACTCAGGAGAAACAATATGGATAATATTAAACATACACAGTTTCTGGACGGAGCATGCTTTATTTTGGCTGATTTCCGATTATTTAAATTAGAAGACCACGATAGGAAGAAACAATTTATTTATGAATCACATTTCTGCCTAGAGGGGTGGGGAAGGTGGATGAGGTAATTTTATTTATAAACCGCATGAGGACAGTGACGCTCTTCTTATTCTGAGGTCCAGAGTGCAAATTTCATCGCAAATTATCCATTTTAAGGGGTGGGAAAAGGAATGAAGTAGTTTACCGAATTCTAATGTAAACGGTGACTCCTCTTGTTTTGAAGGTCAAGTGGACAAAATTTAATTAAGATCGGAATAAAGCAGTAGATTTTCTGCTTTAGAGCATAGAACCAGTAAACATATGTCACGTATACTGTAATAAGCTTATCTATTTGCTGATATATGCTTCCTATTTAAATATCCAACGCCGCTTAATTAACAACTGAATTAAACAAATTAAATTGAATTAAATTTTGGGTGTACACCTAGATGCTCTTTTAGAAGATTGGCGACATACATAAACATATGCGAAATAAGAATGATTCAATATTACAGATATTTTCTACCAACCTCTAATCATTTTAAAATATTTTTACGGCACTTCTTAGTTAAGGTTACTCGCCACCCCTGTTTTTTAAAAGGACTGTAACTCGAAGGGCATGCAGTTTTTTATTACGAAAAGTCGAAAAGTGTTTATTTTGAGGACTAAAATCCATATGTAACATTTTTATTCCATTTTGATATAGTTTGGGAGTAGTCGAATTTACTAACTTTACCGCCATAATGGATCAAATGTTCGGAATTTTCGAATTTTTATTAGGAAAATATGCGTTTTCTTTTATTTTCTAAAGAAATATGTTTATTGGGCATTAAGTTGGATGCTCCAGGCATTTTCCTCTCATACCCCCCTCAAACTTAATTCGACCGTTTTACGATCTTTTGAGGAAAAGGCGGAAAATATTTATTTATTATAGAAATAAAAAAATTTGTATTTTCCGACAACAAATGATGTCTAATTATTTCAAAATGTGATTTTTACACATCTGACTATTAACTTGACAAATTAGATACGGATTAAAGACAAGAGAAATAATATAAGTTAGTGATTATCTAGTTTAGATGTAAGCAAGAATAATCGATCTTGTGTGGCCACGCGGATGAGTCGATATTCATATAACTATTTAAAAATATCATCGATCAGAGAAATATACACGTCTACTACAAGGTTTAGATATAATTAGACATCATATTGTCAGGTCCACTGTTAATAATAATCCTTTAATACATTCAATTAATAAAAGATTAAAGGAATGAAAATAATTCGACTCATCCCAGGTAAGGTCTAACACAAGATGACCTCTGTCCATTTCCGTTATCTAGTCTCCCCTCTCATCGTATGTCGCGAGACCTCTCGAGTCTCGCTCATTAGCTAAATAATCGATTTTCGCCATTAAATCACTGATGTCGGTAACAGTGTCTTTCCAAGTTTAATTATCTATAATTCCGAGCGGAAATCGTTATTAACATTATTCAAGCAATTAAAAACTCAGTAACGTATAGAACGTTACACTGCTAACTTCTTCCTACTAGACTTAATTTTTCTATCTAACATCGAAGTTGTGAAAACTCTTTATCTAGTAAGGTCTTTCACTATGCCTATAACTTCCAAACCTTCAAGGAAAATTCCAATGCCTATCTCATTTTCCAACATTCCACCGCTGGCTTACACGATGTTCCTTGAACATTATAGGTTTCCCTCTGGTGGAGTCAAAATAATTAAAAAAATTCCTCAAATGTTTGAGAGAGGCGTTCTGATTTGAAACACCTGCCATCGTGGACCCTTCAGGAATCCCTCACACTGGGTTTCATAGATATCCATTTATGGGAAAACTTGATATTTTTTTACTTCTTTTCGCTTTCATTGACTGAACTATGTATATTTATATAATATAGATAAGAATGATTATATCTAGTAAAGTTGAAAGTTGGCTAACATCTGTTCAAAATACATATATATCAATTTTATAACAACCCAAGAGAATTATTCGTAAAGGATTTCAATCGTAACTTGTCTATTTTGATCCGATATGTAAATACGCTAAATAATCTTCAATTCCCATCCTTCGAATCTGACAACGAATGAAACTTAATACCCCGTAACTGCTGGATGTGAAAACCTCAACAATAAATTATTCCTCGGATAACTTTTCACGTACGTCGTCGTAACCATATGGAAGAAATGCACTAGGAAAGTTGTGGTATGAAAGTTATCCGCACCATGAAAGTTGTGACCGGAGATTAAAACATGTGCAGAGTTGGTTGGATTTTGTCTCAGTGATGTCTCGCCGACGTTGTTGCCTCATGAATGCATTATCTAGGCACGTCTTATTCTCTATGAAATAAGATGCGCTCTTAGATTCACTGCAAGACTTGTAGAATTTTAACAAGTCACTTGAATCATACCGACTTTATCAAGAATCTGGTGAATCTGAGCAAAGTCCAAAAGCGGCCTAGTCTTACAAATCAACTATGAATAACGCAATTTCTTCCATTCGGATAATAGTAAGGTATTCAAATAATACTTTTCTAAATTATTTAAAAAAAACGGGTCAGTACAAAAAAGCGATCCTTTGTTGCAGAGGCTTCAAATGTCATCAAAGGAGAAAAAATAGAGTGAGAGATAAACCACATAAAACTGCGACAAAAAACATATAGAATAATAAAATTGAATGCAACATATTCTTCTGAGAAATCAACAAAAATGCAGTTTCACTCGTATATTTCAGTATATATTGTTATAATTAGGTCTTTTGGTTTATATTGCCCCACGTTGTGGTGACAATTGTTATAAAACTCTTACTGTTTTTATTTTGTTTTTAATAATTAATAATTATAATTTTTGATTCTACCGGCTAGCTTTTTATCTTTCTAATTTGATTATATTTGAACTTTGAATTTTCGTTTATTAAATTTTAAAGTTTATCTATAGAATAATTTTTATATGGAATTAAACACAATGCTCTTTGATTTCACAATATTTAATTTCTATGACTCTTATTATCTTGTGTAATTCAACTTTATGTTTAAAAAATCTATGACATAACCTTACAATCACTTTTTCAATTAATATTTGTTTATATTGTTATAATCAACAATCTTCCTTTTTCTTTACAGATAATACGAATAATATGATGTAGAAATTATAAACAAACTTACGTTTAGACAATATCCAAAAGTGTGTTTAACAATGTGGGCAATTTTCAATTTACTTCCTTTTGTTATTTCGTTGATTCACCTTTTACACAACACTAAGCTTTTTCACGATAATCACAGGTAACTAATTTAGGTTACTTCTTCTTGAGGATCAGGAACTGTTGATAATACTTTGTTTTATTCTTTTAGATAAGACATAAAACTTTTCGATGCTTTATTGAAATTATGTTGAAGAATGGCAATCGTTGGATACTTCTTATAAATTTGAGGTTATTACTACCCTTTATTTGGTTTGGATACTTGGGATACTCGTTGACTCTTAATAAAACTTATTAACTTTGGTTACTTTGAACCTATCGAAGTTTGGAACACTTGCGTTCTCTGATGTTTAATTTTTATAAACTTAGGTTAGAAAATTTTGGTGAGTTGCCAGAGAAGAACAGTCTCTGCTTGGATATTAATGCAAACTGAACTTAGCTTTACTTTCAGACCTTTTTATAGGCCTCCAAAACCGACGCTACTTGATGTCATAAACAACCTATTAGGTGCCTACTTTACTTATCAAGAATGCCAAGTTAATTGTTGTTAAACTGACAGAAGTACTCATTGTTACCAGACTGACATTAGAAATTCCTCTCAACCAATCAGAATTTAGTATTCTTTGATTTTTGAATTATTGGAGATTTTCAACTTATTTTAATTGATAGTGATTCCTTCTTTTTAAATTAATATTGCCTACATTTTTCCCCACACTTTGGTATAATATAACCTATGATTGGGTTATTATTAATATGATTATTCCCATATTTATGGTTTTCCTGACAGTTACGTATTCTTAAATCTAATACATACCATATTATATCAATAACATTCTTTTAACATTACATAACTCAAATTTACTAATCCTAACTTATATCTATAACATTATTCAATGTTTTGTACTATCTCATGATAGTTTTGTAATCACTTTAATTATGATTTCTGCCTTCGTTACACAGTACGTTTCTTCACTTTCACTGAAGTTCTTGTTTATCACTTCTTATTCTATTACATTGTTGTTTATTATGTTTTACATTGTTAATATTAATATCCTAACTATTATTTAGCTTTTACTATTGTTTTTAATTCCATATAAATATCTTTTATTTGATCTTTTCTGATTTTCAAAGTTCGGTAAGTTATTATTTTTACATTTTTATTGTTTATGAAATGAAATCATAACAATATATATAATTTTATGATACATATTGTACTATTCTTTGTCGTTTATCGCCACAAGTCAAAGTTATTTTTGTTCCACTTGAATTTTTTCTGTGCCCTCAATGAGAGTGACATCTACAAACAAGTTTCACTTTTATTGCTGTTAGATTTGACTAACGCATTTTTTTTGTCCCCTCTATTACAGTTGCTTCTATCTATCAGAAACAGTTTTTCTTTGAATTGAGTTGAAATTGCGAAGTAGCACATAGACAACACTTTGAATCGGACTTTCGCGTTCTGTCTGAATAATCAAATAATATTGCTGTAATTTAGTAGTTTTGAAACAAAATGTTCAAGAGTTATTGCAAACAACAAATTTAAAAACATCTAATAAAAGTATTTTTTGAAGTGAAAACTTCTTATGGCGCGTTGGGCACTTTTGTGGGAGAGCATTTTCAGCCGTTCTCGCGACAGATGAGATTTTACACAGATATACTCCGCGTGTATTCTTATAATATATGTATACTATACGCGCTCTTTGCATGGGCATTCGTTCGTGCTCTCGCGACAGACGAGATTACATACCTATATGTATACTCAGAGTGTATAGGTATGCGAGAGCGCTGCATGCTATACGCAGTCTTTGCATGGGCATTCGTTCGTGCCCTCGCGACAGACGAGATTGAGAGTTTTTTATATTTATTTTATAAATGAATATTAAACGGAAAATTTATTTATTTAAATATTTCATTTGACTTGTGTTGCTGCTATGGTATTGTGTTAAAAAAACAAATCTAAAGTGTAAATAGAATTAATAAAAACATTGTTGTAGTGCAATAATGCAGTATTCACAAGATATATAAATAGATTTAAATCAAAATTGTTCATTTCATACTTTAGTTACCATAGACCTATTGTTTCAGTTTTAGAACTTGATGAAAATCCTGATAATAATGATGAAAACGCTGATAATGATGATGTAAGAGTTGTTGAAATTATGGATGAGAATTGATAAATTTTGTATTTACTATTTACTAATATTTACTCATTTAAATAAAACCACTTCCTTCGAATATAGTTTCTATATTATTATACTTCATGTCTATTCAAAAAGTGCCCACATTGCTTTGATAAACTTGATTTTTTATGAACAATTTCTCATGTCGCGAGCGCACCTAAAAATGCTCACCCAAAAAAGTGCCCAACGCGCCATAAGTTCAAGTTTTCACTTCTGCCTGCACTCCCGGAGTGCGCTGACTTTTTTTTAACCCCCGTGTCACAAACTGATATACTAAACGAAATTAACAACTTACGAAAAAAGAAGATAAGTGGGACAAACAATATGTCAACCGATATAATTCACGACTTCAAAAATTACATTTTAGCTCCTTTAACTCATATCACTAATTCAATCTTATCCACAGGGATATTTCCACAGAAACTAAAAAAAGCAGTGATTACGCCCCTCTTTAAATCTGGCGATCCAAAAACGTTAAGTAATTACAGACCAATCTCGGTAATCCCAAATTTATCAAAAATTATTGAAAGGATAATCAAAAATAAACTGATGAAGTTTTTGGAATCAAACCACTTGCTTTCTGATCACCAATTTGGTTTTCGTGAAAATAAAAATACCGAAGATGCAATAAAATATTTAACACAGTCAATTTACAAAAGTCTCAATGAAGGAGAGCAATGTGCAGCTATATTTCTAGACTTATCAAAGGCTTTTGATACAATAAGTCACGAAATCTTGTTGAATAAATTAAATCATATTGGAATCAGGGGCACTTGCAATGATCTGTTTAAATCTTATCTCACAAATCGGCAGCAGCAAGTGAAGATAAATAAAACTTATAGTTCCCAGAGTGGCAACAAATTATGGGGTACCATAAGGAACTGTCTTAGGGCCTATATTGTTTTTGATTTATATCAATGATTTACTGTGTTCGGATGCAAATTGTCTTATAATTTCTTTTGCAGATGACACAGTACTAGTATTCAGGACAATGATTGGGGTAAAATTAAGAATAATATGGAAAAAGCAATGCAATTAGTTAATCGTTGGCTTACTCATAATTTGCTAACACTGAACACAGACAAATCTTGCTGTGTACCATTTTCCTCTTATAGAACTGGCTTTTACCAGATTACCACTTATTAAAATTACACTCCATAAATTGTACAAATATAAAAAATTGTAGCTGTGCAAACAATATAAAGTTAGTTAATAATACCAAATATCTAGGTATAATAGTTGATTCCTCTATGAAATGGGATATCCATATCTCCAACTTAATTTAAAAAATTTGAAAATTATTTTATATGTTCAGACAATTACGAAATTTCCTAAATGTATTTGAACTCAGAATAGTATATTTTGCTCTTGCCCAATCTATCATGCAATATGGCATAATAGGCTGGGGAGGTACATATAATACTACGTTGAATCCACTTTTCAGAACGAAAAATAAACTACTAAAAATAATGTACAACATGCATTGGCGCTACCCAACTGAACAACTTCATAGAGTAACAAATGTTCTTAATATCAAAAAACTTTATATCAAAACTGTGCTTGTAAATATCCTCTATAAGAACATAAATACAATCATATCGCACTCACATTACACACGAAAAAATGATAATGCAGACATGAAACTTCCTACTGCAAAAAAGACTATAGGTCAACGATACAGTTTGTATCTAGGCCCACGATTTTTCAATGCACTACCTCTGGATCAGGAATAAAAATAAAAACAATGTAATCAGAAAAATAAATCGATACTTATTAACCCATGATGTCCCATTGCTACTACAATATTTACATACCTAAATTCCAATTTCGAATTTAAAATGTAAAATATAAAATTCAAATCATAAAATTTTGAAACATAAAGCTAAAATAGCTATGTAAAAAAAAACACTATTTAAAATGTTAATTTTGACTTTATTTTAATTTTAATTTAATTTTATTGGGTTAAACTTTAATTACAATCATTTTAAATAATTTAAACTTGCAAAAATTTACTTACTTACTTACTTAATACTTCACAATGTGACTTTCACATTGTATCAATCAATTCTACGAGATGAAGTTTAAGAATCAGTGTTATTGTTTATAAAAAATGACATGTGTTTATTCTCTTGGTTTTAGTCAGCAGTCACCGTTGTATATATTTATTGCTTACAATCGGTGTTGCCAAACATAAGTCCGAGTATAGCGCCACTTCAGTGGCGAATTCACGAAGCTAAAGTTTTATATGTATTTCTCACAACTTTCAAGACTATATTCTTTTCTGCCGGAGCAGAGAATTCGATGACATACATAGTCATGGTTTATCTATCTAGGAGGTCAACGTCAGGCCTATTTGCTTGTATGAACCTGACGGTCGGAAACCGGTAATTCCAGTAGATCTGGCATTTTTCGTTTGAGACAACGGACTGAATATCTCCTGGTATATTCCGCATTTTATCTTGACAAGCTGCTGTAAGTCCCCCGGTGTCGAATGTAAGCCCGGCTGACTTTGAGTAGCCGAAGGTCTGCGTTGTTGACAAGCCGAGTGTCTCGATATTTCTGTAGAAATCTGCTTGTCAACATGCCGCCTGAGCATAACATCTTGCTCCGTGGAATTTATCTTGGCTTTCAGGCGAGAAGGTTGCAACTCGAGGTTGCCCTATAGTTGGTCATCTCGACTGATGTGAAATTCGAGACAAAGTTGACAAAGCACAAGAGGGGTCCGAATTCCTGAGAACTTTACACGCTATATCCAGAACCACACTTTCATGCAGACTAAAGAGTAACCTACGTCCTCGGTGACGTTGCAGTGAAATGCGGGGAAACTGACGACCTATGAATAAACTGTGATGAATCCATTATTTTCCGGGTATTTTTGTCGAGTGCATGCTCATCGACCGTCCAGTTCACTACTCCAAAAAAGAAGAGCAGGATTGGAACGGCAAGCATATTTGAATCAGACACCTTGTTTTCACTCGAAAATTCGGACTACCAAATCTTTCGTATAAGGTTTCTGGACTTGCTGCGGAGAGTCACCTTAACCTAGAAAGCGTCATAATATGGACGCTGTTCAATTCCCAGGTACCGATAAGTCTCTTCATCATCAAGGTGTTTAAAGATTCTTCCGTCAGCAAGCTGCATAATCTCGTTAATTTCCGGAGATCGTCCTTTCCTCAAATGAAACACTGAACACTTTCCCAATCTCAACTTCATGCCTACAGCTCGTATATCTTTAAACTACGTTAAGAGTCTGATGGAGGTTTCCAACACCCCCCCCCCCCCCCCCGAGACATACAGTTTCAGATCATCCATGTAAAATAAATGGGTGATCTGATGCCTACGATCCTCCAGGAGTCCAGAGTCCGTTTTAACTCAATGGAGAGCCGCAGCAGGGAGAAGTTGAACAAGAGGGGACTCAAAGAGTCTTCTTGGAAAAGACCCCTCTTGAATGTTAACAATTCTGTCAAGACCCATCGTGTGCCTGATGTGATGGCACAACGAGCCTTCCAGAGTGGCAACAGATGTTCTATGCATTTCACTAATTTGGTTGGTATCGCAAATGCCTTGCGGTAGTCAATCCAGGCCATGGAAAGGTTGCGCTTGTAGAATATGGAGTCCTGAGGGATAGATCTACCTATCACCAGGTTCTCCCGACAACCCTCCATGCCTTTCTCTGTTCCACGCTGCTTGCTGCTGTTATTAATTACCGGACCCATCGATCTCAACAACCCAGCATACAAGATACGTGTACATAACTTTTGACAGGTGTTGAGACAAGTGACCTGCAGGTGGTTGTTAGGATCAGACAAGTCTCCATTCTTAGGAAGCATCACAGTGTATTATGTGTGACTTTTCGGTAAACTGCACTGCGGTAAACTTCAAATCTTCGGGCGCCAGATTTTTCTAAAGGTTTACTCCTTTTTGAGGACTTCTGCTAGGGTCCTCACCACAAGGCTTGTCACTATGCTATCTATAGATAGCCTTGTCCCTAGGGTAGCTACAGTGAAGTAAAACCAGGGCCCATTGGGCAGAAAACAGTATCAAAATTGTAGGCTTTAATTACAATTGATACTTGGTTAAAACTTAGCTCGTTTAGAGATGGAGCAGAAATAACTTAATAATACGGGAAATTTCAAATATTAAAATATATAATAATGATAACAAGTACACTTTCAGAATAATTAGTGGAATGCACTTGAACGGTATGATTCACAAAAATTCACCCAGACGAAAAATCTGAAGAAGCTCAAGCGGTAAAAGAAAACTGTTACAACATATCTATTTTTACGATATGTTCGGTATTTAATTCCAATTCAACGGTACGGAATCGGTTCATAAATGATTTAC
Source organism: Endomychus coccineus (assembly GCA_958510875.1). Lineage (NCBI taxonomy): Eukaryota > Metazoa > Arthropoda > Insecta > Coleoptera > Endomychidae > Endomychus > Endomychus coccineus. The sequence goes on from OY294067.1 coordinate 288,821,308, forward strand.
ATTTATCAATTTTACGGAAAACACAAATCAAGTAGTTCCTAGAGTAATAAGCGGTGTTCGGTAATTATTCAGAAATCGTTGTCACTTGAAATGTTGTTAAAACGCACGACGATATATCAAACGGTTAAAATTCGGTCGGATCGGAAAATATATCGTAATGCCCGAAAATAAAATATTAAGCTATCATTTACCTTATGTAAAATTCACTAAACGGAACACAATATACAATTCAAATTTTAAATCTGACTTGAACTCTGATTCTGAATAATAATGAATAATCATCACACTTTAACGGTACTGATTGATAATTAATTAATAAAGATATTTAGATCCCGATCTTTTGTCTGTCACTGCTTTTATATGTTTTCGAGGTTCTGGTCAAGTCCGCACCACCAATTCCCTATTTTGTGCCGAGGCTTTTTATTTATGTCCCGAACAAAGCTTAAAAGTTCGCGCTCATGATATCTCGGTAGTTCCTCTTGGCACAGTAAACAAATGTTATCGGAGTTTTTTGGTTGTTCGCCCTTTTTATACATAAAGGTTGTTCAAACTTTGATGCGTTAACTTACCAGATCCCCGCTTTTGCAACATAAGTTATTCGGAATGAATGCAATTTTTAAGCGGGCATGAATTCGATTCATTTATTTGAATAATTACACTTATTCAAAATTACGGAGATTTAGAAAAGTGACAATCACGGAATACACATTCGGAGTTCACACATATCTGTTGAAATAATGAACTGTTCAAACTGAGTTTACATGTAATATCCGTATTTACTGCCTGATCAAAAATAAATGATATTTCAAAATTTAAGCTTCGTTACAGTATGTATTTGTGCAAGATTGTGTATTGAAAATCAAAATAAGCCATTAAGTCCGGTTATTGATATGGTCAGTGAAATAGAAGTAAGACTTTTGGATGGGTTGGATATTCAAGGTTCTGAAAAATGCAGTGCCATGGAAGAGGAAAATGGGTGTGCATCAGGTGACAGTGCACGTGAACTTCCAACTGATGTTGAGCCTAAGCAAATGAATATTGAAATGTCAACATATAAACTGGGATAACGAAAGACAATAAGAGATAAGAGACTTCCTTGTTATTCCTGTCTTCGTACATACATAAATTTACCAAGACATTTTGAATCGGCTCATGAAAATAAGTCAGCTGTAGCTGCTATTTCAGCTATGCAAAAAACTTCAAAGGAAAGGAAGAGAGAATTTTTGAAACTGATGCGAGCAGGGCGATTTTTTTTTACATCTGTGAGGGTATATTTTGTCAGAAAGGTGAACTCATTTTGGCTCGCAGACCAACTAACACTGGGGCAAGGTCTTTAGCATATGCAGATTGTGGGCCTTATACTGACTGTGCGTTTTATTCCAAATGTATAAAATGAGAATAAGTAACAAATATGGCACAAACGGCGCCTCATATTATGTTTTCAGATCATATTCTATTTTATGTAACAGCATTAATATACCAACTTATTATGAAAACATTGTGATCTCATATCCTGGTGCACTTCATAAGTACTTAGTTCTTATAATGAGAAAGCAGAACAACTGCAAACTTTAATATTCCAGACGGATGAAGATTTATAATTTAGAGTCTCTGCTGTAATATGTTTAATGTGTTATATTAGAGTTGCTATGCTCTCAACATCAGGATTACCGTTTCTAGTCTTACTATAAACATGTGTTGCCGCCACGCCACTGATTACGTTAAGACAACGCTTGGTCAGCTACAGCTTAGCTATCGGTCGTTCACCCGCCTTCTCTTTACTCCACCCTCGGTCGAACGATGGCCTGGAGTGAAAGTGATGTTCACTGTGTAATATGTACGTACTGTGGTGCACTTCTCTCACACATGCCATGCCCGTATATCTACACCTCCCGAAGCCTGTTGCCTCTTTTACTATCATAAACACATCCACATTGTAAACAAACTCTCTTTTTAATAATTTCCTCAGATAGACCGAAGACTTAACACTTCCTGCTTCGTATGCGTGGAAGTATTTTCTTTGTGACAACGAATCTCTCACTTCTCGATTCTACTATTGATGTTTATTTCAATAAATAAGTATACTTACTTTAACAATACACTATGAAAAATAATATGGATTAATAATGTAGAGTTGAAGCTAAAAGTTTCTTTATCTTAATTTTGTGTAGAATCAGTTCTATTTCAATGATCAAGTGAACTATCACTTCGTGAAATTAGGAGAAAATTATAGTGATTCAGGTGAAACTTCTTTCGGAATGCCCCAAGGTATTGAATTGGGCCCCCTTTTATTTATTACATATATAAATAACATTTTTAATATAAATACAAAGGATAAGATCATAATTTTGCAGATAACACGGCGATATTGTATGAAAGAGCGATAGCTGGGATGAACTAAATACATTGGTTGAATCTGATTTTGTGCAAATTGAAAATTGGTTTGATAACAATTATTTAACTCTGAATTTCAAAAAAACAAAATATGTGACTTTTGTCTCCTGTGAGAGTGGGTTGCCATCAAAGTCGTAGCAAGCTTTACTGGCGCCCTAGGCAATTTCGAAAATTTTCCCCCCTTCCCCCTCTGAAATTTGCAAAAATGATATAATAAGACTTGTATTGTAACAGACCGCACCATATTATATACAATAAATGATGAAGAAAGGTTGGAGCGCTGCTAGAAACTTGACGAGAAACATAAGAATCATATTAAGTGCAGCAACTTCTTCTTCTTGGGGCTTCATTGTGTCTCCCGAATTTTTTTGATGGCGCCCGGGGCAAGTGTCTCAGTTGCCACACCCTTGCTAAGGCTCTGGTTGCCATGCTTTCAAAAACTAAATTTGAAAAATAAAAATGAAATATTTCAAATCGAATCCTCGAATTATGTTAAGTATCTAGGATCAACGTTTAGAAGGAAGGGAAGTACAAATAAAAAATATGATAAAAAAAATAAGATATTTTATCCATTATTTTAAACATTTTAAATCTATTTTAAATGTGTAACAGCTGAAAATCTTGTACAATGTCCTGGTTGAATCAAATTTGAGGCACAGAATTATAGGATGGGGAGGATATATGAAAATAACTCAGGAAACCTAGATATATTACAAAAAAGAATTTAAAAAATAATTTATGATACAAAAATGACTCGTCAGATTAACTTTTTCGTATAGCCAACATCATGGACTGTAGACAGTTATACTTTTATATATTAAGTAATCACGTATTCGCTGAAAAAAAAGAATTTAAAAGTAATTATTACAATGTGAGAAATATAAATATCTTATAGATTCCACGAATGAGAAAGACAATAGGTCAGCGTAGTAGCTATTAGCTGGGACCTAAAATTTTCAATGACCTCTCTCAAAATATAAAATCTGCAAAGTCTGTTCCTGTTTCTAGGAAATTATTAAAAATTACATATTGTGTGGTTCTAGAGCTAATGAATATTCCCAAACTGATGTCTAAGTAAAAGCTATGCTGTGGGATGTTATACATGCCTACATGATGTTCAAAGAGGACTGAATATTATTAAAGATAACACCCTGTAATATTTACTCCTGTTGTAAGCTCCAACTTTGTTTTTTTTTGAGTTTCGAATATTTTAAATGTTGTCTTTATAAAAATTGTAGTACACCTTTTTTTTAGTCAAATCATTGCTCCTTTTTTTTAGTCAAATCATTGCTTTCCCTTATTTAATAATTGAATTGAAGGTATACCTACTTTATTTTTTATTTCAAATAATAACATGCATATACTTTTTCCTTCTAACATTTTGTAAACTCTCTAAGAATTTGTCAATTACAGTTAATATTACAAAAAAAAAATGCGTCAGTGCAAATCTAACAACCATAAAATTGAAACTTTTTTCCACTGTCGTTAAAAGAACAAAAAAAATGCTTGAGCACAAATCTAACACCGATAAAAATTAAACTTTTGAAGATGCTTCACTTTTCATTAAGGGAACAAAGAATTGAAATAAAGTGAAACTTTTTCTTTATTTTCGTTGGAAAGTTTTTTTCTCCCAATTCAGAGGGGGAGTTTCATATACAAATTTCACATTTGAACCTCCCATAAAAAGTTATGGCCTTTTAAAGATGGGAGTTGAAATCTAGGTTTTATTGATTATCTCAGAAATTACCCAACTTAAAAAAACAAAATTAGGTTGGCAGTTAGTGGTTACCTCCACCGGAACATGGTCAAATAAACTACCCTTATTGAATTTTAGAAGACAACTTTTCCTCTTTTCAAAATGTTTAAATACAAAAATATTGTTCAGTTAGCCCATCAAACACAAAACTGTTTGATTTCCCCATCTTTAAAACGCCATAACTTTTTATGAGAGACCCAAATCGAAAATTTATAAATGAAACAATTGGCTACGGAAGTCACCGCTCACCGTTTCAATATTACTAGGTAGTTCCGGAACATTCTGTACAAGGTATGATGACAATTCAATTCAATTTCTTTTTGATTTAATTCTTTTTATATCTCATTGAAAATGTTATATGAATAATTTTCTAGATGCGTTAGTGAATATCATGTTAGATTGTATATTTTTCGACGTTACAAGTTTCCAATAGAATATACACCAGTACCGGACATGAGAGTGAACGCGAAACGGCACGCTCGTAATACGCTTTATTTGCGAGAAGTGTGAAAGTGGCGTTTGCCTCGTGGCCAGAGCAGTTACCTTGAAAGCAATTTCAGCGTACGCAAAATCTACGCACAGTTGCTACGCGCGCTTACGACGGCGTTACCTTAGCGACCGGATTTTTCCGAGCGAATGTATTACGTCATTTCGAGTCACCCCTTAATCTTGTTGCCAGTGCAGCCGCCAAGTATCTCTGAGGATTTCTGGTCACGATTCGACCTAACAAATAGACGAAGCTGGTAGCGGAAAAAAAGAGAATCCATTCGTTATATTTGGATGAAATATTTGATGAAGTTGGCTTTAACTATGTAAATCTATAATACCAATTTCACATGCATAACTACCCTATACAAATGACCGACTTGTAGGAATCGAAAATATATTGGCAATGATTTAGAAGCCGCTAATGAAAGACCTTAAATTAAACTCTATGTTACATTGAAATTTCATTGAAATGGTCTACATAATGTATTTCACAACTCTATGTTTCATAGTGACACCGCTGTCAGGTTGACTTTCACAATTATTCACACTATAATATAGCCTTATTGTATACTGACACTTGTTGTCACAAGAAGTATTAAAATGTACCATAGAATAAAAAAGTCTAACACTTCTTGTTCAGAATAAAAACATAAAATGACTTCATTTGAATAATTCAGCTAAGTCGAGGAAATAAAACAGAAAAGGTCGAAAAAATCGACTGAACCGATTTCAATGATTTTTTTTTAATCGATTCTAGAAGTCATTTTATAGAAATGTTACCAGTTTATTTTTTCATCATATGCATTTTGGCATTTCCATAAAGGAAAATGATTCTTTTTGAATGTATTTTCAGGATAATATTAAAAATGTTGAAAAAATGGCCAAATATAGCCAAAATGGGCCAGAATTTCTTACCCAGGGGTTCTTGGGGTTGCTGATCACGATTCCGGTGCTAGATTCAAACTACGAAGCACCTGGGGCTCATAACATCCTGGTACTATCGTCGTCTCCAAGGAATTCGTGAAAATATCTTTTGCAATGGCCTGAAACTTATTGGGGAGGTTCTCTTGATGTTGCCGGTCATGGCCATGACACTCAATAGTACCTGGTGAGGATATCCTGAGGGCTTAGATCATCTCCGCTTATTGTTTTTTAATGTGCTCTGAAAAGCAACCAAATTCGGCTTTCGGGTGTTTTTTGGGGGCGCTGATCACGATTCTGGAGTCGGAATCAATCGACGATGCATCTTCTGAACAGATCTGTGATGTCGGCAACAAAGAATTTTGCACAATAATCAATTTGAATGAATTTTTCAAGTGAGGAAAAAACAATAGTGAAATACTTTTAATTTTAAATGTTGAAAATTTTAATAATTAAGTTTGCTTTTCAAGAATCAATCTACAGCAGATGAGTTTACAAGGAAAAACAACAACAAAAATATCATAATAAAAATTCTTGACCCAGCTATGAATTATATATAAATTATCGGGAAATAGGTCTCACTAACACATATGCTTATTATTTATTATATATTATTATTATTATTCATATACTTATAACATTAATGTGTTAAAATTTCGATTACTCGTGTTCCTGTTTGTTTCGGGGACGTGGGCATTTTAATTGAAATTGGTGCGATAAGGACGCTTTGTGCTGATACAATTAGTTTTAAGAAATCCCGTTTTAAACATTGATACGTCTTCTGATGATGGTCATGAGACCGAAACGTGCGTAAAGGCGAAAGTAATAAGTATATGTGTTAGTTTGACCTATTCCCCGAGAATTTATATATAATATTACTTAGTTTATTAAATAATTACAACATATTTAAATAGTAATAATTCACATAGAGTGAATGAAAATAAAAACGAAAATGAATATAATTTGACCAAACTAGGTAGCTATCATCATTTTATTTTTCACCAGTTCCTTTAGTTTACGTGAATGAATGAATTATTCATCAAATAGTTTCTTTAAAATCGTGAACGTAAAAATCCTAATGAACAGTCGAGATGGAAATGACTCAGTGTCACCAACTTTGGTCAGAAAATAAAGAGTATCGAAAAGACTTCTTTGTATCGAAAAGACTGCTCCACGATCCAAAATAGAAAAAAATTATTTTGGGCGAGTTTAATGGAATTTAATTTATTTTGCCAGACGATGACATTTTCATCAATGTTTGGAAGAAAAATACAAAACATTAATCTGGTTCCGTTCACGGATTCAGTACAAACTGTTCCTTAGTCCAAACCAGTTCGTTTCGAGCTAGATCAGCTGAATTCGGTTTGAAATTTTTGGCAAATTTGTTACCAACGTTGTAACTGTTCACTGTTTCCACTGATATCTAACGTGAAGGCAACATTCTGAGGATCGATAGCGAATCAGGGAAGGAATGTTATATGAGTTATACGAATATATTGTAATCAATACATCCAGATATTTCCGCGTCAAGAATACGTACCACGCCAACACCGGATACAAAAGAAGCTAGATTAAAAACACTTGGAGGGAATGACATGTTTCTCCCTTTGGATAACTTCCACTCGGTTTGACGGCTCATGGAAATTCAAGCGCTAATAATCAGTTCCCTCCGATGAAAGGGATAATATTATTGATTCTTTTTCGACTTGCATGTTCATGACAGATATAAAATATTCACTTCATACGCATCCCATACACACAAAGAACAGGAAATTCCTGTCATCTAGCTCACTCAATTATTATAACAGGACTGAACATTCTGTTTGAAATTATCATTGTGAAAAGCCTGACTTCAATTAAATAGATCCTATACATGTCATGATTAGCGTTAACAGTTAGACCAGGATTGTGTCCGAGAGAATGAAACTTTCTGGAAGTTAACCTAAAAAATATTCGTTCAATGTTGCACAGGACTCACCGTTTTCGAATGGAAATGTTACATCCAAAGTCATAGTGATTCTTACCAGTATCAAGTACATCCAAAATTGTGAATGACCCAAGATATAGCTTTCGTCACTAGAGATCAACAGGAGGACTTAAACTGGCCTGGCTCCACGTATTGGTTCTTGGAAAACTTTGTCGTTCACTATCGACATTTTTCTCAGATAATAGACAAAAGATCAACCACGTGGTGGTTGACGGAGTCTGCAGATACAATGATTTCCACTGCTGGTGTTCCACAGGGATCTGTCTTGGCGTCAACTTTGTTCATGGCTTTAATGAAAAGAGATATAAGAAACTCCTTCAGCTAAAGCTTATCAGTAATAGGCGATCTTCCTGAATATCTAATAAATCATGTATGTTACTGGGAAAAATATTTTGAATGATGTCATATCCGGTTTCGAACTTTCCAAAACCAATCGCTCATAGTAAACTTGGGGCATCGAGTCTGAGATCCGCAAGGTGATAAGTCCCTGAAAAATTAAACAAATGGCGCCACAACCGAAAATCCCATTTGACATTTGTGACATACCATCTTTAACTAGAACGCATTGAAATTTTCAGACTGATATGTCATCCAGATCTGTTTTGACACCCGTTGAAAGCAAGCAACCTTGAAGATTTTTGTAAACATGGATAAAAGTGAATTTCGCGTCTTGATTAAACATTATTTCTTGCGTGGAAAAAATATTACGCGAACCAAAGCATCATTTGTTAAAAACTATGGGAACTCTTCACCATCGACTTGAACGATACACTCCAAATTTGCCCCCTGCGATTTTTACCTATTTCCAAACTTGAAGAAATGGCTTGGCGGAAAGAGATTTGGCTCCAAGGATGTAATCATCGCTGAAACAAACGCCTTTTTCGAAGGATTGCCGAAATCGTATTATTTGGAAGGGATCAAAAATTAGATAAACGTTGGACGAAGTGTATTGGACTACAAGGAGATTATGTTGAGAAATAAAATAAGATTTGACCAAATGAATCATTTCTTGTTTAATTGTTCAGGGACCTTTCACCCTGCCCTCGTTTGGAACAGAAGTCCTCTGGTCGTACGAAATTGTATTCTATCTCTCTTTGCCACAAGTTCGTTCTGTCACAAGAATTAAATGTTATGGTCTTGTAGATGACTGAATATAAATAGATAATGGATCAACCAATGGGTGGCTGACGAAGTCTCTTCCGATACAATGACTTACACTGTTGGTGTTCCACAGGGATCACTCTTGGCATCAACTTTGTTCGTGGTTTTAATGAAAAGAGATTTAAAAAAACTCCTTTACCTAAAGATAATCATCAATGGGCGATCTTTCTGAATATCCAATAAAGTATGTATGTTTTTGGGAAAAATAATTTTATGACTTCATATTAGGTATTTTCTAAATTTTCAAAACCAATGTTCTCAGTGCAAAAGTGATAAACTGTCCCCTTCGAAGCCCAAATGGTAATTTTGGATATGTACTTTTTGATCGCTCATAGTATCCCTGGGGCATCGAATCTGAGACACATCCTGTATTACAGAGAACTCCTCTAGCGATACGAAATAGTCTCACAGAACAACAGTTCCCCTCCGTTTTTGTTTTGTGCTACAACCCCGTTTTCAATAGATTCTCATTCGTGAGTTCGCGTGGTTCAAATTGCAGCAAGTAATCCTTATATTACTTCCAGACAATCAAAATAGCTGACTAAGTAGGTACATAAAGGGTTTCATAGATTAATACTCGCGGTAAATCTCCGCTTATTGCATTCCATCTCTCTTTGCCACAAGTCCGTACTGTCACAAGAATTAAATGTTATGGTTTTGTAGATGACTGAATATAAATCGTGTCAAGCAGGCATTGTTTTAACGCTGCATGCAGCTTGAATATTTTAATTGACAGCTCTGGGGTTTGTCGGACGCAGTGACTGCGAGAGTGAACGCACTTTGTTATTAATGAGCGGAATGTAGGTCACATAATATGAGTGTTACCCCTTTTGCGAATGCGTACGAGTTTATCAACCGGCAAGGCAACCGAACCAGCCACGCATACGGAAAGCGTGTAATAATTTATTAAATGCTTCGCCGAGAGTAACAATGTGAAATCTAGGTTCTTTGTTCTTTGTGTGATATTTGTTAATTCATATTGTATTCTCTTAGATTAGTTTTTTATACATTATATATTACCAATATAATTTCAATCGGAGAAAGATTGACATAAATACACTAGGAATTTATCAACTGGGCTTGATAAGCATATAAAGGACACAAACCATACATTTGACTACAACAATATAGAAAAATTTGAAAATTGGAAAGAATAATGATAAACGTTTGATATTAGAAAGTATCCAAATTAAGAAAAAAATTGTACCGAGATATCAAAAATTATCTTGGTCAAGGGTGGTTGTGGAATCTAAAACGTGTGTCTTATTTTACGTTTGAAATAATTATGTCACAGTCAGACTGACATCATCAATAACCTACAAATTCCTTGCCTATTTATTCCAGTTGTAAAACAATAGTGAACTACAAATTATGAAATAACGGTTTTAGTAACAAGAAAAACTAAATTACAGTAATTGTTGGAAATGTCCTCCGTTGCCTTCGATGCACAAGTTGACGCGCATCCTCATGCTGTGAAAACCGTTTTGCAGCATTTCTGGAGTTATGGTTGCACATTGCTGAACTATTCTTTGTTGAAGTTCTTGCAAATTATTTACCGGATTTGCGAAAATCTTGTTTTTTAAGTAAGGAAATATAAAATAGTCCATAATTGTCAAACAAGGTGATCTCGGAGGAAACTCAACTTCTGTATGCAAACTTATCAGCCGGTCATCAAAAAACTCGCGGAGAAAAGCAATATTTTCTCGTGTAGTATGTGCTGTTGCACCGTCATGCTGCAAATAACCGTACCGAAGTTCATCATCGTTTAACTGTTGCACAAATTCAGCCAAAAAGTTGTGTCTGTACCTTTCTGCGTTGACGGTGAAATCGAAAAAAATTGGCCCAATTATTCTTCTGCGAGAAACTGCCATCCAAGCACCGATTTTTTGAGCATGTAGTGGCGATTCAGTAAAAACATGAGGGTTATCATTGCTCCGCATTCGCATATTTTGAGAATTGATGTATCCCGAAAGGTGGAACCACGCTTCGTCAGAAAAAAAAGTTAAGTCCAGAAGATCGTCATTCATTAAATTATTGACAAACCAATGGCAGTAAACAAGGCGTCTGGGGTGGTCTGCGGGCAGAAGAGCTTGATGTGCTTGCATCTTATATGGATGCATGTTCAAGTCTTTCTTTAAAATCTTCTGACATGTTCCATAAGAAAGTCCAATTTCCTGAGAAAGACGTTTCAAAGGTTTTGCAGGCTTCTCTTCGATACGTTGACGAACGTCATTGACAACTTCTTCTGTACGAACTCTTGGTCTACCAGCACCTTTTCTATGAGTCACACAACCAGTTTCGCGAAACACTTCAACACAATTTGTAAGGCACGCATAAAAATTGTACGATAATATTGCCACATTGGGAAGTGGTCTCGAAAATTGTCCGAACACAAACGTTGACTGTATTGCCAATTTCCATTAACTAGCGCACCCGTTCGAAAATAGGCTTCAATCATGAAAATTTTGTGGTGTGTGGTAAGAGGCATGATTCAAAAACTGGATTAGAAAATTTCAGCACAATGACTTAACAGATTCTGACACAACAAAACATATTCAAAAATTTAAAGTAAGACACACGTTTTACATTCCACAACCACCCTTGACCAAGATAATTTTTGATATCCCGGTATTAATGAATCAATATCATCGATTCCAATCTTTCAAAACCTTATTATAATCTAATCGGAGAAAACTAATACCCATAGAAGAAAGCGTCGGTTATGCCGCCGCGATGTCTTTCAGTTAGTTTCAATACTTAATAAAATAAAATTAAAGCGTAAGATTTACTCTATGCCATGTGAAATCTATGATAAAGAATGTCTGTCACGGATATTATGTGACTTTCGAAGTATCAACTGTCATTTTAACGTTACCTGTCTTGTTGATGGGTTATGTGTTGTCTGTCAAAGCGTAGACAGTTTGAACCGTGATAATGATCTATTGATCTATGGATCTGTCTGTTATGTAAATTATACGTGATTGTATTATCTGTCCGGAAAGTCAAAATATATCGAATCCCTTTTACCCCGTTCGGATTGAGTTTGGAAAAATTCGTTCTTAGCGGGTTAAGTCGTATAAGGAATGTATCTTGTCAAGTTTCAAGTCGTCCGCTCTAAGCTCTATAGTTTCGGAGATTTCGTGATGAATGTGTAAGTGGTATATATGGGCGAATTTCGCCCAAAACACCGATAATCATTACCACTAATACGACCTTGATACTTTCTCCATTTTTTCTCCTCTTTCAAGATTATGTTCTTCGCTGCCGGAGCAGAGAATTCGCCTTCATCAGATCGTTGGAAATGGTTCACTGTCAAGCTCTCTGGAACTTTAGATTCTCGTAGTCCTTAATGAGCAGATCAAGAGTCTTCATGGGCGCCAAGTCTTAAAATTGAAGCTTTAAGCATTTGTATATCTTGTATGGAGACGATTGTCTCTAAAACTTTGGGTGGTTCTTGACAATCAGATTGAAAATCTCCATGGGTTGAATGTCCTAAAATCTCAAGGTTTATACATATCGCATTCTGAAGCTTCTAGTGCATTTTGAAGTAGCGTTCAGATAACAGAGGTGGAATGTTGGCAGAGGAAATGGGCTTTGAAATTTTTCCTGAAAGTTTGGAGATTATAAATATTAGGAAACACCTCTCTAGGCAAAGAGCTCAAAAACTTCGTCGTTCGATACGAAAAAATATGCCTAAGCTTGTGTATTCCGCCTACATGAATTCTCTCGTGATTATTTGAATGGAATGGCTTCAGTGTATGTTTGGGAACTGAACACCAAACATGTGAGTGGTACTTCAGGACAACTCAAATCGGTGCTTTGTAAAACATGAGGAGCTACTGAGGTGTGAAGTAACGGGTGTCCAAAATAAACGCACATTTTATATTTCGGGGCATTTTAGTTTAAGTCATAGTAGGCGTTTGGAATTTTGACAGCTGTCATGTAGATATCTTGCGATAATTAAAGCCATGGAACGGAACACGGTAGAACCATGCGATGTTAGCGGAGCCTCAAATAGACGAAACGAATGTGGAAAACCTTTGGCTTCGGCAGGACGGACACCAAGATCTTGCGATACAACACCTTGCTTTATTTTGAGTTTTCTAAAATCTCCTGTCTATACCAATAGACCAGCTACAATTGAAAAACGAAATTCGAAGTGTTATTGATGGAATTCGACCGCATTTACGCGAGAATATCATCAATAGTTTCTTGAAAGGAACAAGGGCGTGCCAGCAAAGCCAAAGTGGCCATTTGTCCGATATTGTGTTTTACACTCAATGGTGTCTTCGTAATCATAGTGTAGAAGAATATCATCACTCCAAATAATAAATGTATACAATTGTCAAATTAAAATGTTTGTGGACACCGCTTATATCTTGTCACTGAATAGAAAACTAAGTATTTGTGGAGCGGTTTCCCTCAATGAACCTCAAGTGCTGTTACTGGTGTAAAATGAGGATGATTTTTTAGAAATAAATGTACATGAGATCAGGGTTTCTGGAATTTGTCTTCCTGGAGAATATGCAAGTCTAAGTTTTTGTTGCATTAAACTCTACTGATTATCAGATCCCCATTTCAAAATATTTGCCAGATCATCATTAATCGCGTCAGTCGTCACTATCTCTCGCTCCTCTGGCTTCTTCGGATGATATAGGGGCTCTAGTTGAGAAAGCGGTATGAAGTGTACTATCATTTGCAAATCTGTTTACGGGACAGGAGCTCACCTCCATATGATCGTAGATATAGAGGAGAACATAGTTGGTGCCAAGGCGGATCTCTGTGGAACTCTAGCGTTAATAACCATTGTATTCAGTGAACATCCTATCGTGTAGAAACACAAGCATGAATTTTGGTTGCCTATTGAATTTGCCACATTTGGTATATTTGATTATATGACAGATTAATTCAAAGATATGTTACTGTTAACTTTTTTGATTATAAATGAAATAAGCATTTAAAACTCGGACAATAATCAATTTCCAATCCATATAACGTATTGAATAAGCTAAAATTCTGACTGAAAACAATTGCTGTTGGCTTGTGGGACCGTACGCACGTATTTAAAATTTCTCGTCTTGCGATGCTGCACCGACGCGTTAGCGGTCGGAGGATTTCGACCCTGTACGATGGTTCGCCGACCTCTCGCAGCGTAGCGCCGTCCATCGATAGCGAAAGTGAGCGAGCGCGTTCTTTGTCTTTCCATTATGCTACCACGTTCTCGCTTCAATCTTCTCCTCCTAAACTAAATCTATCCGACTTAATGTCATATTATTGTTAATTATCATCAACCTACCTCAATACTGCGTGACTGAAATCACCTTCATTAGATCTTGCCGTAACTAGTAATTACTACTATATATGTTTCATCGCAGACTTCCCTGATTAAAACCTATTCAATTTGAAGCGAAGCAAATTGGAAACTTAAAACAAATTCCATCTATTCCACACACAAATTTGATATTTATTTTAATTAGTTCGTTTAATCAGAATTCGTAATGAATGCTCTAATCTAACCAAATGTAAATAGGATTTACATAAACCTTTATCGAGTTCAATGGACAGGTTACGTACGTGATTCGCATCTTAATATGCTGAATACATTGCAATCAAGGAGTGGAACCGGACTGTGACTACATGTATTAATCGGTTGTGTAACTGGGAAGATCAACTTCATTCCTTTTAAGAGATCTAGTCATGATGGATTCCTATAGGATATCTGTGGTTTCGGCGTTTACGTAGTGTAACAATTTAGAATAAAGACTAACAAATTGTTTCACCACATTGTGGCATTCTCAAAGCTAGGAATTATCAACTAGAGCTAAATCTAAAATTATGTCCTTAAATACCGGGATATCAAAAATTATCTTGGTCAAGGGTGGTTGTGGAATCTAAAACGCGTGTCTTACTTTACGTTTGAAATAATTATCACCGTCACACTGACATCATCAATAACCTACAAATTTCATACCTATTTATTTCAGATGTAAAACAATAATGAACTACAAATTATGAAATAGTTATGTGAACTTTGAACCTTTTCACAGGTCGTGATAGCCACATTCCGGGTCAAAAACGGTTTTGAAATAGTTAATTTTTCGTATATCGAATGACGTTCACGTGAGAAGCCCGTAGCACGCGAGTTAGAAAAGTGCAAACTGGTTGTACCTAATACGGCTTTACGACGACTTTTCGCGTGCCGTTTTCGCTCCATGTAATTAGATTCAGTATCGGACCGTGCCCGAAGGCCCTCCTTTTTTCGATAAATGTCCATTAAATAGGAAAATTTTGAAACAGTTTGAGCTATTCTCAGATCTCAGCTACGCGCGTCTAACGTGCGACTTACCAAAGGGAATTTTCTCACGACTAAAATATACACGAAACGCGTAAAAGCTAGCAGCCCATAGGCAAAAACACTTTATTACAACTGGCGCCGGTCGCACGGGGCAAGAAATGGCCCCAAATTAACGAGACCGAGGTAAAATGTATACACTCTAACTTACGCGCAGCGAGCTCCTCGAGGCATATGTCAAAATGATTTCGTTCGTAGTTAATTACATAGGACGTCTGGTGACGTTGTTTTCAAATAATTCGAACCTTCTAATTTCGATAGGCCACGTGAAAATCCTGGAGTCCAAAGCGCTAAAGACTTCTGAGTGTTACAATATTCGTATAAAATTGCGAAATTTCGCTTTTTTAGAAACTTCAAAATTAATTATGACATAATTATTTCAAACGTAAAGTAAGACAAACGTTTTAGATTCCACAACCACCCTTGACCAAGATAATTTTTGATATCCCGGTATTAGAAATCAATCTGAACGTGGTATAAATTGAGGGATGAAGGTAGACAATGGTTTGGTGGGAGTTCATTTACAAAATTGTTGACGAATAGTGAATTTTAGGAATCGAATTTGTCATTTAATTTTATATTACTATTGTTTTTTGAATGTTTTAAAATTTCTATGGATTCTAGAATATTGTGATTATGTTTCAAAAAGGTATTCGTGCAATTCGAGTATTCTTTTTTGAATCTATAACTTGTCAAATGTTCGTGGAACCTTATGCAGAAATTGCGTTCAGTTGTTTTATTCTATACTTTGACTACACTCATTCAGATATCAAACATGTTGCTAAAATTCAAGCTGGTTCTAAGAAAACCAAAACGTAAATTGAAATAGGATATTCTTTGTTGCCTTTTAGTATGGACAATTCAAGTACATGAGTTCATTTTCTAGTACGACCGTTCCATCATAAATATATACAGTTTGCTCTTTAAATATGTGGGACGGAAACAAGATGTGAAGCTTCTGAATCCTTGTCAAGGAAGGGTCAGTATAATTTGTAAAATATCGACAAGTCGAAGAGTTTCCTCAAAGTTTCAATAGGAAATCATAAATTACGAAGTTAACAGAAATGGTTCTAAAGAAAACAAGTGCTTTACAGTATATTGGTAGTTATATTTTTATGATCTAATTCGAAACAGCAAGAGGATATCTTGCTATGGTTTAAAAAAAGGTTTTTACCCTGTCTTTTCCTTTGAAGCTACAATCTATTCACTAACCATAACATAAGACGTGCATGACGCAGCCGTTTCTCATCAAACATGTAATTAGAATATTAAGTTGATATAATTTTCATTCATACCTAAATTCTCTCTCTTATTGGGTAAAAGTTACTACCCCCAAACATATTACTAATATAGGAGTGGTTATCCAAGATTTTAAGAAACCAAATTCACCACATTAAAGTCAGTTATATTTTGACTTCTTGAGTTAAATCTTGCTTTGCCTATTTCACGAATCTCTTAAATCATATTTTGGAAAACTTTCTAGTTTGCGTTGTGGTGTTTATGATAGAATCAAGTCATATTCCTTAATACATGAAATTTAGAACTCCTTGAGTAATTGAATCATAATAGTTTGTTTAACTATTTACCCTGGTACATCCGGGCTGAGAAAAATCAGTTTTCATGCCATATTTAGGTTCTAATAAGGTTAATTTAAAATTAAGGATTGATTAATTGTTTTCCAAATTTAACATAATTCCTTAATTGATAATTTAGTTATACTTAATCTTTTAACTTTCAATTCATTTTCATAATAAAAGTTTTATTCCTTTATTATTATTAAATATTTTATACTTGTTTTGATTAAGAGTTTTTCTACTTAGCGTAATTTAATTAAATTGGTATTCAGGAAGAATATGTATATCAATTTATACTAGAAAGCGAATGCAATAAAAAAATGTCTTCTCCCTAGCCATGCCTTGTAAAAGAATCACGAGGGACAACATTTCAGCCTGAACATTTGAACAATAAGTCGTAATTTATACTGTTTAAATCTGAATCTGGAGAAAATAAATAACATGTCGTCTTCGAGACAGATTGAAAAGAGAAAATACATTAAAAGCATCATTTCTGGGCGCTTCCATAAGGCATAATAAATACGTGTAGGTGTGACAACCGTTGGTCCGACAAATATATATCGCGAGTTTAAATCACTCACCGATGCGCCACTTACTTTTGTCTCACATTCCTTAAATGACTGGGATTTCGCGTTATTCTTTCTGAACGACGTTTATTTTTCGCAGTATGTGACCTACATACCAGTTTAAGCAAAGAGTTATCGTAGTAGGTAGTTAAAATTATTATTTACGAGGGTGAATAAAACTTAAAGCAGTGCAATTTATTTACTCCACAGTAAGTGATTTCTGTGCGATAAATTAAGCATGTCATTAACGAGCAGCATTTTCCATAAGATCGTTTTCTTTGACTTAATCGTTATTATTCATAGATAATAAATATATAAATACAATTGAACAAAGACTTTAAAAATGTAACATTTGTCCACAGTATAAGTGAAGTTTTAGAATTGACAGTATGTGTAAATCAAAATTTTGTTTAATATCAACATTTTTAGCTCGTCATGAATCATATCGAAGAGATCATCCATAAACATGTTAGGCCAGTACAAATAGTATTTGAACAACAAAAAAATTCGTTGCAGCAATCTGACAGCGGGATATTGTAGAACAAAATATTGTAAAAGAGGGAAAAATAAATCGAATCGACAGCTGCTATCCGGGGTGGAGTGGGGTGTGTTTTTAGGTGTTTAAAACAGTTTTTCGTGATTTCTGGCTAAACCGTATATTCTATCAAAAAAAGTTGAATATAAAAGTTGTAGGGAATAAAAAGATCTACAGCTTTTGTACTCACCATTTTCACCCTAACTTCGAAATTTTCCGACAAAAATGCGAAAAACCGATTTTCCGGTTTTTAGTTTTTTTCTTTGACAAATAAAACTTCATGAAGCTCAAACTTTGGCAAAAGATACCTTCATTCATTGCAAAAAGGCTGAAATATTTTGGAGGTTGTTGTTAAATTTAATTTAAGAAACAAAAAAAACAAATTTTCAACTGTGCTTCCTCTTAAAACTAAGCTTCCTACAGAATTCTGTTCTGGCTCATTTACTCGTTGTTACATCTACTTTCGATAATTAAAAAAAAATATACTGCAATGAAAAAAATGGCGGGAAAATTGAAAAAACCGAAAAATTGATTAAAATGATTTTATCAATCAATAACAATTATTCAACGATAAATATGCAAATTACCACGAAAACAGCGAATCGCAGTTGAAAATTTGTTTTTTTTTTGTTTTAAATTGAATTTAACAAGAACCTCCATATATTTCCCTCCGAAAAAATTACTACCTTTTTGCAATATATAGAGCTATCTTTTGCCAAAGCTTGAGCATTATAAAGTTTTATTTGTCAAAGAAAAAAAATAAAAACCGAAAAATTGGTTTTTCGCATTTTTGTCGAAAAATTTAGAGGTTAGGGTAAAAATGGTGGGTACATCTGTGTAGATCTTTTTATTCCCTATAACTTTTATATTTAACTTTTTCTGATAAAATGCACGGTTTAGCCAGAAATTTTGAAAAACTAATAACACACCCCATTCCATCCCGGATAGCAGCTGTCGGTTCGATTTATTTTTCCCTCTTTTATAATATCTTGTTCTACAATATCCCTTTGTCAGATTGCTGTAACGAATTATTTTTTTTATTTCTAATATTTTCTCCTATTAGTACTGGCCTATGTTTTGTTTGTAAAGTCGTGAATATTGATAACACACTATTTTGCTCGAAGATAATGGAACTCGAAATTTTGTAGTTTGATTGTTCATTGGACCTGCCTATTTACACTAACAACATATACTAAAGTGAAACTACTGACCTGAATCTTCAGATTATAATTAATGATTGAATTGTCGTAATATAATGAATGATGTTGTTACGTCCATCCCTATTTCTACATGTTATTCCAATATTATCTCACTATTATTCCTAACATCAAATCATCTCAAATCATTGAACTCTGAGTCTCCTATAATCTATATTTCAAAGCCGGATAGGCCATATAAGTTTATTATGGCAAATCTTACCAGCTACCCAATTCACAACATCTGCAATAGTCGAATCATATTAGCAAAAAAGCTGGGAAAATTTGCGGGCAACTCCGATCGACTCCGGGTTTTTTGCAAAATTTTCCTGAACGGATTTACAACATTCCCGAAAAAAAACTAATATGTGCTTTTTCATTTTTCAATTGTTATAGAAGAATAAAGAGAAAAATGGCCAATTTTCATGGCCAAAAATTAGGACATTTCTAAAATTTCGAAAGCATGCCAACAATGGCTGGAAATGCCCACTCGTAATATTGTCCAAACGCAAATTGAAAACTATGAAAAAAAATTAAGAAAACAAATAATGAGTTTAAAAAAATGTCGTTTACACAATAAACACAATTACACAATAAAATTCAACAGCCACGTGCTCAATCAACGGTTTTGAAAGTATGCGTCCCCCCGAGATGATCTTGATATGATTCTAATATAGAAAGTGATCCCTCCTTACTCTTCTCCATTACCAGACGTCTTTCTTTCACATTTCTCTTTCATCTTTTTTTGAACAGCTGTCATATAGACGGTCACGCCACCATATTATCTTGACGCATACAGACTCCATTAATACTAGATAATCTCTGGGCACCTTTCTAAAATTTCTATACGAGTATATATTATAGTCCCATGATATTCAGAATTGAATCGGGGTAATGTTACTTCATAGATCGGATATAAATCTTCCAACAATCAAAAAAGATTTGTTACCAGTCACCTCGAAAACCCCCGAGTACAGTTTTCTAGCCATTTTCATTGAAAATTCCACAATTTCCGCGTTTTGTCCATCAACATTGGCCAATAAATCGAAAAATGGAAAATCCGACTTTGGAATCGTGATCAGCGACTTCGAAAACCCCCGAGTGGGCATTTCCAGCCATTATTGGCATTTTTTGGCCATGAAAATTGGCCATTTTCCTCTATAACAATTGAAAAATGGAAAAGCACATATTAGGTTTTTTTCGGGAATGTTGTAAATCCGTTCAGGAAAATTTTGCAAACAACCCGGAGTCGATCGGAGTTGCCCGCAAATTTTCCCAGCTTTTATACTTTTTTCGTCTAATTTGACCCGACTATAATTCAGCTGGTCAACAACTTATTATTGCCCAGCAAATTAGTCCCACTTCTTCCATAGATTCTGGAGAAGAACTACTATCAAGAGGGGATGAAGTTGAAGACCAGAATTCAAGATTCAATATACACAACATTATTCATTGAACGTTCCAGCAAATATCCAAATATATACTCGTTCATTATAATCAAGTTTGTAATTATCATATTGTTAAGTGTAAGAATTAAATTCATTCAAAAATATTCAACCACAACTCTCAGTTATTAAAACAGTGCCTTTGTGTACGATCCCAAAACATTACAGATGTATCAAAGTACTGAGATATACTTGATTCGGATACTTGTTGATACCTTTGAAAAACTTGATATACTGTCTTACTTCACAATTTTATTCAATCACTTGAACTTTAGGGGGAGGAAACCTCATGCGGAATCCACCAATAGGATCTTAATAATAAATATTATAAATGGGGGGATAGATGCCACACTAACATCTTGAGAGGGTTGTTAACTGGGTTATTCTGATTATGGTAGGTAAAGAAATGTACTAACACAATGAAGTAATAAACTAAATAACAATTCTAACGACTCTAAATAACCATTAAGACCCAGGTCAATAACACTGCATATTAGGTATTTACAATTATCGTAAATATCCATTCTTAAAATATTTAACTAAATTTTAATATTAAAGGATGTATGCTCTTCTATGTATGTCCTCAACACATGTCCTGGAAATGGTCCCATTACCATATTATATAGATGCGATAGTTGAACTTGAATTAGATCCATTTTTATCGAAACCGGGTCTCTGTATACTGATAAACAATTGACCCAATTTGTTTCGAAAGATATGAACAATTCTGCTGCTAAAAAAACATGGCGTAATCTATGACCAAAATGTAGTTCGTGATGTGTTTAACGAAACTATTAAGCATATCCATTTGGAGAAAAAAGATTATTAGATTGTTAGTAACAATAATAACGACGTGTTTTGTTAATATTTATCACCGTGCAAAATTTCATACGATTATCTCCGATTGTTTTTGTTTTATTCGCATTTTTCGATAACTTTACAACTAAAACGCATATAAATAATATTACTTCAGACAATTTTTAAGTTCACCATTGACTGGTCCTATATCTAGAATCCGAACGGATTGTCGGATCTCGACAAACTTATAAAGCCTAGTGGAGTCAATCTACGGATAAATAGGACGAGGTTCGTAAAAATTTGATAGAAGTTAGCGACCTGGAAAAAATGGTGTCTTATGTTAAAAATAATAAGATCTCAAAATTTCTATTACCAATATTGGGTGGAACCATGTCTAACCTTCAAAAAACTGGTTTTTCGACCTTTTTTTAGGTCAGTTTTGGAGTTTTATTTTTTTGGACCTTAAGACTTCCAGCTAAGGTTTGAAATTGGTTCCCTTTTATTGTTGGTATTTGAGGAACCTTCAGTCCATTTTTCTGACAGTCCGTTAACCCCCCTCCTGGAATATATATAAATACACCTGTAAGGCCGCATTATGGCAATGGGTGTAAGCCGAGACCGCTTTTGCCGGACATGTCGACAGAAGGTGGAAAAGCCTCTCAGGCGCCGTTTGACAAGCCCTGCAGCTGACATTAGAAACCTGCACATCCATCACGTTGTGGCGTGTTGATTATGCCATCTTGGCAAGCTGCGGTAAACCCTTCAGCCCCGGATGTAATCCCGACTGACCTTAGGTAGCCGAAGGTCAGTCTGGTTGACAAGGCGAGCGTTTCAATGTTTCTGTAGACAACACCGTGTATCGGCTTGTCAACATGCCGCCTGAGCATAAGATCTTGTTCCGCGTCATTTTTCTGGGCTCTTAGGCGAGAAGCGCCCTATAGTTGACCTCGACTGATGTGAAATTCGAGTCAAAGTTCTTCCGCAGCTTTTTGTGCTGCCTTAACGATAAATGTTTCCATTCTGGCCAATTCGTGCTTTTTGACAAGGCCCAGGAGGGGTTCCGAACTATTAAGAACTTTACAAGCTATACAAAGTACCACACTTCGATGCAGACCCTCCAGACTAAGGAATCGCCTATCTCCCTGGTGACGTAAGGGATAAATGCGGAAAACGGACGACCTAGGATGCAAACTATGATGGATATGCATCATTTTTCGGGTGTCTTTGTCGAGTTCACTTCACCACTCCAAAAGAGTGAAGCAGAACTGGAACGGCAAGCATATTTGTTCCAGACGCCTTGTTCTCACTCGAAAGTTCGGAAGACCAAATCTTTTGAACAAAGGTTTCTGTACTTGCCGCGGAGAATCATCTTTACCTGGGAAGCGTCATAATTAGCACGCTGTTTAATTCCCAGGTATCGATAGGTCTCTCCAGCATCAAGATG
The DNA here is from genome assembly GCA_958510875.1 of Endomychus coccineus. Classification (NCBI taxonomy): domain Eukaryota; kingdom Metazoa; phylum Arthropoda; class Insecta; order Coleoptera; family Endomychidae; genus Endomychus; species Endomychus coccineus. The sequence goes on from OY294067.1 coordinate 288,843,926, forward strand.
TTCAAAGATACTTCCGTCGGCAAGCTGCATATTCTCGTGCACTTCCGGAGATCGTCCTCTCCTCTAATGAAACTATATTCCAATTTGTACAATTTTATAATATTGAACTTTTAAAATTGTTTCTTATATTTATTCTTAATATGAATACTTTTTTACTAATGAATATTGTATATTATAATTACCATTTAATAAAGATGTACTCATGTACATGGGCAATGGTTCGATGAATGATTTTTCTTCTAGCAAATTAATTTAAGAATATTGTAGCAATTAGTAAAATGAGGGGCAATGTCATATACAAAGTCTGCACGATCCTCTCAGAAAATGAAGCCGAGAAGTTAACCCTGATGAATTAACTAAAATGACTCTTTGGGTCGTATCTATTCATTAAACGTATCGAAAAAGAATTCCTGTTCAACCTTTGCCATTCCGTAAGTTAATTTGAAACTCTGTCAATATGTGCATTTAAAACAAAAAAAAAAAAACAAATGTGACTTCATTGTGAATACCTGATGAGCTCCAGTCACATTTTTCGTTGCCAATTTCAACTTGCGTTTTTTTTATATTTTTCCAGCTCAGGTACTTTAGTAATTCAGCCACGCCATCTCCACTTACATTTTAAAACGTGCCGAAATTGTTAAACAGCGTGTAAGCTTTCAGGTGATGTTTACAGCACAAAATGAACAATTCAAAAATGAGGACGTTGTCCATAGCTTAATATAAATGCCAAATGGAGCTTATGAAACATGCTCTGCGTATGTGTGGATGGCGACAACGCTTGAATTTTAATCAAGTTTTTACTGGCACCGCGATTCACCTGGTATCAGTTAATTTTTTCGACACAAGTAGATTATAATTTCCACTTTGTTGTCTATACGTTAACTTTATTATTTTTGTTGCAGGTGAGTAAGGATGTAACTTTCTAAATAATATTTGGTAAGTCAACAAAACAAGTGTCATCAGTTCGTATCCTAGGAGACCAAACAGTTTCAAAGATGGTAAAGGAACTGCATCGTATTCTTCTTATTGATTCAATAATAGCAATTGCTCAAATTTCATTTCCCTCGTTCATTCGGAATAATATTATGGAAATGCTATTCTGTCAAATTAATGCAGTTAAATGGGTATACAAATTTTCTAAACCCGTAAATCCTTGGGAAATGGATCGATTTTGATGGGACAAATAGCATTCTCTTCAGAATGTCATCAGAAAAAAGTTGACCACGATTTTATTGATATTATGGTCTATAAATGCATACATACATTTTGAATTGTTATAAACAATTATGTTTATTGATGAAAATACGTATTGACCAAAATATCTAGTTCAAAAGCAAATTAGAAAAAAATAATAAAAATTTTAATGTCTTAGTATGACAAGGTATCAATAAATATATATAAAATGAAACATATTAATTTTTTTAGGAAGTTTTGGGAGAGTTTTTATGGAAGGGAAAACAATTATTTAAAATTAGTGGCATGCCATTTTTTTATTATATCAAGACTTAATAAATTTCATTAATTTTGTAAAAAAATTCAAGTTTTGAGTGTGCATATTATATAAAAATGAATAAAAATGTAACACTTTCTTCATTTGTTAATAAATAATTTGTTTATAACAAATCAAAAATATATGTATGCATTTAAAGACTATAATAGCAATAAAATCAGGAGGCCAAACTTATCCGAAAACAACTATAAACTCGATATTTTGGTCAAATTTGTATATTTCTTAACAAATATAATTTGTTTATAACAAATTAGCAAATTTGTGGACATTCGACGATATTGACGATAAAATCGAACTCAGAATAGCAACATTATTCGAAAACAACCCTATAGTCGGAGTTTTGGTTGAATTCATCTATTTTGTTAATAAATAAATTGTTTATAACAAAAAATAGTCTTTATCCGATAAAAACCGTCGAATTTGGCATTTTTTTAGGAATTCTTATGAAATATCAAAAATGGGGTGATTAAATTGTTTATTTGTTGTTAATACAATACCAACAATTTGCGCAACTTTATTTGTAGTCTAGTCAACCTTTTTTCTGATACCATTCTGAAGAGGATGCATTTTGTCCGATCAAAATTCATCCATTTCCCACGGATTTAGGTGTTCGATACCCAAGACTGCACTAAATAAGAGAAGTGTAAACAGAGACTGTATAAATAGTATGAGGTCGTTTTTTATTCACACAGTAATAACATCGTGAAAATTAAGCAATTATTGATAATAGAAGCGGGACATACGGCGGAAAAATGAAAAGATTTTTCTCGCTTGATTTAAATATTGAAAAAAACAATTAACCGATAAACAAGTGCCTAGACACATCCAAATGAATATCATCTTTTTATGAAATCGGTCGTCTCGTTTTTTCAAGAAGTACCGAATAGGTTTGCAACCTGTGTGTAATAAACACACCCTTTTCTGGAGCGTTGAAAATTGAAAAAATCGTGACTACCAAAGTATACATTGAATAGACTCAAAACTTCTACAGTAAATGCAAGTTAATTTGAACCTGTTTTCACCCAAATTTCAACATAACCGGGCAACAACAACAAAAACAATTATTAAAGTAAACTCAAATTCATACCGTCAGTTAACAACAGTTTGTAACAAACGGCGATGTGGTCTAGGAGTTAGGATAGTTAGCTCCAACTCAGAAGACTTGGGTTCGATGCTCAGAAATGAAAATTTTGTTTTTGTACATTTTCTTTGAAAAGAATCATATGAATATTATTTTTAGTCGATGTAATAATATATTTCATTATCTTTACACAATGCGAAAAATATCTTATAGAATGTGAAACAATTATATAAAAATCAGTAACCAAATCAAATCATTTGCAAAGAGTATCCTTGCCACGTACACTACTTATCGATCCTCCTAGCACATTTGTAGTTTTTTATATGGCCGCAAAAAGGACCAGCCTGTATTCGCCAGTATTTTTATCACAAATTTAACAATGTATCAGACATCATAGTTTTGAACATATTTTTTTGGGAAACAAATAAGTTTTAAAGCCATGAATACAGTATATCCCCATTATACAGTGAATCACATTAAGCCACAAACAACCTCTCCTCTAGATCCGAACCTAGATACGAACCAAAGCGACTATGAACAATGGTAGAAGGAAAGGTAGAATTGCAATATAAATTTGTCACTCTTACACATAAAGTCACCCACATATTTTTTATCGGCCAATGAACACGCAAAATAGTAGTGAGGATTTGCGCGTCACTTTCGTTAATTATAGCAAACACTTGGGTCAAAGGTCACAGACAATTAGATGAAGTGCATCAAGTAATTGTATTAAGTCGCCGTCTGGACGACACGGTGTCATAAAGGATTCTCAGTTGCACTATCAACCAATGCAGCTTATTATACTTCCAATTTAGGCCCATTGTACTGTAGAAGATTGCAAATTAAACTGGTGAATTCTTAATTAGAAAGGATATGACTGAATTATCGTTGAATACGTTTTATTTTGCATAGAGCTCTCGTTTCAAACCAGGACCGGCTCAAATATGTTATATTATTCAATCAAAGTTCAATTTTTCTTTCCAATGTGGTTTTTTGTCATGAATTTCAAGACAGCTGTTGTAGCACAGTCCAAACATTCGACAGCTTTCCAATTTCGCTACGGTATAGCTTTCGTTATTCCTCTTCGATCGATTTCGTAGAAATTCAATCGGCTTTTGGACTGGAAGGGTTTCTTGAGAGGGGTAAGAGCATGTGCTCAACTGTAATCATAGTTCATCCAGGAAATTCATAAAGCTGATGATCTTGCCGGTTGAGGTTTTGTTCAAATCTTCCGGTACAGATGTGTATCACCGATCATCTCAGATCTGATGCTGCCCCCATTTTAACAACAGATGTCTGTCCTCAGTAGGTGGGTTCTATTCCGTATCCATTCAACTCCTTCGGGGGATGATGATGTTGAAGGGCAAGTTGATGTTGTTAATTGTGGGTACGGTGCCTGAGTTTTCCAGTAGCCTATTCGACTCCATAGCGTTTGCTTGTGGCGTGGCAGCGGTTACTATTGAGTTAGTCAGTATGTTGCCCATCTGTCCTCTTTTTCCTAATATATGTGAAGAGGAGGCAAGTCAAGTAGGACATTTATAGCAGCCGCTGGTGTGGAGCAATCGGATACAGACAATCATGATTGTGTTGATAAAACTGGTGATAGAACACCTCACAGGACACTGTCATCTGAAGAAACACAATGGGCGTGGTTGAAGACCCAAATTGTAGTAGATGTGGAGAGGCGGATCCTACCAGAATGTCCAACACTGGCTTCTCTTAGGCTACAACACCTCAGCAACAGACATATACCGCTTGAAGCCATGAGAGATATCAGTCTATGCAAAATCTTAGCCTTCGGCACTGCCTTAGGCCTGCTGGACTGATTTTTGTATTAAGGGGCGCATAATGAACCCAACCAAGCGGTATAAGTGCTCCGGACTTGTCCATCCCGTTTTGATTGATTGATTGAAGATAACGCGACCAAGGATGCTTTCAACATCAATTCATTGATGCAAAAATATGACCAGTTTTTAGTAATTGAAAATATATGGGATATATGCTTTTGTACGCCACATAGCAGGTGCCAACATTGGATCTAAATATATAGCGGCTTGTTAGTATCACTAGTTGTTTATGAATATGTATATCATTCTGAAGAGCCCCCATTACAAGTTGGAAGCGAGTTGAAGCTTTCCATCTAGCCCGTTTACTTTGAATAAAAATTACTTCACTTCAAATTAAAGAGAGTTCACATTTAATTGCAATCAGTCTCTAGCAAACGAGTTTAATTAAAGAATTGTTGCTATAAAATAGAAAACTTTCTCGGCAAGGCAAACGACTTATTCCTCCAATTATACGATTTAATCAGCACGGATAAGAAGCCAAAGTTACGCCCGCGTTTTGTCGAACTAATAGATCTAAGCTTTTGGCGATTCTGTGAAGTTAGATTGAACGAATGAGTGTCGTATGAAACAGACGTTTTAGAAGAGCGAATTCTTCCCGAAAATCTGTTTTGAAACTTTCAACTGCAACAAATGAAACGATGATCCAATCTTTACTCACAGGAATATCTTTCACGCAAAAAAGCTGTGATCGATTGATTACAAAATAGGTTTTGGACATTTCTGTGAGACAAATGTATGATTGAAGGAACAGAAAATATATTGTAAATGATTTAGAAATTGCTAATCAAAAACGTTAACATGTACTCTATTTTACATTGAAATTTTATCCAAATTGGCTATGTAATGTATTTTACTACTCTATGTTTTATACTGTCACCTGTTGTCACATGAACTATCAAAATTTGCTTCATCAGGGTTCACATATTTTTTGGCCGATTACAATACTTCTCTTACACTATATCATACAATTCAATATGGCTTTCGTCAGCAGATATCAATAGGAGACCTCCTTGCCTATGTAACACATGTATGTCACCTATTGAAAAACTTGGAGAATCTCTAGCTCTATCATTAGATATCTCCAAAGCATTTGACCGAGTCTGGCACCAAAGTCTTCTTGAGAAACTTCCGTCATATGGTTTGCTGCCTTAACTTTTTCGCTTACTATCGAGTTTCCTCTCAGATACAACACTACGTGCGGTGGTTGACGGAGTATCCTCCGATACAATGGCTGTCAGGGCTGGTGTTCCACAAGGATCTGTCTTGGTACCAATTTTGTTTCTGCTTCATATCAAAGCTCTGCTGGAAGTGACCATCTGCCCCGTCCACAGCTTTGCAGATGATGGTTTACTTCATACCGCTTTCTCATCTAGAGCCCCTATACCATATATTGACGTCAGAGGAGCGAGACGCATTTAACGGAGATCTGACAAATATGTTGAAATGGGCTCTGATAATCTAGTGGAGTTTAATGCAGTCAAAACTCAGGCTTGTGTCTTATCCAGGGAGGTGGATCCTCCAATCCCTATTATGATGATGTCAGGTACAACTATTCCTATGAAGTATTCTATAACAATGCTCGAGATCACCACCAACAGCACCCTCTCATGAGCTGATCATGTGAGGTCCATTGTAAAAAACACTACACAAAAACTTCGTGCCAGGAGCCACTTTACATCTCAACAGCGAAGTTGTGGAACTCTTCACCTAATGAGGACTTTCCTTATGCCTATAACCTCCAAAGCTTCAGAAAAAATAGTAATGTCTATGTCCTCTCCCTACATTCGACTGCTGGCTCACACAATGTTCGTCGAACATTATAGGTTTCCCTTTCGTGTGGTCAAAGTATTGAAAAAAATCACGCTATACAAACATACAAATTGTTATGGTTGATTTTATTGGAGTTTTACCATCCTCTGCTTACAGAGTAATCGACAGGGTGTCATATGCTACTGCAAATTTGAACATCGATATATAATATCAAACAAACAAAATTGTGTTCTTTTTATGATTTCAGAAGACTGAACCCACCACCAACTGCTCCCACCCTCTCCAAAAATATGCAATATTTCTCCACCCATTTTAACGCAACAATGCATATTTTTTATTAGGGTTGGAGCAGATGGTGGTGGGTCCAGATTTTTGACTTCGAAAAAACATGTTTCATACATCGCGGACTATTAATAGGTGCAGTTTTGATCCCAAACATTTTTCCGGCGCTACCTTCTGTCTTACATTTTTTTTTTATGTGGGATGCATAACCTAGCATATTTTCTTACTTTCCATAAAAACATCATCATGATGTTTGAAAATTTCTGGCGTATGAATATTCTTATAAATTTTATGATGCCAGATCATAATTTCATAACGCCTGAGTTACACCATTCAATTTTTACTTATGCAGATGACTATACCTGTATGGATCCCTCAGGCACCGACACTTCGGAGAATCAAAACTGCTCCCAGAAGAACTTATGGAAGCCAGCAGCACTGGCAATATTCTGGGTTTCTGGCGAGCCACAAACCTGCTAAAATAGAATAGGCTTCTGACCAAGGGGTGCACAATGGGCCCAACTAAGTGGCCTAGTGCACCAGGGAGCTGAGCCCCCTCCCCTCAAATGATGATGATGATGATGATGATGATACCTACATGTAGAACGTTCGGCGGAACCAAGATTTTTTTTTAATACTTAAAGAGCAGGGGCTCTATATGAGGGAAGTTAAAATTAACGTATTACATAGTTTCCTGAATTAAAGTACAGCGCCTATTAGTCGGATTCCCATGTGTTCTTCGCAATAATTGCGAATACTAATTTTCATGAACAGATTCGTACACGTTGGACGAGTTTTCTCGTATTAAGTTGAAAGAGGAACACTGAGATCTGCTCGGGCATCTACTCGAATGTAACTTTGCTTCTTTCCCAGCGTATATACAGCGCCGGAATGTCAAAGTTATGTGATACATAAACCGAGCACTTGCTGGCATAATTAATAGTGGCAGCTTCCCGCTACGCCGTAACGTGCCTTTCCTATGTTGTTTGTGCCATTTTCGTCGACTACGGTTTATTTTAATTGAAGATATAAATATGTAAACTCTAATAGAACCGATGTAGCATCTGTGTTGTTAACGTTAGAAACAACTACAAGTGAAAAAGGATAAATCGAGGAACTATTTTCCCACACACGTTCTAAACTCCCAGTTGTGTGTAGAATGGATTCGTTTGGCAATACAAGAACGGTCTGATAAAATAGGAAACGAATTACAGCGATAATCCTGCACTAGTGCGGTTATCGCTTTAATCTTTCATAAGAGACTCGTTTGAAAAAAAGTATTTTGTTTCTACTCCCACCTTTAAAATATCATTTATCGCATAAGTTTTCATGACGCTAAGTGAAATTTTAAATTTACCTTGACAAGCTGTGACTTTGTGCCCCTTAGTCACCGGCTAAAATTAGCTCTAGGATAATAATGATTCTTGACCCAGGTATGAATTATATGTAAATTTTTGGGAAATAGGTGACATTAGCACTTATATCTACTATATTTTTTTTACTTACGTTTTGTTCCCGGGATCATCATCAAGACTTTTCAAAACTAATTCACTATTCATCTACTAAAGCGTTAAGAGTCTTCATTGCATCAATACTAGAATTTTTTGGAAACTGTTCAATATTTCAACTTGAAATTTGGAGGGCACTTTTGAAGGCATACAATCTATTCTCAGTCCAAATTTCAGCTAAATCTGTTGAAAACTACTTGAGTTAGCCGTCACGCAAGTTCCCATGCATTTATGTATATATATATATATTTATTGCGGGAGAGGGGAATGTCGGATTTACTTGAAATTTGAACTGGGAGTTCCTTAAACATTGACAATAAAAGGGTTCCAGTTTGGTCTCTTAATTCCCAATACAACTGGAGATAGCAATTTTTTTTGACGAACTTCCCCTAAAAATGTCCAAAATACCCCAAAATGGCGGCAAAAAGGGGGTTGCGGTCAATTTAGGAGGTAGAAATTTTAGACTTTTGTTTTGTACACCAAAACAAACATTTTCCGTGGGGTCACGTTGAATCATAAAAAATTTTCGATCAAAATGTTTCATATACTCTACTATTGACATTCTTCTTATTCCAATACGGCATTTTGTTGGTCTTCAAATGATGCAACTCGGCAATAGTTTAACCGATCCTGAATCCCTTACCCTTTCCGCAATCCTGATGATGAGGTTTGAATTTGAGCCACATCCCGTGCTCGAAATTAAAGACTAATTTGATAAACGTTCAAAATACGAATTTGAATTTACGACAGTTCAATGGTTGGGTTATGACGTGACACTATCAGAATCATAGAGATGAAGAATGAAGTTATTGACTTCCATACAAAAAGACCCCATCTAAGAGTTTCGAAGAGAGACTATCTCTTTCTAATTGTATGCTCCGCCTACTTGCTTGGCGCGTTATTTAAAAACAACAACCGGAGCATAAGTGGCCGAAACATATCGGGCACGAGTAGAAAGAGAAAGCCGCTCATCAAATTCCTTAGGCGGAGTCAGAAAATATCTACCTTCAAGTATCTATTCTTAATCTCTATGATCAGTGGCGGCTCGTGAATTTTTGAGAGAGGAGGCTGGACATAAAACATTTTTGTAAAAATATACTCTATTCACAGCCTTTTAACCTTCGCACAGCGACCGTACCAGCTACTTCAGTGACAAAATTAATTGTTAACCAGCAAGAACCAACGTGGAGGTATAGAGTTTCTCTTGCCAAACATTTTTTTGTTCGTTTTTTGTCTTTTATTTTTTTTGGATTTTTAATATTTTTTCTTTTTTTTGGAATTTTTCATATTTTGTTTTTTTTTATTAATTCTATTATTTTTTTTAATATATTAACGGAATTCTACGGTCTTTAGTTTGCGAAAAATGATCAATAATATTATCAAAAATGTATCATTTTGTTTTAAGTGTTTTACTAAATCTTTTTCAATAGATAATAAACTAACATTGTATAAACGATTTTGGCCCATTGTATTTGTCATGTAAGTTTTAATTCGTTTGAGAGTAGAAAATGATCTCTCCACCGATGCCGACGTGACAGAAATGATGACTGTCAAACAAAGTAGTTTATAAAACTGAGGAAAAACTTGTTGCAAATCATTATCTATCATATATTTTATCATATCGGCGTGACTGTCGTACTAGCCTAAAATATCTTTATCCGAGTATATAACGCATAATTCATTCTGCCGTGCTATTTTATCAAAAAATTTATATTTTAGAACTAAGTTATCTTAACGTGTATTGGGGAACTGTTTTGAAAAAGATTCGAAAAATCTTCTATTCGTCAAGTCAAAAAACTTCAATTCATGTAAATCGGAAAATCGAATCTCAATTTGACCTTTAATAGTATCTAAAATTTCATAAAAAAGTTGTTTATACTTAATGTAGTTTCTTGTCTACCAAATTATATGTTTTCCTCCTTTTCGCGGGACGAGCCTCATCAGTTGAAAAATTTTCAAATAAAATATTAAAATGAAATTCTGTATTACGGAAAATTTGTCCAATGAAATGTTTCAAAGGATCTCTTGAATTTATGTTGTAAAATTTGAAAAATAAGATCAGTTTGTTCAAATATTAATTTAAAATTATCAAGAAAAAACAAAAATCTTCATTTTCTAAATAAGATTTTAAACCAACAGCAGCATTTAATGAAACCTGATCTGTTGAAAAGTCATCACTGTTTAATACAAAATCAAATGTTTCAATTAATTTGTCTTTATTTTTATGGATGGCAAATACTGCACGTGATGTAAAATTTCATCGAGTTGGAGCATTACAGGGAAATCAATGATTTTTTTAAAACTTCGTCTTGTCAATATTACTATTAGTATTAACAATGATCGATTTTGATAGTTACCTGACATTACTAATCCTTTCAAATCCGGTAAAGGCCGTTTATTTAAAAGAAACACTTTTATCATATGTTAATTCACTAAATGGATTTTCTAAAAGGCAGCAACTAACTCACTAACACTCATTTTAAATTTACAACAGACAACAATCTAACCTTACTTGGCGTGACAACACATAAACAAACAAGCACTGACTGACCTAGTCGGCAGTCCGCAGAACGCACGTCTCGTATGTCATAGATTGCTAGTGGCTGCCGCAGGCTAGCCTCCAGAGGGTGTTGCTATTTTCGCTGATTTACTCAGTTGGCGTTCGGACTGGTCGGAAAAACGGCAACTGCGTTGAACAACACATGCTCAGCGTTTGAGATATATAGAGAGTCTAGCCTCAGGGCACTGTTGCCAGATTAAAAATAACTACTGAGAACGGGGAATTACTTGTAAAATTTTAAAAATTATCAGAGAAACAGGAAATAAAATGGAGAATGATCATTAAGATAAATTGGTGAGGAGGCTGAGCCTCCTTAGCCTCCTTCGAGGAGCCGCCACTGTCTATGATCGGACTAAATTGACACGATCAATAATTGTTATTCTCTGATGGAACAATACATCAAATTTCGAGAATGTGTCGGTCTCTTACAATAAATGGGAAAGCATTTCGTTTATTTGGATCCAACAAAACTTTTCGTGTTCCACGATGATGGATAAAGCTATCCAAATTCTCGAGTTTTGAAGTGTTGAAAGATTATCGTCTTGATGGACGTGTTTACATCCTAAATCGTCGTTACATAATCCGTTGTTCTCCCGACAACTAGTTTGAATCTAAAGTACCTGTATGAATAGAGAATGGCATTGCACTGTAGAATATGCAACCTACACACGTTGTATGAAACTAGACTGGCAAGGCTAGATGAAACTAGACGTAGACAATAACCAGTCACTACTCAACTCGCGCGCCTAGCAACACAATGCAAACAGGTCATAAAGGTTATTACTGCTACAGTATATCGTCGCCCAGTAAAAATGCAACATAAAATGAATTGTGAATAATTATTGTGAACATCCTTGAGTTCGTTACAAGCTATTAGTCATAGATGTCGCCAGCCGAATTATTTATTCATTCACAACAAATGTTATCTTTGTAAACACTTTTTATTGCAGATATTTCCCTGTGATAATGAGAAAGACTATTTTTGACATGAAGGCAATGTGTGTGTGTTTTTTTTTCAGAGAAAGTTGTCAAAATGCATTTAGGCACTCCTGTCAAAAGAGTGTGTGTGTGAGACACAGGCAGGCGCGGATTCAGACTTTCCTTTGGGGGGGGGGGGGGGGGGAATATTCAAAGTTGGATATCAACCCCCCCCCCCCGAACACATAGTTTTTCTCTTAAGAAGAATAACTTATATTAAGATAGTTTTTTTTTCAAAATAATGAACAATGTATCACATATTTCAGTCACGTACCATGAATCAAGTTACAGCTTTTTCAATCAGTTTTTACAAACTCCAATTATTAAAATAAACTAATCAATTGAACTATTTAAATAATATTAATTAATTATATTTAGTAAAAAAATATGATTCAACTATTAAAACTGTTAAAAAATTAGATAAATCTTTTTTTATTATTAACGCAGTGTCTGCATTAAGAATTGAATGTAATTAGATTTGTTCATATAAATAGTGTTAGCAAAATTTGTGCCGTTACAAAAATAATACTTGAGATATTTTCTAATGAAATTAATTCAAATTGAATAAAAATTAAAATAAACTAATTAATTGAACTATTCAAATGATGTTAATTATTGAATTATATTTAGTGGAAAATATATGAATCAACTATTAAAACTAATGGAAAGTTGAATTAAAAAATTGTTATTATTAAAATGTCAGTATCTACTTCAAGAATTGAATAAAATTAGATTTATTCATATAATAAGTCTTAATAAAGTTTGTGCCGTTACACAAATAATACTGTAAGTGATTTCTGATGGAATTGATTCAAATTTAAAAAAAAATTACCAATGAAAATTAAATTGTTTAAACTTCGCGAATTTAAAAGAGCTAATTTCACATGTAAATTAAATAAAAATACGATATAATATAAATATAGAATAAAACTTTATTTTAATGAGATAAAAATATAAACATACATTTTTATCACTAAAATTAAAATTAATTAATTGAACTATTTAAATACTATTAATTAATTAATTATATTCAGTGAAAAAATATGAATCTTAACCTTTAAAAATTGGATAAAATTAGATTTGTTCATCTAAATAGTATTAGTAAAATTTTCTTCGAGATCTTCACAGATCACGAAAATCTGATGAAATTTGAACATACAGTAAGGAAAAACTATACTCTCTTCTGTATGATATGCGAGGGAAACAAAGTGAAGTCGTCAAACCACTTCCTTCATGAATGCCCTGCGCTTATTCGAACCTGGTTTACCTGTCTAGGCCGATGATATAAAGGATCTAAATGTAAAAAATATCTTAGGATTGTGTCGAACAGCGGGGTATCCAAATACCCCAGGAAAACGTAGCAAGGGACAGTGTATAAGGGTCTTCGGCTGAGTGTACTGAACTTACTAATAAGCCCGCTACTATCACAACCAATACCAACCAAAACTTTTTTTATTCTAACATTTGGCGAAACCTATTTGGGAATTACATTTAATATTACAAATAATTTGTATTTTTTTATATAATAAGTAGAGAACGCAATTTTGTTTGTAACACAATTCATTATGTAACGATGCTTCAAATCTGCAATAGCATATTATTACACCCTATTGATTATTCTATAAGACGAGTATGGTAAAACTCCAATAACATCAGCAATGACAATTTGTATTTCAATGTAACATAAAACATAAGACAACCTCTTTCATTAGCTGTTTTTAAATCATTATATTTACCCCGCAGGAGTGTCCGAAACATATTTTGCCAATAAAAGTGAGGGAAGTCACGTGATCATTTCATTTCATGGCGTTTTTGGAAGTTCATTCGTTTTTACTTGAATATTGAAGTTTTTTCGTATGTTTTGAAAATATATACCAGAGTTTAAACAATTAGCTTCTTGGGATCAAGTGCATTTTGGGCACAAAAATATCTTCGCATTTCTCTTCCTGTAGTTGTAGCGTTAAAGTATGTTATTTGGTGTATTTTTGGTTATTGTTGAGTTTTCATATTTACTATCATGAGGTGCGTATATGTGTCAATTAAGAAGCACGGGAAATGACCATTTATTTCGAATCATATGATAGTTGTCATGCAAGTAATGCCACTGGTAATTTATTGAAAACAATTATAGCTAATAATCAGTAGCTCACAGCATTGTGTCTCATTTGAGCCCAAAAAAGTGCTTGTGTTTGTGGTTTTCATACCATAGAGATGGAGAATAGAGTTATTGACTTCCATAAGCGCAATGCTTTACAAAAAAACCCATCTAAAAATTTTGAAGAGAGGCTATCTCTTTCTAATTGTATGCTTCTAGTTGTGTGCTCTGTCTTCTTTCTTCACGCGTTATTTAAAAACAACAAACGGAGCGTATGTGGGGGGGGGGGCATAACGGGAACCAGTAGAAAGAGAAAGCCGATTGTCAAATTCCTTAGACGGAGTCAAAAGAGATATACTTTCAAGTAATCTATTCTTGATCTCTATGTTCCTTACACATAACATTATACCATCTCCATATAATTGGGACCGAACCAGCGCCCATCAGGAAATCACTAGCTTCAGAAAACTACTATTATTGCGTAATCATGGGTAAGCATCTCCCGGAAGTCTCTAGCATCAAGATTGATGCAATAATAATTCGAGTCAAACAATATGGATATGGACATGTAATATTTACGAAAATACCCCGTTAGCGTATGTGTAAGCATAGGAGACAACGCTGTCGTCTTGTTCATCGTGGGTTTCAGATTGTATGGTCTGCAACGAAACAGAAAACGCGCTTCGAATGTAGAAAACGATCTAGCAAGAGTATCGTCTTCCTACACTCGCATTATTGAATTACACTCACATTATCGAATTTTGCAATTTCCTCTTCATTGGTATAAAATAACATTAATAGAAGATCATCATAATGATTATTCTTGAAAAGGTACTATATAAACAAAGAATGTTTGGTTATTCTCATAATGGATCACAATTTCTTGCGATTAAATATTAAATTGTCTAAATCATTTCTATTTTTTGGGCAAGTTTGTGTGTTCTGATATTTCCAACATAATTGAAAAGCAACAAATAAATTATTAAACGTTAAACCATTTATATTTCAAATTATCATGGATAGAACTGTTTATGCGAACTGGAATGATACCATTATTCACTTTCTTGCATTAAATTAGTAAATATTTTATTTCAGAGAAATTTCCCAACTTGGTTTATTCTATACTTTGAATATCTCGTATCCCTTTTTTATTGCAATATGATAAACGAGGATAGCTATAATAGTGCCACTGATCGATATCTCTGCTGATGTACCTATACATGAACCAACAACATCATGTGCTAGAGATGGAACAACTAACGGCATCTACCCACGAGCATATGAAAATGTGAACCGAATCTAATCGACTTAGCTTTTATTTAACAAAAATTTGTTCATGACTTTGCTGTTGATTGCATTAATGTCGTTTATAATAGATACTATTCTGTATGCAATTTAATCTTTTTTCAAAATAATTAAAACAATTTACACTTACTGCGGTACCATTACGAGAATTTTGCTGTTATTATTGTTACCATGAAATCTTTCACAGGTGCGATATCGGCTGTCGATTGTTTCTGTATTCATCATCCCGTGAAAACTAAACATTTGAACTTTTATTTTATTTTTTATTCATCAAAATTAACTACCTAACGTCAGTAAACTGTACATACGACACAAAACGCGGGAAGAACCAATATTCATTTTGCAACGGATTTTATACAGTCATAACACTTTTATACACGCTAATTTACAGGTAAAACGATATCGAGTAATAAACCCATCCTTTTCTGAAGAGTTGGAAATGCCTAAAATATGCATTGAATCGATTCAAAACTTTTACAGTAAATTTGAGGTAATTTAAAACTTATTTCGTCCAACTTTCAACAAAATCGTTCAACAACAACAACGAAATCAATTATTATCAAATAATTTACACCGTACTTTAAACGGTTTATAACAAATGGCGTTGTGGACTAGGGGCTAAGATGCTTGACTGCCACTCAGTAGGCTCGAACTCGATTCCCAACAACGGAAAATTTGTTTTCGTAATAAAAAATTTTTAACGTTATTAATTTGCATATTATTTTTCAGTTGTGTAGAGATAAATAATTCATTTCATTATCCTTACAGAAAAACGAACAGTATCTTATAGAATGTGAAACAATTAAAAATCAGTAACCAAATCAAATGATTTGCGAGATTAGCTTTGCCACGTACGCTACGAGGTCAAGGTAAAAAGTCTCTGAAAAATGAAAAAAGAAATGATTTATTTGGTCAAAACTTTCGAAAATAGACTGATTCAAGTTTATTGAAAATATTCAAACAAGTTAGTTTATAAATAGTCCACTGAAATATTCCATTATAATGCCAAACTTCAATTTCTAGCGCAATCAGAAAACGAGACCTATAGTATATGTAAAATACTATATAATCAAGTTTATAATAGACTAAGTAGATACATGGAAAAATAAAATGATACAAAGCTATTCTCCATATTCAATGAGATAGAATCGTAAACGACAAAATAGGTTCCGTAGTATAATATTATGCAACACAAGGTTATATTCTTGACTGTTTTAAGGTCCATTAACCTTTTACTCTATACAGGTTGTAATTGCAAATTATTACCAAATGGCGCCATTAAGACGCCATAGCCAACCGTCAGTTTTATCATTTCAAACTGCTTTTTTATTGCAATATCAATATTGAAAATTTACTCAATTATTTGAGGAAAATTAATAATGTCATACCTTAATATATTTATTCGAATAAATTAGACGACATGCTAAATCAAAATTCAGAATGTTAGAAAGCGAAAGACGTACACAGGAAATAATAAAACGTGGCTTTTTCTCATTAATTAATTGGCATCATTAATGTACCGTATAAAGTGATGGATTGATAAATAGGAAAGGTATATAATACACTTGATAAGATTCGTAACGATAAACAAATATCCGGTAATAGTAATGAATGATGAACATGTGAATTGGAGCATACAATTTCCAGGAAAGTCTATTGTTAAACAGATATAGAGCACGTTGGCAATTACGGATATTACAGTAAGTATCAGATGGTGTAGATGCAGAATAAACTCAATGATATCAGGTTAACGTAAAAATAGAACATATCAAATGAATTAGTTTGAGATGGATTTAAATCAATATTCGGAAACTTTCCTCGAAGTTTGAATCAGATACGTAGATCAAAGTTCCGATTGTATCGACTAATTTTTAGATTTCACGAAAACTCTTTTATTTTGCAAAAATATTAAAACATACCCATTCGTAACATCTGTAGAATGGATAATTTTATATAATTCGATTGGAATAAAAAATTTTATTGATGAAAATAAAAATTTATCTGATAGAATTTGAAGAACGAGTTGTATTGGGAAAGACTACTTATAAGCCAATTTGTAAAAAACAATTGAAGATGTAAACTAGAAATGTGTTGCCGTTTGGAGAATAGATTAATACGAGGGCAAGACGAAAAGTTCCTGAAAAATAAAACAGATGGCATCACAATCGAAAATCGCTTGTGTTATTTGTGATGTACCATCTTTAAATAGTATTACAATTTTCAGAGTGATATGTCATTCAGTTCTGTTTTCAAACCCATCGAAAGCAAGCAACCTTAAAGATTTTTGTAAACATGGAAAAAACTGACTTTCGCGTCTTGAGTGTAAATCAAAGAGTTCTATATCTAGAGAAGACAAGTTGTATCTTTTGTATATAAAGAGAACTTATTTTGGGAGTCCAGCGCGGTTACCCTCTCTCCGCATCCCAAACGATCGAGGAGGCTTGTTTGTTTCCCTTTCTCAAACCAAACGAAATACAAAAGGCGCGCCGCTCTAAAAAATTTCAGGAAAGCTGTAAAATAAATAGATAATGATATGATAATACATAAATAACAAACAAATTGAGGTTAGATTTTCTTTTTATTTATTATCACTTATTTTACAAAGAATAAACTTCTTGGTTGTTCAGGTGTTTTCTGCTTTTTACAAAATTTACATTTGTAACCCATGTTTAATTTATTAAAAAAATTATAAATTAAATAACAAAAAAATCACTCAAAAACAATAATATAAACAAAACGAAACAACGAAAATAACTTTATTCTGCTGCAATAGCGTCATAAATGAATAGTCGTCTGCCGGTGCGGGGAGGAGAAAAAAAAAGTCTCGATCATGCGTAAAGAACGAAAAAAGGGGAGTCCCAAAATACGGTATAAATCCGACTTGTCTTCTCTAGATATAGAACTCTTTGGTGTAAACATTATATGTTGCGTGGAAAAACCATTAAGCAAACCAAAGCATCGCTTGTTAAAGTTACCACCATCGAGTGGAACGATTCACAAGTGGCTTACTTATTTTCGTTGTGGTAGTAATACAACAAAGGACGCCGAACATTCTGGTCGTCCAATTGAGGTTACAACGTCAGAAATCGTCGATGAAATCCATGGTATGATGTTGGACGAGCGGCGAGTTGAAGTGCACGAGGTTGCTGAGGCTATGAGCATCACAACCGAACGGGTACGGAATATTTTGCATAAATTTTTGAATATGATAGAGCTATCTGCCAGATGACTGCCACATTTGCTCTCTGTTGACAATATGCGCGACCGTGTGATAACTTCAAAAGAGTGTTTGGCGATGTTCAAACGCGATAAGAAAGACTTTTTGCGCAGTTTCGTAACTGTGAACAAAAAATGTATCCATCACATCAAACCAGAGACCAAAGTACAGTCGAAATAGTGGACTTGTCTTAGCGAATCGAAGCCGAATAAGGTCAAAGTGGGTTTATCGGCCAGCATAAAAAATATTATCTTTCCCCGCTATCTAATATTTTTTATCCTCAAATACCGATTTTTAAAACAATATATTATATCTGCCAAAAAAGCACTAAATGGACCTTATCTAAAGCCTCTCAGCAGCTAAAGACTCAAAACTAGAACCAAAAGCTGCGTTATAGTTTTCGCAACATATTTTGTCCGAAAAGTTTTTTCGTAGCATCAATACTTCTTTTTCTAGATCAAATAAACCGAAAAATTGCCATATTTTAGAGTAAAAAACTGGCCATAACTTCAAAAACACAAGTTGTGGAATTTTTTTACTATTTCTCCTGTTATCAGAGCGTCAAAATACATAAGAAACTACTTTGAAAAGGGACTGTCAGTTTTCAGACAATTTTTTTTCCTCAAGTGACTGGACTATATGTATTTTCGTGATTCACTTATATTCAGTTCATTTAGAATCGCATCGTATATTCACATATTTCAAATCTATTATTTGATAAACTTCATGTCAAATGAAAAGTTGATGGGACAAGATGTACGGGAGTATTCATTTCTTATCCGGTAACGTATATCAACAGTACGAAACTTCGCCGATCTAATAGCTCTCTCACAGCCACGTGTTTCCTACAACGACCAGGCCCATACCAAGGTAAACTAGTGAATTCAGTCAGCTGGATAATCATTTGATACGCGAACACTTTAGCAACAAAACTGAAAAGAACGACTGAGATCACCTCGTTAGAAACTCAATAGGTTCACCTCTGTGGAAGCTGCGAGCAGATGCACTCTCCACGTTCAATTCTTATTTGCATATATTTTTTACAAGCAACCTGTATTATGTATGATTTTATTACAATCGAGGTATTAAGTATTAACATACGTTTCCTGGTGTAATGGTACTTTATGAATGTGGCGTTTCTCGTTCCCCCTACGCATAATTATGCACCGGTAGTTTCTTAAATGTATATAAATGTCTTCCTTTGAAGTATCTATACAGGGTGAATCAGTCTTTATTTTGGACTATCAGGACATCCTGAAGCATACACGTACAAGATTGGTTGGCTTTAAAGTAGTTTTTCCATTAGAATGGAAAATAAAATACAGAACTAAGTTATCAAAATGTTTTGGATCATATTACACTACCAGTTATACCGTAGGTGACTACTAAATTTGTTATTTTAAATGGAATGCTATAATTTTTATTACAAATTTGGCATGTCCGTGTAATTTCAGGTTGACTGGCATCTTGACTGTTTACTTGGTTTTCTCTACCGTATCAAAAGCTACTTCACATCTCAGCAGCTCCTAAGAATCTACAAAGCACAGTTTCGACCTGTCCTGGAATACAGTTCCCATGTTTGGAGATCGGCTCACAAACATACGCTGGAGCTCTTGGATTCTATGCAGAAGAGATCTATTCATTTGACAGATGATGTCACACTTACGAGTTCATTGACCTCTCTAGAACATCGTAGAAAGGTGAGAGATCTCTCCCTTTTCTATAGATATTTCCATGGACAGTGTTCATCAGGAATCTCGTCTGTTGTCCCACCACGATAGATTCTAGATAGGCGGAATAGACGAGCTCAAACTAGTCACCTCTTTACCTATGCCTATAACCTCACAACATTCAAGAAACATTAGAATGCCTAACTGCTCTTCCTACATTCCACTGCTGGCTAACACGATGTTCTTCAAACATGATAGGTTCCCACTTTTTGTTAAGCTTGAGGATCTGTGTTTACACGGCAATCTACTCAAATAGATTAAGTCATATATTCTCAACAGGTGTCAGTGTGTGAAAATAAATAAATTTATCCAAATTATTTTGTTTTTCCTCGGGAATACCCCAAGGATCTCATCTAGGGACACTCCTATTCTCATTATTATACTCTTCGCAGGCGACGTACGAAGAGTTCCTATATTGTACCGGGATATCAAAAATTATCTTGGTCAAGGGTGGTTGTGGAATCAGAAACATGTGTCTTACTTTACGTTTGAAATAATTATGTCACTGTCACACTGACATCATCAATAACCTACAAATTTCATACCTATTTATTTCAGTTGTAAAACAATAATGAACTACAAATTATGAAATAATTATGTAAACTTTGAACTTTTCAGAGGTCGTGATAGCTACAATCCGGGTCACAAATTGTTTTGAAATAGTTAATTTTCCGTAAATCGAATGACGTTCACGTGAGAAACCCGTAACACGCGAGTTAGAAAAGTGTAAACTGGTTGTACCTAATACGGCTTTACGACGACTTTTCGCGTGCCGTTTTCACTCCATGTAGTTAGATTTAGTATCGGACCGTGCCTGATGGCCCTTCTTTTTTCGATAAATTTCCATTAAATAGGAAAATTCGATTATAACAGTTTGAGCTATTCTCAGATCTCAGCTACGCGCGTCTAACGTGCGACGTACCAAAGGCAATTTTCTCGCTACTAAAATATACACGAAGCGGGTAAAAGCTAGCGGCTCATTGCCAAAAACGCTTTATTACAACTGGCGCCGGTCGCACGGGGTTAGAAACGGCCCCAAATTAACAAGACCGAGGTAAAATGTATAAACTCTAACTTACGCGCAGCGAGCTCCTCGAGGCATATGTAAAAATGAATTCGAACCTTCTAATTTTGATAGGCCACGTGAAAATCCCGGAGTCCAAAGCGCTAAAGACTTCTGAGTGTTACAACATTCGTACAAAATTGCGAAATTTCGCACTTTTAGAAACCTTAAATCAATTATGACATAATTATTTCAAACGTAAAGTAAGACACACGTTTTAGATTTCACAACCACCCTTCACCAAGATAATTTTTGATATCCTGGTATTTACTCAAGCTATATCTAAAATCGTCATCAGTGTGTGAAAATAAATAATTATTACTCAAATTATTTTGTTATTCTTCGGGAATACCCCAAGGACTCCTCTAGGTGAATCTCATTGACGACATTTTCGCAATTACAAGTAAAGATTTTGGTTTACATTGCTTTTTCAACACGCTTAATAGCCAATTTGATTCACTGAGATTCACTGTTGAAATCGAAACAGATAATCAGCTTCCTTCCCTTGATATTAACAATATAAAAGATGATATTCACTTAGATTTCGATATATACAGAAAACCCATTCAAACAAATAGGTACCCGCCGGGATTCAGCTACAACATTTAGATATAAAATTGCCCCGCTTAATAGTCTAGTTCATAGATTATTGAACATCCTTTTGATGCAGTAAAATTATAACAACGAAGAGGAACTTCAGCAAATTGCGTTGGACAATGATTACCAAGAATCTTTGATCAATAATTTAATTTCGAAACAAAAAAGGAAGTTGGAACGTAGCCAACTAAACAGATTAGAGGCATTACCTTCAAATACTTCAAAAAATAAATAAAGTTCAAAAGTTTCACTTATCATTCTTCAGTAATTACTAAATTCCATAGTTTGTTTTCTAAATTTGCAATATAACCAGTTTATAGATGCAAGAACAAGCTAAAACACCATTTAGGCAACCCTTTGATGAAATTCCGATTTATCTCCAGCTGAGGGTGGCCTTTTATTTACATTATTGTTCCCAAATAGTATTCGAACAGGAACATTTTGATTCATAATTTAGTTTACTCTGATGATGGCTACTTGGTAGCCGAAAGGTTCTCAATACTTCAATAGTATTTTTAGTGGATAGGAGTGATTATTTCTCATCAATAGTACAACAAAGTTAGGTTAGGTTAGATACAAAGGGAATAAAATAAACAATCATTAATGGTTATTATGAGTGTTAAAATTAGTGCGATTACAATATTTGCATTCTATATCAACAAAGGTAGGTTAGGTTAGAAACAAAGGGGGTACTTGGTACTTGCGTACCGAAGGGTGGTTAGCCTAGACGTAGGTTCTCTATGCTAATTATCTGCCCTGACAACCAGGTATACACCTGGGACTCTGTTTATGTAGACCTTGAAAACACCCGGGACTGAATTTACCTACATAGAAAAGCAATTAATAGATGAGGGACTCAATTTACGTCGGCCCTAGAATTTATACTCCCTCTCACTTGCTAGTAAGACGGACGAAAGTATATAATCTCGAAAATCGGAAGTAAACGAAACTGTATATATTCAGGTGAAGAGTTTCTTGCGATTGCTCCATTATGAGGGGCACAAAGTAGGTACGCAACCTTTATATTTATCTTTGGAATTTATCAGTGATTATTTTTTCATTGATAGTCTTATCTTCATGTAACCATATGCTCAAAGACTATTTGTATGAGAATCTCACTTTGAAAGGAATTTAAAATCAGAATATTTAAATAATAATCTCGCTGTATATGTGAGTTACGCAAGTCAATAAAACATGTGCTATCGTCATAATAACTGAATGATGTAGGAGTAGGAGGGAATGTTTCATGTCCCAAGGTCTACCTTGATGACATAAGTGCAAACTCTCTATTGCAATAATAGATTAAACATGCACACACCGTATCTTTGAGCCTTATTAAGTAGGTGATCGTCAATTTATACGTTGCATGTGTGCATTCGTTGCAACATACATTCTTCAGGCGATTTAAACTGAATCTACGTATAGAAACGACATCGCGTCATAAATCTCATTTCTATTTATATCTCGCAATGAATCAGAGCACAACTATAAACTTATATATAGCTGGTCAACTGGGCAGAATGGTCAACTTATTAGAAAAGGTATGGGTCAGCTGGGCAAAACCCAGAAATACTCATGACAGTAGGGGACAACACAACCTGCATCTATCCTGGCTTTATTTGTAAGATCTTCAAACCAGTGGCGGCTCGTGAACTTTTTGAGAGAGGAGGCTGGACATAAAACGTTTTTGTAAAAATATACTCTATTCAGCCAATTAATTTAACCTTCAGTGACAAAATTGATTGTTACCCAGGAAGAACCAACGTGGAGGTATAGAGTTTCTCTTGCCCACAAATTTTTTTTTCGTTCGTTTTTTGTTTTTTATTTTTTTTTGGATTTTTAATTTTTTTTCTTTTTTTTTTGGAATTTTTCATATTTTGTTTTTTGTTATTAATTTTATCAACTTTTCTATATATTAACGAAATTCTACGGTCTTTAATTTACGAAAAATAATGATCAATAATATTATCATAAAATGTATCATTATGTTTTAAGTGTTTTACTAAATCTTTTTCAATAGATATCAAACTAACATTGTATAAACGATTTTGGCCCATTGTATTTCGCATGTATGTTTTAATTCGTTTGAGAGTAGAAAATGATCTCTCCACCGATGCCGACGTGACAGGAATGGTGACTGTCAAACAAAGTAGTTTATAAAACTGAGGTAAGACTTGTTGCAAATCATTATCTATCATATATTTTATTATATCGGCGTGACTGTCGTACTGGCCTAAAATATCTTTATCCCAGTATACAACGCATAATTCATTGTGCAGCGCTATTTTATCAAAAAAATTATATTTTAGAACTAAGTTATCTGAAAGTGTATTGAGAAACTCTTTTGAAAAAGATTCGAAAAGTCTTCTATTCGTCAAATCGAAAAACTTCAATTCATGTAAATCGGAAAATCGAATCTCAATATTTGACCTTTAATAGTATCTAAAATTACATAAAAAAGTTGTTTATAATGTAGTTTCTTGTCTACCAAATTATATGTTTTCCTCCTTTTCACGGGAGAAGCCTCATCAGTTGAATAATTTCCAAATAAAATATTAAAATGAAATTCTGTATAACGGAAACTTGAATTTTATCAATGAGATGTGTTAAACGATCTCTTGAATGAATTATATTAGTGAATTTATGTTGTAAAATTCGAAAAATAAGATCAGTTTGTTCAAATATTAATTTAAAAGTATCAAGAAATAACAAAAATTCTTCATTTTCTAAATAAGATTTTAAACCAACAGCAGCATTCAATGAAACCTGATCTGTTGAAAAGTCATCACTGTTTAATATAAAATCAAATATTTCAATTAATTTGTCTTTATTTTTATGGATGGTAAACTAAACATTGCATGTGATGTAAAATTCCATCGAGTTCGAGCATTACAGGGAATTCTGTTTCCTACTATGTTATTTAAAACTTACGTTTGTTTGAAGACCGTTTAAATGTCCCGCCATTACAGATGCCGTCGTAAGTCTGATTTATTCGCAAAGTCGAATCGTTGAAATGTTTCCATTGAAAAATTGAATAAATTGACCGCTGTTCTTCCCGAACTAACATCGTAGAACCCTAAAAATCTTTCCACTAGTTGTCCATTTTTACAATTAATAATTTACCGAACAGACGAATTCTAATCTAACCTTATTTCGCGTGGTGTCACTCAACCATTATACCCGCATAAAACAAAACAAATGCCTGCAAATACTGACGCGTTAGTCATAAAATCGCGAAGCTTACTGTCGTATTCACAAAACAAATCTAACAATTACTTTTTCAGTTTCACCATGCCCTCTAAAAGCCAAATCTTGAAATGATAAATACAATAAGAAATCAATGATTTATTTTAAAACTTCGCGGTTTTCTTTAACTGTATTATTATGATTTTCGATTTCGCGTGTTCGTGTAGAATCAATCGCATTAACAATATTCTGTTTACCGGTTAATTTAAACTTAATACACGATGTAATATGTTCCTGCGATTTTTCATGTCTTTCTAGGCCACGAGCTAAATTTTTCAAATCATTATAACCCAAGTGCCCCCAACATGAAGTTGTATCTGATGTGAATAGCAAGCAATACCAGCAATATAATTTATTGTGTACGTCAGATCCCGTTAACCATACATATTTTTTATAATTATCAGTATTAAACGATCGATTTTGATACTTCCCTGCCATCACTAATCCTTTCAAATCCGGTAAAGGCCGTTTGTTTTTGAAGAACACTTTTCTATCATATGTTAATCCACTAAATGGATTTTCTAAGAACTTTGCAACTAAGTCACTCATAATTTTAACGTTCACCGATTCCGATTAGATAAATTATAACTTAAAAATTAACTACTTAACCTTACTACGCCTCATGGAATAAAAATAACAACTAACCGCATTCTTCTAGCAGCGGTAGGCGGGAGCGCAAGTAATCGTATTTCATTCGACCGACGAATGGATACGAAAAGCTGGCCTCCCTACCATGGTGCCGTTTTCGCCGTTTCACGCTATTTGGAGATTGACTGGTCGGAAAAACGGCAACTGTGTTGAACAACACAACTCAGCGTTTGAGATATATAGAGAATCTAGCCTCTGACCACTGTTGCCGGATTGAAAATAACTACTGAGAACGGGGAATTAATTGTAAAATTTAAAGAATTATCAGAGAAACAGGAAATAAAATGGAGAATGATCATTAAGATAAATTGGTGAGGAGGCTGAGCCTCCTTAGCCTCCTTCGAGGAGCCGCCACTGCTTCAAACAGCTATCTTTCTGGTTTATAACTGGAAAAAACTGATTCTCTAACTAATATTTTCATAAGTATTCACAATCAATGGTAACTTTTTATTCATCCAGAATACATGTGTTAGAGAGTTAACAAATTGAAAGTGAATTTTAGGAACTATTTCATTAGAAGAACTAAACTTTTTTAACAAAAATTTGACAGACAGATATATTCCATTCTTAAATAAAGAAGCATTATTTCAATAGGGGTACTTTTTAAATAACCTGTAGCCAATCTAATACATCTATATTGAACAAGATCTAATTTTTTCAAATGAATTTTAGCGCTATTGCCATAAAAAATTGATCCATTATCCATAATAGAATGTATAAAACTCCTATAAAATAAAAGTTGTACCGAGGGATGACATCCTCAGTTAGTACTAGTGACGAACCTGAAAATATTTAAACCCTTCTATTATTCACCTATTATACAGGGTGTTTCAGTTTTTTCGTTCATAACTTCGGCAAACGATAGAACGAAAATAATAGGGGTCTTTCATATAAAATTTTTCTCTAAAGAACTTCGTTTTCCAGATACAGGGTGTTGAAATTGAAAAAAAAATAGTTTTTTGCGAATATCTCCGAAACCGTTCATCGTACAGAAAACAACTTTTGTAAGCTATCTCTACTCATAGTAAGCTATGTTTTGTGCGATAAAATTATTTTTTTTAATCATAATTGGTGAAGATTTTGAAGGGGTAGTGGTTGTTTTTCTTCCCAACTTCTACGCCACTGGAAAACGTACCCATTTGAAACGCCAATGTTTTCTACACAAAAAAGGTATTCTTGGTCATAAGCTCCAAACTTGACCGTTTTCGAGAAAAATCAACTTTTATGTTGAAAAACATTGTCAATTCTTTGAAATAAAATTTATTTTTTACCAATTAAACGAAATTTCTTCAAACAAGTAACAAAACCAAAAAATTGACCATGTTTTTCAACATAAAAGTTGATTTTTCACGAAAACGGTCAACTTTGGAGCTTATGACCAGGTACCTTTTTTGTGTAGAAAACATTGGCGTTTCAAATGGGCATCTCAAAACCGTACTTTTTCCAGTGGCGTAAAAGTTGGGGAGAGAAACAACTACTACCCCTTCAAAATTTTCACCAATTATGAATGAAAAAAATTTTTTTATCGCACAACACATAGCTTATTATGAGTAGAGATTGCTTACAAAAGCTGTTTTCTGTACGATGAACGGTTCCAATTTCAACACCCTGTATCTCGAAAACGAAGTGATTTAGAGAAAAAATTTATAGGAAAGACTCCTATTTATTTTAGAAGTTCTATCGTTTGCCGAAGTTTTGAACGAAAAAACTGAAACGCCCTGTATAATCTATGTGCGATTTCCATAAAAGTTTTCGATCTTTTGAGGAATTTTAACGCCATTTATAAAAATTTGCGAATGCGGACATGAATGTTTATTCGTAACGGCGCAGATAGAAGATTTATTTGCACATATAACAAGGCCTTTTTCTGTTAACCATTTACTAATTTCCTTCAAAGTAGTCTCTAATATATTGTAAGACTTTAATATGTTAGCGCAAAAGAAGTAAATACAGATCATCGGCGAACTGTATAATTTTTATATTAAATTTCAAAATCTTTTCCAATCTATGAACATAAATAATATATAAAATTGGTGATAATATTCCTCCTTGAGGTAATCCCAGACTCGTAGACCTAGGATCTAATAATTTGTTTCCAATTTTTACATAAATTTTTCTATTAATGTAAAGGTTCTTTATTAACTTTTATTAAAATACCCAAAACGACACTATCATATGCACCGGAGATATCTAAAAACAAAGCAGTTAGATATTTTTTCGATATATCGAAATATCGGTAACTAAATCAACCGTTATTATGAATTCATAACTTTTGCTTTATTATCAATAAAAATTACTTAAATTAGAGTCTCTTGGTGTCAACGAGATAACATTTATTTTTGCACAAAATTTACTCCAGGGCCAAAACAGCTCATTTGCGACTATGGGTTTATGTGCACAAATTTTCTACCGCTTTGTCCTACACAACCTCCTCAAAATATGGAATCTGTCTAGTAAAATTGAATATAATGTTCTAAACAACATTTCAGAGCGAGTATGTGAAAGTGCTCAGGTGATTGGAGGAAGCATTTATCAATGAGATGAAGTTTCTTCTTGAATGCTCCACAGGGTGGATTGTTAGACAAGGTGGAAGTTCATTTAGCAATTCTAGCATGACGTAGAGAGAAACATTCTCGAATTTCTTGGTCTCACGATGCATCCTTCGAACAATGTTCGCAGTCATATTTCAAAGTTATTTCGATCCTTCTTTTGTTTAAAGCTTTGACATTGTGTACTTAGAATCTCTATTTCATGGAGGAATTCAAAATGATCGCTTTCTTTTCTAGCCTAGACTCTTCAAATGAGATAGTGAGACGGTAAATCGTTGAATGTGTCGTAGAATTTGGGGCAATTGTTGTGTTTAGTGAACTTGAACACGCCAACGGGGAACGGCGTGTACACAGCGAGCACGATGAGTAATGTATGATTTGTTGGTGCTAACAAATATTTCGGTAGACAAGGTCGCTTCCAAATTCTGTTATTACGGTCATGCGATGATTAAACATGCAGATATTTTTATTAGGTCTAGACTTCAACCAGACAGTTTGCTCTTCAGATACATAAACTCTATATAAATTGCTATTGTGCAAATGAAACACGTACTCTATTCGCTGACGCAAAATGTTAATAACATATGAAACGTTTCGTTCCTCTGAATAGTGTTCTCTAAACATAGCTTCAAATTGCCTTCAGTGACGTAGAGAAATTCCTGACTTGTTAGTGTATCACTCATGTTTTCTTGGACATATCATAAGTCAGTTTCATGCACCGAATATGTTTCACACTCTAAACATTCCTCAGAACACTCATTAAATGGTTCTGACAAGAATTCATATAAATAATATCACAATAAATTGTTCAATGAATTCTTTGAATTTAAATCGATCTAATTGAATTCGTCCATAGTCTAAACACCTGGAAAAATATAAATATCAATTATTGTACAATCATTGCACGATGAGCCGTATTGTATATATTTTTATTATTGACCATCCATGATGGTTCCGTTAGTACCGAAAAACCTGCGGCCTAGATGGCTTTTTTGTTTGTCTCCACGTGACTGCAGGTCTTCGGCTTTTAGTTCTGTTCTGAAGACCAGTTGTTTGACGTTAAAACCGTATTTCATTGATGTCATTTCAGTGTCAAAAAAGTGTTTTCTTCTGCTGCAATACACTGGCAGAAAACTCATCGTCCTTCTCGCACAGCCTACATTATGTCCCTTATCTCTGGTATATTCCTTCGATGGAACATGCCCTGAGAATTGATCTACCGCTCAGCACAGTTGGTTTCTTGTTACCTCTAGCAATGAATGAGTTAACTGTTCGTTTTAAAAAGAAGTTCGTCGATAGTCTAAACACCTACAAAATTATAAAAATTCATTTTTGTATAATTATTGCATGATTTTTATTACTGACCATTCATGGTGTTACCGTTCTGCTTGTTCCATGTGACTGTAGGTTTTCGGCTTTCAGTTCTGTCTCCTTGAAGAATACCATTTGTTTGACGTTAAAGTCAAACGTTGAGTTTCATTGATGTCATCTTAATGTCACCAAAGGGTTTCCTTCTGCTACAATCCATTGGCAGAAGATTCATCGTCCTCGACGCACAGCCTACGTTATGTCCCTTGTCTCTGTTATATTCCTTCCGTGGACCATGCCCTGTGAATATAAATACCGCTCACCATAGTTGGCTGTTCGTTTTAGAAAGAAATTTGGCAGGTCTCCAGCATAACAATGCAAGAGTGACCAGCCTGAACCAATACCCTCTATAAACAAGGCCTGAGCGCTGACTACAAATGTCATCATCAAAAGCCTAGGAGTAGAGAAGTAGCTTACAACAGTACCGTTTAGTCTTAATGGCGCATGAGCGTGACAGGTGATGAATATTAGAATTCAACAGAGTCTTACTTGTGACTTGTGTGATTGGAAAATGTTTTTATCTGTAAATAAACGTGCATAAAAGTGTTCTGACTGAATAAAGTGCGTTGCAAATTAGCTCAATTAGTGAATGTTCATCTTAATGATAAAAGTTGAGAATGTTTTATCAGAAAAAATTACACTGCACACGACTTGCAACGAAAAGTACAAATATCTTATCCTCACTTTTACATACAATTAGTAGACACGCATTTAAGTTTCTTAAATGTTCAAATGTATTAATTTTGCCTCATCCAAAAACTATAAAGACAGTTCCTAATCCATACAAAACTTTCTTACATTCATTATAGTTCCTATAAAGAGTTCGAGTGCATAAGCCTCCTCCAACCTAATTTTAGTCGGGTTACTGTCTCATTAGGACCCCCTCCCTCGTAAAAATAGACAATTAATAATTTTACATCGTTCTGGAGAAAATTTCCAATAACGCAAGGCCTGGTTTAACATCGATAAGTTCCGTGAGATCTTCCGACAAAGTAGCAGACGTCTCCGATAAAATTTTCGATCGAATACAAATCAAGGAATGCAAACATGATGTTATAATGGCCACAATTTTATGGTCTCAAATAAAATACTTAACGTAGTTTCATGGAACTCGTCTCATTTCGTAATGAAAGAGTTCTTTTTTCATTCGCTCTTTCGCAAAATGAACGTAAATTTAATTAAAGAGTAAAATAGAACTCACCTGAAATCATTAGATACATCAAAGTAGTTTCATTAAGGTACAAAAATTATACAAGCGAAATAGCAGACTTTTGTTTTTTTCTCTTTTACCAATTAAAACTTGTAGCATGTTTTTGTATCACGGAAAATAAAATATTTTGGCTGTATCTTCTTAAAACCAAGTCCATACAGAAAATAAACTTCTCACTATTCATTTGTTTTATGATGAATAATATGTATTCAGCTTGATAAGTCATTCCTCCATTGCCAGATTTTCCCTTTTATTGAATCTTACTATTATAAAGTTGGAATATCTAAGTGGACCTGTCATAAAAGTTGTGTTAAATATTAGCAATAAATTGTTTTCATATATTATTATTAGGAGATTATATATAAATTCTCGGGAAATAGATCACACCAACACGTATGCTTATTATTTTCGTTTTTACGTACGTTTCGGTCTCTCGACCATCATCAGAAGACGTATCAATGTCTGGAAATTTCAATTGAAAATGCCCATGTGACCGAAACGAACAGAAGCACGAGTAATCGAAATTGTATCAGATACACAGTAATTTCGATTACTCGTGTTTCATTATTAATTATTAGGAGATAACGTTCAATAGATGTTGTGTTGTAATTTGAATTTTACTCACCGAATACTTGTAATATTCTCCTACATTCTTGAGTATACCCTTTATAATTTAGTTTTATTTTACATATTTCCGCTGCTAGGGCAGATTAGTAGAATGCGAGTCTTAATTCACTCGTAGAATAAATAGTATAAAATAATACGAGGTACATAAATATTCTAATAGTATGAGGGCAATATGAAAAGTTCCTGAAAAATAAAACAGATGACGCCACAATCGAAAATCCCATGTGATATTTGTGATGTACCGTCTTTAACTAGAACGCATTAAAATTTTCAGAACGATATGTCATTCAGTTCTGTTTTGACACCCATTGAAAGCAAGCAACCTTAAAAATTTTTATGAATATGGAAAAAACGGAATTTTGCGTCTTGGTTAGATGTTATTCCGTGCGTGGAAAAAACGTCGCTGGTTAAACATTATGAGGACTCTTCACCATCGATTGGAACGATTCGCAAGTGGCTTACTGATTTTCGTTGTGTTAGTATGACCACAAAGGACACCTGAAAATTGAGGTCAACAACGCCAGAAATCGTCGATAAAATCCATGGCATGATATTGGACAGATGGGTGCCGCATTTGCTCTGTTGATAATAAGTGCGTGCGAGTGCATTTGGCAAAGAAAAAAGTGC
Source organism: Endomychus coccineus (assembly GCA_958510875.1). Lineage (NCBI taxonomy): Eukaryota > Metazoa > Arthropoda > Insecta > Coleoptera > Endomychidae > Endomychus > Endomychus coccineus. Next base: position 288,875,744 of record OY294067.1, read on the forward strand.
TCTTCTACTAGGACAACGCATCGGTGGACAAGTTCGCAGTTGCTTGAATTGCGCTACGAATTGGTTCGTCATTCACTGTATTCTCCAGATTTGCTCCCCTGCGATTTTTATCTATTTCCAAACTTGAAGAAATGGCTCAGCGGAAAGAGTTTCAGCTCTAACGATGAGGTGAGTAACAAACGCCTATTTTGAAGGATTGCCGAATTCGTATTAATTGGAAGGTATCGAAAAATTAGAAAAACGTTGGAAGAACTATATCGGGCTACAAGCAGATTATGTTGAGAAATAAAATAAGTTTTGACCAAATAAATCAGTTCTTGGTTCATTTTTCAGGGACATCTTATCTGGCTCTCTTACATTAGAACACATAAAATAGAAAATAAAAAAACAATATAGTTTAACATACCTATAGATGTTACAAATACGTTGCATTAGCATTGTTATGTCGGTAACTATAAGATACAAAGAGTTGGTTAAATGGAAGAATATTTGTATATAAAGAGAACGTATTTTGGGAGTCCAGCGCGGGTACCCTCTCTTCGCGTATTTATTTTATATTTAACGTATTTATTTATATCTAACTTCATCGGTAGGATTACAAAATCCTCCTCAATTTTTTTTTCACTTAATACAGGGATAAAAAGAGAAAGCGGCGCCTTGATCATGCGTAAAGAACGAAAAAAGGGAGACTCCCAAAATACGGTATAAATCCGCCTTGTCTTCTCTAGATATAGAACTCTTTGCAATTAATTAGAGTTACTCCTAGGAGTACAAAATAGTTAGAATCCATAAATGAGAACACTATAAATCATTTTATATCAAATAGTCCAGGCTGTGAACCGGGATTTTAGCTATGATAAAAAAAAACATGTAAGTTCGAATCAAAAATTTTTTTTTGAATTAGCTTCAAGAGATTCTCAGGATCATTCATACACCTCAAAACCTCTTGGGAACCCCAACCTCACCCATTGGGGGCGAAAATGGCTCGAAATCTCCAAGTCTTAAATTGTATTTTCTATAAATAAGGTATTTTGGCATTTCGAGTGCACCTAGGAAGTTTTTTGGGTCGCTGAACACGAATCCGTAGCCAGATTTATTTGCAATCCATCGTAGGGGTGGTCAAATAGACAAAATTGGCCAATTTCGAACCACCAATATGTTATTTCGCAATTTACGTGTTTTAGGCATTTCGAATGCATCAAGGAGGTTTTTTGGGTCGCTGATTACGAATCCGTAGAAAGGTGATCATTTAATTTCAAATTTGTTAAAAACAAATTATAAGAATTCCTTTCCAAGATCCGAAAATTGTTTTTACGGCGTTAATACGGATTATTCTGGAAAACAAACAGCACTTTCTTAAGGCACTTTCTATGCTTCGTTTTTCGTTATGACGTTTCGTTTTTAGATACTCACATCATGTCGACAGTGCATTGGAAAAATTGGTGAACATTCTTAACCTTACTATTATCGACATTAATGAACTATAAAAGAGTTCACACTGTGTATATATTATAACACTATTGATTAGAAATAATCACTCGTATCCACTAAAAATACTATTAAAGTAATGAGGACCTTTCGGCTACCATCATCAGAGTGAACTCTGAAACGTCCTCAGTGATTTAATGGTATTTTCAGAGGATAATGGAGATTATTTACTATCTACATATTAATAGCGTAGCCGACCAGCTGGACTGTAGATGTGCTAAAAACACTGACAATTGAAGAAAGTTATGTCGTCTGACTAGGATGGCCCATTGTAAATTGGAGGAAAGCGCGCAACTGTCAATACTGAGATGCATGGCTGGTGGTAGACCGCTAGGTCCTCATAACTGACCTTGTGAAGGTTGGCAAGCCAATGTCAGCCGGGGGACGCCTATTGTAGTATTGATGTTATTAGGTAATTAATTTTCAATAAACTTTTTTTCATCCTAATATCAACATAATTATACAGGATGTTCCATCTCAGACGAGCCACCCCGTATATTTCTTATCCCATAGTGAGTGGAAAAATCTCCCGAAACACTTCGAATGATTCTGTTTGGGGGACATCATTCATACACCTTAAAACCTCTTGGGAACCCCAACCTCACCCATTGGGGGCGAAAATGGCTCGAAATCTCCAAGTCTTGAATTGTATTTTCTATAAATAAGGTATTTTGGCATTTCGAGTGCACCTAGGAAGTTTTTTGGGTCGCTGAACACGAATCCGTAGCCAGATTTATTTGCAATCCATCGTAGGGGTGGTCAAATAGACAAAATTGGCCAATTTCGCACCACCAATATGTTATTTCGCAATTTACGTGTTTTAGGCATTTCGAATGCATCAAGGAGGTTTTTTGGGTCGCTGATTACGAATCCGTAGAAAGGTGATCATTTAATTTCAAATTTGTTAAAAACAAATTATAAAAATTCCTTTCCAAGATCCGAAAATTGTTTTTACGGCGTTAATACGGATTATTCTGGAAAACAAACAGCACTTTCTTAAGGCACTTTCTATGCTTCGTTTTTCGTTATGACGTTTCGTTTTTAGATACTCACATCATGTCGACAGTGCATTGGAAAAATTGGTGAACATTCTTAACCTTACTATTATCGACATTAATGAACTATAAAAGAGTTCACACTGTGTATATATTATAACACTATTGATTAGAAATAATCACTCGTATCCACTAAAAATACTATTAAAGTAATGAGGACCTTTCGGCTACCATCATCAGAGTGAACTCTGAAACGTCCTCAGTGATTTAATGGTATTTTCAGAGGATAATGGAGATTATTTACTATCTACATATTAATAGCGTAGCCGACCAGCTGGACTGTAGATGTGCTAAAAACACTGACAATTGAAGAAAGTTATGTCGTCTGACTAGGATGGCCCATTGTAAATTGGAGGAAAGCGCGCAACTGTCAATACTGAGATGCATGGCTGGTGGTAGACCGCTAGGTCCTCATAACTGACCTTGGGAAGGTTGGCAAGCCAATGTCAGCCGGGGGACGCCTATTGTAGTATTGATGTTATTAGGTAATTAATTTTCAATAAACTTTTTTTCATCCTAATATCAACATAATTATACAGGATGTTCCATCTCAGACGAGCCACCCCGTATATTTCTTATCCCATAGTGAGTGGAAAAATCTCCCGAAACACTTCGAATGATTCTGTTTGGGGGACATCTTTTGACGTATATTTGAGGCTTGAACGAGCAACCCCCTAATACCTCTCAAAATTGAATAGGGGAGAAGGGTTGAGTGATACGTCATTTGAAAGGTCTTCTTTACAACGGTGTATGAAAAACGTAAATTTGATGAATTCCATTACGTACTTATGGCGAACGCTACGTTCAGGATAGTTTTCGTTAAATATCCTTGCAGCCGCTCGGGCATAATTTTGATTTTGGTAATAAAGGCTAACAACCAGCTCAACACGTTCTTGCGATGTGTACACCATATTTTTTGAAATTTTAAACAAATCAGCAAAGTAGTAACTCAACAGATTGATTAAAATCATGAAATGATCGAAGAAACGTTAAAACCAGATAAACACCTTCTAAGAACAAAAAATGAAGGCAACATAAGGAATTGTTTTGCTATTTTTTCATTTATTAGTTTGAGAGAATGTATTATTGTATGGAAGTCAATGGAGGACAATTTGATCATTTGATTTAAACACGCAGATTAAATTTTTTTCATTGTAAGCTTGACAACACAATTCAATTTTTTTACGAATGTGATTTTTTGAAGTTTGTTTAAGTTTATAAAAAAAGTTTAATAAAAATGAGCTTGTACATTGTACAAATAACCAAAATATTCAAGGTGGCGCATTCGAGCAACAAAATTAATTTTTGGCGAAAATGGTTCATCAAATTTACGTTTTTCACACACTGTTGTAAAGAGGCTTCCAAGACCTTTCAAATGACGTATCATTCAACCCCTCTCCCCTATTCAATTTTGAGGGGTTGAAGCGCCCCCTATTAGGGGGTTGCTCGTTCAAGCCTGAAATATACGTCAAAAGATCTCCCACAAACAAAATCATTCGATGTGTTTCGGGAGATTTTTCCACTCATTATGGGATAAGAAATATACGGGGTGGCTCGTCTGAGATGGAACATCCTGGATATTGTGATACTAAGGGAATATTATTTTTGAAATAGATAAAATCGAACATGGGGTCCATAAGAAAACGCAAAATTGGTGATGGTTTCACAAAATCGAAAAGCTGACTTATTGTACGTGAAAAGGTGCTCCAAAATTGTCTTTGTGGATTTGAAAAAATTTTAAGAATAAAGTTATTACAAGAGAATTTCGAAAATCCGTCACTCAAGTTTTTTCAAATTATCTCAAAATCCAAATCAATTAGAAGCGATCTGTAAACGCCATTCAAGTGACAACTAAATTGTCTAAAACTCTCTCCTTTCAACCGTTTTTTAATCTACGAGTATTACGGTTTCCAAAATCCCAATACTGTCATCACCAATTTCGGACCAACTGTATATTAAATTTTGTGCTAATAATATGTTTCAATTGAATGTTTTGCAATTTTAAAATTTCACACTCATTAAAATTAGCAACGTTTTTCTAATTCTAACGGAATATCATAAGTTCATTAATTAAAGCTACACATTAACAATTTCCTTCTCACCAATGTCTAACTCCATCCGTGTCAGTACCTCTTGATACAAATTAATTAATTTTTTCTATTCATAATCTTCACACATAATTTTTGTATATGTTAGAAGAGACATTCACGGGACTAGAGAATGCCCATTTATGTGAACTTCCTGTTAACTGTAGTGCATGTTATATCTACACCTCTACATGAAGCTTATTAACAAATGTCTATGGTCCGAAGCCAACCGTCTCATTAAATAGTTGAATTTTTTTACTGTCTGGAAGTAACAGTGATATTGTATTGTGAAATATTCTAGTTAACCTTGAACTTGTATTATTTCATCCATAAAGATATACTCCTATGATGATTATTATTTTTTGATTGCTTCATGTTCTGACACTGGGTATTATGTATTTTTTATATTCATTATTGATTTCACATCAACTTCGAACGAACTCTGGATATAAAACACCTACGGTCACTGCGAAAAAACGTTTGCAAAAAAAGAATTCACTACATGATCATATGATAGGAATATCAAATCAAATGTGTTTCTTCCTTTATCGGTATTGATTGAGATAAAGTTATGTGCACTTAGCCAAAGATCCTTGTAGACTATCCCCTGTTACGTTTTCAGGGGGAATTTGAATACCCCGCGGACAGACAGAATCCTAAGATCTGTTCACGCTTAGATCCTTTATCTCCTTATTCATTTACAAAGAAAGTGACGACTTGCCTGGCATCTCATACAGGAGGAAGTGTCATTTTTGCCTACTGTACGTTTTAATTTCATCAGATTTCCGGGACTTGTAAAGATGTCCCGATCCTTTGCCTACAAAGAGAGAGTATCTCGCTTGCCCTTAGGCCTACCTCATTGCCAAGCAGCGCTTTGGCAGTTCCGCAGCCGTCAATGCCATGTTGAGGAATATTGATCTTTCAGATGGTTGCGCAAGATCTGTATACCCCGTTGTAGGAAACCTGCAAGGGAGTCTTGAGGACCTTCCAATTTCTGGATAGGCTTCTGGATAGAATCCAAGAGCTCCAGCATATGATTTGGAGCCGAAATGTAAACATGTGAACTCTGTAGAGTTATATATGCTTCATCACACTAATTATATCTAAATATCATAACTTTTACTTTGCAGGAGAGAACACGCTTATCGCAAATTTTCGATAAATTCTGCCAAACTGTTGAAATAGCATTTCATGAGATATTGTAGTACTTTGTTGTTTCGCGGATCTGTACTAAGCCCAGAACAATCTTGACACGGATACCCACAGTTGGAATAAAGTTTACGAGTTGCTTCGAAGGCACGCGTATCAAACGGCCATTTATAATATTTTATGTCTGCACGTTGAATTACGCAATATAGTCATGCACTGCGGGATTTCTGTATTGTTCGTGGCGCCTACGGATTTACCACTTATGTACGTTCTTACGTTCTTGTTACGTTAATCTGAGATATGTGGGCAGACTTCGAATATTAATTTCGATTAATGCTAGGAATGTTCAATCTGCATTCCAATATTATAGTTCGCGATTGTAAAGAAAACTTTTGTAATATGTTTGGATGTATTCGAAATTATTAAATGATTTTTGATGAACACCGACCATGGAAATATCTATAGAGATGGGGAAAAATTTCAAATTCAGAGAATGAAATTACATCTTACTGATTTTGAACATTTTTATTAGTCATTTTAGGAGAGCTATACCGATAAGGAACTGTAATTTCGGGCAAGAGGTGTCTTAATTTTTTATCCAAATAAATAATCACTTTCGAATCGATCGGTACTAAGTGCAGACAGCTACGGAGTATGGTTCGAAAGTTAAGAGTTTTCCAAACACTTGCATACTTGCATAATGGTTAAGCAACGAATTTCTCAACTTCTTACCGGAAAGAGATATCGACTTGTGGTTTCCGCCATTCGTTTTAGAATGATAGAATTAGCCCGAAACATTATGATTTTCATAGAAAGAATTCCAATGCAGACATTGGAATTTTGTCTTAAAGCTTTTAACATTTTCATTAGGTCATTTTAGGAGAGCGATAATGACACTATAAATAAAAAATAAACACCCTTACCCACTAAAAAATACTGTTAAAGTACTGAGAACCTTTCAGCTACCAAATAACCATCATCACAGTAAACTAAATTATAAATCAAAATGTGTCTGTTTAAATACTATTTTGTGGATAATAATGTGAACAAAGCGTTACCATCCACTGAAGATAAATCGAAATTTAATAAATTGCGTTTTCGTTTATACACTTCCATCTCTCTAAATCACCCAGATATTTATCCGTTCTGTGATGAACTTTTTGTAAAATGGTGTGACCTGTATTCAAAATATGTTGTATGTGTCGGTGATTTTTCTCCATTATTTTTCTTCATATAGACAAAATGTTCTTTATACCGAGTTAAAATGTTCTTTATAGTTTGACCTACATATCATTTTGAACATGACTCACAATCTATTTTATAAATTCCGGATTTGTCGAAGTCGTGAACTTTATCAAAAGTATTGCCTAAACGGTTTCTTTGCTTGTTCTTACATCTATAAACTGATGGTTGTATTGCAAATTCAATAAACAAGCTATGTAATTTATTAATTACTGATGGATTATAGTAAAACTTTTGAATTTTATTGAAGTATTCGAAGGTAATCGCTCTAATTTGATTAGTTGGCGGCGCTAGAATTTCCTTTTTTGTTTGAAAATCAAATTATTGTTCAAAGATTTGTCATAACCTTCAACGTTATTTGCTGAAGTTTCTCAACTTCGTTGTTACAATTTTCCTAGCTCAAAAGGACGTTCAATAATCTATGAACAATACTATTAAACGAAAATATTTTATATCTAAATGGTGTAGCTGAATCCGCCGGAGTATACCTATTTGTTTGAGTGGGTTTTTTGTGTATCTCGTAATCCAAGTTATTACCATTGAATTATAATGTTAATATCAAGAAGAGGAAGCTGATTATCTGTTTCTATTTCGACAGTGAATTTCAGTGAATCAAATTTACTATCAAAATCTAATAATCGCGAAAATGTCGTCAACATATCTATACCAAACTTTTGCAAGCTAATTCAGCTTTGAGATTATATGTATAGTTTATTAGAGCGATAAGGAACTGGAATTTGAATAGTTTCCTTATGCTGATTGTTATAGCTATGATTATGGTAATTTATCATCTCTATTCTTGAATGAATTGAGTAGAATTGACAAAACAATTATTCAATGTCCATGAACCAAATTCTTTACATAAAGATCACTTGAATAACTAATTTTTTGGTATATACGAATGGGATGAGCCGTTTTTGAGTGGTATTTATCTTTTTGAAATTTTGTTCTACCACACTACTCCAGGCAAGAATCCCGTATGAAACTTGAGGCTGTATTTTAGCGTATTATACAGTTTTTAAAATATTTCTAATATTTTTTTTCATACGTTTAAATTCACTGACTTTATTTGTTTGCAAGTCGCATCGTGAAAGATTATGAATCATTATCCCCAAATAAACTATAATGAAATAACTATTATAAGTGTGATTCTCACTAGTTTAATGAATGAATGAAGCTACAGTTTCGCCAAAACAAATATCACTTTTAAAAGTTAGTTCATACAACTTTAGACTGGATTTCCATCATGTAATGGCTGATTGTATTCAATCCCCAACTAAGTGATTGAAGACTAAGCTCATATATTTTAATTTTTTCCCCAGTTTATCGATACGAGCTCCGCGAAACTAATTATAGTTCCAGTAGATGTTAAATCTAATAAGCCGATTAGATATAAATTGAATAAAATTGATCGCAAAACGTTTCCCTGAGGAACTCACCATTTTATTATTTCCGTTTTGCTTATTTGTTATTTTATTCTCACATATTGTTTTCTGTTACTAAAGTAGCTCTTCCATAGATTCGATAGATTGCTCCAACATATTTATTTATTTATCATGTGATTTATTGTGTGTATTAAAAGCATTCTCAATGTCTATAAAATGCAAAGACTTAGAGTACCTTTGTCAATGATGCTTATATATTTTAGATGATAGGAAAGCTATAGCATCCTGCTTGGATTTCGTTTGTTTGAAACCTAACTAGCAATTTGATATTTATTTATAAAACTAGTTCTTAATTAATAATTAGTTTCTTCAATATTTTGGATATATTAAATATTATTGTCACTTTGTATAATTAACTATTCCCTTTTTTAATAAATAAGAACAATCAAATCATCTTTTAAATTATCGAGAAAAATACCTCCATATAAATACTTGTTGAATAAGAATGTAAGAGGTATGGAAATTACTTTACTTATATATTTAAATAATTTTATTGTTATATTACCTATACCAGGGGATTTTTGGGAGTCTAGTCCCAAAATCACTTGTTCTCAAATGCATAACATTTCTGATTCTTTTTTTCTTTGAAATGTAACTCTCGATATACATATTGATTTTATTTTTTTTGTTCTATGTGAATGGTGATTGAAAGAAAAATATTCGATTTAAACGGAGTAAGTGTCTGAATATGACTAAGCTTTGACAGTTGATATAACTTTACTTTTGACGAATATCACATTCATGAGTCACTTGTTTTTCAACGATATAATGTATAAACACAGATGATTAAACCAGAATGTTCATTTAACATTAGCCATCGTGTATATCATCAGGATGTTTATTTATATCCATTATTTTTCTATCACAGCTTCTTCCGATGAAACACCAACATGTTTACATAGTCATCTGTTATTCTATCATGATATTATCTCTTTTATTTTTATTCTGTATTTGTTTTTGATTAACGAAACAATAAATATCATAATTATTATCCCCCAACGACTGGAAGTTCATCATCGTCTGGACAATTTAATTGCGATTGAAATTTGAGATGAAAATATACATAATGTACACATGTACGGGGTCCTCCACGTCGAGCTGAGTCGATAAGTATGTGGAAAACTACTTACCAGATGTGACCAAACAAGGGGCGAAAGAAGAGCACCCTGTGGATACCCTCTTGCAGATCTGAAATAAAGAGCAGCACAGGTCTGTTTTCGAGCATGTCCTGAATCCAATTACTGGTGGTTGGCTCAACAACAATAGCATATAAAGGGTTTTCCATTAAGGCCGGGTAGATGTTAAAATTGAATAAAACAAGTTGTTTGTGAGATATCAACGAATTTTTTGTTTTATTTGAAAGGCCTATTAATGACATTATGTGTAAAATATTACATCGTTTAAATGGCCGCCTCGGTTTCGGTTGATGGCGCGCATTCGAGAGGTCCAATTTTCGACGACTCTGGCGCATAGATCAGGTTGAATTTGAGCAATGGCACAGATTATGTTGACTTGGCCATATATCGTCCACATCCATATGATCCAATTTGGGCCAAAAGAAATTGGTTAACATAGATCGGTAGCGCTCTCCGTTGACGGTGATGGCAATGCCATCGTCGTTTTCGAAAAAGTACGGACCGATAACGACACTGTAACTTGCCATAGTGATTTGTCTTGAGTGACTGAATAATAACCAATAGATTTGACAGATGCAGCCTAAATAACATGGCTGCCATGAATTGTCAAAATCTACCCCTCCCTATTGGAAAACCCCTTAGAAAAAGTTGCGTTAATAATAGTTATGACTATGAACCTGGTGATGTCAAAAAACAGATGGCATTCATTAAATGCATCTATCTACAGACACAGTTAGAAGAGATCATCCGTATTCTCGGATATAGCTGAAAGGCGGCTGATAACAAAGAAATGACACCTGGGAAATTTATCATGTTAAAAATGTCACTTCTTTATATCAGGAAAAGGTAATTTAATGTGGAGATTGTAATGAATTCAAAGTATACTTTATTCGTCAGGTTATAAAGATTTTACAGAATTTCATAGCATCTTTATTGTGTTGTTGAATATAATGCAACGTGAGGATAACGTATATCATTTTCATTTTACCGCGAACTTATATATTACATTACGTCAAAACGAGCATCAAACCAGTTAAATACCAAGACAAGCCCAGAATGGTTATTTTCGAAATGTAATAAATTCAACTCGAGAACGTCTAGATATTTATTTTAGTTTTCATCTCTCTAGATTGTTATGCGGGTGTAGTATACACGCAAAAAGTGAATAAAGAACAACATTACCGTACATTTTTGCCTCTATCCGTAACGATGGAATTCCGTGTCACTGAATTAATGTTCCTCCAGAAAATGGGAGCGGAAAGGCAAAATAAAAAACTTCTACAGCTTTATTCCTATGTTTTCTAAGTGGTGTACCTTGATATCCCCAATGTAATGAAGAGAACTTTCCCTAAAAATTAACTCACATAATATCGCATTGTTGGCACGTCGGAACGTAGCTACGAGTGGAAGTTAAAAAGTCCGTGAAAAATTAAATAAGAAATGATTTATTTGCTCAAAACTTATTTCATTTCTTAACATAAGCTGCTTGTAGCCTGACACATTTGGTCCAACGTTTTTCTAATTTTTCGATCCCTTTCAAATAATACGATTACGGCAATCTTTCAAAAGAGGCAATTGTTTCAGTGATGACCTTATCGTTAGAGCCAAATCTGTTTCCGCCAAGCCATTTTTTCATGTTTGGGGAAAGATGAAAATCGCTGGGGGTTAAATCTGGAGAAATGGTGGATGACGAACTTTAGTGTAGGAATCTTCCATCCCTATACGAGATTACCTAAAATCCCCAAATTATAGAATGCGACCTTATTTCTATTACATCTCGGAGCTAACCCACAAAGCAATATGTTTAATGTTGCGTTAATCTATTAAACATATTGTTTGGCACAGATACCTTGACATGTTTGACTAGATTAACTAGCCCAATAACAATAACAGTATATGACATAATATATATATATACTTATGTAGGACATTCATTCATTCAATTGATATACATCATTCAGATATTGACGGTATTGTCATTGATTTGTACTTGTACCAATTGTATTTATATAGAGCGAGACATTAAGCCATAATGGCGTCGAACTCTACATCAAGTAAAGTATAGCTTTTGTAAGTGTTGTTTTTCTATGTCTCCACCGGGACCACGGGTCAGTTTAGGGCAAACCGCCCAACCTTAAGAGCTGATCCCCACAGAACCAATTCGTAGCGCATTTCATGCAATTTTGTCTTTGTGACTGCGGACCTGTGCGCCGGTGCGTTGTCCAGTTGGAAGAGCACTTTTTTCTTTGCCAAATGTGGCTGCTTTCGCTTCAAATTGGCATCGAATCGATCCAACAGCTCTGCCTAATATACGCAGGTGATCTTTTTGCTCTTTTCAAGGTAACCAATATGGGAGATACCTTGTGCTTCCAAAAAAACAGAGAGCAAATGCGGCACCCATCTGGCAGATAACTTTCTCATATTCAAAAATTTTTGCAAAATGTTCCGTACCCGTCCGCTTGAGCGTATGTTAGGGAGCCGTACTACAAAGTATGAACAGAACTCCAAGACAGGTTGAATCTGTGCTTTGTTGATTATGAGGAGCTGCTGGTATGTAAAGTAACTCTTGGCAAGGAATAGAGAACCAAGTTTTGTTGAAGCCGTTTTCGCATTAGACCTCATGTAATCGCCCATGAGTGGGTGCTGTTGGTGGTGATCCAGAGCTTAGATATGGAAGACTTCATAGGAATAGTTGTATCTGACATCATTATATTAGGGATTGTGATATCCTCCTTCTTGAATAAGACGCAAGCTAGAGTTTTGGTTGCATTAAATTATCCTAGTTTATCAAATTACCATTTCAAAATCATTGCTAGATCTCCACTAATTGCATCAACTTGTCCCCGTCTCTCTCTCCTCTCGCTTCATTGGATGGTATAGGCGCTCTAGATGAGAAAGATGTATAAAGTGTATCATCATCTGCAAAACTGTGAACGGGACAGTTGGTCACTTCCAGCAGATCGTTGATATGGAGCAGAAACAAAGTTGATGCCAAGATAGATCCCTGTGGAACATCAGCTTTGATAGTCATTGTATCGGAGGATAATCTGTGATCCACCATATGGAGTGATCTATCAGAGAGAAAACTCGATAGTAAGCGACAAAGTTGAGGCGGAAAACCATGGAAGTTTCAGACTCTGTCAAATGTTTTGGAGATATCTGATAATACAGTAGTACGTTGTATTAAGGCCGATTTTCACAAAACTTAGGAAAAACGTTACGTGGATTGATAGAGCTTAGCGGTTCTTTGCATTCTCTTAAGGAAGGTATTTGTAAACTTTGTTACTTATGCTTGACCGGGGGATTTGATACACAAACTTTTTGAGTGCACTTTTTAATGAACTTCCTGAATATTGCTTGTGAGTGCTTGAAAACTTGTAGTTAGAGGGTTTCAAGGTCCCTGATTGTAAATCTGACATCAATATGATTAGAAAAAATATCTATCTTGCATTAATATGCATTTGAAAATGCACTTTTTTCTTCATTTCTTTAATATTGTCTGAAATCAGTTGAAAATAGCTACTCGGGGGTTTTCGAGGTCGCTGATTACGAATCCGATCTCAAAGTTATAAGAAAAATGATAGATTGCATAATTAAATGCAATTTAACCTCGTCGTTATACCGGACCTCGAGTTACACCGGGATTCGGATATGTAAAGATGAAGCATTTCATAAGCAAACATAAAGATTTTTATATTTTACAACAATTTGTACATGGTACATGTTACTCTGAAATCTGAAATGACTGACAAACAAGTCGTTGTAGTATCCGAAGATACGGATGTTTTTGTCCTATTGATCGCACTTGCGCCATCAAATCGCAAAATTTATTTTTCTGAACCACCTTCTGGTTTAAAAACTAATGAAACTTATTCAAGTGATAGTTTTGACGAGTATAAGCTATGTAAGCCGCATATTTTTATCATTGCACGCATTTACCAGGTACGATACTACGTCCGCTTTCTTCAATAAAGGAAAACAAGTATTTTCCAAAAACTTCGAAAAATTTACAGATCTCCAAGAGCATACAGAAAAGTTCAAAGAAAAATATCTTGAAATTGAAGATTTATTACAACACGGATACCAGTTGTTGCTGGTTTTATATGAGGCAACATTAAGATTCCGCAAAACCCAACATACCTGCAGAATACCAGGTACCAATATTAGAGCTCTCACACATCTTGAGACGTAGGTCGTTTGTCGGTGTAACCTCAAAAAAGAAAGCAGTACGTCTCTGTACTCTTGTACCAACATTAGACGCCTTTATACAACATTTGAAACGTATCTACTTAGAAATATAAAATTGGTTGTATGGTTTCCAATATTGTCAAACAAATCCAGACATAATTGAGGAGGCAGTACGGACGAGGTAGATGTTGATAATGTCATCAATCACTTAGCATCCTCCAAGTGGGGATGGAAATGGGTCAATCAATATATTGAGCCGATTCCGATGACACAACCAGCAGCACAAGAAGAACAAATAAATATTATATCTTGTGGGTGCGTGACTAATTGCGAAAAAAAATGCAATGGGATCAACTACACAAAAGTAATGAATTACCCGATATCAGACAAGAAGATAATGATTCAGATAATGTTTTTAATCCAGATAAAAATGAGTAACATGCACCATGTTCAAATTGTTGTAAAAATATAAAAATCTTTATGTTTGCTTATGAAATGCTTCATCTTTACATATCCGAATCCCGGTGTAAATCGAGGTCCGGTATAACGACGAGGTTAAATTGCATTTAATTATGCAATCGATCAATTTTCTTATAACTTTGACATCGAATTCGTAATCAGCGACCTCGAAAACCCTATAAGTAGCTATTTTCCACTGATTTCAGGCAATATTAAAGAAATGAAGAAAAAAGTGCATAATAAAATGCATTTTCAAATGCATATTGATGCAAGATAGATATTTTTTTAAATCATTTTGATGTCAGACTCACAATCAGGGACCTTGAAACTCTCTAACTACAAGTTTTGAAGCACTTACAAGCAATATTCAGGAAATTCATTAAAAAGTGCACCAAAATGCGCTTAAAAAATTTGTGCATCAAATCCCCCGGTCAAGCATAAGTAACAAAGTTTACAAATACAATATGTTCTGTTCTATTCGTTCATTTGTTAAATGATAATTCAAATTTTGAATGTATTAAGGACCACAAATATAAACTTTTATGGTGGTAAAGATGTAATAATAATAATAGTAATAATAAATCGTCTTAACATATATTATATATATATATATTATACCTAGATGAAATAATGTGACAAGGAAAGTAAAGGCTGAATACGATTCAAGGCATTCAAGTTCAAGTTAGGATTCAGGAAGGGTTTTTTCAGAATGATTCGTATTTTTGTTTTCAAAAATTGCATACAATTGATTAACAGTGAGTTGCAGAATTTGACGGAGAGATAAGTTAACGACCTCTGAAGCAATGACGTTTTATGACGAGGAACATGAAATTTATTTTTTGATCTTACATCCAATGAATGTAGCGTAGACATGGGAAACAGTTCATTGTAAGGGACGTAGGAGTTTTAAAGCTTAAAACTTTATATACTAAGTTGCAAAGATTGTCATTAGTATGATTATTCATTGTCAACCAGTTCAGCTCAATGATTTTGCTAGGCATGATCGCATTTTCTTAAAGAGTAAACAAATCTATAATAAAAGTTCTGTACCTTCTGTTTCCGATTCAAATCAAAAATCAAAGATTGCTATACACAATATCACCATAGTTGAACCGTGATAATACCAACGACTCTGCGAAGTTTCCTTATTGATTGACTGAAATAATGTCTATGTGACTATGTGAGTAAAAAATTTGAGAGTACCAAACAATTTTTTAAGCAACTCATTCAAATGCAAATCAAATTTCAGGTCAGAGTCAAAAATGATACCAAGGTTTTTTATGGAATTCCCAATAGGTAGAATGGTGTCATCAATTTTAAATGTGAGGTTTTGTGAGACAAAAACCCTTTTCTTTTTATCACCGAAAAGCATCAAGTGACATTTATTTTTATTCAATTTTAAGTTGTGTTGCGTAGCTAAATTAGTAATGATGTGTAGGTCGGAATTGAGATTTTGAATAGTTCCATAGTTGTGGATGTTTAGGTTGTTATATAATTGATAATCATCTGCATAAGCCTGAACTTAGAGTACTGTATAGAGGTCAAGATATCACTGGTGTAGATTATAAAGAGTAACGGTCCTAAGATTGGTCCTTGCGGCACACCAGAAGTAACATTCAGTGTTGACAACATTTCATTATTATAACATACCGATTGACAGCGATTCGAGAGATTTGAAAGAACTACAATGACTACCTCGTCCGAGAATCCATAATATTTCAATTTTGAACATAATAATGTGTGATTTATCTAAGGCAACTACTGCTGTCAACTCTTTATTATCAGAGTTTCGAATAATGTCATCCGTTTTGGTATTAAATGAAAAAATCATTAAATATGTGATAATTCACAGTAAAAAATCGAAGCGAAATTTGACACCAAAATAACACCACGCGTGGTCCAGATTTATCCACACCAATTTGGTGTAAAATCAACACCATATAAGCAGTGTTCAATTGACATTCAGCGGTGAATATATTTACACCAGTAATTGTTCAAATTTGAAATTCTGAAGTGTTAATTTGACTCCGAGGAGGTGTAAAAACATAACTTTTGCGGTGTATGAAGAGCACCTTATGGTGCATTCTTTTCACCAGATATAATGCAAATTCAACGTTCACGGTGTCGATTTTTAACACCAAACAGAGTACACAACTATTAAAAATGGTAAATCTTACACTATCAATTATTTATATTTTACACCATATGGAGTATGGAACTCATCTTAGATGGTCGATTCAACACTGATGAAAGTTCGAATTTTTGACACCAAATAGAGTGTGCAACTCATCTCTTGTGGTCATTTTAACACCAAAAATTGCTATAAATGTATACACCAAATGGAGTGGCGACATATTATAGTTGCTAAATTGGTACCAATAATATTTTCTTCATTTATTTACTAGTTCAATCATATGTGACAAGAATAAAAAACTAAATGTAAGCTGAAAAAAAGTTTATATTTTTGTACCAAAATGATCATTTCAGTTGTGAAACAAATTGATATTGAATTTCACACAAGCAAATTTTTTTTAGCTCAAGTTACGTTATCAAAATAACAAATCAATTATGGTGTAATACAATAACATTTCTTGAGAAAAAAAATTATGAAAGGTTATTAGATTCAGTAAACCACAATTTTTGAGATTGGCGGGACATTTTCTATATTGGAGTAGAGAGTACTAAATATATAAAGAGACCACAAAAGTATTCAGAATCATATCATTGTCACTCTTGTGTTTCTTCAAAACCTACTTTAGGCTTTTCGCCATAAGATTGCGATAGCAGCTAAGAACTCATGATCTGATTATTTTTGTGGACTTCAAAAATTTGATCAGTTTGAAAATAGCAAAGAATAATGTAACTTATATATAAATATCTTTTATTTTTGAATAGTTACACAAAAAAATGTTAATATAATATTTTACCTATTTAGAAGCGAAATAATAAGATATCTTATTTAAATTTCAAAATACATTATTGAAACGTAGGAATATTTTAAAACATAAGTGCTATTATTTACAAAAAAAACAGCCTGTTACATAGGTACAGGAGTTTTAGAAACGGTTAGAGATATAGCATCGGTTAAATGGGTACACAGTTACATAATTTAGGCTTCCTAGGCTTTCGAAATACATTGTTGCGTACTTTTCTATCTATTCTTTTATTTTTTAAGATTAGAATCCACAACATCTAGCATTGCTAGATGAACCCACATATTTATACTATTGCACCACTTCCAGATGTACATATTTTTCAATAAATCAAAAAGGTTATGGAGGTCTGATTTTCGGAAAATAAATAATTTGTTATATTCATTACTTCTACGAGTTAAGAGATTCAGTTTACCAATGAATTAATTGAATAATTTATGTTTATTCGGTGTCAGTTCTCCACGCATTCAATTATTTTGAATTTAAATCCTTTCTCCGCCTGCTCCAGGAGGTTTGAAAATTCGTCCTCATCAATGAGACAGCCAGTCTCACCAGCCCCTTCATATTCGGATACAGCTGTTTCTTCTGATTTGGAGAGGTTCATGGCAAATTTTTCAAGACCTGAAAATGAAGATGACAGTGCCCAATAATATGATAAATATCTCAATAAATGGTTTTGCAAGAAAATTTTTGCTTATAAAAACAAACATGAATGAAATAACTTGGACTGATTTCTCCCCAAGTGAACCGACTTAGGTTATCTTTCAGAAGGTCTCGCCAGTGTGCATGTGCTGCAATACCCAAGATTACCGTCCAGTTTCGAACTTCGCTACTGCAATTTGGAGTACCTTAGTCAGACGGCTTATTACCAACGCCAATCGGCATTGCCTCAACAAATGTCAATGTCGATTGGCGTTGGTAACAAGGCCACTTGGGTTCGATTTCTAGTGAGATCTCATTTTATATTTCTCAAACCTCCTTTCATTAAAAATGGTTGATTCAAGACAAGAAGTGAATCTAAGTCGAGTTAGGTTAAGTGTTTCAATAATTGAAAGTTAGGTTATGGTACAGTGACTATAAAAAATATTGGCGACAAACAGTTCAAACTGCAATGTTTCGGCAAATAATTCAGCTCAATTGTTCTGTGCAAAGACAAAACAACCTGAAAAGTTTTGCACCATATACCACTTATACCACAGTATATTATACTGTGCTTTGACTGTTTACTTTGTTCAATTTATAGTTGTTCTGTATTTCATGTGCACATATTGTTCATGTGCATATTATTTATACGATTTA
Organism: Endomychus coccineus; assembly: GCA_958510875.1. Lineage (NCBI taxonomy): Eukaryota > Metazoa > Arthropoda > Insecta > Coleoptera > Endomychidae > Endomychus > Endomychus coccineus. Next base: position 288,894,225 of record OY294067.1, read on the forward strand.
TATTTTCTTCTAGAAAAGTAATGTATGGTGATTAACATTTGATTAATAAATGGAGGATTATTGATTTTGAGGTCTTTGTTTCCCTGTTAAGTATTTATTTACATTTTGTCAAAACTGTCAACACCCATAACCCCATTAGATACAAGAGGCTTTAGTACTGAACAACTGTATTGTCTATGTAGAAAAGACAAATGAGTTGCCTTATTTGCTGGAACATGGTGGAACCAATAAAATCGGACAGCTGTTGTCACCACTGTATTTTATAGTAGTTATATAGAATTAGGCAAAACGGTTTCGTACGTAAAAGCTGGTAGCCACAGCAACACTGAAGTGGACGTCTCGTTATCTTTCATCTTCTCAATCATCCTCTCTCAATTTCTAATTTCTTATTCTATTTAGCATCAGCAACCACAATTTTTTGGTACCATTTGTTTTAATAGAACAAGATCCTAACTGCGCATGATCACAAACCAAATTCCCAAGTTGTAACCCAATAGCGAATTCGTGTATGTCGTGTATATAATATGAAAATATACATGCCAAGGATTTCGTTATGACACAATTCAGATCTACATAGATGTGCATATACCTACCTAAGTATAAAAATTATGGATATGAAACTCTTACCTTTCAGGATGAAGTCTTTATATTCCTTATTTTTGTCCAAACACATTCACTTTTGGAGGTTATGGGATTCAACTTTCATAAAAAGCGACATTATTTCACTTCACTCTATCGACTAAGAGCAAGATACTGATAAAGGCACGTAAACAACTAACCTGATCAATATCCAATGTGTCTACTGTGAAAAAGTCAGTACACATGCAATGAAAAATTTTTCAGCAACAAAATGGCGGGTTTGACTATGTACGACACAAGGCCAATGCGGGAGGAACTGACTGAACTGAGCTCGTAAAGTAGTGAGCTGATCGGTCGATAGGTGCTGTTTTAACCATTTGCGAATTCAATACAAATCCATACAGTGTATTATCGAAGTTAAGTTTAGGTAGGTGTTGAAACGGAGTTTTTCTGGTAGAGTAATTTTGACGGGTTCAGCACTTAACACCATATAGTGAAGAATGCTTACACCACAATAGGGTGTGAAAGTTTACACCGGTCAAATTTTTTACTGTGTTTGTTTGTTTGAATCCGATGAATATTTAACATTAACAGGGTATAATTTACAGATAATTTGTTAAGATGAAACGACTGTCAATTTTTAGTAGCTTGAATACTTTCATTTCTAAGTATCAAAGTTGTAGGAAAGGTAATTCTGTGATCGCTTATACTTGCAGTGTTGATATTCTCAACCATGAATGAACAAAGGAATATGACTCATAAATTTGAGAATACAGCATTAGACGGATATTGGTGTTGCGCCATTTTTACGTGATTCGTAGATTTTGCGAATATGCTCCATGAAATCGAGACGAAAAGCTCGAACTGTCATTTTAATATAAATGTTCTGGTCGGACACACCGTCGATTTACGTAAATTTACGTTATTTCAATTTAATTTGCATTTGTTTACCAGACCACAATGTTGAATAATTAACGTGTCTATGCATAAATTTCAAATTGCAATTTGCAAATATCCTAATTTATACAAGTTTTTATGCGTTAATAAAACAAACATACAGACACGTGGCAAGGTTTAGTCTATAAATAGCGATTAATGGATGAAAATGCATGTCTGGACTCGGGTTTCTTTCTTTTTAAGGACTCGTTTGATCAGTGGTAGTGAACGTCCTTCACCTACGTCAATCTGAATAAGTGATGTCGTTATGCAATATAGATTCTTCCTTTTCACATCGCAAGTTACCATTCTTAATTGAAGTATAATATTTGCAATTCGAGAGAGATACATCAAATGTTCAATTTTTATCTTATTGGAACTTGTGTTTCCAATGATCACGGAAGATGTATCTTCCCATAAAACACAAACAAACCGGGGGTGAACACACGAGCACCTAGACCGCTTGATTGTGTCCATTGTGAGCTCCTCGATACAAGACTCAGTCCGGCAGGCCTAAGGCAGAATTCTGTATGAACTGATGTCTCTTACGTTCTGAGATGGTATGTATATGCTGCCGAGATGTTGTAGCCTAAGAGGAGCCAGTGCTGGACTGCCAGGGTAGGCGGGTATCTATACTATCTGAAGTTTGTTCCTTCTGGCTAGGAGCCGCCGTCCTCGGTAGTTCAGCCTCAGGTTTTCCAGAGCACAGGCACAGACCTCGGTCTGGAAACTGCAAGCTTTATTCTGGGTGTGCCGAGGAAACTCCGAGTCCGCTAGACTTTCTTATAGTTCACCGTGTATTGAGAAACTTGATAGGTTTGTGCAAACCTGTTCTCTTAGCAAACCGCATTGCTGAGGGAACATCACTATGATAATGGAATTATTTTCGTGATGATAGTGTTTTGGATCCTGGATTGGAACCATTGTATCCCCTCCATTGGAGAGAAGCTCCTCTATGTGTCTAGCAGACCTTGTGCAGTAAATAACCGCGCCAGCTCCCATTTTTGTTTTAGAGCCATCAGTGAAGTTGTGGAGTTTTCCTCTTCGTTCATGGCTTCTGTATAGATGGATACATCATAAGACCTCAGAAAGACGTAATGATGCGGCAGCTTGTCACCCTACCGGGAGAAGGTGTATCTTCTTGACCACATCATCCAGTACCAGAGTCCAATTGAATTTAGCTGTAGTTCAGATGCTGTAACCACTTCATCGTGGGGTCAGAGCATTGCGGTCTTAGGTCTATCGTACGATCCAATTCTTCAACCATAGATTATTAACTCTTTCAATCAGATCCAATAGTTTACTCATCTTCGATTAAGTCTGCGTAAAGTAAGCTTTAACTCAGATTCTTTCTCATATGATCGTCAAATGCTGCAGGTCCAACTGCATGTTTTGGCAATTTGTGTACTGCTAGTATATCCTCATGAAGTAAGCAACATGTAGCGTTTTGGAATATATAATGCTTAAGTCCGACAGAAAATATGTACGTCTGATGAAACAAACTTCTATCTGAAAGGACATGTGTGTCAGCAAAATTTCAGATATTGGGTAACTGAATATCTCAGTAGATGTACCATCTACGTACTCTGTATTGGAAAATAATCAATATCAGACTTGAAATATGAAATTGAAATACACAAAAAAAATCTCCATTCCTTTGGACGAATTAAACATCTCTACCTTCAGTTTTTTCAAGACGGACTGATTTCGCATGCAAGATGTTCAGTCAGTGTATCCTTGCATTCTTTTACAAGCCTTGGTGTGACTCTGGCTATAGCTTATTCGCAGGTTTTCCATGGCGCAAGTTAATATTCGTACACATCCGCCAGAAAAAATGTGCAGTAAGCGCCTAGGGTCACTAAGATGGTGACCTTTGGCCTTTTTAGGTACACTCCCGCTCCAGAAGCCTGACCGACTTTGGACCCGTCTGTGAACCATAGGAACCCTGGTAGCAGTAGGGCGAGAGTTTCGCTGTTTCAATTTCCTCTATCAGTGATGACGATTTTGGGGAGTGTCCGTTCTCATGGCTTCAGGTTCTCATGGCTCCCGTTCTCATGGCTTCAGGTTTTTTATATATGTGTAGAGGTGGTGATCCGGCGAGAGCTCCAAGAGCTCTCGTTGGAGTCGACCTCATAGCGCTCAATATACCTACTCATGCAAGATATTTCAGCGGTATAGATCCAATAAAGGATCTTTGGCTATAATCCCCATGTGCTGCTGAACGCTCTCCTGCACGCCCAGATGATATTCGAGGTGTTTGCACCAGGTCAGTTTAGAGTCTAGGATTACTCCCAGAAACATCACAGACCTTTTGAGTTGCAGAACCTTGCCAGAGAAAGTTATGGAATGGTCTTTCACGGACATCATGTGACTGTCTTGTCGATGGGTTATGTGTCCTCTGCCATAGCATATACAGCTTGAACTGTGATAATGATCCATTAATTCATGGATATTATGTGAGTGATGGGTAAGTGAGTCAGTCAGTCAATGAGTGATATTTGCCTTTTACATGATACCCGTGGAAGAAAGCATCTGCTGCGCCGCCGCTATGTCATTCCCCAAGTTTCAATACATAATGCAAATATTTGTAATGATCTCGCAATCAATAATTTTGCAGCTCTAGTAAAATTCAACCAGTGAATCTCAAAGCCAACTCCATAACGGGATATTTGACACTGTCCAATCATGAATATTGTATTTCAGACTCATTATCATTATCGACTGCTTATCTCAGTAATTTTGTCTAGTCAGTTAAAGAAATATGTAACTGGAAATTTATTTCTCACAAATATAATATTCCAATCACTTATGTAGAATTATTTCTATTTAATTCAATTCTGTTGAGTCTACATTTTAAGCTTCATCAGTAGTTCAAATTCAAAACTACATGTGATTATTGTAGTCGAGAGTGCAATGATCAATATAAATCCTTGAGATGTTATGTAACGAAGTTGAAACACACTATAAGCATTCACCGTCTAGTCTAACAAAGTGCATTGACTGTCAAAACTACGCCCGTCGACAGGAATATGATGTAATAATGTGAACTAGTATGTAAAATTCTAGATTGTGCATATATGAAATTCTTTATTACGAAGATCTTACTTCTGACATTCTTTCCATATGCACAGGCAATTTTTGTCGCAATAAATACTGGCGAAATTGCTTAATATATTCGTATGATGCTTAAATTTGACGAATGTAATTGAATTTCTTAAGAAGGAAGATCAATGGTACTTTCAATCAACACGTTTTGAATCAGTTTCGTTGCAGGTTTGTGAATTTGAAAGTCGATTATCATCATGGAAATAAGTTTTCCAATAGAAAGGAAGGAATAGCATGTGTTATCCACTATTCAACCGCACTAGTATTTTATCGTAAAACTCATAGTGAATTCGTGATTGTAAATATTGAATGAGAATGCTGGCATTTCATTTACTTTGAGAATATCCATCTAGTCTAAATCAATCAGTAATGCCACAAACTTGTAGTTCCAGGCAGCTGTTTCGCTCTTCTCAGCTCATCAGTGGAACAAGCAAGTTTGCAACATAACTGAACGATCTCTGTTGAAGGTAGGTAGACATAACCGCCCAAGAGCATGGTAAAAAGACCAATATATCTCACGCCATCTACGATAGATGTCATACTAGGAAACAATTGACTGATAGATTTCTCGAACTTCACAAAAGTGACTACTTGATTGCGCCAGATGGCGACACCAAGCCAAACCAAGTTGAGAACCAAGATGTAAGTGAATATATGAATATATTGGTGCACTCAAGTAGTGTTACATTCCCCGTAACTTGTGTAAGGTTCGAGAAATCTATCAGTTAATGTCGTACATTGTTTGATTTCTTTGATACCTTCTCCAAATGTGGTTCAATAACGTTGCATACTTGCTCGTTCTACTAATAACCTATATGAGAAGGCGGAACAGCTGTCTAGAACTATAAGTTTGTGGCGTTATTGTTGAACCTGGAATAAAGAAACCTTATTATTGCTAACAAAACCTAATTTATATATTATCATATGTTCATTTATATATAATTTCTTAACTTAACATCCACAAATTTTAGTTTTGTAGCAAACAGAAGTGATTTGAGTTTAACTTGGTGATTATTCGTAGTTTTTCTCCATCTATCAATATATTAATAATTATTCTTGACCCAGGTATGAATTAAATATAAATTCTCGGGAAATAGGTCACACTAACACATACGCGTATTATTTTCGTCTTTACGTACGTTTCGGTCTCACGACCATCATCAGAAGACGTAAAACGGAATTTCTTAAAACTAATTGTATCGCACCAATTTCAATTAAAAATGCCCAAGTGGTTTCCGTTGTATACAGACTTTGTTTGACATGAGTTCGTATATTATTAGAAAATTGCTAAGCAGACGAAAATAATAAACATAATGACCTATTTGCCGAGAATTTACATTTAATCTATCAGTATATTCTTGATAATTGGATATATTTGTCTTCGTATCATCTGTATACCTAACGAGGATTTCTTTAAAATACCATTCGGCTATGGCGGTGTGGTGCTCGATAAAATATAGAATACTTAAAAAGTACATATTCTTTATAGAAAGAGATAGATGAATGTTTCATCAATGTGTTTTTACTCTATGTTTGATAATATATAATAGTTTGATTATCATATTTTCAAAATAACACCTAAATGCGTGCTGTTATAAAAATGACTGTACGGAAGAGAAGCAAATTGTTTATCCTTGGTTATATGTTTACCTGCATGTAACTATTTCTGATTTAAATTCAGTTGAGTGAACCCTTTTGAATTTATTGATATTGCATTGGGTTCTATAATGTGTAAGTCGTCAGGTTTGGCATGCGGAGAGTAAACGCAACGGAATAAAACAGTCAGCCAATAGCGAGATTTGTAGACGCATCGTTTGTTGACCTAATCAAATATGTAGTGACTAAATTTAAATTATTATCTATTCATGGTCAAGAGCATTAGAATATGCAATGGCAATTTATTGTTTAATAACCCCTAATTTAAACAAATACTACCAGAAGCGGTTCAACACCTCATCTAGTATTCATACTCGTGGCAAGATAATGCTAAATATTACGTTCAGAACTTGAAAAGAACGAAACATAATCTTTATTTTTAGTAGAATTCCGGCATATAATACAAGCTATGGTTACTTCCCAATCACATTGAAATATATAGTTGCAACAACTATTGTGATGTCATATTCAAACGATACAAATGTATCTTTTTCAAAATGACAGGATAGTTGTCGATCCTATAGTCATGTTAGTGTGCTTATAATATATATTTTTTAATATTTTGACTACACGAGAGGAAGACCTATACTATTCGTAGAATATCGTGTAAGCCAGCGAGTGTTGAGATAGGAGGTAGGCATTGGAATTTTTCTTGAAGGTTTGGAGGTTACAATCTACAGGAAAGACCTCACTATGCTAAGAGTCAAACAACTTCGTCTGAGGCCATAAGAGCCATCAGGTCAAGCAGCATATTCGTCTTTGGCGCTGCCTCAGGTCACCTGAAATGCGTCTCGTTCTAAGAGGAGCTCAATGAACACTGTAACGTGTAAATTCCACTTCACGGCTTAGAAATGGCCGCTGTAGGACAATCGGTTAACTCCTGTGACGTCAGCTATGCTAGACCGTATACTCGGTATATTCTAAAAGTCATGGTCCGTATATTCTAAGAGTCATAGACCGTACGTATATTCTAAGGGTCTTGGTTGCTCAGTGTCAGTTACCGCTTCTCTTTCGAGGGTATTCTGTGAGACGCCGGAAAGGAAGAGAAAATGTTACTTCTGGTCAATTCGTTCGAGTGGAAAGTCGATTGCTAGGTTATTTCAACAGGGAGGTGATACCAAGCGTGTGTTCGGAACCAAATTCTGGGAATATCCTTCCGTTGAGAACAAATACATCAATCACCAATTTGGATTGGAATATTTGGAATCAATTGGGTAATTGATATACCTTCGGGGATCTAAACTTAGTTTTCGACGTGACTGGCTGTGAACGGAAGTAAAAGTTGTCTTATTTGAAGGAAAACCCTATCGTGTTAGAGGTAAATATCTTTGTAATTCCATTTGATTTATTCACTAACTTCAGGAATTAATTGCCTTCATAGGTGGTATCTGACAGAACGTAGGCTAGTCCTAAATTGTTCAACAATTGTTATGTATTTTGTTTATGTCTGTCTTCTGACGACATTAGAACAATAGAAGTTTGAACGTTTCGTGATTTCAGGGTCTTCTTCTTCCCTATATTTTTGTCTATGTTGTGGAAAGTTCAACAAGAAGTGTGTTGAGGATTGTTTGGAATCTGCTGTGGGGAGATCACTTAGGAGTCGCTGATTTATTTGTGCTGTACAATCGTGGAAACGGTATCATAATTGTGGCAGGGACCCCTACATGAAGTAGAAGTAATTATACATCACCAAGCAAATACAACATCAACTCTCACCAGGTCAGATTATCGATTGTGGTTTTGTGTAACAATTTTAATAATCATTGAGTATTGTATATTATGTAAATTCAATCAACTGTTCACTTGTTTAAATGATTTAAGTAACTAATTTCATCCATATTTTCTAATCATTCGCTTCATATCTCATTAATATCAGTTTGTCATAAATTATATCAATATGGGGACTTGAGTATTTACATCCCCTAGTTATATATATAATTCATTGGTTGGTTAAAATACTCTGGCGCCCGAATTTTTAATATCTGAAATATAACCTACGACCATCTTCACTGTAGCTGTCGGCAACCAAGTGATAAAATAGAGCTCTAGTTTATCCGTTAGTAAGAGTAAATTGTAACTCTTACAAAACACTTAATCTGTCTAAGTGAACTAGATTTGGCCGCTCCCGGTTTGACACGTGCATTTAATTGATTACGGAATCATCTTCCCTAGTTGTGTGGTCAGAATCGAGAGATGGATTCATTTGGTCGAGACTAAAATCAAGGTTACAGTCAACAGGAAAAGCCCCACTATGCTGAGAGTCCCACAACTTCGTCTGAGGTCATAAGATACATCAGTTCAAGTAGCATATTCGTCTTCGGCGCTGCCTCAAGACACTTGGACTGAGTCTTGTTCAAAGGGGAGCTCAATGAACACTCTCAATCTGTCTAAGTGCACTGAATTTGTCCGCCTCCGGTTTGATTCGTACGTTAAACTGTTTATGGATTATCAATTTACTACCACTGGTCATGAAGCCAATTTAATTGTCAGTATTGCCTGATTTCAAAATTGTATCAAACTTTTGTAGAAATAAATGGAACTGGAATGATAATTTAATCACATTATTCGTAGTAATATTATAATATTAGAACCATGATGGCGTAGTAATGTAAAAGATAACGAATAACGTCAATGTCAAAGAATTTCATAATCATGTAAAGTAGATATATTTATATGGTCTAGTGAAGGACACTATTAGAGGCCAATAATTATATAAGGGTTATTTATGTTCGTTTTATAGTGCAAGATATCGTCGGTCAAGCTGATGCAATTAGGCATAATTTTGCTATAGTCTGCGGCATAACTACTAGGTAACTGAGAAATAAGCGAGTCATTGAGATAACCTCATCCATTACAAGGATAAACAGAAAAGTGTCTCACTAATATGTCTGCATCATGAGAACTGCTCATATTTAATAATAATCTCCTTGAGAATGGCTGCTATTTCATGAAATGACGTTCAATGAATGGCTCTGGTTGGTCGTGTTACTTTTTGCAATAAATCCGTTCAATAACAGTTCTCTCCTATTAATTGTACTTCATAGATGTGGAGTCAAAGATTAATTTATATAATATTTTCAAAGGTTTGACCTTTAAGCGTTTCCTACCCGTCTTAATCCATTGGGTGCTACGTTATTATTCCTTTATAATTCATGTGATTTTCTTGAACAATTGCATGCCCTTCGAGTTGCAGCCGGTTTAAAAATAATAAATTTGAATCGATTTTCCTTCATATTTTTTATAAAATAATTGTTTAAAAAAAGTATAAACCACAAGTTATCATTCTTTAACAACTAACAACCTCCAACCATTTAAAAATATGCTTATGGCACTTTCTACTCAAGGTTCCTCCCACCTCTGATTTTTAAAAGGGCAGTAACTCTAGGTATGTATTTTAAAAAAAAAGTCAGCGCACTCCGGGAGTGCAGGCAGAAGTGAAAACTTGAACTTATGGCGCGTTGGGCACTTTTTTGGGTGAGCATTTTTAGGTGCGCTCGCGACATGAGAAATTGTTCATAAAAAATCAAGTTTATCAAAGCAATGTGGGCACTTTTTGAATAGACATGAAGTATAATAATATAGAAACTATATTCGAAGGAAGTGGTTTTATTTAAATGAGTAAATATTAGTAAATAGTAAATACAAAATTTATCAATTCTCATCCATAATTTCAACAACTCTTACATCATCATTATCAGCATTTTCATCATTATTATCAGGATTTTCATCAAATTCTAAAACTGAAACAATAGGTCTATGGTAACTAAAGTATGAAATGAACAATTTTGATTTAAATCTATTTATATATCTTGTGAATACTGCATTATTGCACTACAACAATGTTTTTATTAATTCTATTTACACTTTAGATTTGTTTTTTTAACACAATACCATAGCAGCAACACAAGTCAAATGAAATATTTAAATAAATAAATTTTCCGTTTAATATTCATTTATAAAATAAATATAAAAAACTCTCAATCTCGTCTGTGGCGAGGGCACGAACGAATGCCCATGCAAAGAGCGCGTATAGTTACATATATTATAAGAATACACGTGGAGTATATCTGTGTAAAATCTCATCTGTCGCGAGAACGGCTGAAAATGCTCTCCCACAAAAGTGCCCAACGCGCCATAAGAAGTTTTCACTTCAAAAAAAATTCATAATGATTCTTGACCCAGGTATGAATTATATATAAATTCTCGGAGAATAGGTCACACTCACACATATGGTTATTATTTTCGTCTTTACGTACGTTCCGGTCTCACGACCATCATCAGAAGACTTATTATGCCTAAAACGGAATTTCTTGAAACTAATTCTATCAGCACAAAGCGACAATTTAATTTGTATACTGTGTGTGGGTTTGTTTATCTTTAGTTATTAAAGGTTTTAGATTTGAAAAATATTCACCAACACAGTTAGTAGATGTATGCGCAACATTTATATCACACTTTTTTAAATATTTCTTAATTTTCTCGGAGGTCTCCGGAATGTATGGTAATGTTATAAAA